>BTPG01000004.1:201317895-201527635 GCA_036245525.1 Semisulcospira habei | reverse complement strand
CAGTATGGCTCGTGCCACCTATACTTACAACTATTTTTCCTAAGAAAGATTTGTTGTGATTTCTTAACCCCATTTAGCTCCATGGCCACATGCCCCACATTTTGGAGGTGTTACCTAACTGCTATATACCAGTTGCAAAAGCTAGATTGACCATAATAATTCAAGGGAAGTGTCAGATTGGCTTGGTGCCAAGCCAATCTGGCACTGCCCTTGAAACATCATGGTCAATCCATCTCCTGATGTACGGCCTTGGGGGCTAAATGGGTTAATTAACTTTTCTATTCGTCAGCAGTATCTGCAAGACCGAAAAGACACATTGCGATTGTTTTGCTGGAGTTGTGGTGCTCCGTGCTGTCCCTAATGGACAGAGCTTTAGAACAAGTCCAATAAGCCATTCAGTGTAAGAGTTATATCGGAACGCTTTCATGACAACGGACACATACAGTACCATGATAAGTCCCGAAAGTGTGCTGTCAACAGTGGCTACAGGACATCATCGCATTTCGCTTCGGGGGAGCTGGGCAGCTCAGTTGGTAGAGCATTCGACTCTCGTCAGAAAGGTCGTGTGTTCAAACCCAGCTGGGGTCAACATTTGTTCAGACCTCTTTTCGGTGCCGCGTCTTTGAAATCACCTTCGTGGTGAACAAAAGACGTTAAGTCCTAAACGATCACGTTTTTGTTTTGCTCTGTTTTGTTTTGTTTTCGTATTTAGAGCTTTTCTCGTCGCCTAGAGCTTTTCTATCGAAAGTATTGGCGCCTTAAACATATACATTATTATTATTATTATTTCGCTTCGCGCCGTGACAGTGTTCTTGGGCTCTTATGCACATATGGTCAAAATTTGTGTAGACTCCAAAATACACAAAGACCATCAAGCCGAAGTCAGGCGCAGTGCGCGAGGGCCCACTGCGGCCGACTTCAGCCAGACAGCCTTTTGCGTGCTGGGCTATTTCCTTATAATCGCCCTTGTTGATGCAAAAAGACGACAACACATTAGAGACATGCCATATCCCAATAGGCGGCATCATCCTGGGTAGGTGTGTCCAAACCATAGATGGGAACTATCAGTACCACGCCTAAAGTTGAAATTATCACCTTTCTTATTTAAAACAAAAGTATGCGCTGACAAATGTTAATAAACCCAGCCAACCGCAAGCAACTAACCACTCAACGTATGAGACTCATGTTTCAACTAAAAGTCCTACCTAAAGTCACAACTGTGTGATCTCGCTCCTTCTATCAGGCGTCCGCCATGAGATGGCCTTAGTCGTCTGCTCGGCGTTAAACCCAAATAACTAACTAACTAACTTCATCTGGCGTAATACATGCATAGGCTGTAGGGACACTTGTCGGCCTCTACAAACGGCTGAACCTGTACGTTGCGGTCAGATGTAGGAGGCTATTGTTGCTTGAGGTATTTTCTGATCTGACTGATGCGGCGGAGGTGAAAGTAGCATGCCTGGGCCGTGGCGGAGACGAAGCTGGTCATGGAAAGAGAGGAATCGAGGATAACGCCGAGGTTTTTGGCCGAGTCAGAGAGGGAGATGGGGTGCTGTCGAGTTGAAGGTGGGTTGCGTTGAGTGGCAAAGACAATACAGTTATCTGAATCTGAAGTACACAGGTGACTACTTGAATGAGAAAATGTAAGTATTGTATACGTGTTGATAATGTCGACTTCAAAAGAGGAAATATTTTCTATGTTTTTTCTGAGCTTTCTCGAACGTCATGGCGCATGGCTTGAGATAAAAATAATCACCTCCTCAGTTTCATGAACTGAAACATCGCGAGTGAAGACACGTTTGTTGTTGATAAGGAAGTTCATTTAAAGTGTCATTTTTTTTAGAGCTGTTAGATGAATGTTTTTGCATGTTTTTCGACTAACAAATCATGACACTCTTGAAATACCCGTAGACCCCCCCCCCCCCCCCCCCCCCCAAAAAAAAAAAAAGTGACTGCCAGCATGTAAGATGCACGGAAATAACGGAAAATATACATGGAAAAACAGTCTAATAAATTTTCCCAAATTTTCTTTCCTTATTCGTCCGGAGTGTGTTTCTTTCTTTGTCGGTTATTTCCTAGACATTCATTTCAAGCAATACAAGAGAATGCGTAACGTATGAAAGAGAGATGAAAGATATACTTACGGTCATTTACAGGCGGCAGCCGCGATGTCGTTGGCTGCTGCTGTGACGTGTTTGGCGGATTTGCTGAAGATGTAGCTGTGGTTGACAGCGACTTTGTAGTGTGGAGGTCCTCTGTCGTTAAGGTTTCTTGCATCGTTGTGGTTTCTGACGAGGTAGTGGCCGGGGCTGAAGTGTTTGTCTGAACTGTTTGTGGTGATGTGACTGGCTGGACTGACGTGGTTGTGTCAGGTGACGTATGTGAGAGCATACTGTCCAGTATGATAACACAATGCGCGTCCGGGCAACAGAAGTGACAGTCGTGCGTCAGATAGTCCTCATGTGACTTGCAGCTGTACTGCTGGAGTTGATGCGTACAGGCCTGAAAAACACGGTTAACCCCTTAACTGTCGCGGCAAGGTGAAAGCTACCCAGCCACAAGAGACATAGATCCTCATGAGCCCCCGCGAATGCGGGGGCTCATGAGGATTTATGTCTCTTGTTGGCTCAATGTTCTTTTTGCCGATTTTTGTCCCATTCACATCTGTGTTCTTCACGCAAATTTCAGTCCGAGTGCAGTCGCTTTAGACGCGAAATTCTTTATCACTGACAGCGCAAGGTTTTATTTGAACTTTATCGATGAAAAAAATTAAAAACAAATACATAAAAAACAAACTGCCCGTATTTACTTGATGACGACAGCAAAATAGTGCAAAGCAGTAGTAACACACCTGACCACAGTCGCTAACTCTACCGCCAACACTACACACGACCGCAGCCGCTTTGTTTATCGCCAGTACTCACATCTTTCCTCCATGCTAAGCATCCAATCACAATTGGACATCAGGACAATTTAAAATATATTATACGGTCACCACTGTCATTTCTGTCCCGCTGTGAGGTGGGCTTAGTTGCCTGCTCGGCGTTAAATCCAAGTTATGTAAGTAACTAATTAACTAGCTAGCTAGCTAGTTAACTATAGCTAGCTAGCTAGCTAACTAACTAACTAACTAACTAACTAACTAACTAACTAACTAACTAACCAAGTAAGTAAGTAACTAATTAACTAGCTAGCTAGCTGGCTAACTATAGCTAACTAACTAACTAACTAACTAACTAACTAACTAACTAACTAACATTGGGGGTCCGTGGCGCAGTGGTTAAGGCGCCTGCCACCAATGCCAAAGGTTTGATACCGGGTTCCGGCGTCGGACTTTTCTCCTCTGGTAAGTGTCACCGTTAATTCGGGCGGACCGTCGGGGGTTCTTTCTCCGGGTACTCCGGTTCTTCCACCTCCCACCCACCCACCCCACACTTTGGTACCGGTTTTAGGCCACTTTACAAATTTCAAATACAAGCGATCAATCTCTGTAATTTCAGTAGCTGAACTGGCCCTTCGTCTGTCTTGTACTGTGTTTGTCTTAAATGGCGTAAATCCGTGTCTGTTACGTGAGTGTGCGTGTTGGGTTTCAGTTCGCGGCGCTTTGAGTCGATTCGTCCAAAAATTGAGAAAAAGCGCCTATATAATAACGTGAGTGTGCGTGTTGGGTTTCAGTTCGCGGCGCTTTGAGACGATTCGTCCAAAAATTGAGAAAAAGCGCCTATATAATAACGGTATTATTATTATTATTATTATTAACTAAAAGCTAACTGTTTCTGTAGACTTAACACTGTTCGACGTATAATTGTAGGCAGTTCCGGAAATCTTTCTTTCATCGGTATGACAGTAACAAAGAGGAAAACGACCAATCCAGTACTGTACTTTTCCTAAATTATTAGTGAGGCTACATTTACGCCGAACGACTCACAACAACAGACGAGAGCAAACGGTCCCGGCGAATAACCAGCTTGTACTATAAGCATAGACAAGCATGAGATTCCGAACATCTCCAAGAGGCATGGATCCTCATGAGCCCGCAGGGCTCATGAGGATCTATGCCTCTTGGAGATTTTGGTAGTGTTGTCTGTGCTTCTGATACACATTAGTTATCCGCCGGGACTTCGCTCTCGTTCATTGTTGGGCCCGCAGTCGTTTGCAACCTTTCAGTCTATTAGCAATGGCAGTCACCCGTGCACTGGTGGTAACATAAATACTTTAGATATGTCTTACCCTGACTGACTCGACGTTTGTGGCATCCAGACATTCCATGCTGAAGGCACCGGTAGAGTGATTCATGTGGACCTCGCAGAACTGTAACCAAAATTACGATGAAGTTTGAAAACATGATGAGCATGGTACTATTATAGGTATAAAATGAGTTGCGTATTATAGAAGATATAGCAGTCGGATATGACGATTAAAAAAAATTGAGATGGCCTGATAAAAGTCGAGACGCGAATACCAGCCATCGAGACTTTTTTTTTTAAATCGTGAAATTGATTCCGAAATGTCATTAAACCCGAATATAAAGCGCGAGTAAGCGTCAGCGTCAGTAAGGCACCGGACTTCGCCATTCATTGAGCCCCTACGCGTGAGATAGCTTAGTACAGCCACTGACAAATCGACCCGGAGCAAAAACATCTTCGCTGCCTGTCGTAAGCTACGCTTCCATAAACATGAATCTGATACGAGTTCGATACGCGATCCGAATCCGAAGCGGGTCCGAAACAGAAAAGTTCGTGCAAGTCCTTTTCGTGTTTGTGTGTTTCCATAATTATACCCGATGCGGAAACAAATTCGCATCCTACTTCGAACGAAAATGACGCAATATTTGAAGGAAATTTGCATCACCGTGTACGGTTCAGATCGTATGCGTATGGGATTCGTGCTTATGAATCCGTGGCTTTAGCTTGATAATCGTAATGCCGGATACAAACACTTTGATAACAAATGTGACGCTATGTGTTTCATTTTTACATCTCACTTTGACGGCACGGTCGGAGCGAAGGAACAGCAGATGGCTACCAGGAGAAAAGACACAGAGAGAATGCCTGACGCAAAAGCTTTCTAAGGTATGGCGTAAAGATTACAGCCAAAGAATTTCACTCACAAACCAGATAGGTGAGGCTAGCGCTGGCAGAATTGTTTTTGAAGAGCGACGTCATACGATGACGTCATAAAGACCATGTCATGCTTTTGCTTTTATGTGTTTTACGCCGTGTGTGAGGTCACAGACCGAACATTTATGTGCTTACCGTCACTGACTTCATCTGGCTGTTCCATCATATCTACCTCACCCCCCCCCCCACCTCCCCACACACACACACACTTCCCCTGGCTGTGATGTCATCTGTGAAGTTTGTTTTTCCCTCCAAATTCCTGTAATGGCGTTTGTTTCTGATACACCTGCTTTCCATGCTCTCATTTAAGATGCCTCGGGGGAAAAATACTACCATGCGGACTTTTGTACGGGTTTAAGGGGTGCTTCTGCTATGCGTCTTCTTAATTAATACTGTGTGAAAATCAGACGGCTACTAATTGTTTTTTTTAAGTCCCTTCTATTTATAGAAGGGACTTTTTAGGACGGGTCGCGGTGGGGCGAATTTAATAGCATGTACATGATGTCACAGGCGGGCAGGCTGAAACTCTAACAATTAAAGTAACAAGATAAAAATTACGCCATGTCTAGTTACGCTATCCTCGCTGCTGAACGTACATTTGGCGCGAAGCGCCGTATGTGAGTATGTATGTATGTGCGTATGTATGTGTGATCGTATGTATGTAAACAAGAGAATCTCCGATATTTCTGTACACACAAGCTTAAAACTTGGCGAAATACTTTCTTAAGTGAGTGGCTAAGAGAGCCTCCGAGCATATTGTAATTGAATGTCTCATTGACTGAAGACATAAACAACCGTTTATAAGAAGTCGGTTGACCCAGATTAGAGTCCGTAATTCTTGTCATATGGGTTTGCATATACATGATAGCTAGTTTGGAGAAAGACATAGGATGAGTTCGTTAGTCAGCTTTGTATCCTTTCAACTTCTTTAGTAAAAATAATTCTTTTCAGAAAAGAATTAAAACACTAAAAAAACTTTACTTCTAGAGAAAGTCAGACAGTGGCGGTGACGTAAAAGAGGCAACTCCGTTACCACGCAGACACTGACATAATACTCCAAATATGACGTCATTCTCTCTCTCGCGCGCAGTTCTCTCTCTCTCTCTCTCTCTCTCTCTCTCTCTCTCTCTCTCTCTAACACAAACATGCGCGCATCTCCAGGAGGAATAGATCCTCATGCGCCTGGAGGACGCATGAGGATCTATGCCTCTTGGAGATGTTTGGAACGCACGCGCACGCACGCACACGCATACACACACATCGACGTGCTTCAGAAGAGCATGCAGGTGTACTTAGTATAGCATGTAGCTAGGTAAAGTCAACCTGATTTCACACAAATTATAGCAAGACTGCAATTGTACCGTTAAATTCTAGTTTTGTCACCGTTTTCGCAAGTCTTGAAGCGAAAGCGAAACTGATATCACGTTAAATATAAAATTACGTAAAAAAATAAATAGAAAACCGTCATGACAAATGACGTTTGACAAACCAATGACGCGTATGTACTGCGCGCGCCCCTTATAGATTTCAATATGATGCATTGGCACATCTGCGCAGCTTTTTCAGAAGGCGATATTTGAACATCAGAATCAAAGACAAAAGGTAGAGACCCTTGACAGCGAAGACAGCTCTCATATAGAAGGGACTTTGTGGGTTATGGTTCATCCCATCTTGTTTAACCTTGTCTACAGATTGACCGGATTATACGATATGACGGAAACATGTCCTCAACACGCTTATTAAAGATCAAGGTTACAGTTTAACCCCTTAACTACCGGGCCAAGGCGAAAGCCACCCAATTGCATGAGACACGAACCTTCATGAACCCCCGCAGTCGAGGGGGTTCATGAGGGTTTATGTCTCTTGTTAGTCGAGTGTTCTTTATGTCTATTTTTAGTTCCATTCAGATCACTGTTTTTCACGCAAACGTCAGTCAGTGCGTAGTAGTTTCAGACGCGCAGTTCTTGATCACTGGCAACGAAGGGGTTAAGAGGCCTGAAAAATAGCAATTGTGGTCTCACTTTAGAAGAGAACCACGGACCACGCACATGACTTTTTGCTTACTGCGGTACTATAACAGTTTACATGCATTAACCCCTTCATTGCCGATAAAAAACTGAACACCACCCACTCTCAAGAGGTATAGATCCTCATGAGCCCCCGCAGTTGCGGGGGCTCATGAGAATCTATGCCTCTCGCTGGAACCACTTTGTGTCCTTTTTTTTATTGCACGGTTTGGGATTTGCGACGTTGAGTTGACAATTTTTTTAAAAAATTTTAAAGTCTGCGTCCACTGGCAGAGAAGGAGGAGTTAAAGCTTATTACCTGTTCATTTCTGCACGCCCATTGACCTGAAGTGCACGTGGCAAAGTCATCTCCATGGTAACAAGTTGACGTGAAACATTCGTTTATGTAAGCCGTCGGCATCGATGACGTCACGGTGTCGTATGTCGATCTAGGTGTAGTCACTAGACCAGTGGTAGGCTTCTCTGACATATTTTGTGTGGTCGAAGTCACTGAGTCCGTCGTCATCTCAGATGACGTGTCTGGGACAATCATTGACTCAACTGTCGTGTCCGGTACGCGTGTAGACGCAGATTCGGTTGGCCAGATCAGATTCTGAAAACACTGGTCGTCTTCACAGCAGTACTTGCATTGTTCGAAATGGCTGGCTGTCTTTAATAGGTGTGGCGTGCATTGCTCCAGGTTGTTGGCGTGGGATTCTTGGCAGAGCTGTACAAATTATCATTAGCTCATATCAAACACTGGTATCAAGAGGTAAATGACAAGCCAACAGCCGAAACCGATCGAGTCGTGTGTACTATTTTACGCAGAAAAAAAGAACAAGTATTGGATGAATACTTTATTTTCGTGTAGGGTTCTTGTAAAGTTTACGGCTAGGCGTGTGTGTGTGTGTGTGTGTGTGTGTGTGTGTGTGTGTGTGTGTGTGTGTGTGTGTGTGTGTGTGTGTGTGTGTGTGTGTGTGTGTGTGTGTGTGCGCGCGTGCGTGCGTGCGAGTGCGTGCGTGTGCGTGCGTGCGTGGTACAAGCTACTCCTTACCTGCCATTGCGTATGTGGCGAGCAGTGTAAGTGGACGCCGTCGTGCAAGATGGACGCGGCACAAAACTGAAACAGAGCTCATTATACATAAATAACCGCATTGTGACCGATTTTGAGGGAAATAGGCAAAAAAATCGATTTCATTTCGGCAATGCAGAAATACTTTGAAACCCTATGGCTGTAGGCAGCGGTTTTTGTCGCGGTGATTCCTGCAGGGGTGAAATATATAAAGGAACTCTACGAAGAATGAGAAGGACTACACGAGGGTTGTTTGGGGTGAAAACTGCGTTATAACTATAATCATTGTAATAAGTGAAGGTAGCGAATATACCAAAATCGAGACACAGGTTTTGTGAAAGCTTTCACGGTGTTTAATTTGTAGTCTATGAAATAAAGATACGTGAAAACCAGACGGCAAAACAACACTCATGACTCAGCAGTTTTGCATTTTGTACTCCACCATCAAAAGATGTTTGACATGGATAATCTTTCTTGCAAGTGAGGTAGCCAGTTATAAAATGCATTCAAACAAGGTATGATACTGTATGATTATGGGGTATAATAAAAAGAATAAACTTGGCCGCCTCTCTTAGCAGTCTTTCCAGATCCAGCAGGTTGAAATAAACATTTCTTTTTTTAATAATACGAGTATTCTACCACTGAGTGTGACATAGGCAGAATTAAAAAAAAATGATCTAAAAGTAATCTTGATGTGAAACTTCTGGTTCATTAACATTTTTGCATTTCCATCGCATGCTACTTATTGCAATGTACAGCTTTGCTGTTTGTCATGACAATTCATGCGGGATCACTCAAACATGTCAATAAATTAATGTCTTGTATGAAACTGACCTGAAAAACGGTGCTTCCAAGCACCAGGGGTATAACACACTAATCCGTTTTACCGTGTTTCAAACGGTTGTTGTGATGTGCCTAGTGTGGTAGCGTAGTGATAGTGCTTGCCAACTCTCGCTTTTAGTTTCCACCGCTGCCTATAAAGTATTGTGAAAGGAATACAGCATCTCCAACAACAAGCCTGATGTAGTGCCTCCTCGCGGCGACGCACGGTAGCTGAGCACCTGACGGACTCGGGCAGACCTACAGAGGACTCGGAGGAGGTTTGGCATGCATGCAGGCCGGCGTGTGTGTGGTCACGCCCTGATGCCCGTGAACCAGGCTGGGGAGAGGGCAAAGGCTAAAGGCGGAGTAAACCCCGACAGAAAGTCTAAAGCGGAGCCCCTGACATCTTTCTGCAGCTCCCGCAGCTGACCTGGTACCAGACGTCTCGGTTCTTTCCTTTCCTCTGGACCGCACCAGCAAAGCCGAGAAGGGGATCCTGCAGCATGGGCGACTCAGAATCCCCATATCACCAGACCAGGACTGCACCCTGGATAGGTCACACCAGGGTCGCTTCACTGTGTCGGCACAAGACGGGAAACTAACACTAAAGTGACATATTCAAGGGCACTACTCCACGGTCTCTCGAGAGTGACTACTACTGCTGTCGAGGAAGTTTGAACACCACACAGCTGCAAGAGGTATAGATTCTCATGAGCCCCCGCAGTATCGGGGGCTCATGATGATCTATCCTGAAACCACTTTGTATCCATGTTCCTTTGACGGCTGTACGGGAAAATTTAACGATGAATTTACAATGATGGTAACTACACCGTTTTCGTCCACTGACAATGAAGCGGTTAATGCCGAAATACGAACATTCAAATGGAAACTCATCGCAACGCACGCGATGTGACACAAAACTGACACAGGCCGTTTCTCTTCATCTTGCGGTGCTCCTTTAATTCATTCGAGACGTGCCGCCTCCGGACACGCGGCATAAGCCGCGTGTCCGGAGGCGGCACGTCTCGAATGAGTTAACGTTATTTATGAACAGATGTATACCATTTGATGAGTATCACGCCAGGGGTTGGGGAATGCTTGAAAAACAACAAAGGACGATAAAGTTCAACCCTTTTGTGTATACATTGTGTATATGCAATCGAGCCGTTAAAAAGTATACTTGTTTCGCGCCACCGCGAAACCCCGTACCTGACGCAGTTGTCAAGATTTTGTCGAATGTCGTGGACAAAATTAATGCGCAGGAAACATTTAACAGCACACTAAAGGTGACTGTTTTCGACTTTTTGAAGTAATTTACGCAAAACTAGTACCTTTCAAGACATAAAGGCATTAGCCTTAATTGTTACAGAGGCATGATTCGAATCGGCTTTTGGTAGCTTTATTCTGTGACTCATGAACTGCATAACGATTTGACGCTAACTGCTGAGCCCTTTACCTCCCAAGTTCGTACTGACGTAAAAAAAACACAGAGTGCGACTGAAATTCACTGTACGCCATCTCACCTGATGGTCATGGCATGCCCACTGTCCTTGTGCACAAGACTCCAGATTGTCAGGTCCGTGGCTACACACCGACGTATAACAGTTGTTAGGTCCTGGGTTCGGTGCGGGCAAAGTAGTGGTGGGAGCATCATAGCGGGAAACATCAGTGGGGGAAACAGTAGTGGTAGAAATTGGACGAACAGTCAGGTCGTAAATACACTGTACGTCCTGACAGCAATAAGCGCACAGCATGCCAGTGCTGTCTGTGCTAGGAAGTCGAGGGTCACAACCAGGCTCGTTGTCGTCATGCGTCTGCATGCAGATCTGGAACAAAACAACTTCTGGAATATAATTCATTTAAAATGCTATGGATTTATGATCTACAGTATTCCTCTATCCATCTCATGAACTCTTGCAAATTTGCAAATATGGAAATACATGAACGCGAAAGGTTAACAGTGGCTCAACACAAGTATGGGAATCGGCAAAGTTCGACACCATTATTTGTTTTTCAAAGCTGTAAAGTCCTTCTCGTAAGTCAACCACTGCACCTCATGCCTCATCTGTTGATAATTTATTCAAAATTATTTTGAACGCATTTTCTAATGTCCCAAGCCACAATTTAATTCTCATCGCACACACGAAACTTACACATTACTAACAGTGTTAAGAGCTTTGTCGTTTAGGTTCTCTGTCCCAAACACTTGCCTCTGAGTGCAAAGGTAGTTTCTAATACCTTAAAGCGCTGACTGGCCACAGCTTAAAGTGTAATAATTCTTATAACATAAATATGGCCATGTTTCAGGCCAAGAATATCTCATCTACCGGAAATACGTGTGTCCCATGCAAGAATTGATTTCCGGCTCAAGATTTCTTATTAGTTTCCTAATACAAAAGATGCTTTAACAACAACAGAACAGAACAGAAAAAAATCATTGGAAATTGATCAGCCAAAGTGTCAGTAGGATTTATCCTTAAATCAAAAGGAAATTAAACATTGAACCGGCTTCAATCACTCCGTGGACTCCACCAGGCCACTCCATCTGCAAGAAGTGTATATATTTCATGAGACCCATGTAGCCGCATATAGGATCATGAGAACAGACGAGGAGATGCCTCATTGACATCCACAGTTTAGGGTAGTTGTCCGGTATTAACTCATTCAGCCCGACGGCCGTATTTCCCAAAATTTGGAGGCGTCATCTAGTGACTATGCTCCAGTTGCAGGAGATGGATCGACCATGATAATTCAAGGGCAGTGCCAGATTAGCTTGGCGCCGACAGGTAGTGTTGTAGTGCGTCAGGGCTGAATGGGTTAAGAGAATGAATAGGACTGCTACGAGGACGCATGCCACAGTGAATGGTGCGTTCCAGCGAAGACGGTCCCTTTCATCCGTACTCTCTTTCTTTACTAAAAAGGCACACAACCTACAGTCTTTAACCTGATTTAGCAAAAACTCATATTGTTACCTTTCATCCATGCCATGTACCAGGGGCCAGTTGCGTGAGTGAGCTTAGTCCTGCGCCAGCCACTATGCAAAGTGCTCCGCTAGCGGAGCACTTTGCTTAGTGGCTGGCGCAGGACTGAGCTCACTCATGCAACTGACCCTGGAGTGTCTCCCCAGTTGGACAATGAGAACTTGCTAACATCGCAAAACATGTAATATGATAATAACGACATGCAAAGACTTCGTATACGGAAGTCATGTGTACGACTTAGACACTTTCAGGCAATACTCACGTCGAATTCGTAGTCACTTTTGCAATCCATGTGATTCATATCTTTGTTTATCTGCAGTGCGCAAAACTGAAACAAAAACACGGCAAACCAAACAAAATCTGTCAGGCGGCGTTTCAAGATCTCAGGCCTGCGACGGAAACGTCTGCACCGAAAAAGAAAGGGGTAATTGTTATTTCAGAAGAAGCACTCGACTTCCAATACCCAGCTTGTCCTGGTATTTAACAAAATGTATGATTTGATAACAGCTAGACAATGATTTAAACAATCTCATATGCATGATCCGCTCGCTCTTGCTGTCACCAGCAGGTGAACATTCTGTAATGATCTTAGGGGCATGGCCACTGGGACCAATGTGAAAGAGGATCAGCCCTGTTTTGGATCTGATCTACTTTTTAGAGAGAGAGAGAGAGAGAGAGAGAGAGAGAGAGAGAGAGAGAGAGAGAGAGAGAGAGAGAGAGAGAGAGAGAGAGAGAGAGAGAGAGAGAGAGTTATTCTATGTGTAATGGCTGTGATTTCTTTTCTTTTTTGATTTCTTAATGAAGAACTTTTTTTAAACATTCATACCCGTAGATTAACAAATACTAGCACGTGCATGTTCGTTTTATTTTAGTAAAGGCAGGCTTGAAATATGACAATGTTTCTCTAGACTGTGTTACATCTACCGCTGTAACATTGATTCATCACACTTGAATAGAGACAGCCTTGTATCACATGGACCGGAAAAGCGTGGGAGTTTGATAACATTTTCAATTCTTCAGTTAGAACATGAATACATAAAGTTTACATTCAGTCGAAACTTGGTAACTTTGTTTCCGAACCCCTGAAATTTCGGGAAATCATGGGGAAAACTGCGTGTTGTGTTTATTGGCATACTTCTACCTGATTGTCATGACACGCCCAGTTGCTTTGAGTGACGCAGGCAGCGAAGTCAACAATGTTGTGATCACAGCCATGGCCGTGAAAACATGGACCCTGTTCTGATACTGGAAATAGTACATTATACACACGTACAGTTTGCTTGCTTCATAAATGTGTGCCTGAGGCAGAAGGAGTTATGCGTCAGTGAGCCTGAGATAGCTTGAGACATTCCAGTCGCTGACACTAAAGGGGTAAAGGTTACAGTTCGTCCTCCCTCACTTTTTTTTTTTTTTGTGATCTCGCTCAATATGAAACGATTTAGTTACCCGTTGACCTCCAACAGCTACAAAAGAAGTCCCTGAAACCATCCCAGGGTCACTGCCGGGTGACTGCGTATATGTCTGAATCGTGAATGAGGACAGCAAGAGTCGTAAATTCTCATGAGCAAACGCGGGGGCTCATGACAATTTATGTCTCTTGCCTTTCGGTGGTGTTCGTTGTGTCCCGGCAGCTTAGCCTGGGGATTAACTCATTCAAAGCGCCATGCACCAATCACTGCGGAAGTGTCGTAAAGCTTTGCCGCCAGCAACGCTACGCAACACATTCGCAGTGATTGATGCGGGGCGCCTCGAAAGAGATATTTCCAACAACAAAATGCACGCCATGCTGAATGGCGTCATTGGTGGTGAATTTTTTTCTGATTGTTTGAAGGTTCCATATTTGTCTTGTAGAGCTCTCATTATACTTGCTGTTAGTTATTGTTGTTGTGAACATTATCTGTTTAACACATTCCAGGCGTGCTGTGTCAGGATACGCGGCTATATGCTGCGTATCCGGATGCGGCAGGTGTGGATTGAGACCTTTACATTAGGAGTCACGAGATGTGTAGGCCATTTTTACTAGATGCGAACTGTTTGGAAACACCTTACAAAGAACACATGAATATATGGATGCTAAATGCTCATCCTTTTGTACTTTTCTTTTGTTCTTTTTCACAAGCATTTGTTTTTACAGTAGACTGGTAGTGCTCATTTTAAAACAATTGCCTATACACATAAACCATCGCAGTTTTCAAGAGAAAATAACATTCTTGCAAAATTCAAACTAATGTTGTTTTTGTTTGCTTGTTTGGTTGTTTGTTGTCGTTTTTTGGGGGGTTAAATATAGATATTAGCAAAATAATCAAGAAACTTCAGGGGCGAATCGGAAGGGGGGGGGAGGGGAGGGGGGAGGGGGGAGCAGAAAAGGATAAGATAAGTGCGTGTAGATATGATCAGCCCCTCAGTTTAAAGAAAAACAAACAAACTACAAACGGTGCTGTGTGCCGAGATAAAAGAAGAAAAGTTTCAACAAATAAAAATCTTAAGCCCTGAAAACTATGTATGTGTCAAGACTCTCACGACTGTCGTATGCGTGATATTGTTATTATTATTATTATTATTAGACGACAACACCCACATATACCGTAAGTTTATCACTTTCACGTGCAGCCATTGCTGCGTCTACAACTACTGGTTATTTTGGCCGTGGTTTTATGCAAAAGTCGGCAGTGATCAGCGGTACAACTTTGGTTGTTGGTATGCCATACGACTTGTACACAATTAACACTCTTTCTGTTGTGCTTGTTTCCCCCGCGTCTTCCTTTTCTGGCAGACTGGTAGAATTATTGGTTTATAGGAACCGCTATGGCATGGTATACCAGCGTTGTCTACCAAACAGGCAAAGGCTGACAAAATTACTAATTTGAAATGGAGTTTACATGACCAGGTTGCAACTGTATTCTGCCAGTGTATTGCAGGGGAGGCAAACGAAACTATAGAAGTGAGACAATTTCAGTTTGGTGGGTCCGACAAACGTACCTCCACAAATCAGTACGACTGATCCCACTGCGCAAAAGTCCATCGGGCCGACGTCGGCCGCCGTTGGCCCGCGCACAGCCGTGCGCGGGCCAACGGCGGCCGACGTCGGCCCGATGGCCTTTGCGCACTGGGTTGTATCAGCGAACAACAGACTCTTCTGGTAAAGCAACCTTCTCCAGACAACACAACGGTTTTTGTTTTGTTTTTTCACAAGTTTTCCTTCATAAATCAAAATGATCTTTGCGCTTCTTCCAATAATAATGCTTCAGGAGGGCTCATCTAAAATACACAGTAAAATGAACGCCTTCCCAATACGCAAAAGACCATCGGGCCGACGTCGGCCGCCGTTGTCCCGCTCACGGTCGTGTGCATGTGCGGGCCCAACGGCGACCCACGTCGGCCCAGATGGCCTGTTGCGCATTGGGTTTCTTATTGTTCCGATCTGCGCAGGAGAATAACCGCGATAGTACCAGAAGCGGTAGAAAGGCACTGTTACGTGTTACTGTTTAAGTAATTCCCCTTGATATGTGTACTGTTACGTGTGAATATTCTCATATGCATTGTGAAACGACAGTTAACACTGAAAACCCTTGTACGTGGTATCGGGAAATGTTAGCAGTCAAAGCGTTCCCTGGAGCAGGTCACTTCAATGTTTTGGAACTTAGAGAAGCGTGCGTATGTTACTGGAGCGATTAGTATTCAGAATAATGGTGAAACAAACATAATATCATCGTTAAAGCTATAGGTGACTCGCATGCACACCACCAAAAAGAGATTTCAGGTTGGCTCGAAAGTGAACTCGAAATTCCCCCACCCAAAAAATAAAAAAATAATCAAAAATAAATAAATAAATTAAAAAAAAATTAAATAATTAAATAATAATAATAATAATAATAATAATAATAATAATAATAATAATAATAATAATAATAATAATAATAACAATAATAATAATAATAATAATAATAAAATGAATAAATAAATAACAGCAGCAATAACAAAACCCTTAAAAAGAGGCTGATTCTTCATTTGTTTTTAGTGCAAAACAAATTAATCAAAAGTTCTACATGAACACCCCAGTGCGCGGGCCAAAGGCGGCCGACGTCGGCCCGATGACCCAGTCATTGGGACTGTATCTGTAACACATTGAGCCTTAATGAAGATGTTTGTAGCGAATCTTTTTTTTTTTTAATCTGAAACTTTGTTTTTGTAACATATAAATCTGAACACCCTGGCAATTTGCTATATCCCATGTTTACTGTGATTGTGGAAAAAGATCCTTATACAAGCTAAACAGGTACAGAATCATTTCATTATCGAAGTTAATAAGATTCGCACAGACACTGCGAAGAGCCGGGGAACCTCAGGCTTAGGATGAAATACACGAATTCGGAGAGAAAAGATTCAACTGTACCCCCATCCCTCGCTCTATCCCCGCCTTAACTTTTAAAAAAAAAATCAAAATCAAAATAAACTGTTATTTTCTTGTGGTGATTGCAAACCACTCTACATAAATGATTCTACGTTAAAATGCACCAAGCCTTTGTCGATATGTCGGATTTATTACATTTAAAACGTTGACTCTTCGCTTACAACAAGCTTCTCGAATAACAATTGAAAATCTTGGTCCCTTGCGCATTTGTTACATCTGGCTCTTAAGCTACAGAGAATGTTTTTTGGGGCAAGCTGTCTTTTAGAAAATGTTTAACCCGTCGGCAGTGCCGAGAAAATGTGAGCTCCACCCAACTGCAAGACGCTTAGATCCTCATGACCCCCCTCTGTTGCGGGGGCCACTTATGAGGATCTACGCCTCTTGCTGACACACTTTGAATCCATGTTCCTGAGAAATTAAGGTTGTTGTTTTTTTTTTTTCTTGTTTTGGTCTTGAATTTTCGAAGATTGAAGAAACACAGACTGCGTCAGCTGGCAGTGAGCGGCTTAACTCATTGTACCCCAAGACCGAAATCCCCAAATTTTGCCGTTGTCCTCTGAAGACTGCATTGCAGTGCAGGACACAGATCGACCATGATAGTTCAAGGGTGATGCCAGAATAGCTTGGCGCCCATAGGCGCCAAGCTATTCTGGCATCACCCTTGAACTATCATGGTCGGTCCATATCTTGCTGTGGTGTGTCTCGGGTACAATGAGTTAAAGATGATCCCAAGAATGGCGATCTTCAGATCCGAAAGAAAGATGAAGAAGAAAGATTACTTCACAAACCTTGAATATTTGCCAAGAACAGTAATGATAAAAACGCAGACACCGCCATTTTCAACGGAGTGGTATATCAAAGCACGGCAGGAGGCTGATTTGCAATCAGTACTCGACAAACGTGCTATCTTGTCGACTGCCTGTGTACAAGATGTGACCCACTGATCTCAATTGAAACAAAAGGACACAAGCAGCCGTACACACCGGAACTAAAAAAAAAAGAACCTAACCAGATAACGACTGTACATAGAACTATTCGATTTTTTAAATAAGGGCATTTAAAAATGTGGAAAAGAACTAACGTTCAGACAATTTAGCTCTCTCTCTCTCTCTCTCTCTCTCTCTCTCTCTCTCTCTCTCTCTCTCTCTCTCTCTCTCTCTCTGCGTGTGTGTGTGCGTGAGAGAGAGAGGCCGAGAGAGAGAGACTGAGAGAGAGAGAGAGAGAGAGAGAGAGAGAGAGAGAGAGAGAGAGAGAGAGAGAGAGAGAGAGAGAGAGAGAGAGAGAGAGAGAGAGAGCATGATTATTTTAAAAAAAAACGAATGACTATTGCTTTTTCATGCCAATACTGTCTATGTATAATTATGTGCGTGTGTATGTGTGATCATTTATGTGCGTGTTAATGTGGGTGTGTGCGCGTGCGTGTGTGAGTATAGATTATTTGAAATCAAACTTATTCAGTCGTGTCAATGCTGAACGAATGACGTTGAACGAACAAAGATTTCAGGAGCAAAATATGCGTCCAGTGGCATTAAAGGGGTGGTGAACGGTAAAAAGAACAAGATGCAATAGCTGAACACTGAAGTAAAGTTTCATCACCATTATAAACTGTATGTTTGTGAAATGTGTGTCAGTGTGTGTATGTGTGTGTTTGTGTGCGCGTGCGTGCGTGCGTGCGTGTGCGTGTGTGTGTGTGTGTGTGTGTGTGTGTGTGCGCGCGCGCGCGCGCGCGAGTGAGTACGTGCGTGCAGATTTGTTCCAATGCTACTTCTAGCGTCATATAAATAGTCGTTTAGTTAGTCGAAGTTCTTAACTTCCTCTAACAGATTTGGCGTTCAGCAGACATATTGATAAAATCTTTATTTGACATGTGTAATATGCTATATCGTGTGATATAAGTGATATTTGTCAATTGTCATGAGTAACATGTTTTTGTATGCAGGCCTTCATCGTGTGCAATTTTATGTTGCATTGTTTTTACCGAGACGGACACATTAATATTCCACGACAGAATTAATAATATTCTTCTTTTTTTTTAAATCTGGCACGAGCCTTGAACTGTCATGGTCAACCTATTGTTCTTTACGCGTCAGGGCTGAATGGTTTACGCCCAACATCCTACACTGACGAGCAAAAGAAACTGCGACATCACTGGAATCATCGGAAACATTTTTTAGTTATATCTTGAACCGCTCGGAGATTACTCTGCACTGAGGTAGTCGCTACAGCTCCAAAAACACATGGCCCCACGAGCTCCTTAGCATCCGCGTTATCGCGGAATTGTTTATATTACAGCGGACGGCAGACGCAGCCGTCCCGTTAGTCCCTTTCCTTTTTGTCTCTTGTCTCCTTGACTGCGTGCGCAAAATAAGGTGAACTTGTGTGAAATCATTGAAAATTCGCATCAACTTCATTTTGTAAAAAAGGAACTTTAGAATTTTTTTAGTGCGTGTACGGGTTAGCGGCGCATTCTTTTGGAAACAATAGGCGCACAGGCCTCTTTTCGTGTTTGTTTTTGCTAAACTACAACATTCTTAGAGAGAGAAAGAGAGATGAAACGAAACTTTATAAATGAGAGAGAGAGAAAACAACAGCCTAGTTCATAATAAAGTGTAAAAATGGTTATAACTAAATAGTGTATAATACGGTATAAGTGAAGATACAGTCGTACTATCTGTGAACTGAAAAACTCGAAAAGCTTTTGGTCAGCCAGGGAGCCGCAGGAGCAAATAGGAGGGGAGGAAATACGGTCGCGGCGGGTTTGATATGTGCCAGATATCTCTCACGACAGCTTGATGATAACTGACTCGCACCCGGAATTCAGGGATCGTTTTTTTCTCTGTCCGTTGAGTTATAGACTGTTTTGTGTTTCCGATGATTCCTGTGATGACGCACTTCTTTTGCTGGTCAGTGTGTATAAGATCTAGGTTGCATATAGTTTCGCAATAAAGTATCTAACACTGACACGCAAAGAGTTTTAAAACAGCCTTCAACAACCTTCAGCCTTCAACAGGTGGGCTTCGCGCGTGGAAATCCGGCTAATAAAACTCGTTCTCGATATCTTTCCTGGCGTACAAGGACCTGTCACAATTAAGCTATATGTAAGAGAAGTGTCGTTTCTGTCATTTTGCCAGTCGATCAACTCTCCTATATAGCAAAAGAAGAAAGAGTAAAAAAGTCTTTTTTTTTATTTTCACCACATTCAAAACGAAATGAAACAAACAAACAAAAATTCATTCTCTTGTGCAAGATTTATAGACAAAAATCCAAGAACAATAATAATAAGATATTGCGGACTATTAGCTCCTTCAGCCCGACTCACGTATTTCCCAAGTTTTGGAGGCGTTATTTAACGAATATGCACCTGTTGCAGGAGATGGATCGACCATGATAATTCAAGGGTAGTGCCAGATTAGCTTGGCGCCGACAGGCGCCAAGCTAATCTGACACTACCCTTGAATTATCATGGTCGATCCATCTCCTGCTGTAGTGCGTCAGGGCTGAATGGGGGCAAGCCGTTATCGCCTAGAGAGGGTAGCTTTTACAGACGTAGAACTGTCCACAATTGTTTACTCCCGAGTCCATCCAGTGTTCACAGCTTACGGGTACCATGAATACGCGGCAACAAAAATGTAAGCGTACGAGACGTACCACAAACAGAAACGCGGCTAACTTTCTTCGCCGCGTATCCCTTTGTGTTACGTCTCGAGTGCTAACTTAATTCCGTTGTCGCACGATGACCGCACCTGTCACGTCTCGAATGCTAACTTTATTTGCCGCATGGCGTCATCCGTATGCACGAACGCTCGCTTCGTTTGCCGCGTATCCCTATGCGGCACGCCGCGAAAAGAGTTAAACTCGAGTTTTTTTTCTCACAGATTCATAATTAAGAACGGCTCATTGTGTCCGAGTATCACGCTGATTCAGCACAGACAACCAGGGTTTTAATGCATGGAAGTGAACGTTTCCCCAATGTGCAATAGGCCATCGGGCCGACGTCGGCCGCCGTGCGCGAACCAAGGGTGGCCGATGTCGGCCCACCGATGGGCTTTTTTGCGCATCGGCGTGGCCGTCTAACTCCGAAGTTCTAGACTACTATTAGCAACAGAAGGCTAGAACTTCTGATTTAGACGGCCATGCTGGTGTTTCAATCATGTAGACGAAAAGGAAAAACAACGGCAGTGTCTTAACGACAGAATGACCCAACGAAGAAAGAAGCAGGCTTAGAAGGACACTTACAACACAATTTATTATTATTTCCCTTTTATACATAGACAAACCAACAAGAATACAGTTGTCACTTATACACGCACCGATAAGATAAGTAGCGAAGTGTATTATTGTTTGTTTGTTTGTTTGTTTTGAAATAGGGAAATATTAATCAATTGTGATGTAACTGTCTTTTTAAGCGTGCTTCTTGCTTCTTTGGGTTATTCTCTGCATTTTACGCGCTTGGCAGTTACCTATTTTGGTGTGGATCGTTTTTTTTTTTTAATTGTCTTAAAGAGAATGTCAAGCTTAACGTTATGAGCAGTAGGCAAGAACTTCTCATTTCGGCCAAGCCGATGATGTAAGTCCGACCTCCTGTGCTGTAGGGTAGAAGTGCAGATTCATTGTTCATTAGTCTGCCTGCCATAGTCCGAGCGGCTTTCTTTTGAGCTATTTTGAACCCCGCTACGCTAAGCGAGCAATGCAGAAGGACAGTTGGTCAGTTGGCACTTGCCAATTACGGCGTGGTTATGAAACGTTTCCTGCTCTTGGTGGTTGCACTCGGGTCAAGTGAATACTAGGACTGATAAAAGAAACAGTCCGGGGTTCTATGCACGCCTGTAGACAGTTGTGAGTGAACCGCCCAGTCCTTCTACAACCTGAAAGTACAAATGAAAAGCAACTTGCAAAATGGCATTGAGTCACTCGTCTGTGTTAGACTACATGTACTTTGAGGGTTTCATCGTGGTATTGTGGTCCGATGAAGATGATTATCAGACCGACGCGCCGAAGGGCTACTGACAAACCACAAGTAATCTGACACAGACGGCTCGATGTAATTGTCGTGACGGTCCGAAGTGCGCACTATTTCAGTGAAGAAGCGACTGAAGTTGTCTCTGATGTCAGGAGTAACACGCCCGAATGTTTCTGACGTCAGACTGAAACGGCATTTATATGTGCTACACAGGGGACGCGTCTTTTATGCGTAGGCTACTACCCTTGGCTGCGCAACTGAATCCCGGCCAATGTACAAAAAGCCGTCGGGCCGACATCGGCGGCCGCCGTGACCGCGCACATCCGTGCGTCTGATGTCGGCCATGTGGTCTTTGCGCAGTAGGATGTGCTTGATTTATGCCGCTAGAATTTCAAAAGTTTACCAGCGTGCCAGTGACAATTTCAGAATCTGTAGCAAGGAAGTGCGCCGGGACTTTTCTCACTGGATTTAAGTGATAGAATTCTTAAAGTGTGAGCGCGGGGCTGCGTGGCAAACGGTATCCCTGATTTCTCTCGGACGAAGCGTTTTTTGTTGCCTTTCGCCAACCACTCATGAGCTAACGAGTGTAACTGACGTCAGCGCCACTGAAAGAGCTCCAGCCGTAAAGAGCATGCAGCCACAAAATTAATGGTGTCAGCAAGACAAACTGATCCTCATGAACCTCTGCAACTGCGGGGACCTATGAGGATCTATGTCTCTAGCTGCTAGTTAGTGAATGGGGTCAATAGATTCAAACCACACGGGCATGACGCTGTTTCATATTTTATAATAACAAGTCCGCTTAGTTATTCTATACATTTCTTTTCAACATAAACGAGCACTTATACGCATGCCGTGAGGTTTTGCTCATAGTTTAAACGCCATTAGACGTATTCGTTATGTAACAAACTTAACAATGGACGCAGAATTTAACTACATGTTAAACTAAAAGAATATTCCAATTTATTTGAAGTATTACACTGCATGGTTTTCATGCTTAGCTTACCAAAAAAAAAAAAAAGATTTCCCCGCTGAGCAATTTACTGCTGGAGAAGACGGAATCGAACATTATAGTTTAACTCATTCAGTCTCGACACACCACAGCCAGATATGGCTCGACCATGATAGTTCAAGGGTGGTGCCAGAACAGCTTGGCGCCTATAGGCGCCAAGCTATTCTGGCACCACCCTTGAACTATCATGGTCAATCTGTCTCTTGAATTGTAATGCAGTCCTCAGAAGACAGCTCCAAAATGTGGGGATTTGGTACCTGGGACACAATGAGTTAAGGGTAGTGCCAGATTAGCATGGGGCCTGAGAAGGCGCTATGCTAATCTGGCACTACCCTTGAACTGTCATGGTCGACCATGCTCCCATGGGTAGTACGCAGTAGACAGAAACCCCCGCGAATCTGAAAAAAAAAATACCGTGCTGTTGATGAACGTTCATATAAATAGTTTTGCTCACCAAAATCATTTTGCCCCCTTCAATGTGGCGCGTGGTCCTAAATGTTTTGCCCCGCACCACGTGCTCCCCCTTCAAATATTTGCCTTCAAGGCGCATCGTAGTCTGCACACACAATTTGTAACAAAACTTAAATAAAGCGAAAAATGACGAGACGACGCGTGTTCTCTAGGGGAAGCAGCCTGAAGTGTCCACGAAGTATAGCCACGTCATTTGAGCTATTGGAAACACTTCTTCAGAGGCTGGCTTAGAGAGGAGGGAAATCGATCAGCATAATAAGCCTGCAGATATGAACAACTCTGAATGTTCATGAAAGATAAACGCATCCGAGCTCCAAACAACAGACTTTGGGATGAAATCCTCCTCTTGTTTTTTTTTTCACCAAATGTTTACGACTGAACAACAAGATCGATAAAGTATAGGTGTTCAGTAAAAAATATTCCATGTTGGTCAATCGGCACTAAATGATATTTGTTCTTAAAGTGGTACAGAAAAAAAGGTTTCTTTGCGGAGATATAAGGGGAAAACGCTGTGCGCGCCAATGTCAAACGGCCTTTATATAACACAGTAAACGTCGCACACAATTAACCCGTAACTGACGCCCTGAAAGGCTGCGACAGGATGTGGATCAACCATGATATTTCAAGGTTGGTGTCAGAATAGCTTGGCGCCTTTAGGCGCCAAGCTATTCTGACACCAACCTTGAAATAGCATGGTCGATCTGTCTCCTGAACTGTGATACAGACCTCAGAGGATATCTACAAAAATTGGACAATTGTGTCCTCAGGGCGTAAGGAGTTAAACGCCAGGGAATCCAATAAAAGAGCGTTACACTCTAGTATGAAGTAATTTGTCATGTCATGCATTGTGGTTTTGCTATCGTCGTTGTTTTACGTGGCATAGGTTTAACTCATTCGACCTGTGCCGCACCCGGCGTGTATCCGAATGCGGCACAGCTCAAAATGTCTCAACCAGTTCAAGGGTGGTGCCAGAATAGCTTGGCGCCTATGGCGCCAAGCTACTCTGGCACCACCCTTGAACTAAAATGGTTGATTTACTTCAGTTGTAATCTGTAATGTTGCCTTCATAGGACAATCAGCAATTTTTATTTATTTTTAAATCAGCCTCAGGATGCTATGGGTTAAAAAGAAGTACTACCTTGGTTTCAACACCGCTAGCGTTGGGGTGTGTGACTGTCTCCCCAAGCTTGAAGTCGTACGTTTCCAACGCCCCGTCGCCCAACGTGGTGACCGATGTGTACGTGTCCCCGTTTTTGGTCGTCGTGATGGTGGCGTCCATCGTCCGCGCGCGTATCTTCTCTCGCACCTCTTCGTTCGCTTCTGGGCGAGAGAAGAATTAACATCAAAAAGATGCAAAACTTCTCAGTGTTACTGTGTTCATGTACAATCCAATCCAATCCAATCCAATCCTATCCAATACAATAATACTTTATTAATCCCTCATGGAGAAATTCACTGTCTGCCCATACAACACATGGCATCATCATTCACTCATTTAAAAAAAAAAAATCATCATTAAATAAACCATAACACTCAATTAAAGAAATAAACTGTAACAGACGTATTGTTACCTTTGTATAATAATAATAATAATAATAATAATAATAATAATAATAATAATAATAATAATATTAATAATAATAATACTGAGAGGGCTAGTACTAAGGACGGAAGAATGTTGACCGACAGTATCTACTGATATTACTGTTGAAAAGGGTAACAGCCTGAAGGACAAAAGAGTTGGCATAACGTGATGATAATACAATACGTATATGATACAATACAATACAATACAATACAATACAATACAATACAATACAATACGACACGATACGATACGATACAATACAATACAATACAATACAATAATACTTTATTAATCCCTCATTGGCAAATTCGCAGTCTGCCCATGCAACACATGGCAAGACACTGACAACACACATCCATTCATCACTCACTCATTCAATTAATTAAATAAACTATAACTCTCATTTATATGTGATTTCATTGACCCGTTTAGCCCCAACGCCCTGCAGCAGGAGATGGATGGAGTCACCATGATAATTCAAGGGTAGTGCCAGAATAGCTTGGCGCCTTCAGGCGCCAAGCTAATCTGGCACTACCCTTGAATTATCATGGTCTATCCATCTCCTGCAACTGGTACATAATCGTTAAGTGACACCTCCAAAAGTTAGGAAATGTGGCCTTGGGGATAAATGGGTTAAAACGCGAGGCTTTTAGTCTGTGGGTGTCACGACTACAGTTTATTTTCCTTACTTGCTTTAGTCTGTTTTATATCAGTGATTGATTAACTGACTGACTGACTGACTGACTGACTGACTGATTGACAGAGGGACGGACGGACGGACTGACAGATTGACGAATGGACTGACTAACACAGACGGACGGACAGACGGACACACGAATAGATGGATAGGTGCGTTGTTTGGACTGATCGTTTGCTTGAGAGAAATGCGTTTTCGGTACAGTATTTTATACTTCTCGGCGTAGTCCCTCTGACAAGACTTGTACTGCTCGCAGTGACAAGAAGATACACATTAGCCGTATGGCCTCGGCCTAGCTTTGCGTTGCCGTTATCTCTACTCCAGCCAAAGCATTCAGCATTGGCGAGTATTACACTATCTAGACCAAAATATCTCTAAACTGCAACATAATCTTCAAATGACCTTAAAAATTGAAGTTGCGACCTAAAAGCGACCTACTCCAAAAATTCAACTCATTCGCGGCCAGCCCGGCGCATCCTGGGATGCGCGGGATGCGGCTGGCCGCGAATGAGTTAAAGGGTTAATAGTCATTAGTATGTCTTACAATAAAGATGAACAAAAGGCCGGCTAACTTCATAGAGTTTGAATGCCATTAACTTAATGAAAGATCTTTTTGCTCGTCTGCTAGGTACGAAGGAGGGTTCCTTTTGTAACGCACCAATTGTAAATTGTCCACCTACTTGTGCCTCTCATGTGGATTGTGAAAAGAAGAAAACAACAGTTAGCTGAGGCAAGACAACGTTGATGACCTGTTGTATCTGGCGGCGATCAAAACCTGCCATGGAGCGGCGGATCGCCTCAAGAGTCAGTGGCCGGTGTAAACCCGGCCGCTTCAAAAAAGGTAGCAAGCTTGTGGCAACGAAAAGCGGTAGCAACCCGGCCACTAGATTTCAAGCGTGCACTAACTCATTTCCCAATGCGCAAAAGGCCATCGGGCCGATGCCAGCCACCGTTGGCCCGCGCACAGCCGGATGGCCTTTTGCGCACAGGGGATTATAACAAACATGACGCTGACATTGCCCTGACAACTCTGGGAGCCGTCTATGGGTGTACCAGCTGTGGCAGGCTGGCGGTTCGCCATGAGAGTTCAACGGCAGCGTCGCATTAGCTCGGAGCCTTAGGCGCCGAGCTAATCCGGCACTACCCATGAACTATCAGGACCAGTCCCGTCTCCTTTTGCGGCGTTTTAAACGTGTATGAGTTAAAGCCTACACTTAACACGTCGAGCGCCAAAATTCGGGATTTCTCAACACCGCGGGATACCGTTTAGGAGACCGACCGACAATGACAGTTCAAGGGTGGTGCAGGAATAGCTTGGCGCCTGTAGGCGCCAAGCTATTCCTGCACCGCCCTTGAACTGTCATTATCGATCCGTATACTGTTGTAACGTGTCATGGAAGAATGGACTAAATGACATTTATATACTCACTCAAGGCATCAATATACTGGTCCAGCCCCACTGTCTCTTCCCTAATGAGTTTCCACGTTCCCAGGAATTGCTCCATGCTGATCAAGCAGATGTACAGAGATCACGTGATAAAAGAAAAAAAAAGGCCAGGCTGTGAGGGCTGTACCATGAAAATGATAAGTCAGTATTGTAAAGCATTGTGACAGGTGCGCAGCAATATGCACAAAGATGATACCGCTGTACAGAAAATTTGGTAAGCAAGTCAAAGACAGTGAATGTGGAAGGGGGTGGGGGTGTTAGTGGGTGGAAATAGGTCAGAGTTCAAAGGCCACGGGCGTGTGTGTATGAGTGATTTTAATGGTCATTCACAAATCGAAAACCGGTTGTACAGAAACAGCTGTATGACATGGAAGCAAAATCATCGACAGTTGTTTTTAACCCATACAGCCCTGACGCACTACAGCAGGAGATTGGTCGACCATGATGATTCAAGGGTAGTGCCAGATTAGCTTAGCGCCTGTCGGCGCAAGGCTAATCTGGCACTACCTTTGAATTATCATGGTCCATCCATCTCCTGCAACAGGTGCATAGTCGTTAGATGATGCCTCCAAAATTTGGGAAATAAGTGCGTCGGGCTGAGTGAGTTAAATAGTGTTTTTTTTTGTGTGTATGTGTGCGGTCAATCTGAGGTTAAATCACCTAATGAAGAAAGAAGCACGCTTACAAAAGACAGTTACAACACAGTTCATTAATATTACGGGTAGGAACCCTTTTTCAAAATAGACAAACAAAAACCAAGAAATACTCTTCGTGGAGAACGTGACAACTGAAGAATGACATCATTTGTTACAACACAGTCACAACACAGTTTATTAATATATTAATAAATTGTGCTGTAAGTGTATTTTCTGCATTTTTACACGCTTGGCAGTCACCTCTTTGATCTGCATTTTTTAAAATGCATATTGCATGTAATTCATAGCAATACAGTGCATCATGTACTGTTTATCTCTAAATCCAGACGAGGAAGGTGACTGCCAAGCGTGTACAATGAAGAGAATAACCCAGCAATAAAGAAGCACTCTTAGAAAAGACAGTTACGACACAATTTATCAATATTTTTCAATATAAACAAACCAACAAGTATGCAATTCTCCACTTATCTTGTCTGTGTGAAGCCTTCTGGCCGGCAGAGTCATACCTGTGACGGAATTGTATGTTCTGGAGATCACTGAGACTGAGTGTGAATATACTAAGTGGCAACAGAAGGCTGTGACGTGAAATAAAAGTAACGAACGAAAGTGCGCAACAGAGGAACGTACAAGTGACGTCAAATAAAACGTGTCAAGAGGGAAAATAGTACTAATTATTATGCGTGCAGCCAACTAGTTTGCTATACACCTAATACTAGCCTATTACTAGTATTAGTAGGCTTTAGTTATTGAGATAATTTATGGTCGTTTTTGTCGGATTTCTGTCATACCTCATTCGAAAGCGTATCCAAAGTACATCACAGGGCATTAGTTTTCAGATCAGAATTGTTGCAGCATCATCTTGAAAATGAGCGACAACTGACACCACCCGACATTCTTTTATTGTTATGACATTTTTTTTCTAAGTAAATGCAGATGACAACGGGATGACTGACCATTCATGCGTAAAGGCCATAGAAGATCAACAAAGCCGTTAACCCCTTTACAACCGAGAAAAAAGTGAACACCGTCCAACTGCAAGAGACGTAGATCCTCATGAGCCCCCGCGACTGCGGGGGCTCATGAGGATCTATGCCTCTTGCTGAGACCAAATTGTCTCCATGTTTCTTGGACAGTGTTGGCTTTTGGTCGTTGAACGAGCCGGGGCTCGGAGAACATGTTGTGGGATCGCTTCCCACTCTTGATGCAGGAACTGAGTCAGCTGGGGGACGCTTTGAGGTGGGGGGTGGTTGCTGACTACACGTTGCCCCAGCACATCCCAGAGGTGCTCGATGGGAGCCAGATCAGGTGAACGAGCTGGCCACTCCATCCTCGGTCATGATGCCCCGTTGCTCAAGGTACTCATCCACCACACGGGCGCGATGAGGTCGAGCGTTGTCGTCCTGCAGAAGAGCATTGTCGCCTATGGCTTGGAGAGCTGGCTGGATGAGGGGCTGCACAATCTCGTCCCGATAGCGCAGTCCAGTCAGGGTGCCTCGGATGACGTGGACGGGGGGGGGGGGGGGGTGGGGGGGGGGCGGGGGGGGGGGGGGGGTCCTGCCTTCCCTCCTGAAGCCTGCCCAGACCATGACTGAGCCTTCTCCGTAGCAATCCACCTCTTGGACGCATCCACCCGTAAATCGCTCGCCCTGGCGCCTTCATACCCTCACCCTGCCGTCGTTGAAGGACACAGTGAACCGTGACTCAACAGTAAACAGAACCTGAGTCCACTAGAGTCTGTTCCACCTCACATGTTCACGACACCAGGCAACCCGAGTTCTGCGATGAGCTGGAGTGAGGGGTATTCTCACTGCTGCTCTGCATGAAGCCAGGCCAATTTTGCGCAGACGTCGGCAGACTGTGCTTCTGCTGATGTTAACGTTTGCAGCTTGCATCAGTTGACGTAGCAGAGTGGTTGACGTGACAGTTTGGTCGTGCAGAGCCGCCACACAGAGGTATCTGTCCTCCCTTCTGCTGGTGCAGCGCGGTCGTCCTGAGCAGGGTTGTCGTTCTCCCCTTCAAGTTTTTTGGAATCGTGCCAGCAGCCTCTGGATCAATGAATGGGACACCCCAAGATGTCTCCCAACTTCTCGTCCGGAAATTCCATCCTGCAGCCATGTTAGCGCCCGGCCTTGATCTACTGGCGTTAGGCTTCGTCGTTGTGGCATGGTTAGGACTTGACCCGTTCGTGGAAATTGATGAATTGTTGTCTATTGTTCCCTGTACAGTGGACTGTCTGTCAACTTTTAACCCATTTGGATCGAAAGAACATTGTATTTTATTAGCGTACTTGCGACGATAAACAATGACACAAAAAAGTGGGTGGCCCTTAAGTTTTGACCATTAGTATATATGAGAGCTGTCCTCGCTGTCAATGGTCTCTACCTTTTGTCTTTGACCTGATTCTGATGTTGAATTATCTCCTGTTGAAAAAGTCTCGCAGGTCTGCCAATGCGTCAGTGAGTTCTATAAGGGGCGCAGGACATATGCGTCATTGATTTGTCAAACGTCATTTGTCATGACGTAAGTTTTAGTTTTTACGTCATTTTATATTTTACGTGATATGAGTTTCACTTTCGCTTCATAGGCTTGAGAAAATGGTGACAAAACTAGAACTTGACGGTACAATTTCAGTCTTGCTATAATTTGTATGAAAGCAGGCGTTGACTTTACCTAGCTACATGATATACTAAGTACATGGGTCACCTGCATGCTCTCCTGAAAGCGCGTCGATGTGTGTGTGCATGTTGGTGCGTGCGTGCGCGCGCGCTCCAAACATCTTCAAGAGGCATAGATCCTTATGCGCCTGGAGGGCGTATGAGGATCTATTCCTCCTGGAGATGCCGCGCATGTTTGTATGTGTGTGTGTTTGTGTGAGAGAGAGAGAGAGAGAGAGAGAGAGAGAGAGAGAGAGAGAGAGAGAGAGAGAGAGAGAGAGAGAGAGAGAGAGAGAGAGAGAGAGAGAGAGAGAGAGAGAGAGAACGAACGAACGAACGAAACTTTATTTTCCAAGGATTGAGATATTACTAGGCGCGCAGGCCTTTCTTACAATCTGTCCTTGCTAAGCTACTTAAAAAAAAAAAAAAAAAAAAACACCAACCAAAACAACAAAAACTAACTAATAATAAAGGACACACACACGCATACACACACGCACACATACATACATATACATGTACTCGTGCACATGCGCACTTTTGTACATCCACATACACACGTACGTGCGCACATAATTATCTAACATATAAGTAGGTATGATATTTTGTGTACTATCAGAAACAAGTTAGAAAACAGAACAAACAATTTGGAGGCTAGATGGAAAACAAAAGAGCAAAAATTTAAAAACATGAAGCGTATTATGTCGAGAAAAAAAAGAAGAAGAAAGGATCAGCATAACGTTGTCTTAGAAAGGTAATCATGTACTCTACTTTTAAACAGAGTAGAGGGACGTGGTTTGTTGAATATTGGGAGGAAGTGAATTCCATAAAAGAGCACCTGAATAAGACAGGCTAGATTTGAACAGGTCTATACGGGGCCTTTTTATAGAGAGACTGTTCCTGGAGGTGCTGTATTTTTTTTCAGTTGGCGAAAAGAGCCTAGATAAGTAAGGTGCTTTCTCATTAAGAATTTTGTGCATCAGTACACATTTGTTTAGTGCGAGGTGCTTAACCAGAGGGAGAAGTCCGATGGCCTGCAGCTTGGCATCAGTGGATAAAGACGGATCAGGGAGGATAAGCTTAGCAGCGCGCTTGTATAATGAGTTTATCTTCTTGAAGTGATTTTCACTGCAGCCATCCCATATTGTTGAGGCATAATCAATGTGTGGTTTAATGTAGGCATTAAAAAATAGTTTGCGCGTCTTAAGGTCAATGATCGTTTTAAGTTTGGAAAGTAAAAACAACTTTTTGGACAACTGTTTTCTCATATAGTATAGGTGGTTATGCCAGCTTAGATCATCATCTATTATTACTCCAAGCAGGCGGTGTTGACTGACCTGCTCAATTGGGATGGAGTCCAAAGAAAGGTTGAGTGATAGAGGTTTGAGCTGATGTTTCTGGCGGTTGTGATAAGCATGCTTTTTGTTTTTGTGGGATTTACAAGCATGCCATTTTCATTACACCACCGAGAGACTTCATGAAGACTCTCTTGAAGATTATTTGCAATTTCAGGCACAGTTTTACCAGCGGAATGTAATGTTGAGTCGTCGGCAAACATGTCACACTCAGCCGCAGTACACGTTACATGTAACGGTAGATCGTTAACAAAGATACAGAACAGTAGTGGGCCTAAAATAGACCCCTGGGGCACTCCATACTCCACAAATTGTTCAGAAGAACATTTTCCATTGACATAGACTGTTTGTGTTCTTTTTGTAAGATAGGAGTTCAGAAACGAAAGAGCCGAGGGGCTCTTTTTGTTCAAGTAGGTGGCAAGCTTTTTCAATAAGATGGTATGATCGATAAGATCAAACGCTTTTCTTAGATCCAAGAAGACAGCACCAGCCATTTTATTATCATTTATGCTGTTGACCCACGAATTCACTATTCGTGCGAGTGCAGTGTGGCATGAATGCTTGGGACGAAAACCTGACTGGTAATGATATAATAGGGACCTTTTTTTCAAGAAATTCCAGAAGATGTTTGTGAACATGCTTTTCCAGAGGCTTCGAGAGAACTGATAGAAGGGAAATTGGGCGAAAGTTATTAATTTCAGAAGAATCGTTTGCTTTAGGAACAGGCACTATTTTTGATTTTTTGAAAGCTATTGGGAAGACTTTTTTTTTTATACATAGGTTATAAATATATGTTAGAGGTTCCACTATGTATGTTGATACCATCACTGCCCGAAGACGTTTTCTTTTTTAGGATGGAAATGTATTTGCCTACCTCGTGTACAGCAATATCAGGGATGACGAAAATATCATCTGAGGACAATCTTTGCTTACAGAACTTTGTTAGCTTCTCTGGTGTGGAATATATCGACTGATTGCGATTGTGAGAACTGAGTAAGTCTTTGGGGGCTGATAGAAAGTGGTTACTAAACTCCTCAGCGGAGAGATTTTGTGGAATGGTATTGAGAGAGAGAGAGAGAGAGAGAGAGAGAGAGAGAGAGAGAGAGAGAGAGAGAGAGAGAGAGAGAGAGAGAGAGAGAGAGAGAGAGGGAGAGAGAGAGAGAGAGAGAGAGAGAGAGAGAGAGAGAGAGAGAGAGAAAGAGAGAGAGAGAGAGAGAGAGAGAGGTAGTTGGTTAGTTATTGTGGTTTAATGCCGAGCAGGCGACTAAGACCATCTCACGGCGGGATGGGTAAAAATCTGGTCAGCCAGACTAAAAGAAAGGTCTTAAAACAGGATGTAAATATACCTTAAAAATGTCATGCTAAAATGTCGCACGTCTTTAAAAGAAACGTCTACAGACTCTCAAAATGGGCAATATAGTGAAATTCACATAGTCAATAAATTAATGCTCAGATCTTGTTAAAAATATATCAATCTCTCAAGAAATTGAAGATCTTGTGCGGGGGAACAACATCCCGGAACAAAACCTTCAAGGAGTCTGCTGTGAAGTGTTTATATGTCAATTAAATCGGCACATGACAGCAAAAAGTGTCGAACAGAAAACTGCTCATCACAGGCATAACATCATGGACGCTTATCCTGTTTTAGTAAATAAAAGTGAGTAACATACGTGTGCCTGATGTGGAGCCGAGCAAGGACAGTCTCTTCACGGCGGCTGCCGCATTGGTAAGGTAGACTGTCGGACACCATATGAAGAGCTTCATACAGCTTGTTCTCTTCCTCTTTGTCCCACTCGGACTGCCACTCTCGGGCTATGTACGCACTAATCACTAGGTTTAAAATCACTATGAACAGTCTGTGTGTGAGGGACAGGGTCATTGCGGGCATCGTTGGCAGCAGAATCTGCGATCCTGTTGCCTTCGATGCCCACATGCCCTGGGACCCAAATAAAAATGATGTCATAATATTTCTTCATCAAGTCCGCGTAACTGAAGCTCTCGAATCTGAACCAGCAGGGGGTAGTCTGTTCCCGCGCCCTGAAGGGCCTGCAGGGCAGAAAGAGAGTCGGACAGAATCAGGAAGTTCCTTTCCCGAGACTGATAGGCATGCCTGAGTGCCAGCAGAATTGCCTGCAGCTCTGCACTAAACACAGAGAAATGGTCAGGGAGGCGGAGCTTAAATGGCCGTCTAGGATGGCGAGAAGACACTGCAGCCGCAGCCACTCTCCCATCCTCAGACCCAAATACGACAAAAGCCAGGAAAACTTGAAAGGAGTTGATTGAGGCTCTGTTGGTATGGAGTACAGTCCTTCTTGGGGCGGTCAAGTCCAGCAAGATGTCAGGAACTGGTAATAACCAGGGTGGAGTGATGTGTTGCAGAGATTCCGAAACTTTGTCCAGGTCCACTCCGGCTGCCTGCAGATGAGGTCGGACACGAAAGGAAAGTGGACGGACAGCTCCCGGATGGGCATCGTAAATCTCTGCAAACGATGGGTTAAAAACACAATCATGGGCAGGATTGTCTGGATGGACCTTCACCTTCAGAACGTAGCTGAGCATGAGAGAGAGAGAGAGAGAGAGAGAGAGAGAGAGAGAGAGAGAGAGAGAGAGAGAGAGAGAGAGAGAGACGCGCGCGCGAGAGAGAAAATGACGTCATATTTAGAGTATTATGTCAGTGTCTGCGTGGTGACGGAGTTGCCTCTTTTACGTCACCGCAACTGTCTGACTTTCTCTAGAAGTAAAGTTTTTTTAAATGTTTTAATTCTGTTCTGAAAAGAATTAATTTTTACTAAGAAGTTGAAAGGATACAAACCCTGGCTAACGAACTCATCCAATGTCTTTCTCCAATCTAGCTATATGCAAAAGTTCAAGTAAATATGACACAAATTATGGACTCTAATCTGGGTCAACCGACTTCCTATAAACGGTTGTTTATGTCTTCAATGAGACATTAAATTACAATATGCTCGGATGCTCTCTTAGCCACCCACTTTAGAAAGTATTTCGCCAAGTTTCAAGCTTGTGTGTACAGAAATATCTGAGATTTTCTTGTTTGCATTATACGCACACACATACGCACATACATACATACGCACATACGGCGCTTCGCGCCAAATGTACGTTCAGCAGCGAGGTTAGCGTAACAAGACATGACTGACGTAATTTTTAGTTTGTTACTTCAATTGTTAGAGGTTTAGCCAGCCCGCCTTTGACATGGACATGCTATTAAATTCACCCCACCGCGACCCGTCCTAAAAAGGGACTTAAAAATATACACTGAGGCGCCATGGGACCAACCTCAGTGGCAAAACGTCTTCCAGCCCACGATGGCCGCAGTGAGACCGCGCACGGCCGTTGGCGGGCCCATTGCAGTCGTCGTGGGCCCGAGGGTCATTGCTTGCTGGGATATCAAGTATGTTGTTCTGCAAACCTCTGAAGAAATCCTCTGTTTCTCCACTAAGAAAAAAAGGTACTGGTTTCACGAAAGCAATCAAGATATCCAAGAACAGCTCAAGAGGAAACGATAAGCTTACCAGGCATTGATGTCCACATAAAAAGGCGGCCTCACGACTCGCCTGCAGCACCCTAGAACGCAGGCTTCGAGACATCCAGAACGAGTGTTGGACTAAACTCGCAGCCCGCGGTGCGAGCTCAGCTGTGCTCTAACGCTGGTGACTACAGAGGTTTTCAGTTACCGAGCCTTGAAGCGGTATATGGTCCCTCCTGCCAGACTCCGCCCAGATCCCCAGACGGAGTAACGATGGGAAGAAGTTACTCATTGATAAAGAATCTAGCCTCAACCTCTGGTCCGAGCGCTTCCACACCCTCTTTAGTGCCAGCCGGTCGCACAATACAAGAGTCAGCGACTAATCGCATCCCACGGCAGCCTGTGAAACTTGAACTTGACGGTGCACCTTCACTGCAGGAGACTGTAACAGCTGTCGAGCAGTTAGCGCAAGCAGAATTGACAGCATTCCACCAGAAGTCTTGGAAGTGGAGGCCCGAAACTGCACAGCAAGCTCTGCGAACTCTTCGCCTGCTGCTGCTGCAAGCAGGGAAAGCCGCTTCCGCAAGACTTCCGTGACACTGTCATCATCACCCCGCCAGCAAACACGAGTGATGTTTCTAAAAGCAAAACATATTTACTTCATGCAGAAATTCGCCAACCTGTGAAACACGGATATGCCAAAGATCATCAAGAGGCATAAATCCTCATGAGCCTCCGCATCTCAGTGCGGGGGCTCATGAGGATCCGCTATACCTCTTGAATTCAGTTTGGGTGTGGTTCGCTGTGACTCCGGCGCTAATGTGGGGGTGGGGGTGGGGGACGGGGTGGGTGGGTGGGTGGAGGTAGAGTGTAAACTGGTGCGTCCAATATATACGGCAACACTCGTATCCGTGCGCACTGCACAGCCCGGTGAAACGGCGGCAATAGGCCACTGTTACGATTGCGGTGTTGTTCTGTGAGAGCATGCATGTGTTAATAGTAGGAAACGACCCGATATTTATTTGAGCTATCATGGGTGCGAATCACGTACCTTTTCAGTAAGATTCTTTATCGTTCGCGCAGATAGCGGAATTGGCTTTGTTATGATACGCTAAGATTAGTCCGGAAGTTTCTAGCATAGTCGCACGGAGGAGAGCGGTCGATTTTTGTCTTGCGTAGATTCGCGGAGAATAGATTGGAACGTTCGAGCGAAATCGCGCTCTGTTGAGTGACCTTACATGTGACGTCAAAAGTGTAGGCAACATTTTGCAACAGTATTATAGCCGCTCAAATACTCGTAGTTTTCTGTACGCGTGAGTTGGCAGCCAGTCGGTATGTTACGAAAGATCGTGAAGCTTCCAGACAGTGTAGGCAAGGTCGTGAATTGTCTGCCATACTTTTGTGAGACATCATAACGCACTAAGATTTGGGGCTGAAATTAGCGGCAGTCGAATTTTTGTATACTATTTTAGTTTATTCTGGATAGGTCTTTTTATTTAATATTTATGAGTTTCAGTTACGTGTTCTGTTCTGATTTGTTGCGTTAGGTGTACATTGTGAGAGACGCAGCGTAACGGTGGTGTACGTTGTATGAGAAACTTTGTGTCGCCAGTGTTGATATTTGCAGAAGAGACATTGTATCAGCGTTGGTGCATTTGGGGATGCATTGTGTGGAGATCGCATTGCTGAATTAAAATATAGTTGGAAATGTTACTCCAGTGTAGCCTACATCCTTAAGCCACGTGTGGCAGGTTGCAGCTGAATGAAGTTTATTTAAAAGAACCTTACGTGCGTGCGTCTGGTGTGTTTATCATACTACGACTACGACTCCACCACGTAACAGCCACGGTGTTTATATAATAGGGTGTCTGAAGATCAGTTCCCACGCGGTTCTCGCAGCCAGTGGGCGCTCCTTTGCAGGATCTCAGACGTCAGGGCCGTTGCTGCGCAGCCCGCCAAAGGCCGTCAGGCATAAATTGATTTCTCTGTCAGTATAATATAAAGACATGCATTAGAAACGTGAAGAGTCAGTGTCACAGTCATTTGCAAGCAAAGACGCTGACCCATTTTCTGAACAATTATTTTGAAAGAAAATGCTCATCACAAGTAAAGGTCAAAGAATGCTTGGGCATAAGTCAGCATTATAGTGGGCATGTATCTTGCCATTACATTTATGCACCTTGGGAAGAACTCTACTTCCTGACGAAACGACTGTAGAGTTTAGTTGACTGAATTTGACACAATTGGATCTGTATCCAGATTCGAAAGCTGCACATGAAAAGGTTGGTGTTTTTCGAATTTTTTTCCATTTAGAAATGCAGTTTCATACCACAGAGAATGATGTCTGATACAACGCGGATTTATATGACTATGATGACACAACGGACACGCAATACACTTAGCTTGGTTTGACATTGAACGATTCAGCATTCGAAGCGAATGCTTTTCTAAAAGTCATAAAGGTCAAGGTATGCTCACACAAGGGTGAGCATACTCAAACTTGGTACCGATTATAAGCTCTGATACTGACCCACTCAAAACTGTAACAACTAAAATAGCGAGTGTTAATTTTCCGCAATAAATACCTTGTACATAATTAGTAGTTTGTAAATTAAATGCAAAGTTGTTTTGCAAATTGTGATTCAGAATATGTTTAGAAACATTGTTCTTAAATACAAATACTACAAATGTTACGCACCATAGGTGAAAACAGAATAATATTAAAGTAAAATGCAAAAGGTTAGAAAAATAAGGGAAATAACTCCGGTAATGTTATCGCCCCTTTCAAACTAGAGCAACGGAAATAAAGGCAAAATACAAGTTTGATCGTTTTAATACTTTTCGTGAATACCAGTGAGAACCGAATAATCTGCACAATTCAGTAGCGGATCCAGTGAGGGGGGGGGGCTAGGGGTCACGTGCATAAATCCATCCCCAACCCCCTCTCCTGCTCCACCCTTACCCCCTCCTCACCCTACCCCCTCCTACACCCCCCCCCCGCCCCTATTGTAAGCCCCGACCCAAAAAATATGTTTGGGATGGTTATATGAGGAAGCTGGTTAATGGTTGTGGTTCACTTTTACAATTCGATGATCCTGCTTTTCCAGTAAACTTCACGCATCTCATGTTCAATGTTCGATATCTTGGTCTTGCAAAACGTCTGATCCGTGCATTACTTGTCACAGTTTCAGTGTAAGTAAGGACAAGTGCGTGTAGATATGATCAGCCCCTTAGTTTATAAAAAAAAAAAAAAGTCCTAAAAACGGGCGGAGTGCCGGGATAAAAGAAGACAAGTTTAAACAAATAAAAATCCTAAGCCCTGAAAACTATAAGCATGTCTGAGAAAACGCCACCAAAAAATAAACAGGCATACTGTTACAACACAATAATATACTTGTAAAAGAAAATCGAAAAAAAAACCACCCAAATTAATGAACACTACCAAATAGTAATTGGTCTTTTCTAACGTGGTCTTGTTTGATTTCTCATCCGTATTTTCTTTGCATTCTACGTGCCTGCCAATCTTACTATGTTTTGTATGACACTGTTTAGAAAAGGGGTGTTGAAAGGGGGGGGGGCAGGAGGAAAAGAGGTGCGGGGGTTGGAAGGGGCTGTTGTGCCCCCTCCTCCCTCAGGATCCGCCCCTGCAATTAATATTATCATTAGCCATTTGGGGTAACACCCAGGTATATATTGGGTGGAATGCACAATACACACTTCGTGCACCGCTTTCTTTACGTCACCTGTTTTGGCACTAAGTTCGTGCTGACAAACAGCCGTCTAACGGTATTGCATTTTATTTCGGGTAAATTTACGAGCGGATCGTGCATTAAAAAAATGGAGGAACTATTTGCTTTGAAAAAGCAATAGTACTTTACGCAGATTAGAGAAATTGATTGTACCTTGTACGGCAGAGGTTCGGGAGCCTGCGCTGACATTATTTGATGATTATAGTGAGCGAATACTTTTTTTCTTTTTCAATTGGTTTATTGACCATAACAAAACATAAAAATAACAATTGTATAGATTTCGCCGTATGTACAGTTGTGGACCTGATACTGGGTGATTAAGAGTAAACGTTGATATCCATCGAGAAGACGGAGGTGCTTTACATTTAGAATAAAAATCGTACGACGCTGCCGTCCAAAGGTTGCGTTTGTTAAAATACTGAGTGGTTGAAATGACTAGTGTTATGGCGAAATACATCCGTGAATTACAAGTTTAAGATTACATAAGATGGACATGAGTTTGGATGTACATAATGCGTTTTCTCTCGTGCTCGTAGAGAGGTTGGCACAGCGTAGTGTGAGGTAAATATACAACTACATAAAACATGGTAAAACAACTTGTTTACATGTCACAACTATAAACACAAACTTATTTACGTGGTAAAATTATGAGCATATTAAAGCACAATAAACGCCACTTGGTGCTGTGGCGAAAGGTTTTTTACCATAACCTTGGCTCCAGACTGGAGGCGAGGCGCGCTTACTTGCTGCACGGCGCACGCTTGCCTCTGTCCATACCCCCTCCCCCCCCCCCCCCCTTCTCACGTTTTCAACCCCCCCCCCCCCTCACCCCCCCCCCCCCCCCCCCCCCCCCCCCGCTTTCACGCAACTAACACACACCGACGTGCGCGCATGCGCACCTAACACTTTTCTTAACTACATGTCAGAAGTTAACCGAGAAACTTCCGTCATCGTTGACGGAGCACAAGTTGAACTGGAGTGGCACCAAATTGCCTGAAATGTGTCTGGGGGCAATCTTGATTTGTCCACCCACAGCCGAATGCGGACTCGGGCCAGAAAGAAGGCCGTTACCTCTGTTACAGTAACACGCTTTTTGTCAAAGCGAGCTTTGTTGCGACAAGTCCATACTGCGTGTCTGTACTCCGCTAGCAGGGCTGTCGCGGCCTTGTGGGCGTTGGGGGGTAGGAACTGAGCGAAGACAGTGAATCGTATGCAGTCGGCTGTGAGGCGGGTGTCAGTGATTGCCCTCAGCCACTTGGCCAGGTAGCCGCGTGAGGGCTTGACGTGGTCACAACAAATAAACAAATGCTCAACTGTTTCAACATATTTGTGGCAAAAAGAACACATTTTGTGGCCAGTTATGTTTCGAAGGTACAGTGTGTGGGCCACAGGTACAATGTCATGGGCTAGTTTGAAAGATACAGTCATGGTGATCGGGTCTAAAAAGCTATGTGAAGCCCCCTTAAAAGCTTGTTTAAAGTCTATATGGGGGAAAATGTCAATGACGCGAGGGGGTGACGTGACAGTGTTCAGCATCGCTCTGTACACTCCCCTGCACGTGGCTCCAGAGTTCGTGCTTAAGTCCGGAGCCACGGACAGAAAAGCGGCCAGAGCTTTGCGACACGCTTTGTAAAAGATAGGGGGGGTCGTCCCGGCTGTGCGGCCTGCAGTTACTAAACTGGTACCCGGGAATCTTCTTGAGCTGAAGCCCTAGCCACATGTGACCAAAAGCTGTCCACTTGTCAACTGACCCCCTCAGAACCTTCGCCACCTGCAGTGAGCGAATACTTTTCTAAAAGTCATAAACGTCAAGGTATACTTGGCAATTGTAATATGCTCTGAAACTGACCCACTCAACACTATAACAACTAAAAAGGCGAGTGTTAATTTTCCGCAATAAATAACTTATACATAATTATAGTTTGTATATTAAACGTAAAGTTGTTCGCACATTGTGTTTCAGAATATGTTTAGAAACATTGTTCAGTAATACAAAACTACAAATGTTACGCACCGTAGATGAAAACAGAATAATATGAAAGTAAAATGCAAAAGCTTAGAAAAATAAGGGAAGTAACTCCGGTAACGTTATCACCCCTTTCAAACTAGAGCCACGAAAATAAGGGCATAATGTCAATATCAATATCGATATCAATATCAATAAACTTTATTGTTTCAAATACAATTTTGCAACGTACAGGAACATTAATTTGTCTCGCCACCTCAGGCGCAACTCGCAATCACCCATACTCACACAACAGTTTACAAATGGACAATGGCCGCTCGGGACGGGTGACTGAATCCCGTCGCCGGCCAAGGAGTCTCATGGCCGGCGCCAACGGCCCCAACCCGACCTGACCCTCCCTAACACAAAGCAAACTAAAGACAGCCCTATCAGTCAGTATCTCTTCAAGATTCAAGATTCAAGATGACTTTATTTTTGCTGTAATAGGGAGATAATCATACACAGCAAAAATTGTCTTGCCATCACAGGTGCTGCTCACATTCACTCACTCGCTCATTCCACAAATTACTATAACAGAGCTACAAAATGGACAATGATTTGGTACGGGTGAAGCCCGTCGCCAAGGCATCTAATGGCCGGCGCCAGTGGCCTCATCCCGACCCGAACCTCCCTGACAAAAACAGAATGCTAAGACAGCCCTATGTCTCCTGAACACACTAGTAATATGTTCTTTTGTTAAATTCCTACTTGACTAAAGCTAGTACATAAAAATACAAGTTAACAACAGAAACAAATTACCGTCGAAAGGAAAATAATTTCCTATCTAGGCAACATAAAACAACGATCAAAGCTGCACCTGGAGGCCCGTCGCTATAGTACAGCGCCGGTGTTTAGCGGAGGGCACCGCTCCGACAAAGTCCGTCAACATCATTTATAACACATAATATCATGATGCAACAGTCATGAGTCATTATAATGAAATAAAACCAGCACCCCCACACACAGTCATTTTCACTGGCACGCCGCTTGTGTTTGGGAAATATCTGTCAACAGCGAAGGTCGCCGGCGGCGGGCCAGGCAGTACGTGATGATAAACACGGCCGCCACGGTGGTAGGAAAGCTCACTGTGGTAAATTCTTCTCTGTGTGCTTCCACGCTCTTCTGTGGGGTCGGTCAGAATGAAGAAAGATCTGGCAGTGCGTTAGTCTGTGAATAATGTAGGGATGGAGCCCGGAACAGCACATGTTTAGTAATTCCACAGTTCATGTGCACGCTCTTCTTTAGATGCATAGACTGGCACGACTGGTGAAACAAGTCCAAATTCCGAATACTCAGTGTACAAGATTAAGACGATGTTATAGTCGGTACTGTGCCACCACAGCTATCACATAAAGTTGTCCCAAAAAAAGTATTATCATTCACTCAGAACTTGCCGATGGCACAACACTGCCTGGAAAATAATCATTAAATAGGAGTCGCTTCAAAGCACAGTTGGCTGATTTTGCCGGAGCGGCTGGCCAGGAGATGGTGCCTGGCCGCCATCTTGCCCTCCTTAAAAGTAATTTTTAAACTTTCTGCTTGGCTGAGGCTCAGTTTGCACAAATGAGAAATACGCATAAACCAAACAAACAAACAAAAAAGAAAAAAAGACGAATTATGCTTTCACAGTTGCTACCTGGGGGCCCGTCGCTATAAAAACAGCGCCGACTATTGAGACAGTCGGCTCCGGCATACTTATAACTTAACTAGTATATAACTTCAGTCATAATCATTTTTAAAGTAATAGTAGTAGATCTACAACATTAACGTGAAAGCAGTCCAAAATGGTTTCAAAAGAGTACACACATGCACACGCTATTGTAAAAAACACAGTCACTGTGTCGGGGAGGTGTCTGCCATCACATCATTCGGCTGGAATGTGGGGGCCTGAAGCTTGCTGGTACTCCACTCCCTGACTCGCTTCGTTGTATGCACTCGTGCTATTCCGTCGGTAGGCAGTGATGTTGAGCGTGGCGTGAGAAGAGCCACTCCTGAGATGATTGAAAGGGGAGAAAAGCACGCCGCGGGGTTGGCTGTATTGCCACAGCATAATGCGTGCTGTTCTTCTGAGATCCGCGGCATTCGAATGGTACTAACAAGATGAAGAATCAGCGTGTATCAACTCCAAGCATCGCACAGGGGAAAATATAAAATCCAATTAACAGTCACAGCACAACAAATTGCCAACAGTCATCAAAAAGAAATATCAGTCGTGATGCTGAGGATTGCGGCGGCAGGACCTGCAGTCATCTATCAAACGAAGGTACAAGGATGTCTGTTAGAAATACTGCGGGTGGCGACCATCATTTTTCCGGGTCATTGTTGCATGGCCGCCATCTTGTCTATTAATTGAAGTTTAATCGTTTTAATACTTTCCAAGAATACCAGTGTGAATCAAATTATCTGCACATTTCAGTAGCGGATCCAGGGAGGGGGGGGGGTAGCGGGCATCCACCCCCCACCCCCACCCCCTGCAAGCCAGACCGTAAAAACGTGCCCGCACGTTTGGGATGGTTATATGTGGAAGCTGGTTGTGGCTGTGGTTCACTTTTACAATTCGATGATCCTTCTTTTCTTGTACGATGTATTTTTACACTTTCTTCGGGGTCAATGGGTGGACACATTTATTCCAGGAAACTTCACGTTCCTCATGTTCAAACTGACGGCTCGACTGATATCTTGGTCTTGCAAAACGTCTGATCCGTGCATTACTCGTCACAGTTTCAGTGTAAGTAAGGACAAGTGCGTGTAGATATGATCAGCCCCTTAATTTAAAAAAAAACAAAAAAACACCTAAAAACGGTGCGGTGTGCCAGGATAAAAGAGGACAAGTGTCATCAAATAAAAATCCTAAGCCCTGAAAACTATACTCCTGTATGAGAAAACACCAACAAAAAGTAAACAGGCATATAAAGAACTGTTACAACACAATAATACACTGGTAAAAGAAAATCGAAAATGAAGAAAAGCACCAAATGAACACAGCTGAATAGTATTTGGTCTTTTCTAAGCGCGTTTTTATCTTTGTTCGCATTTTGTTTGCATTCTATGTGCCTGTCAACTTGATGTTTTGTATGACACAGTTTGGAAAATGGGTGGGGGTGGGACGGGGGGAGGGGGGGGGGGTAGGGGGCAGGAGGAAAAGAGAAGAGGTGATGGAGTTGGAAGGGGCTGTCGTACCCCCCCCCACCACCACCACCACCACCACTACCACCACCCACCCAGACTCGCTCTGGATCCGCCCCTGCAATTAACACTATTATTAGCCATTTCGGGTAACACCCAGGTATATATCGGGTGAAATGCACAATACACACTTCGTGGACCGCTTTCATTCACATCACCTTCTGTTTGGCACAATGTTAGTGCTGATAGACGGCCGTTGTAGACGGTATTCAATTTTATTCCGGGTCCATTTACGGGCGGATCGTGCGTTAGAAAAATGGAGGAACTATTGCTTAAAAAGCGTACATTACGCAGATTAGAGACTAATGTAGTCTAAACTTACTGGCATAACACCTTGTAAGGCAACATTAGAGTAGGTCTGCTTTGACATTATTTGATTATTCGAAGCGAACACTTCCTAAAAGTCATAAAGTTCAAGGTATGCTCACACAAGGGTGAGCATACTCAAACTTGGTAAATATACTAACATTCAAAACTTAAGGGCCACCCCACTGTTTTGTGTCATTGTTTATCGTTGCAAGTACTTGACCTTAGACAGTCCACTGTACAGGGAACAATAGACAACAATTCATCAATTTCCACGAACGTGTCAAGTGCACGTCAAACATCGTCAGTTTTTGTGAAAAGCTGTGCGATATTGGCAAGCATACCAAAGGCAGGCAGATAGAAAAACTCGGTAAAGTCGTGATGCACGTGCTAAAGGGGTCAGTCGTGAACACTGAGCAGTTCTGTTTCGTAAAAGCTGTTCTTAATTAGACGAACTATTGATCGGCAAACCTAGATCGGAGAAGATCGGCGATCTTTTGGTTTGTTTCTTAATTGATGTTGACGAACTTAGGCGAACTTCAGCAAACCAGGTTTGCCATGGTTCTCTTTCTTAACTGAAGTGCTTGATTCGGCGTACTTCAAACTGTCTGCGAAGGTGTTCAAAATGGCTGCCGCTATGCCGCTTCGCGATTTGAACGATGTTTGTTTTTGTACTCCTTGCAGTAGCGACCCCACAAACAGCGTTGCGCCTCCCACAAATCAATAAAAATAGGTCTTGTTCTTCGCACGAGTGAAATATCACCGTCCACCATATTTGTTTGTATCGGTGACTGTCTTCTTATCTCCAACGCAGAAGAGGGTAAAAGTTTTGACTAATCAGAGAAAAGGTTCGCCTTTGTTTGCTCAACACGTTGAGCGAACCTTTTCCGACAGCGAACTATGGTTTGCCGAGGTTCGTGAACTACTTCGAACTAGGTTCGCCGTATCTTTAGATCGTCCAATTAAGAACCAACCTGGTTTGTCCGAGATCATGAACTGTAGTTCGTCAGAGTTCGCGAACTAAAGTTCGTTTAATTAAGAACATGCTGAACAAATACCGGTACAGTACGGGCATAATTGTCACTTTCCTAACCATGCCACCACGACGAAGCCTAACGCCAGTAGATGGCTGCAGGATGGAGTTTCCGGACGAGAAGTTGGAAGACGTCTTAGGGTGTCCCATTCAGTGATCCAGAGGCCTCTGCCACGATTCCAAGAAACTGGAAGGGCAGAACGACGAACCTGCTCAGGACGCCCGCGCTGCACCAGCAGAAGAGAGGACAGATACCTCTGTGTGGCTCTGCGCGACCGAACTGTGACGTCAACTGATGCAAGCTGCAAACGTCAACGTCAGCAGAAGCACAGTCTGCCGACGTCTGCACGAAATTGGCCTGGCTTCATGCAGAGCAGCAGTGAGAAAATCCCTCACTCCAGCTCATCGCGGAGCCCGGGTTGCCTGGTGTCGTCAACATGTGAGATGGAACAGACTCCAGTGGACTCAGGTTCTGTTTACAGATGAGTCACGGTTCACTATGTCCTTCAACGACGGCAGGGTGAGGGTCCGGAGACGCCAGGGTGAGCGATTCACGGATGGATGCGTCCAAGAGGTGGATCGCTACGGAGGAGGCGCAGTCATGGTCTGGGCAGGCTTCAACAGGTAAGGCAGGACACCCCTCCACGTCATCGTGCATCCGAGGCACCCTGACTGGACTGCGCTATCGGGACGAGATTGTGCAGCCCCTCATTCAGCCAGCTCACCAAGCCATAGTTGACCATGCTGTTCTGCAGGACGACAACGCTCGACCTCATCGCGCCCGTGTGGTGGATGAGTACCTTGAGCAACGGGGCATCATGAGAATGGAGTGATCAGCTCGTTCACCTGATCTGGCTCCCATCGAGCACCTCTGGGACGTGCTGGGGCAACGTGTAGTCAGCAAGGCGTCCCCCAGCTTACTCAGTTCCTGCATCAAAAGTGGGAAGCGATCCCACAACATGTTATCCGAACCCTAACTGGTGAACTCCATGGGGCAACGCTGCATTGATTGATTGATTGTACATTGCTTAACGTCCTGACAGCAACAAGACTTTCTCAGGTCGTGCCTGCACTGCTTGTGAAAAAAAAAGAAAAAGAAAAAAAAAAAAAACAGAACATTGAATGTATGTTACCAGCCGGTCCAATACGTTAAATAAACCTACGACGTGGGGCCTAAATAAAGCTAAGACCATTTAGCAACACACATCCAATATCAAGAGCTACAGGCAGCGCAGACAGTAGGGAGAGTATGTTTTAAAAAGGCACATACAGGTGAATGGACCAAGGGTAGAGAGAAACACATGCCCCAGAATAGAGGAGAAAACCCACCCTGTGGGGCTAACCAGGGTGACCCTGGGAACTAAAAAGTAGTTAACTCCACCCAAGTCCCCCAGGTCAGACCCGGGTGGGGGGGCGATGCATTGAATGCTTGGCTGCAAACGGTGGGTACATTCGCTACTGACTGGACCAGTCTTATGTGACTTTTCAAATGAGGGGTGGGTGAACATTCTAACGTACTGCTGTTGTCACAATTGTTGGATTTACTCCAAACTTTAATGAAATTGTTACTGAATAAATTTTTCTTTAATTCATTTTAATGTCCCACTGGCACCGCAGTGATCGGGGACTAGCACTATGTACCTGGTTTCCGAGAGAGAATGAGAGAGTCCAATTGTATTTTTTTATTTAAATTATTCCACTAACTATCATCATACCATTCCAATTATCAACAACAACGGTCCTTGTCTATGTACAACGAAAACTTTATTTTATTTACATTATCAATGTTAAAATTCAGAACCACCGCGATAAAAAAAGTTAAAAGTAACCATAAAAGGGAAGAGAATTGAGAGATACAGTCATATAATTATTGTAAAAAAAAATGGCAGAGGGCGAGCCAGAGCCAGCTACGAAAAGATCAATCATATTAGAGTATTTACTGATAAAAAGAACGTTCGAGACGCATGCTCAATAAAATTAAAATATAATAAATTCATAGTTTAGTTAAAGGAAAACAAACCAATTATACTACAATCCAGACCAAAAAGGTGACTGCCAAGCGTGTAATATGCAAAGAAGTACCCAACGGAGAAAGAAACACGCTTAGAAAAGACGGGTACAAGAGTTGCCACATTCTTTCTGCCAATGAAGATAAGTAGCGGCTAATCTAGTTGCCACATTCTTTCTGCCAATGAAGATAAGTAGCGGCTAATCTCTCTGTTTGTTTGTTTGTCTATTTTGACAAAGGGTATTTACCCGAAATATTAATAAATTGTGTTGTACCCGTCTTTTCTAAGCGTGTTTCTTTCTCCGTTGGGTACTTAATTATACTACAGCCTGACATACAAGGTCAGCATATTAAATTACTTTATTAAAAATTATATCTTATAATTATCAGTATCGTTAACAATAACGCCAACGACACTGACAGGAATCACAACTTATAGTATTCTTTAAGACCTAAAATGTAGCAGGTCCCCATTACCGAAATAAAGGTCAGCATGGGACCACTGAAAAATCAAATATTAGGCCTATGTCAAATCAGTCTGGTCAGGCTTGAGGATTTAAGTATCGTACTGACTCTAACAACAGCGTCAGAGTCAGCCGATTCCAGAATAACATGAAGAGCAGCCGAGTTTGGGTGCGACTCTCTGATTTCCCCGAACTCTGCGGCGAAGGCCTCACATTCCAAAAGTTATGATTGGGGGTGAAGCCCTCGCCGCAGACACAAATGGGGTCAGACCATCGCACCCGCCAGCTGTTTGTACAGAGACGATTAACAATATCCACTGAAAAAGGTAAATTATAAATACCATGTTCTTTATTTAATCTATAGGCAAGGACGCCCGGGTGTTTCTCCGAAAGAATTTGTTTCTCAGCAAGATAGTTTTCTTTTATTTCTTATTAATAAGAATTCGTGTTTCTTTTGCAGTGGTACAGAGCCGGACGGGCTGGGCCCCAAGCCCATTTGAGGCACCAGCCCGGGCAGCCCTGTCTGCAATCTCATTACCAAGGATACCAACATGGGAGGGTATCCACTGTAGTACAGTGTCAATACCTCTGCGGCATTGATTATAATTTGAGTAAGTGTGGCATTGAGGGAGTCAACATCCAAAGTGTCGATCCCCCCAATGTCACGCTTAATAATAGCCTCATACAATGGCCAATTAGCTTTTTCGTAGAGGAATCGTCCTTTATTTTGGGGAATTTTTTTTTTATCAGATTGTATTTGTTTGTTTAGTTCAATGGTCACTGGGAGATGATCACTTCCCATAGCATCCTCGCCCAGTGTCCAATTTGCATCCAAAAAAGATTAGGGGAAATTAATGTTAGATCAACTGCGGAAGGATGTTGGTCAGAACTATCCGGTATTCTGGTTATTTCTCCATTATTGAGAATTAATCAATTCGTTCAGCTGCAACCCGTCACACGTGGCTTAAGGATGTAGGCTACACTGGAGTAACAGTTCCAACAATATTTTAACTCAGCGATGCGATCTCCACACAATGCATTCCCAAATGCACCAACACTGATACAATGTCTCTTCTGCAAATGTCAACACTGGCGACACAAAGTTTCTCACACAACGTACACCACCGTTACGCTGCGTCTCTCACAATGTACACCCTATACGGGCCACGTACCTACGATAAACTGTGTGTCCCTACTGAACTGAAAATGCATGACAATGTACACATGTACTTCATTAGCACCAACTTTTATAGTAAAACATTTTCCCAGAAAAATCCACCGAACTTACACAACGCAACCAATCAGAACGGAACACGCAACCGAAACTCATAAATTTTAATAAAAAATGAACTTTCTAGAATAACTACAATAGTCTACAAAAATTTGACTGCTCATTTCAGATCCAAATCCTAGTGTGTAATGACGTCACACAAAAGTATGGTACACCGTTCACGACCTTTCATAACACGCAAAGAACGGCTGCTAAATTCACGCGCGGCACAGAGAACAACTATGGCTAAAAATAGAGCAGCTCTACTACCGCTATCCTCCGTTGCTTACATTTTGACGTCACATGTACGAGGTCAATCGATAGAGCGCGATTTCGCTCGAACGTTCTAGTTTATTCTCAGCGAATCTACGCAAAACACAAATCGACCGCTCTTCTCCGTGCGACTTTGCTAGAAGCTTCCGGACTAAACTTAGCGTATCATAACAAAACCAATTCCGCTATCTGCGCGAATAACTAGAGAATCTCACTGAAAAGGTACGTGATACGTAACCATGATAGCTCAATTAAATATCGGATCGTTTCCTACGATTAACACATGCATGCGCTCTCACAGACCAACACAACCACAATCGTAACAAGAAGTAGGCATAAAATATATACAACAAATTTATTTCTTTCATGACTATATTTTTGGTAGGATGCGTCATTCGTGCCGGTTGCCCGGTCGCACATACTAGAACTTAGGAGTGTAGAGAGACTGAAAAAATAAAATAAAAGATGGCCATTGCGAGGCGAGGGGCCGGCAGCGCCGACCTAGATCAGCGCCGCCAATCGCCCGCCCAGCATGGCCGCAATGATTTTTAATAGGGTATCTAGATCAGGTTTAAATAATAATTCAGATATTGTTGTTACATTGGGATATTTACTTCTAACGTCGGAGCAGTCGAGCTGAGAATGTTGGCAGATGAGGATTGCATGTGGGACGGGAGTACTTCACCCTCCAGCTGTCAGTGTATATTCTATGAATAACTCGATTAATAAAAGGAAATGTTTTGCCTTGTATCGAATTTGTGCAATTGAATACAGGAATTTTTGTGTATTTTTTCCTAGCCTGCTTATTAGGCTGTCTTTAATAAATTTTCTTATTTTAATTTGTTGTTCTGCTGGGGAGGGGGAGAAATGGATTTTAAGTGAGCCAGGGACCCCAGTAGCTCCAGCTTTGGAAGCCTTGTCCGCGAGCTCGTTTCCAGGGATCCCGACAGTCATGTGCAGGGACCCGCTGGAGAGCTGTATTGATCCCGCGGACAAGGAATTGATGCATTAAATACTTTATTTTTTGGACGACTTCTGGTCTAAGATTGGGCACACTCGATGAGGGTAATTGTAGTGCAGTCTGTGAGTATGAGCAGACGAGGACTTGGTGCATCCGCAACTGCAGGGCCAGTAGGCGTTGAAGTGCCAAAGAGATGGCGACTAGCTCGGCCGTGCAGATGCAGCAGTCCTCGTCTAGGCTAAATGACACGGTTTTGTTAAGGAGGGGGATGTAGAATCCCCCGCCCACATACTTATCATTTATGAGTGAACCGTCAGTATAGGCTGTTATGGCCCCAGGGTACATTTCCTCTATGTACCCTAGGGCCGTGGCTTTTTGTAGTTGAATATTGTCTTTTTTACTAATATCTGGTATTTTTATGTTTATAGATCCCGACTTGAGGGTCCATGGTGGACAAATGGGAGTCGGTGTAATAAAAACTTTTTGAGGATGAACATTGGATACCATAAGGGCATCCTGTATGAAAGCAGGTAATGTTAAGTTGGGGTTTCGTTGTCTGGTAGGGACTACAGTCTCCAGTAGTTCTGTTTGGTAGGCCTTCTGGGCATTATTTTTGGTAGTGTGTAATCTAATGGCATATGTTGTGTTGCACGTAGCTGCTTGCGGTACAAATCTTAAGGGAAGTAATCCTACCTGTGCGTCCGTTGCCATATTATTGGCATGTGTAGGAAGTCCTAGTATAAATTTAAGTGATCTCATTTCGGTTTTCTATTTTTTTTTTATTTTTTTTTTTAGTAGTGGGGGGGGGGGAGGGGGAGGGGGGGGGGGCTGAGAAGAAGCATTCCTTGCCATATGTGACGTTGGATCTAACTAGCGATAGCGAGTGGTGTAAATTAATAAGTAATTTAGTACTGCTTCCCCAGGGCTCGTGCTTGATAGATTTAATCAGATTTATTGCCATTTGGGCTTTCTTAATAAGATTATTTAGGGGTGGGGTCCAGCATAGCGTGGAGGAAAAGGTAACACCTAGGAATTTTATGATTTTACTAAGCCGTAGGGGTTGTTTAATTCCTGTATTATTTAGTGTTAGGACTAATTTATGTTGTATCGAAGTTTGAGAAAAAATGATTAGTTGGGTTTTTTCAAAGGATAGCTCAAATCCGTTGTCAAACATGTATTCTTGAATAGTGTCTATGCAACGTTGGAATCCTTTGATTAGAGAGCTGCTTGTCTTGTTGCTGTAAGTATTTTTGTTTTTAATTTTAATAGGTTGCCAAATGGCGATATCGTCCGCATATTGGGAAATACATATGGGCCGATTTTTTTTAGTTGTCAGGAAATTTATTTTTACTTAGATTATCAGGTAAATCAGCTAACATAATATTGAAGAGTGTTGGGGCCAAGCACGTGCCCTGGGGGACTCCGCAGTCGGTGTGGTGAATTTGGGAATAAGTATTATTTATTCTGACTTGTAGGGTCCGGGAAAGAATTTTTAAAAATAAAGTAATAAAAGTGTGCAGAGAGGCCTAGATTTTTAAACTTTTATATAGTATCTTTTTGTGCCATACCAGGTCGAAGGCGCGTTTGACATTTTAAAAAAAGCAAGCCATCACTGTAAGTTTCTTTTTGAAGGCAGTTTTAATTGCAGCTGACAAGTTGGTCAGTACATGATCTATACTTACGGAATCCCGCCTGGGTTATTAGGATGATGTTATTTCTTTCCAAATGGTATTCCAGGCGGGTCTTAACCAGCTTTTCCAAAAGTTTACTTATGTTGGAAGTAAGAGTGATAGGGTGGAAAGAACTTGCCTGATTCCTAGGTTTGTTAGGTTTAGGGATCGGGATGACAATACCACTGTTGCCATGTTGAGGGGAAAGAGTTTTTAATGTAACAAGTATTGTATAGGTTAAGAAGGAGTTGTTTCCCCTCCATGGGTAGATGTTTAAGCATGGCTCCATGAGACTCGAATTCTCTGCACAATTTAGTAGCGGATCCAGGGGGGGGGGGTGGGCTAGGGGGCACACACTTCGTGCACCGCAACCCCATCTTTTTTTTTTTTGGCACAAACTTTGTGTTGACAGACAGCTGTTGTAGACTGTATTGGATTTTAATCCGGGTGCATTTACGGGCAGATCGTGCATTACAATAATGGATGGATTAAAAAAAAAAAAAGTACCTTACGCAAATTTGAGACAAATGAGTACACCTTGTATATCAGTATTAGGATAGTCGTGTCATTATTTTGATTATAGTATTCGAAGCGAACACTTCCTAAAAGTCATAAAGGTCAAGGTATGCTCACACAAGGGTGAGCATACTCAAACTTGGTATATACTCAGAGTTCTGAGACTGTTCCACTCAAAACTGTAACAACTAAAAAAGCAAGTGTTTATTTTCAACACTGAAAGCATCATGGTAGTGCATAAATTGAATCAATATTTTATTGCACATTTTGTTTAAGAATATGATTAAAAATATTGTTTAGTAATACAAAATTACAAGTGTAACATAGCAAAGATAAAATCAGAATAATATAAAAGACAACTGCAAAAGCTTAGATATGATAAGGGAAGTAACTCTAGTAAAATTATCGTTCCTTTCAAACTACAGGCATGACAATAAGGGCAGAATATAAGTGTAATCGTTTGAATACTTTTTTGCGAATTCCAGTGCAAATCAAATTCTCTGCACAATTAATACTATCACTAGCCATTTCGAGTACACCGAGATACATATTGGGGGGAATGCACAATACTTCGCGCACTTCCATTCACATCACCGCATATGGCTTGCGTGTCAGAGTCAGTTTCAGTAGTGGTGCAAACTTCGCGCTGACAGACAAGACAGCATTTGGTACTGATTAAAAAAAAAATTCCAGGTGCATTTAGATCGTGAGTGGATTGGGAGTTACAGTTTAATTAAAAGCCCAGCACTGAGCTGTAATACACCTTAAATACACCTCCTAAGTCAGTGCAGGGCTGTCTCAGTCAAGTTATAAACGTTTCTTGGTGGCTTATATTGTCGCTTTGCGAGTTAGTCAATAATGCTATTTAACACTTTGCGTGTCTATAGCGGTTTTTGTCGCGATCATTCCTACAGGTACATCGCTACTGACACGCAAAGGGTTAAGCGTCAATGGAGGACGCCGGGTGAAAACTGTGTCACAAGGGACGCAACCTCTACGAGTATTTTCGGGTTTTATTTGACCAGAGTTGCCTCTCTTGCGTTGAACAACTTAAACAACTTTGTTGTCGAAGATACAAATAAATCATATACAAATACAGGGATGTATTTTCACCGAATACGGCGTGTAAACTGAGTTTGCGGGAACAATGTGTTGTTAGTTTTCTAAGTGGTGTGTGACTTATGTCACTGAAGAAAACACCAGACGATCTATGGCATTAAAAATAATAAGGTAAGTATTTTTCACCAACAAAAGGTGCGCCACTGCAGGCCACTGTCAGCAGGGGCGGATCAGTTACCTCATGGAAGGGAAATGGGGTGGGGGTCCAACTTTTCGTTTGGGACCTTCAACCTGATACAAAAGGCCTCCCCGACGATCGACCTTGCTTTCAGGGACCGAAAACTCCGGCAAACGGAGGGGTGGGGGAAGGTGGGGGGGGGGGGAGAGAGAGAGAGAGAGAGAGAGAGAGAGAGAGAGAGAGAGAGAGAGAGAGAGACAGACAGACAGACAGACAGACAGACAGACAGACAGACAGACAGACAGACAGACAAGAGGCGTTTTTCTTAAGACTATTACCATTCGCCAAATTATCAAACGGAGGAGGTTTGGGGGGGGGGGGAGGGGGAATGAGGGGGGGGGGGGGGGGAGGGAGTGTTCGAAACACCCCAAAAAGGGGTGTTTGTTATAGCATTTTAAATTTTGGGAGTTGGTGGGTCCGGAACCCCACCCCATTCCCCCAGATCCACCCCTGGTCCGCTAATGTTGTAATTTCGTCAAACAAACACTTTTTAAAATATAAATTTAAAGAAAACAACGTCACGAGAGAACTGAACACCACAGTTCATGCTAAAACGTGTTTCCGTTACGTAGGAATTCACATGTGTTTGTGTTTGCGGGTTGTTGTTGTTGTTTGCTCTCTCTCTCTCTCTCTCTCTCTCTCTCTCTCTCTCTCTCTCTCTCTCTCTCTCTCTCTCTCTCTCTGGAAGTGAAAAAGGTACGCGTATACACTCCGCGCGCGCGCGCGCGCGCGCGCGCGTGTGTGTGTGTGTGTGTGTGTGTGTGTGTGTGTGTGTGTGCATGTGTGTGTGTGTGTGTGTGTGTGTGTGTGTGTGTATGTGTGTGTGTGTGTGTGTGTAGGTGTGTAGGTGTGTAGGTGTGAACGTGTCATCAAACACGCTCGATCTGACATTACATAAATTTAGTAACGACTTATTTAGTTATCTGGTTTTGACAGTGACTCAGTAGTTTAAAGATTAATTTCTTATATGACAGAGACACATGATTGACAGCTACACCTGGTTGCACTAGTGCTTGGTCGTATCTGTGAAACTCTGTTCCACATAATAGTACAGTGAATTTGCACTGCAAACTATAAGTTATTCAAACATTTTAAATTGCATGACTACTGTACTTGTTCTGTTTCGGACAGCCCGTACACCTGACTCACAGTTTATGATCATCGAAGTGAAATCAAACGACTGGTGTATCTGTTCTCACATTCACTAACTCTCGGACTCGTATATTATATATTTACAGTGGCGAAGCAAGAGTGTTTTAATAGCATATGGACTTCATTTTACGTGAACTCTGACATTAACTCTTGTCTGTTTCTTAGATTTCGTACTTGTAGTTACTATACTTTCACTTACATTTTTATTTCGGGGGTGCTACAACACAAGGTTCTTGAAGTTAACCGTTTAGTTTACTTACCGTGTTTAACTTCATTTTTAGTTTTTTTCTTCTTTCTGTTGATATTAATTTTACTTGTATGTGTATTCGTTTCTAGTTTTTGCTTTTGTAGCCTACATTGTGTTGATATTTTGTTACCTGGTTCTTTACTTTAAACATTGTAAAGCCATGCGCGGACCCTCGAAAAAAGTACAAAGATTCCGTATCGGTCAGCTCAATGTCTACTACATAGCAAACAAAGTTCAAGATGTCTGTGTTTATGTTAATGACCCCGACTATTTTCACCTATTGGGTTTAACTGAAACTCGGTTGGCCTCCCACATCAGTAATGAAGCCATCGCCATCCCAAATTATTCTATTAACGGAGATCCGTCAGTCCAGGGTGAGACAGGTGTAGCGGTATACATCCATCAATCAATTCTACACATAACCCGCAGGAGACATGACCTAGAAACGGCTGATGTAGAATGCATTTGGGTAGAAATCAAACACTCTAAATCCCCTCCTTTACTTGTCGGGTTTCTGTATCGTAACCCTGCAGCCACCTTTGAGTGGTACGATAGCTTTTGACACATGATCGATAAAACATACATTCAGACCAAAGATGTTCTGCTTCTTGGAGATTTTAATATTGACTTTCTTAAACCTCATCCATCATGTTAGTGTACTATTACCTTAGTCGGTCTCCGACAAATGGTAACATCCCCCACCAGAATTACTCCAACATCAGCCACTATTATAGACCATATCTATACCAACAAACCTCTCGCAGTTAGCAACACTCAAGTTGATAATCTGAGTGTCAGCGACCACTATCCAGTTAGCTGCATATGGCTGTCAAAACTTCCAAAAATGAAAAAGCAAGGTCACACGTGCATCACTTATAGATCATTTAAAAACTTTAATGAAAATGCTTTTTTGACCGATTTACTGAGCTGGAGCACAATTCACGGACGTGTATAACGATAGTGACCCAAACAAAGCATTAGACACCTGGTACCGCGTCTTTCTCGGTGTGCCGAATAAACACGCGCCCCTGAGGCAAAAGAGAGTTAAGTACGCCGCCTTACCACCCTGGCTAACTGCGGATCTGATAGAGGCTATGGAACACACTTACTTACTTACTTACGCCTGTCACCCCTACCCGGGTATAGGCCGTCGACGAGAGACCTCCAGCAACTCCTGTCCTGTGCTTCTCCTTCGATTCTACTCCAGGTGGTTCCCAGTCTCTTGATGTCTGCTTGGAGGTCTCGACGCCAGGAGTTTCTCGGCCTACCTCTTTTCCTCTTTCCCTGGGGGTTCCATGACAATGCCTGCCTAGTGATACTGGAAGCTGGCTTTCTCAGGCTGTGACCGATCCATCCCCATCTTCTTCGCCCAATTGGAACACAGGAACGAGCTAAAAAAAAAACGAAGCGTTTTTCTGAATACAAAACACAACGTAATCGCGTAAAATTAATGGCTTAGAAGAAAAAAAAATATCTCTCTTCAGTAAGTTAGTTAAGCAAAGTAAAGACTCCTCCACTGTATGGCGTGCCATAAATTTAGTAACCAAAGGTACAAATAAAAGTAGTGCGTCTTTAACATGAAACACCCCACCACACTGCAAATAGTTTTAACGACCATTTTGTCTCTGTGGCGGAATCACTAATGCCACCGGGAAATAACTCACATGAGTATAATTATTTGTCCAGACAAACTACTAGACTACTGTAACCAGAAAAATAAAAACAACGAACCTTTCATGATACCGCCTATAGCGGTTCATGAAGTGGGCAGATTAATTACCTCGATGGAAAATAAAAAGTCATCCGGGCCTGATGAGATCAGCTAAAAAATACTCAAGACATCTCTTCCATATATCGTTGAGAGTCTCACTACATCTACAATCTCTGTATAAAACAAAACTGTTTTCCGGATGCATTTAAAGATGCAAAAGTAATCCCACTACCAAAATCAAAAGATCTAAGTGAAATTCCTCGCGCTGGGACCACACGGCGTTGAGGTGCGTCCCCTGGGTGGTGATTAGGGGGTCCTTCGCAAGAGGGGTGCACCAAATGAATAAAGGTGCCCTGAACCAACATGGTCTAAGGGAAGGAGACCCCGACAGAAAACCCCTGGTCCTCCTAGTAAGAGGGTTGGGCGTGGGGGTAGCTTCCCCACCCTGCAAATAAAGAAATAGTTACAAAAACGCCGACGAGACTGACCTACCCATCGGCTGTGACAGACCCAGCCGGGAAGAGATCGGAAGAGCAGTGGCATTTTTGAAGAACGGCAAAGCAGCAGGGCCAGATGGCATCCCAGCGGAGGCTCTGAAAGCAGACCTAGAAACAACAGTAGAGATGCTGTACCCACTGTTTGGAATGATCTGGGAAGAGGAGGTGATGCCGGCGAACTGGAAGGAGGGGTACCTAATCAAGCTTCCCAAGAAAGGCGACCTCAGCAAGTGTTCCAACTACAGAGGAATCACGTTGCTGTCAGTACCAGGAAAGGTCTTCAACAGGATCATCCTGGAGAGAATGAAGAGCTCCGTGGCCCCCCAGCTGAGAGACCAGCAAGCAGGATTCCGGAAAAAAACCCCGATCATGTACAGACCAGATTGCCACTCTCCGCATCATCGTGGAGCAGTCTCTGGAGTGGAGTTCCTCGCTGTACGTCAACTTTGTGGATTACGAAAAAGCATTTGACAGCGTGGACCGAGAGACTTTGTGGAAACTCCTACGACATTACGGTGTACCCACAAAGCTCGTCTGCCTGATCAAGAGCAGCTACGATGGCATGACATGTCGCGTGATCCATGAAGGGCAGTTCACCAGAGAGCTCCAGGTCAGAACCGGCGTCAGGCAGGGGTGTTTACTGTCTCCGTTCCTCTTCCTACTGGCCATAGACTGAGTCATGAAGAGGACCACAGAGCAGAGAAGAAGCGGAATACAGTGGACACTGTGGACACAGCTTGACGACCTCGATTTTGCAGACGACTTGGCGTTACTGTCCCACACTCATCAACAAATGCAGGACAAGACCACGAGGCTTGCTGACATCTCGTCCCAAGTGGGCCTCACCATCCACAAACAGAAAACAAAGACAACGAGGCTGAACGCAACCAGGGAAGAACCAGTCTTGCTTGCTGGCAACCCGTTGGAGGAGGTGGGGTCCTTCACCTATCTCGGGAGCATCATCGACAAAAAGGTGGCATTGATGCAGATATCAGAGCACGAATCGGTAAAGCCAGAGCAGCCTTTCTCCAGTTGAAAAAAGTGTGGAGTTCCAGAGAGCTGTCACAACACACCAAAGTCCTGATTTTCAACTCCAACTTAAAAGCAGTTCTCCTATATGGAGCAGAGACTTGGAGGTTGACAAAAACCACAGTCAACAGAGTACAGATCTTCATTAACAGTTGCCTTAGAAGAATCTTGAAAATTACTGGCCGGAGAAGATCAGCAACATGAGACTCTGAGAGAGAACAGAGCAGATAACAGCAGAGAATGAAATTGGGCGAAGAAGATGGGGATGGATTGGTCACAGTCTGAGAAAGCCAGTTTCCAGTATCACTAGGCAGGCATTGTCATGGAACCCCCAGGGAAAGAGGAAAAGAGGCAGGCCGAGAAACACCTGGCGTCGAGACCTCCAAGCAGACATCAAGAGACTGGGAACCACCTGGAGTAAAATCGAAAGAGAAGCACAGGACAGGAGTCGCTGGAGGTCTCTCGTCGACGGCCTATACCCTGTTAGGGGTGACAGGCGTAAGTAAGTAAGTAAGTGAAATTAATAATTTTCGTCCCATTTCATTACTACCAGTTTTGTCAAAGCCTTTAGAGAGGCATATTCAAAAACATCTATCTAAATATTTAGAAAGCCGAAATCTTATCCATTCATTGCAGTCAGGTTTCAGATCGAACCATTCCTGCCATACCGCGCTGATTAGGATGACAGATACATGGTTAGCATCTATCAATGAATCCAAACTAACAGGTGTAGTATTCTTAGACTTCCGTAAAGCTTTTGATTTAGTAAACTATGATTTACTGATAAAGAAAATCGCATTATACACCAACAGCGCTGCCACGTTCTTCAAATCCTACTTGGATGACAGAAGACAAAAAGTCCTTCTTAATGGTACATATTTTAATCACCACTTAGTCAAGCTTGGCGTGCCCCAGGGCTCTATTTTAGGCCCTCTTCTATTTTGTTTGTTCATTAACGACCTTCCGCTCACAATTAGCGATCATAATGTTTCATGCGATATGTTCGCGGATGATGCTGCAATACACACGCCCGGCGAGGATTGATCTGTTATTGATACACGCCTACAAAACGCACTACAAGACATTGACAACTGGTGTAGTAACAGTTCCATGATCCTAAACCCAGCGAAGACTGAATGTATGGTATTAAGTACCCGTCAAAAGCACCAGCTCGGCTCTCTCTCACTCAGCTTGTCTCATCAAGGAAAACCCATCAGTCAAGTAGCAGAACATCGTCTTCTCGGTGTTACTGTAGATAACCAGTTTAAATGGCAGTGTCATATTACTAACATATGCAACATAATATCAAAGAAACTTTACATTTTAGCCAAATTAAAATATATCACTGAAGTAGAAACACGTAAACTTTTCTTTAACGCCCACATCAGGTCACATATCGACTATGCTTATACAGTGTAGGATGGAGCAAGCGAGGTCCAGTTGAAGAGACTGAACTCTCTTCATCGTAGAGCCGCAAAACTTATCCTACCTGACCCTAATTCAAATACCGATAATAAATTAAAAACCTTGGAGATTCTCCCCCTGAAAAATCATTTATTGTACAATAAGGGAATAATTATGTTCAAAACATTGAATAGCAAAATGCCTGATTATATTAAAAAACTATTTTCCTTTCCCTCACCAAAGTACTCAAGTACAAGGCAATTCATTATTGTACCACGACCTAGAATCGATCTCTACAAGACAAGTTTAGCGTTCTCAGGTCATAGCCTGTGGAACACTTTGCCTAGGAAAGTTACAACCTCAACAACCCTTTCATATTTTAGAGCCAGTTTTATTCAATTACCTCACGTCATTATCGTAATACTTTCACTGCACTGCGACCCTATGTTATTCAGTGTGTACGTTCACGCGCGTGTTTGCGTGTGTGTGTGTGCGTGTGTGTGTGTGCACGTTTTGTTGTTGTTGTTGTTGTTGTTGTTTTGATATCATTTATTATTATTTTAATTTTTTTTCAATATAACATTTTCACACTTTGTGCATTTTTTGTAGATTAGATTAGCAACGGCAAGTTCGAAAAATGGTTGTGCCAGCCAAAACTTTCACCGTTGTAAAATAAAGAATCATTGTCATTGTCATTGCCATTCTCTCTCTCTCTCTCTCTCTCTCTCTCTCTCTCTCTCTCTCTCTCTCTCTCTCTCTCTCTCTCTCTCTCTCTCTCTCTCTCTCTCTCTCTGCCATTCATTGTTGAGTCACTGACATTCATCTACAATCTAGCCATTAAGCATAATGTATTTCCTAATGAATTAAAAAGAGCTAAGGTAATTCCTCTTCGCAAAAGCAAAGACTTAATCAATTTAAATGAGCACAGACCTATATCCATTTTATAAGCAATTTCGAAACCACTTGAAAGACATATAATTATTCATATCCTAAATTCCCTTGAACAAAATCATCTGATTAATGTTGCACAATCCGGGATTCGACCGTTACATTCCTGCCACACTGCTCTAAATCACATGATTGATAAATGGCTCTCTGCCATTAAATGACATATTTTTTATAGGTTTCCCTTTTTTATGCTGTAGATGTTAGCAACGGCAAGTTTGTAAAATGACGATTTGTTTTCTGTCAAAACTTTTTACCGTTGAAAAATAAAGTTTCATCATCATCATCATCATCATCTCTCTCTCTCTCTCTCTCTCTCTCTCTCTCTCTCTCTCTCTCTCTCTCTCTCTCTCTCTCTCTCTCTCTCTCTCTCTCTCTCTCTCTCTCTCTCTCTCTCTCTCTCTCTCTCTCTCTCTCTCTCTCTGTGCGACGCGCGCGCATGGGTAAATACAATGTATGCCTGTTGATAAGCCATCTTATCAAGCCATGTTACCAAACAAGTAAACGAAATATGGTTCCAACAGTCTATTTATTGCACTTTTTGAAAATGATACAATTACAATAAATAAAACAGACCCTAGATACAATTGCCCAAAACAGAAAGTGCGTTATACATTGAACAAGCCTTCCCTCCGACCGACCGAGTAACACTCATTTAAAATGCATGCGGCAAGAAACATAGGTTCACATGAGTCCTCGCAATCGCGAGGGCTCATGAGGATCTATGTCTCATGCATACGGATAATTTTTCCTGTTAAATGGTTGACTTAGCTGAAATTGTCTTCTCCTGCTGCCGTGCGGTGTCGCTGCTCTAAAAGTTACTATTCTCGGTGTCTAATAAGAGCTGTTCGTGTACATAGGCTTCAGTACTCGTTCTACACTACTTTCCCCGATCACTTTGTGCCAGTGGGACAAAAAAAATGGAGAGAGTCTACACTACTGGCCGCAGGTATATCGCTCCTAAACTCGGTGCCTAATTAGATGACATAAAAAATAATAGAATCCGGAGACGCTAAGCGCAGTCAACCAAATGAACTAATCCTGCTGTGCGATATACCAGGTGAAAACGAAAGCCTGTGAACAGACCACGACATACCCCCCGAGGACCCAAGTAATGTGCACAGACCACAGGGAACTAAAACACTGAGAATACCGAGTTTAGCTACTGCTGTGTTTACGCTACCTTGGCGGCAGCAGCAGTGAGCTAAGTCGCTCATTAGTGCAGGTATTTTTAAATAACCAGCGACTGTCTGTCATAGTATTATAGGCTTTCTTTTAGCTATTTTTAGTCGCGAGCAAAAATCTCGCTGCGCTAAGCGAACAACGCAGATGAAAACGTGGCTGGCAGTTATGACTTAAATACGTTTCCTGCATTGTGGTGGTCGCGCGCAGGTCCGGCCTACGAGGACTGGTAAAAGATGACCCAGGATCTAAGCACGCATGTAGACAGTCTTGAGTGTAGCACCCTCTCCCTCTACGTCCTGAAAGTACAAGTGAACAGCACATTGCAATAATTGTTAACCCCTTCCCTGCCAGGGGTCGTGCGCAGATTGTGTTTCTGAAAACTTTAGTAACCCTTTGGCTGTCGGTAGCGGTTTTTTTTTTTTTTTTTTTGTCGCGATGATTCCTGCAGGACTGAATCATGGCGACAATAACCGCTACAGACGGCCCAAGAGTACATTGAACGCCAAAGAGCCCCAGCTGTGAAACAACCTGCAGCCACAACGTGGTGTCAGCAAGAGACAAAGATCCTCATGGGCCTCTGCAAATGCGGGGGCTTATAATCTATGTCTCTAGCAGCAAGTTAGTGAAGGGGTCAATAGGTTAAAACCATAGGACAATGCAGCTGTTACATGCTTTGTAATAACACGTGCACGTATTTATTCTGTACATATTTGTGTACATTCGAAATAAACGAGCACCCATGTACCTCAATGTGTTGCCCTTGGTTGAAACTTTCAAGCAGAATTCAGTTAACCCCAAATTATTACAAGGTAGTTGAAATATTGCAGTGCATGCTTATTATGCTTATTTTAGTGGGGTTTTTTAAAAACACAAAATGGGAAAACTAGAGACGAATCGAAAACTATGGTTCAAGGGTGGTGCCAGATTAGCTTGGCCAGTTGCTGGAGATGGATCGACCGTGATAATTCAAGGATTGTGCCTGATTAGATTGGCGCCTTTTAGACGCCAAGCTAATCTGGCACTACCTAGGAAATGTCACGGTCAACCAGGCTCTTCCAGCTAGTACTCAGTGGACAGAAATCCTTGCCAAACTGGCCAAACGCAGTGCTATGAATGAAAGTATACTGATGAGCAAAAGAAATGCGACATTTTTGGAATCATCGGAAACACTGAAACATCGTCAGTGTACATACATTGCACAGTTCGGCTCACCCAAAACATCCTGTCGCCTTCAACGTAGCGCGTGGTCTGGAACTTTCTTCCCCGCGTCTCGTGCTCCCCCTTCACTCGGTCGCCTTCCAGGCGAACTACACTCTGCACACAAAATAAGTGACTAAAAAATAAATTTGGCGAAATCAACAGGACGATGAGCGTTCCAAATAACAAATCGCCGTGGGACCCACAATTTCATGTTTTCATTTTTTCATCCGAAGTTTGTTATAAGCGAAGTAATTTACACATTTAGTAATTTAATTTATATCCGACTTTTTTTTTGTTTTGTATTCGACCTTGTTATAAGCGAAGTCAGTAGACGGCACAACTCCACCTCTGAAAAAGCGTTGCTATATTCGACCTTGTTATAAGCGAAGTCAGTAGACGGCACAACTCCACCTCTGAAAAAGCGTTGTTGTATTCGACCGTCTTACTAAAGCCGAAGGTTACGCCGCCCAGTATGCACAAGGCTATCGGGCCAAAGTCGGCCGCAGTGGGCCCGCGCACGACAGTGCGCGGGCTCACTGCGGCCGACTTTGGCCCGATGACAGTTTGCGTGCTGGGGTAAGTGAGCCGCAGGAGTATGATGTGTTTCAGTGGATTGCATTATCATCATCACTGCCAGCGGACTGACGCAGAGGCTGAGTTTCCTTCACTTTCCCAGTGCGCAAAAGGCCATTGGACCGACATCGGCCCGATTGCCTTTGCGTATTGGGTTCGTAGCTTGACCTCGTCGGGGGTTCTTTCTCCGGGTACCCCGGCGGCTCTTCCCGGCTCATCCTCCACGTTAATGGATACTGTTTTCAGGCCACGTTTTTGTGTACCGTATTGAAAATACGGTAGACTTTGAAATGGGGTTGGGTCGGAGCACATTCCGAAGCACTCCCATGCACATGCGTGCGGCGCAGAAATTCTCGCAAAGAAGTACTGAACACTATAAAAATGGCGTCACCACTAGCTACGCACACCACATTCCTTCTGCGAATGAAGATAAGTAGCGGCTGATCTCTCTGTTTGTTTGTCTATTTTGACAAAGGGTATTTACCCGAAATATTAATAAATTGTGTTGTACCCGTCTTTTCTAAGCGTGTTTCTTTCTCCGTTGGGTACTTCTTTTCATTTTACACGCGGCTTGGCAGTCACCTTTTTGGTCTGGATTTCTTCACAGAACAGCTATGCTACGCCAGACCACGGAATGGCGGGAATCGCCGTGTGTCGTCTTTATTTCTGTGTGCCAGTGTGTGTGGATCAGATGGTGGATTAGACGTAGAAGGAGATGGATTCCTGTCGCTACACGAGCCCACAGAGCGTACTAATGGCGGGAAGCGCCGTGTGTCAGTCCGTCTTTATTTGTGTGCGCCGACGTGTGTGTGTTGATCAGGGGTTGGCTTACTAGAGAGGAGGGAAATGGATCAGCATAATAAGCCTAAAAATATGAACAACTGACCCTGAATGTTCCTAAAAGATAAACGCATCTGAGCTCCAAACAATACGGAAGACTTTGGGATAAAATCCTCATCTTGTTATAATTTCAAATGCAAATCGTTAAAAAATTCCGAAACCTCATTAGCTTTAGATGACCCTTCGCACCACGTGAATGTCCTGTGTTTGTCCAGAACTGTGTTTGTCGTCAGAGTAAATGCGTGTGTTTCACGTGAGCATGCCTGTTGGGTTCAGTACGCGGCGCTTTGAGTAGAATTGGGTAAAGCGCCTGTGTAATGAACGGTAGGATCAAATAACATTTTATTTACCGCCTTTTCACTCACTGTTGCTGTTAGACAAGGAAAAAAAAAGTATATAATAACAGAATAGGACACATTACAATAATACATGCATTAAGAAACAATTATTAACGTCTATATAAATATGATAGCAGTTCGCCTACGGGCCAACAAAATACTACATTATAACGATCGATATTGCGGTGTTGTTATGTAAAACATGATTTACATGTTGTGCTAATTTTGAAAATTTATATTATTTTGTCTCAGCACATTTATCGTAACTGGACATTCAAATATTATTAGTCGAACAGAGATAGGTTTTAAACATTCGCATCTGATGTTTTTTGTCGTTAAAAATTTGGTTGAGCTAAAGAAATTAATTTTAACTTGTAGATTAAAGTTGCTGCCTTTTCATGTACAGGGTGGAACATTTGACAAATGCATCATTTCATCTCTGTGAAAAACATTTGTGAACACAAAACATATTGCATGGATTGATAATTACATTTTATAGCAAACATCTGAGTTTTCTTCATTTTTAGCTCCATGTTTTGCTAGCCTATTACAAATTTCATTCAAGCACAAAAACAAACAAAACAAAAAACCAAACCAAACCAAACCGCACCGCACCGCACCGCACCGCACCACACACACACACACACACACACACACACACACACACACACACACACACACACACACACACACACACACACACACACACAGGGTGAAGGCACCTACACTCTAATCTTCTGGAATTAATGAAGTTTATAATATATTTTATTTCAAATAGTGCGTCTTTTCTACTTTCACAATCCCGGCGTGTGTCAAAATGGTTGTTGTGATGCGTCTAGTGTGGTAGCGCAGTGGCAGTGCTTGTCACTTCTCGCTTTCAGCTTCCACCGCTGGCTAGCAGTATTGCAAAAAGGAGGGCATAATGCGTCAGTCTCTCTCTGCCAGTACAGAGCCTCTCCAACAACAAGCCTCATGTAGTGCCTCCTCGCGGCGACACACGGTAACTGAGCACATTACGAAGAAGTACCCAACGGAGAAAGAAACACGCTTAGAAAAGACGGGTACAACACAATTTTTTGTGATGTAATAAATTTATTGTGTGGTAATAAATAAATTGTGTTGTACCCGTCTTTTCTAAGCGTGTTTCTTTCTCCGTTGGGTACTTCTTTGCATTTTACACGCTTGGCAGTCACCTTTTTGGTCTGGATTGAGCACATTACGGACTCAGGCTGAACTATAGGGGACTCGGAGGAGGTCTGGCTCCAAGACACGCGGCATGCAGGCCCACCGGTGTGTGGATACACCCTGATACCCGTGAACCAGACTCCCAACTATGGGTAAATAGCCTTACTGCCTTGTGGGTGCCTCGGGAGAGGCAAAGGCTAGGGGAGCAAATCCCGACAGAAAACCAACCATGGACAGAGTGGGCTCAGCAGCCCTGGTAGGCAGCCATTCTAGGTGCAACTCCTTACAAGAGTGTGGGTAGATTGGACTCATCAGCCTTGGTCGGCAGCCATGTCTAGGGATGGGATCCGAACAAACTCCCTGGGTAGACCATACTCATAAGCTGTGGCAGGCAATTGACCTAGGAGAAGTCAACTCCAAAATTAAAACAAGGGCAGGGGAAGCTCTCAATCCCAGTTAAGGAAATTCTCCTATGAGAAGGAAAAGTCCGAACTGAAACCAATGACCAACGAAGTCGGAGTGTCGCTGACTATGCCATCTGGTAGTGTGGAAACCCGTCAGGGAAACGAGCACACACGCTACCCTCATGGATTATGCCTCAGATGGATATTTCGATATGGTGTCGTCCCCGTGGACCAAAGCCATGCGGGGACGGTGCCGGGCCCTCAGCCTCTAAGGGACCCACCTCAGCGACTGGCGGCTCTGCTAACCTGGGAACCAGGGGGAGGCAGACTAGTTCTACTGGTCTCTCTACAACTCCAACGACAGCTCTCAGGGTTGCGTAGTGGAACGCAGAAGGCATTCAGCAAAAGAAAACAGAGTTACACGCCTTGCTAAAAGAGAACAACACTGATTACAGAAAGCCGCAGATTCTTCGTCAGGGGTTATGAAACTTTCCGACGAGACAGACCCACTGGACACAAACGCGGAGTAATAACTCTTGTCAGGCTTCAGAAAAGTCAGAAAAGACTACAAACCCTACTGGAGCAAAACTCTGGCTGCCCTTCACCAGCAACTCTCAGAAGCCAGAAATGACATGGAGAAGAACCCAACACCAGAAACAACTGCCAGGCATAATCAACTGAAGGAGGACTTTAATACGGCAAAAACAAAAGAAATCCGTCAAAGCTGGCACGAAAAAAACATCCTCACTCAGCCTGGACCAAAGCACTGAACAACTATGGCATCTCACCAAGACTCTGAAGGAGGATGCCACAACCACGTCTAGATCCACAGCACTTGCGAAAGATGGCATGCTCCACAAAGGGAAGAGAGCTGCAAACATCCTTGCTGATGTCTTTGAGATGAACAGTACTCGGAAGAAGGGAAGTCGAAACACAGCTGCAGACCAAGCATAAACACCAGACAAACAACCACTTCAGCCATGACTTCAGACCTCACTCTGTCAGAACTCAATAATGCGATCAGGAGACTCAAGTCCAGGAAAGCCCCAGAGAAAGGCGAGTTTGCCACGAAATGATCAAGCATCTTGGACTAGATACCAGAAGGAAACTGCTTGAACTCTTTAACCTTTCATGGAGAAAGGATGTTTTTCCATCAGCGAGGAAGGAGGCCACCATTGCACCAATACCCAAGAAAGGAAAGGACCCAAACAAGAAGTCCAGCTACAGACCTGTCAGCCTGCTAAGCTGCCTCGGCAAGGATCTCGAGTGCATGATCAACAAGAGGCTTCTGTGGCATCTGGAAACCAACAACCTGATCACCAAAGAACAGATAGCCTTCAGGAAGAACAGAAGTACTGAAGGCCAGCTCATCTACCTTGCACAGTCGATAGAAAATGCCTTCCAGGAAAAGAAGAAAGTAGTCGCCACCTTCGTTGACCTCTCCAAAGCGTTTGACAAGGTGTGGAAAGAGGGTCTTCTTCTGAAACTGTTGACGGCAGGAGTTGCCGGGCGAATGTTCATCTGGATCAGGAGTTTCCTCAGCCACAGAACCACGAGGGTCAAGCTGGGTGACAGCCTGAGCTACACCGTCAAAATCAGGGAAGGTGTTCCCCAAGGAGGTGCGATTTTCCCCACCCTCTTCCTCGTCTTCATTAATGCCATCACTGATGGCCTCTCCACACACATCACGAGAGCCCTGCATGCTGACGACTTTGCCATGTGGAACGCCTCAGAGTCCACTCCAACTGCTACAGTCAGAATGCAAGGGCCCTCAACAACACCTACAGATGGGCGAGGGACTGGTGTATCACGATTAACAGTCAGAAGACAGTCTTCACTTGCTTCACCCTCTCAAACTCTTCCCCACCCGGGTCTGCCCTGGGGGACTTGGGTGGGGTAACTACTTTTTAGTTCCCAGGGTCAACCTGGTCAGCCCCACAGGGTGGGTTTTCCTTTCTATTCTGGGGCATGTGTTTCTGTCTACCCTTTGTCCATTCACCTGCATTTGCCTTTTTAAAACTCTCCCTACTGTCTGCACTGCCTGCAGCTCTTGATATTGGATGCGTGTTGCTAAATGGTCTTAGCTTTATTTAGGCCCCATGTGTTAGGTTTATTTAACGTATTGGACCGGCTGGCGACATACATTCAATGTTCTGTTTAGTTTGTTTTTTTTACAAGCAGTGCAGGCACGTCCTGAGAAAGCCTTGTTGCTGTCGGGACGTTAAGCAATGTACAATCAATCAATCAAACCCTCTCAAACTCCAAAGAATGCCTCAAACTAACAGTCAACAACCAAGATGTCCCCCAGGATGACACTCCCACCTACCTTGGTGTCAAACTAGACAAGAAACTGACATGGAATCCACACATCAAAGAGGCGGAGAGGAAGGCCACGCAAAGACTGTCCTTCATGAAGAAACTGGCAGGCACCAAATGGGGAGAAAACAGCAGCATCCTCAAGCAGGTGTACACAGGAAACATCCGTCCTGTGATGGAGTATGGCTCAGCAGCCTGGGCCACTGCTGTCAAGAGCAACACGAGCAGGCTGGCCAGTGTGCAGAACGCAGGCATGTGCATCATCACAGGCGGGCTAAAAACGACACCCATCCACACCTTAGAAACCACCACTGGTCCTCACTGCCTAGACAAAAGACGGGGGGAGAAGGTCCTTGCTCACGGTGAAAAGTTGCAGAGACTGCCCAACCACCCAGTCCATCAGCAACTCCAAGAACAAACAAAGAACAGGCTGAAGAGGAGCAGCTTCAACCACCTCACAAAACAACTCACAAGAGCTCACCAGGACACCATCTACAATGCCTCAAATGGTCGAGAACCTCTTCAAGCTACTGAGGACTGGAACACCTCCCTGGAAAACGTGGTGTTTGTTACTGATGTCTCAGGAATAGCCAGCAAAGAAGCCCGGTCAGAAGCCATCCTCAGGTCTCTCACATTGGAAATGCTGGACCGAGATTACAATGCATCAGTCTGGGCACACGTTTTCACAGATGGATCCTCAGACGCAGCTGTCAAGAATGGAGGCAGTGAAATTTTCATCCGCTACCCAGATGGACACACAACATCCAAATCCATGCCTGCGGGAAGACTGTCAACCAACTACCGGGCTGAACTCACTGCTCTACGAGAGGCTGCCAGCCTTGTCGGTGCAGACGATCCCCTGCCCTCACACATCGTTTTCCTGACCGACTGCAGATCCACCATCCAAAGCCTGCAGTCCCCCAGTGAGCAGCTGGAGAAAGAAACACTGCACCTGCTGGTCGCCCTCTCACGCCTAACACAACTGGCTGTTCGGCTCACTGTGGACTATCAGGAAACGAGGAGGCAGACAGACTCGCCAAGTCCGACAACAAGCTTGAGCAGCCAAACCAACCGATGTCCTTCCAGGAAGTCACAACCCTCATTAAGCGGCACTATCATGCAGACTGGCAGACCCAACACAAACCACCATCTGATGACCAGTTAAAACACCTCCAGCGCCACCAACAGATCACCATATTCCGTCTAAGGACTGGTCATTACCGACTGCGTGCACACTTGTACCGCCTTGGACTGTCACACACTGCAGACTGCATGTACTGCAGTCCTGTCCCCTGTACCAAGACGCCAAGATACAACACTGGCCGCATGGAGCGACGCAGTCAGAGAAACTCTGGGGCTTCATTCTAGACATACTGCAGGCCACGAACTTCATCTCAACATCCAATCTTGACATCTGAGGCAGAAACTCGGGAACGCTGAAGAAGAACAATCCCGGCTTTTTAAACTGTATAGTACACATCTTTACGTGACATAGGGTTAATTAATTCTAGCTGTGCCGCATCCGGACGCGCGGCGAAAAGCCGCGTATCCAGATGCGGCACAGCTCAAATGAGTTAACCCCCACAGCTCGAATGCGTTAAAAAAGTACTACCTTGGTTTCAATGCCGATAGGGTTGGTGTGTGTGACTGGCTCCCCCAGCTTGAAGTCGTACGATTCCTCGGTCCCGTCGCCCATGATGGTGTGCAGCGTGTAGCTGTCGCCGTTCTGCGTCGTCGTTATGGTGGCGAACGACGACCGCGCGCGTACCTTCTCTCGGACGGCCTCGGGCAGTTCTGAAGTTCATTAGGTGTGTCAGTACAGCATAACTAACACAATTAAACGGTGCTGAAATTTGTCTTCAGTTTTGGCCGGAATGGTATTTCAACACACTGAGGCCGAAGATCGCTGTTGTTTTCTAAAGACTTCAATACGGTTCATGAGACAGATCGACCATGATAGTTCAAGGGTGGTGCAGAGATAGCTTGGCGCCTTTAGACGACAAGCCATTCCTGCGCCACAATTGAACTAGAATGGTCGATCGATTACCTGTTTTGTTTTGTGTGTCATGAGTAAACGGCATGGATTCAATTATAAATACTCACTCAAGGCGTCCACATACTGTTCCAGCCCCAAGGTCTCTTCTGGTATGAGTTTCCAAGTTCCCAGGAATTTCTCCATGTTGGACAAACCGATGGTTTAGAACTACTTGCTGTAAAGCTCGGGCTTTGAGCTCTGAAACACAGGAAAATGCTGTGTCAGTACACGTATTGTAGAGTGTTGTGACAGGTCGGCTGCAATATTTATGAAGCATGCGGCTATTAACACAAATGGTATATATTGGTAAGTCAGTGTGAGTGATGTTGGAGGGTGGGTGGGAGCGACGGTGGGAGGGAAGGTTAGAGGTGAGAAGGTGGGGGTGGAAAGAGGTCCGATACAACAACTTGACGATGTTTGGTCGAGAAACGGGTTTTTCAAGAGGCGTGTCAATGTTTGTCAACTGAGTATTAAGCTACGTTTCCATAGGCACGAATCCGATAGGAATACGAAACGAATACGACACGAGAACCCGATACGGCAATGCAATTTTCGTTCCAAATTCGGGCAGCGCGTGTTTCTATATAATACTTGTGACATCCGAATTCCGCCTTTATGCAAACCGCTGATATGACGTAAACATCAGAATGGCGCGAGAGCGTGCGACAGATGACAAAATTTACATTATAATTTCGATACAGACACATTCGACGTATGAAAAAAATCGCTCCGCAGAGCTAACAAAAATATCGTGTCCTGTTCGCTTCGCAGTCGAATGCGAAATTCGGTAACGCAGCGGACAAATGGAAACACTCAGACATAAAAATGACTTTCACGAACTGTTCTGTCTCGGACCCGCTTTGGATTCGGATCGTGTTCGTATCGGATTCGTTCTTATGGAAACGTAGCTTTAATGTGAGTTTTTCTTGTGTTCACGATGACGCATTATTTTACCTTATGTTTATGTATAAACACTTTCACTGCCTGTGTATCTAAACTTTTTGTCAGTTCAACACGAAAGTGTAAGAGCCGTCGCCGTGCAAGGCACATGGATACAAAGTTGTGTCAGCAAGAAACATAGACCCCCACGAGCCGCGCGTTTTTCGGGGATCTTGAGGATCTATGTCTCTTACACCCTGGATCGTTGTCACTTTGTTTTCGGCGGTCGGCAGTGCAGCGTTTCTCTCTCCTGTTTACGCTAGCGCTTTCACAACATGTGTTTGTCAGTGTACCACTATGGTATACCTCTGCCCTGTGTAGGCAACAGGCATCAAGTCCATTTTTGCGAAAAGCGAGATTTTCATTGTGAAACAATGAAAATCTCGCTTTTCACAAAAGGGGACTTGCTTGTCTTTTGCCATCATAGCTCAGATCTTTTATTTACACAAGTGGTTTCAATATGTAACCATAAATATGTAATATTTAGTATATCAATATGTAACTATGTAACCATAAAGACCTGACATGCTACGACGAGATGTGGACTGACCATGATAATCGCCAAGCTATTCTGACACCACCCTTGACCTATCATGGTCGATCTGTCTCCATACCTTAGACGTAGACCTTAAAGGAATCGCCTAAACAATATTGATAATTTCATCCGAAAGCTGTAATGAGTCAAAACTTCTGAACGCTATTACCCCTTACCATTCGGAATACACCAGTGTGTGAAATAAGTTTGACTCAAATAGTTCAAGGGTGGTACCAGAATAGCTTGGCGCCTCTAGGCGCCAAGCTATTCTGGCACCACCCTTGAACTAAAGCCATTGGTCTATATCCTTATCTGTGAGTACTATAATGCAGTTTGCATATGGCAGTGTACAAATTTGAAACTTTTAGCCTCAGTATGATATGCGTTAACAATGTCCATTAGTTGATAAACAACGTAACAACACAGTTGTATACCCTTACCTGTGTCAGGGACGCAAAGATGAATCAATGTTACAGCGTTTTCAAGTGTAGACTTTGCCGTGTCAGTTCAAATATGCTAGGAACCAGAGATGCTCCGCTTTCAAGCCAACTCTGACGAAATGCCATAACATTTTACAGGATGCGCCCGTGTGCCGGAATATATCACTTCAACTGAATACGTGTGTGTGTGCGTGTGTGTGTGTGTGTGTGTGTGTGTGTGTGTGTGTGTGTGTGTGTGTGTGTGTGTGTGTGTGTGTGTGTGTGTGTGTGTGTGTGTGTGTGTGTGTTAGGGGAGGAGTTGGGGGAACGGACGATTGCCGGGGAGGAGGGGGTGGGCGGGGCGGGGGGGGGGGGGGGTAAAGAGGGTTCTATTATTGGTTTTCTATCTATCTATCTATCTATATCCCGTAGTCTTGCCGACCGTTGGGGCACCACTGATGACTTAACAACCAGCTCCCTCCATTCCTCTCTGTTCTCTGCCATTCTCAGCGTATCGCCCAGCTTCAGTCCTGTCCACTCTGAGATATTATCCTCCCATCTTTTCTCTGTCTTCCTCTCCTTCGTTCTCCTTGCACAGTGCCTTGCAGGATTGTTTTGGCAAGCCCTGCTGAACGTGTGACATGCTCATACCACTTCAGTTTGCGTTTTCTCACAATGGCTAATAAGTCTTCATAGGGCCCGATGGCTTGCCTGATTCTGCTTCCCACTTCCTCGTTTATGATGTGATCACTGTATGAGATGCCAAGCAGCCTTCGAAAACATCTCATTTCAGTGGCTTGTATCCTCCTTTCAATGTCTGCTGTGAGGGTCCATGACTCGCAGGCATACAAGAACACTGAGATGACTAAGGAGCGCATCAGTCTGATCTTGGAGCAGAGTGTGATGTTTCTGTCCTTCCATATGGTCTTCAATCTTGTCAGTGCTGTTGTTGTCTGCGCAATCCTGGACAGTATTTCTGGTTTTGATCCCTCATCTGTCACAATGGCTCCTAAGTATTTGAATTTCTTAACTGTTTCCAGTTTTTGGCCTCCAACCATGATTTCAGAGCCAATGCCACTGGAGTTATTGGTCATCAGTTTGGTCTTCTCTGCACTGATTTCCATCCCATATGCAATGGCTGTACTGTTGAGCTTTTCCACCAGCTGAGCTAGCTCCTTCTCTGTTCCTGGAAGGCCATCAATGTCGTCCGCAAAGCGCAAGTTCGTGATTGTTCTGCCTCCAATACTGACAGTTCCTTCATGATCTTTCAGAGCGTCCGTCATGATTCTTTCCAGGAAGATGTTGAAAAGAGTAGGTGAGAGCAAGCAGCCTTGTCTGACTCCAACTAAACCAGCTTCCTATTTTGCCGTTGAAGCAGACTGCGCTAGTGGCCTTGTTGTAAAGGTTTGCTATGACTTTGATCAGGTTGGCATTGATGTTGTATAGCTTCATGGTGGACCAAAGGGCTGCATGCCACACCCTGTCAAACGCTTTCTTAAAATCCATAAAGACATGATAGAACTCTCAGGTTGAAGATCTGCTCAGTTGTGCTGCTCCCTGGTCTGAAGCCTGCCTGTTTCTCAGCAATGATTTCCTCTGCCTGTGGCTTTAGCCTGTTCAGTAGGATCTTTAACATGACTTTGCTTGGGTGGGATATAAGACTGATCGTGCGATAGTTCTGGCATTGATGTACGTTGCCTTTTTTGGGGAGAGTTATTATAAGTGATTGGGTCCATGGTGTGGGCCAATCCCCTGAATGCCAGATCTTATTGCAAATTGTTAGTAAGGCGCTTATCGTGTCTTCTCCCCCTTCTTGGACTAGCTCTGCAGGGATGTTGGTTTTACATGAACTGTAATGCTACGTTTCCATAAGCACGAATAGGATATGAATGCGATCAGAACCCGGTGCGTCAATGCAATTTTTGTTCAAAATTCGTGGAGCGCGCGTTGCGGCCATATAAAGCAATATTCTGTAATCACGAATCCAAAACGAATATGATCCAAACCTCATACCGTCCGCAGTGCAATTTCGTTCACAATTCGTGCAGCGCGTGTTTCTGTACAATATGTGTGATATCCGTCATGTGGAAACCTCTGATATGACGTAAAGATCAGAATCATGAATGCGCGAGAACTTGCAACTGATATCAACACTTACGACTTTACTTTTAGTCCGAACACATGCGACGTCCGAAAAAAATCGCTCACCTAAACAAACCAAAAATCGTGTCTTGTTCGTCTCGTAGTCGGATGCGAAATTCGGTACTGCATCGGACAAACGGAAACACACAATCATAAAAACGGATTGCACGAATTTTTCTGTCTCGAACCTGCTTCGGATTCGGCCCGTACTCGTATCGGATTTGTGCTTATGGCAAGTAGCTTTAGACTTACAACACAGGGCAAAGCTAAATAGGAAAAAGGGGGGAGGGGGGAGGAGGGATTGCGGGTGGTTTGGGGTGGGGGGGGGAGAGTCGGGGGGGGGGGTAGCGAGAGAATAGGGGGTGGGGCGTAATTACTTCAGAGGGCGATTCATATCACCGACTCACTCCGATCCGAAGTGGATCATAGACGGTAATTTGCTATGTAAGTGTATACATACATTTGCACCTCATAATTATTTTCCCTCACGTTTACCAGGCCTTTTTTTCGAGCCCGCCATATACCGTGCATAGGCAATTACCGAGTTTCGCTGGCAAACGCTGTTATGGACTTTAACCCCTTCGCTGCCAGTGATCGCGAATCACCGCGTCTAAAAATGAATGAGCACTGACGGAAGTTCGCGTGACGAACACGCATGTACATGGGACACAAGCAGGCAACAAGAACGTAGGACTCATTAACAAGAGGCATAAATCCTCATGAGCCCGCGCTACTGCGCGGGCCCATGAGGATTTGTGTCTCTTGCAGCTGGGTAGCCTTAGCCTCGCCCCGACAGTCAAGGGGTTAACACGATGCATGAAGCCACGTATCCGAACGCAGTTCATCGTGATTGTGTTAAGGGATGCTGCGTCACTAGCGGCCCGTGATTTTGAAATTCACGGCCCGAAACCGTAAGGTCGAGAATCACAAAACAGTCACAAATTCGCGGAACCTGTCCTACTAATTACATTAAATTTAAAATTAACTCACTCAGTGCGTGTCGCATTCGCAAGTGCCGATCAGTGCGTACGCCAACACGCGCTAGTAATATCAGTACATACACGTGCTAACTGACCTACGGCAGAACGTTATGTAGCATATGTATGGAGGAAAAATGTAATATACGTTAACACTGTGTCAATAAATTAATAATACAGGTCTCCACCAGAAAAAAAACAACACTTTATGTTGCGACTCATTCGAGACGTACAGCAAGCATAATTATACGCGGCATCACGCTGCATATCCGAATACGACACGCCTTGAGTGAGTTAATTTGAGATTTAATTTAATTAGTATGAGAGGTTCCGTGAACCCTTTATGCGAAATAAACCAATTTGCTACCGTTTTGTGATTCTCGAACTTACGGTTTCCAGCCGTGAATCTCAAAATCACGGGCCGCATGCAATTTCGTTAATGGAGTTTTTGCATAATGTAAATGTATGGTAATTATCGCCGTAAATCCCGTCAGCACAGCTTGCCGTATTAGATGTACACAGATGTTGTCGGAACAATACGTGGATTGTGACGTCAAATGTACACCCTTCAATGCCACTGGACTCACACTGTGTTTGGGAACTCAGCGCGAAAGATCCAAAGCCGTCCAAGGAACATGATACAAAGTGGCTTCAGCAAGAGGCATAGATCCTCATGAGCCCCCGCAACTGCGGGGGCTCATGAGGATCTATACCTCTTGCATTTGGGTGGCGTTTTTTTTTTTTTTCTTTTCTTGTGGGCAACGGAGAGGTTAATGAAGTCGATCAGTTTTCCTTATTTGTGATTTTCATTGACCATAGCTAGCTTGATACAGGCATCTGATGATATCATACGGTTTAGGTCATGAACGCAAAGACAAAATGTTTATTTTTTGGAAGAAAGTTTGTGAAATACAGCCTACTTCGCTTAAAACGAGGTCGGATGTAACAAAAAGTCGGATATAACAACACTTTTTTTTTTTTTTAAAGAGGTCATGACAGCACTCTTCCCAACAAACAAACAAAACTGTCCCCTCCTCCCCTCTCCCACCCCCCACCCCCCTTCGCATCACCCCCCCCCCCCTCCCTTTAACAAGCGATTTGTTATATCTGAAGTTTACTGTGCAGTTTTCGTGAATAAATCATGAATAAATCATCCATTCTCGTTAACATTGAAAACGTTGATGATGATTATTATTATTATTAGTAGTAGTAGTATTCGACCAAATTTTATTAAATATGTATATTATGAGTATTTGATTTTTAACCCGTTCACTGCCAGTGCACACAAACTCAACACCGAATAAATCCAAGGCACACGAATACGGCCAAAGGATCAGCAATAGGCAAAGAACCTCATGAGCCCCGCACCTGCGCAGGCTCATGAGGTTCTTTGCCTTTTGCAGCAGGATGGTGTTCGTTATGACGTTATTGAATTTTATTCCGGGTCCATTTACGGGCGGATCGTGCGTTACAAAACTATTACATACAAAGAGTACATTACGCAAATGAGACTATTGTAGTCTAAATTGACTCACAGTACACGTTGTAAGCAACTTTAGGATACAGTCTAGCGATAAAGTCAGAAGCTGGATGAGTGGGGAAATGAACGCACCCCCTCCTCCCCTCCACTGGACAGCTAACAAACACCAGGCGTTTCTATGAAGCAAGCCCGTCGAGTTTAATAAAACTAATGCTTGCCTGCCGGACAGACACCACCTTCCGCATTTAAACAGTATAGATTCTCATAAGCAGGTATAGAGGGGGTGTTTGGTATATTTGTGCCAGAATTACAGCTGTGCTCGCTATAGTGAGAGAATCATTGCTGTTGAATCTGCGTCTGCCTTGTACAAAGCAGCAAAGCTTTCTGAAATTAAGTGACGAGGCACATGAGTAATTCTCATGAGGGTTCATTTCAATTCACAGTTATTACATCTACAAATATGCAGCTGTGTTCATCAGACTGAGTTAATTTTTCAGTTCAGAACTTATGAAGGCAGCATGGGAGGTACCAACCAACCCGGCTATCAGTCCTCTCCAGCTATAAACCTCGCCCCGCAAGCGCACTTTTCTCTCCACTATTTTAAATCTTTATTTTACAGGGCGACCTTGAAATTTTTTGTAAAAATTTTAGACTGAGTTACGCAAGCTGATTAAAAAGTGTAAAACAAAGAGAAGGTGGCCAGAGAAAAAGGCAAAATAAATAAATAAATAAATACGTCTTAACTTAAGCTTCTTTCGGAAAGAAAAAGAAAATGCAAAGACTTCACCCACAAGTACGATGTTTCAGATTAAAAAGTTGTGCAGTTGTGAAACATAACGGTACATCGGTCTTGAGATTTAACAAACAAGTGTATTTGAAACTGCCGTCGGCATATTTCAGCTTCAGGAATACAGACGTAAATGTCAGTACATTTACTTCAGTCTAAATATTTCCTTAAACCCTTGAATACTGCTTATACTTTTCGTTATTTACGTCGAATACCAGAAAGGGGGACGCTCTTCTATAGGCTGTGATTAGGAACTGTCTGTATCACTCACATCACACATCAATGGCAAACTCTACTTCTCTGTTACATTAACATGCATAGATAACGCCATGAGTGCACGACCCTTCAGTCCTACGTTTTCTTACACGTCATGTTACATATTCAAATTTGGAAGTTGAGTCAGTGCAAGGACCGGTGTTTTAAAAAATAATTTTTGCCTTGTTTGAAAATTTGTAGTAGGGCCAAATGTTAGAATTTGCTGGAAATTTATGGTTAGATGAGAGGAGACATGTTTGGTGCTTTGATTCATACCATCCTGAGCTTATCCAGTGGACAATTGTGGGCTTATGTTGAGTTGCCGTTGGCGTAGTGCCGTGATTTGAGGGGCACGTTGATTTCAGCTGTGCTTGGGTGTGGGGTTGGTAAGGCCGAATCAGGTTCATAGCCAAGAAATGAGGCTGTCAATGTGCTGTTTTTATTGTTATTTTGTGCATGGCAAATGTGCAGCTGGTGGGCGGTAGTGTTTTTAGGGTATTGAATTAAATATTAGGGGATGCCTGGGACTGACTATGGCTGAGACTGGACAGTACGGAAACGGCACTGTGTTCCGTGGCTTGTTTGTCCTTTGTCCAAATGGGAGGGGGCTGTTCTCAGTCTGTCTACTCCGAAAGTGCCAGAGTATATATAGCATGGTTGGTTTCAGCTGGATGCCTAGATAAACGTACAAATAATTCCCTTAAATTATCACAATATGCCGACGACATCGCTATCTGGAAACCGGCTAAAACTAAAATTAATGAAAAAGGTCAATTACAAATATCATTAGATAAATCAAGGCAGTTTCAGAGGGCGATTGACGCTGTTCAAAAATACATGGAAACCAACAGTTTTGAATTGGCTCCAGATAAAACTCAACTTATAATTTTGGGTCTTACAAAAGTAAAATTTCAAGAACAGATAACCATCTACTTATAATGATAAACATGTTATAAATCCCACTAATCAAATTAAATTCCTTGGGGTACTGTTTACATCTATGTTAAACTGGACCCCACACATAAATAAACTTATTACAAAAGCTAATCAAGCAACTAACTTGATTAAGATACTTAAACATGAGACATGGGGGAGGAATACAAAATTACTGTTACATTTGCATAACGCATTGGTACATTCAAATTTGAACTACGGAGCAGAATGTTTCTCTTCGGCTTCAAAATACATACTTACAAAATTGGAAACGGCGGAAATGCGCTCCCTTAAATATATTTTGGGTACACCTGCTCACGCTTCCAATAAAGCGGTTTATGCTTTTGCAAACATTCTTCCTTTACATTACTTTAGATTAAAGTGTTGTGCAAATTATATAAACCGTATTTTTCAAAACTTCAAATAACGCCCAGGAGGCGTATTATAATGAAGAAAAAAACGGACTATTTAGATCAAGTTCTTCATGTTTCACAAAATGGTAGGGTAGAGAGATCACTTACCTCTGTAACCCGAGAAATATATACCCAGGCTGGGATAATACCCCATACTGTCTCTCCGATACCTTTATTTCCTCTGCCACCATGGACTCTCCACGAGGCCTCAGTTAAATTAGAAATTCCAAGTATTAGTAAAAAGAGTGATTCTCATCTTCAAAAAGTACTTACTTTGGAGTATTTGGACGCCAGTTATCCGCATGCTTTGGCCGCCTATACTGATGGATCTATGGATGGCTCTGGAAATGTTGGATGTGGCGTCTTTATTCCATCTCTTGGCAAAACCATTAGTTATAATTTGGGCAGGAGCTGGTCCGTATGCACGGCGGAGCTAACGGCCATATTGATGGCATTGAATCATGTTTTGGCTCTGCCGTTGCAGATGTACCAGTTCCTGTTCTGTACTGACTCTAGGTCTGCTTTACAAAGCATAAAACGTGACAATAAATCCGGTCGTCCTGATATTGTGATTGAAATTAAAATGATTATTCATCAGTTAATAAGTAGAGGTATTGACACTCTACTACAGTGGATACCCTCCCATGTTGGTATCCTTGGCAATGAGATTGCAGACAGGGCTGCCCGGGCGCTGGTGCCTCAAATGGGCTTAGGGCCCAGCCCGTCCGGCTCTGTACCACTGCAAAACAAACACGAATTCTTATTAATAAGCAAATAAAATAAAACTATCTTGCTGAGAAAAAAATTCTTTCGCAGGAACACCCGGGCGTCCTTGCCTATAGATTAAATAAAGAACATGGTATTTAAAAAATTACCTTTTTCAGTGGATATTGTTAATCGTCTCTGTACAAACAGCTGGCGGGTGCGATGGTCTGACCCCATTTGTGTCTGCGGCGAGGACTTCACCCCCGATCATAACTTTTGGAATGTGAGGCCTTCGCCGCAGAGTTCGGGGAAATCAGAGAGTCGCACCCAAACTCGGCTGCTCTTCATGTTATTCTGGAATCGGCTGACTCTGACGCTGTTGTTAGAGTCAGTACTGACGATACTTAAATCCTCAAGCCTGACCAGACTGATTTGACATAGGCCTAATATTTCATTTTTCAGTGGTCCCAAGCTGACCTTTATTTCGGTAATGGGGACCTGCTACTTTTTAGGTCTTAGAGAATACTATAAGTTGTGATTCCTGTCAGTGTCGTTTGCGTTATCAGTTGTTAACGATACTGATAATTATAAGATATAATTTTTAATAAAGTAATTTAGTATGCTGACCTTGTGTGTCAGGCTGTAGTATAATTGGTTTGTTTTGCTTGAACTAAACTATAACTTTATTATATTTTAATTTTATTGAGCATGCGTCTTGAACGTTCTTTTTATCAGTAAATACTCTAATATGATTGATCTTTTCGTAGCTGGCGCTGGCTCGCCCTCTGCCATTTTTTACAACATATGACTGTATCTCTCAATTCTCTTCCCTTTTATGGTTACTTTTAACTTTTTTATCGCGGTGGTTCTGAATTTTAAATTGATTATGTAAATAAAATAAAGTTTTCGTTGTACATAGACAAGGACCGTTGTTGTTGTTAATTGGAATGGTATGATGATAGTTAGTGGAATAATTTAAATTAAAAAACAAAACAATTGGACTCTCTCGTTCTCTCTCGGAAACCAGGTACATAGTACTAGTCCCCGATCACTGCGGTGCCAGTGGGACTTTAAAATGAATGAAAGAAAAAAGCTGGATGCCTCACTTGCCCGATATTTACCAGCTGTGATTTTTCAACTTGCAATCCTGGCTCAGACTTTGTCGCAAGACTGCGTTGACATTATTTAATTACATATTTAATTAAAGTATCCGAAGTGAACACTTCCTACAAGACATAAAGGTCAAGGTATGCTCACACAAGGGTGAGCATACTCAAACTTGTTATTAACTCCATTTAGCCCTGAGAGTGACCCCGCCAAAAATAACTTGTACATTATTAGTAGTTTTGTAAATTGAATGCACAATTGTTTTGCATATTGTGTTTCCGAATATGTTTAGAAACATTGTTCAGTAATACAAAACCATAAATGTTACGCACCGTAGATGAAAACAGAATAATATGAAAGTAAAAAGCAAAAGCTTAAAAAAAGAAGGGAAGTAATTCCGGTAAATTTATCGTCCCTTTCAAACTACAGTCACGGAAATAAAGGCAGCAAGTTCAATCGTTTTAATATTTTCCGCGAATACCAATGAGACTCGAATTCTCTGCACAATTCAGTAGAGGATCCAGGGGTGGTGGGCTAGGGGACACGCACTTCGTGCACAGCTTACATTCACATCACCTTCTGTTTTGGCTCAAACTTCGTGCTGACACCGAGACAGCCGTTGTAGACGGTATTGAATTTTACTCCGGGTCTATTTACGGCAGATCGTGCGTTACAAAACTGGATAAAAAATGTTGCTGGTAAGCGTACCTTACGCAGATTAGAGACAAAAAGATGCGTAACAGAACAACTTATAAATCAAAATTAGAATAAGCATGTCATTATTTGGATGATAGTATTCGAAGCGAATACTTTCTAAAAGTCATAAAGGTCAAGGTATGCTCACACAAGGGTGAGCATACTCAAACTTGGTAACGATTCAATTTTATGATACCGATCTACTCACAACTGTAACAACTAAAAAAGCAAGTGTTCATTTTCAACACTGAATAAATCATATATATTTAGTACTGTATCAATTAAATGCAATATTTTATTGCATTTTTTTCTTAAGAATATGGTTAAGAACATTGTTTAGTAATACAAAATTATAAGTGTAACGTAGCATAGAAAATCAGAATAATATTAAAGCAAACTGCAAAAGCTTAGACACGATAAGGGAAGTAACTCTAGTAAAGTTATCGTTCCTTTAAACTACAGCCATGAAAATCAACTAAGCACAGAATATCAGTGTAATCGTTTGAATACTTTCTGCGAAAACAAAACAAAACAAAAAAAAATTAATTTTTATTTTCTTTTAGCATTTTAATTTATTTAACCGTGCTTCTTATTAATCCATTTATATACAATTATAGGCTCTTTTAACCTTGTTTTAAACAAAAATACTCCAAATAAAATAGCACATACTATTGAAATATGTTTGACTCCTAATTTTTAATATTTTAAAATCTAGTTTATTACGTCTCTTACCATAATTTCTCTGTATACGCAAGCTCCTTTTAACTTTCTTTTAATAAAGACTTTATAAACAAAATAGTGTATATCAAACCATCTTAATCTTTTTTTTTAACATTACTAAGCATAGCAGTGATGAATCACCGCTCGGCTTTGGTCCTGCCGGCCCTCTACAACCTCCCGGTCCACCCCGCGTTGCCCCCTCCCCCCCCCCCCCTACAACACCATGTTAAATAGTCATTGTATCTTCGTTTGATATACGATGTCAGGCCCTGCAATGCTGCATCACGACCGGTATTTCTTTTTGATGACTTTTGGCAATTTGATGTGCTGTGACTGTTAATTGGATTTTATATTTTTCTCCGCTGTGCCGCCTATGCTGGGAGTTGATACACGCTGATTCTTGTTGTACCAAGCGGATATCAGAAGAACAGCGCGCGCTATGCTGTGACAATACCACCAGCGTGCTTTCCTCCCCTTTCATCATCTCATCTAAGGAGTGGCTCTTCCGGCACGCCACGCTCAACCTCACTGCCTGCGCTAGTGCACTCAACGAAGGGCCGGAGTACCAGCAAGCTTCAGGCCCCACATTCCGAATGATGTAATGACAGACACCTCTCCAGACCCAGTGACTGTGTTTCTTACTGAACAGCCGCGTGTGTACTTTTTAGAAACTATTTTGGACTGCTTTCACGTTAATGATGTAGTTCTACTACTTTTGTTTTTAAAATGACTATGAAGTTATATACTAGTTAAGTTCAGTAAAATTAAGGTGGTGACTGTTTATGCCGGAGCGACTGTCTGAACACCGGCGCTGTAGTACTATGGCGGCGACGGGCCCCCAGGTGCTGTTTGACTGTTGTTCAGTTTTATGTTGCCTAGATCGGAGATCTTCTCCGTATCGACGCGGGTATTTTGTTTCTGTCGGTTAACTTGTTTTATGTACTAGTTTTAGCCAAGTAGGAACTTCAGTAATAAAGAACATTATAAAAGTGTGTTAAGGGGGCATAGGGCTGTCTTAGCGGTATTCTGTTTTTGTCAGGGAGGTTCGGGTCGGGATGAGGCCACTGGCGCTGGCCATTAGATGCCTTGGTGACGGGCTTCACCCGTCCAGAGTCATTGTCCATTGTGTAGCTCTGTGATTGTAATTTGTGGAATGAGCGAGTGAGTGAATGTAAGCAGCACCTGTGGTGGCAAAATGTGAATTTCCCGGCCATGAGGGATTAATAAAGTATTATTGTATTGTATTGTATTGTAAATCTGCTAGTCCCCCATACATTTTTTAATGTCAGATGGGACAGTAAGCTGGACTGAGTAGTAGTATACTTTCTGCGAATTCCAGAGGGAATCGAATTCTCTGCACAATGAATACTCTCACTAACCATTTCGAGTACACCGAGATACATATTGGTGTGTGTGTGGGGGGGGGGGAGGAGGGGGGGGGGGAGGGATGCACAGTTCATACTTAGCGCACTTCTTCCCATCACCGGGCGGCTTGCCGCCGTGTCAGTTTAGTGGTGCAAACTTCGTGCTGAAGAGACAGCAGTTGGTACTGATTTTTTTTTTTTTTAAATTCGAGGTGCATTTACGGATAGATCGTGAGTGGATTGTGAGTTACAGTTTAATTTAAAGCCCAGAAATGAGCTGTAATATTAGTACAGATATTATAATACACCTCCTAAGTGCATGGCTGGCTTATAGGAATCCAAATTTTTATTGATGGCTTGTATTGATCGGAATGGAGGGAGCTCGTTGCCAAGTCATCAGTGGTGCCCCAACGGTCGGCAAGACTACGGGAGATAGACAGACAGACAGACAGACAGACAGACAGATAGATAGATAGATAGATAGATAGATAGTATCGTCGCTGTATGGCCTGTATTGCCCACCCCTGGTCCGCTCATGTTGTCTTTTGTCAACCGAACACTTTTAAAAATATATATTTAATTTAAAAAAAAAAAAACAACGTCATGAGAGAACTGAACACGATAATTCATGCTCAAATGTGTTTCCGTTACGTCGGAATTCACGTGTGTTTGTGTTTGCGGGTTGTTGTTGTTGTTGTTGTTTGCTCTCTCTCTCTCTCTCTCTCTCTCTCTCTCCTCTCTCTCTCTCTCTCTCTCCTCTCTCTCTCCTCTCTCTCTCTCTCTCTCTCTCTCTCTCTCTCTCTCTCTCTCTCTCTCTCTCTCTCTCTCTCTCTCTCTCTCTCTCTCTCTCTCTCTCTCTCTCTCTCTCTCTCTCTCTCTCTCTCTCTCTCTCTCATCAACTGTACATGGTCATGTTATGTTCCTAAACAGAGCCGAACCCAACATTTATACATTACTTACAGATGTTTTAGAAAAAAATAGATAGAGATAGCTTTCTTCATGACCTCAGTTTACTGCCTTTCCATGAAGTTTACAATCACATTGACCCTGATTTCACTGTGGCTTTAGCTGTTTCTCGGAGTGCTAAATAAGCATGTCCCCTTTAAAATAAAAATAAAAAAAAAAACAAACAAACACGAGTCCGGTGCTGTGAGCCCCCCACCTGGATTATGGAGGAGATTAAACAAACCATGGAAGCCAGAAATCAAGCCAAGCGGGACAAAGATTTTTATTGAATTCAAAAGGTTACGGCTAATAGAGTCAAATACCTTATCCGGGAGGCACGAAAAGCACTGACAGAGAAAACCATACATGACGGGAATCCGTCTTCAATATGTAAAGTTTTAAACTTACAAACCAACACTAGTAAAAATCATTCTGCAAATACGACTGCGAACCTTACAGCCGGTGCTTTTAACGACCACTTCATTTTAGCCCCGAAATCTTTACTACATGCTGAAGGCTTGGATCAGGTAGAACATGTCGCATCGCAGAAGTTTACTGACTTTTGTAAGAAAAGACTGTCCGCGGGCGATGCTTTCAATGTCCCCTTCATCGCTGTACATGAAGTGGGCAGATGTATCTCTAGTCTCAAGAACAAAAAGTCAGCTGGCGTTGATGGTATCAATGGTTTTATCCTCGAACTTTCTCTTCCATACATTGTGGAAGCTTAATCTATATTTACAACCTATGTATTCAAAATAATATTTTCCGGCGGCTTTAAAAAATCTAAAGTGTTGCCTATTCCCAAAACAAAAGACACATCTGATCCAAATAATTTTCGGCCCATATCCATATTATCTATTCTGTCGAAGCCTATTGAGAAGCATGTACACAAACATCTTCTCGAATTCCTGGAAGAAAAGTCTTTCCTGGATATATATCAGTCTTGTTTTCGCCCTAAACATTCGTGTCGCACTGCCTTGGTTCATATGATTGACACTTGGCTGCTCAACGTCAACAGAAACAGAATGTCTGGTTCTGTCTTTCTAGACCTAAAAAAAGCGTTCGACCTTATAAATCAGGAAATTTTATTAGAAAATCTAGACTGCTACTTTAACAATAACAGCCCAAGGACACTCTCATTCTTTCGTTCATATATCATAGGGAGAATTCAAACTGTGTACATCAATGATACCTTTTCTTCTAAAAAGCGTGTTGAGTATGGGTGCCCCAGGGATCCATACTAGGACCGTTACTCTTCTGTTTGTTTATAAATGATCTTCCACTTCATTCAATCCAAATACTGAATGTGACATGTTTGCCGATGATTCAACTCTTCACGCGGGCGGGAAAACTGTACCTGAAATATCAAGCAATCTTCAGCTTAGTCTTCAGGAGGTCTCACTGTGGTGCAAAAATAATCAAATGCTTGTTAATCCATCTAAAACAAAAAGCATGCTAATCACAACACGCCAAAAGCATCCGCCCCCATTCACTTAGCCTCTCTTTTGATTCAGTTCCCATTGAGCAAGTCAAGGAATGTCGTCTCCTCGGGGTAATTGTTGACAAACAACTGTGCTGGTTGCCCCATCTAACACAACTAGGGAAAACATTATCAAAGAAGCTATTTTTACTGTCAAGATTAAACTCTGTCATTGATACTAAGACAAGTAAGCTATTTGTCAACGCCTACCTAAAACCTCACATTGACTACGCATCTACTATTTGGGACGACTGTAGTGAGGCTAACCTTAAGAGGATTAATGCTCTATACAAGCGCGCAGTTAAACTGATCCTCCCAGTCCCCTCTCTAACTTTAGAGGAAAAGCTTCAGGCAACAGGGCTCCTTCCTTTACACCAACACCTTACGTTAAATAAGTGCGTACTTATGCACAAAGCACTGAATGGGAAAGCCCCCCTCTACCTGACTAAGCTTTTCACTGAGAGCGAAAGGGTCTACAGCACTTCGAGGAACAGTCTCGTCATTGAACGGCCCCGAATTGATTTGTTTAAATCCAGTCTTTCGTACGCAGGTGCCTATTTATGGAACTCACTTCCCCCACATATACAGCAAACGAGACATCTTTCATTGTTTAGGACGAAAGCTTTTAAATACATCTCAGAGCAAAAGAAACGTAGATAATGTGTCCAAAAGAGACATGTCGATGATTTCCTTTTTTTAACGCATTGTTATGGTCCTCTGTTTTGCACTTGTTAGTTTTTATTATCTCTCTTCTCTGTAGTGTTTTGCCTGTTCACTATATTCCTACACAAGAGTAGCTGTATCATAAGCGCGCAGTCGCTGTCTATAAACACTCACTTTACATCGCCCCCCCCCCCCCCCCGACCCTGTCAATTGATGTGTCTGTGTGTGTGTGTGTGTGTGTGTGTGTTTTGTGTGTGTGTGTGTGTGTGTGTGTGTGTGTGTGTGTGTGTGTGTGTGTGTGTGTGTGTGTGTGTGTGTGTGTGTGAATGTAACCTTCAGCGACTTGTGAGCTTATATCGGAATGTAACACAAGTGACCTGAGGGTGTAGCCGCTTGTTTGTTCTGTTAACATGTTGTTGGGGTTTTTTTTTAACGTTGTTTTTAATGTTGTAGTTTAGCAAGGACAAACACGAAAAGAGGCCTGTGCGCCAATTGTTTCCATCCTATAAAGTATCATTCATTCATTCATTCATTCATTCATTCATTCATTCTCTCTCTCTCTCTCTCTCTCTCTCTCTCTCTCTCTCTCTCTCTCTCTCTCTCTCTCTCTCTCTCTCTCTCTCTCTCTCTCTCTCTCTCTCTCTCTCTCTCTCTCTCTCTCTCTCTCTCTCAGCTCAAAAATACTCAAGATATCTCTTCCATATATTGTCGAAAGTATTACATATATTTACAATCTCTGTATAAACCAAAACTCTTTTCCGGACGCATTTAAAGACGCGAAAGTGATCCCCCTACCAAAATCAAAAGATCTGAGTGAAATCAACAACTTTCGCCCCATATCACTATTACCTGTTTTGTCGAAGCCTTTAGAGCGGCACATCCATAAGCATCTATCTGAATACTTAGAAAACCAAAATCTCATCCATTCACTGCAGTCAGGCTTCAGACCAAACCATTCCTGTCACACTGCCTTGATAAGGATGGCAGATACCTGGTTATCATCTATTAATGATTCCAAACTAACAGGTGTAGTTTTCTTAGACTTCCGGAAAGCCTTTGACATGGTGAACCATGACATACTTATAAAGAAAATATCCTTATATACTAAAAGCGCAGCCGGGTTTTTCAAATCCTACCTAGAAAACAGAAGACAAAAAGTTCTCCTTAATGGTACATATTCTAGTCACTGCAAAGTAAAGCATGGCGTGCCCCAGGGCTCTATTTTAGGCCCTCTTTTATTCTGTTTATTCATTAACGACCTTCCACTCACAATTAGTGATGATAGTGTTGCATGCGATATGTTCGCTGATGATGCTGCGATACACACTCCCGATAAGGATTTGTCAGTAATTGACACGCGCCTACAAAACACATTACAGGACATTAACAGCTGGTGCAGTAACAATTCCATGATCTTAAACCCTGCAAAGACTGAATGTATGGTTGTAAGTACCCGCCAAAAGCACCAGCTCGGCACTCTCTCACTCAGCTTGTCCCTTCAAGGCAAATCTATCAGCCAGGTAACGGAACATCGTCTTCTCGGCGTTACTGTAGATAACCAGTTTAAATGGCAATGCCATCTTAGTAATATATGTAAAACAATATCAAAGAAACTGTTTATTTTATCCAAGTTAAAACATATAGCTAATGTAGAAACACGAAAACTGTTCTTCAACGCCCACATCAGGTCACATATAGATTATGCTTCTACGGTGTGGGATGGCGCAAGCGAGGTCCAGTTAAAGAGACTAAACTCTCTTCATCGTAGAGCCGCGAAGCTTATCCTTTCAGACCCTAACTCAACAACGGATAATAAACTGAAAACCTTAGAAATTCTCCCCTTGAAAAAACATTTATTATACAATAAGGGAATAACGATGTTCAAAGTATTGAATAACAGACTCCCCGAGTATATAAAAAAAATGTTTTTCCTCCCGGCATCAACATACTCCAGATCAAGGCAGTCCATTACTGTGCCACGACCTAGAATCGATCTCTATAAGACAAGTTTAGCGTTCTCAGGTGCTAGCATGTGGAACACATTGCCCAAACATGTTACAACATCAACAACGCTTTCGTCTTTTAAAACCGCTCTCTTCAAGTACCTCACCTCAGCATCGTAAGATTTTCACAGCAACCTGCACTTGCAGTGTACGATTTTCCCCTTTCTAACTCTTCAATTCAGTTATATCTTCAGTTAATACAAGATGCTAATGCTGCATGTATTGTGTGTGTGTGTGTGTGTGTGTGTGTGTGTGTGTGTGTGTGTGTGTGTGTGTGTGTGTGTGTGTGTGTGTGTGTGTGTGTGTTGTGCTTGTGCTTGTGTTTATGAATGTATGTATGAAGATTTATACCTTTATAATTGTGTGTATGTGTGAGATTTGTTATGTTTATTTTCACCTTTTCAATGATTTCTTTTTTAAAAAAACTTTATATTTCAATTTTTATTAGTTATATATTTAGTTTTTCCCAATTTAATGATAGTATTTTTGTGATTTGTGCATTATATGTAAAGTAGATTAGCAACGGCAAGTTCGAAAAATGGTTTCACCAAAACTTTCACCGTTGTAAAATAAAGAATCATTGTCATTGTCATTGTCATTGTCTCTCTCTCTCTCTCTCTCTCTCTCTCTCTCTCTCTCTCTCTCTCTCTCTCTCTCTCTCTCTCTCTCTCTCTCTCTCTCTCTCTCTCTCTCTCTCTCTCTCTCTGCCGTGTGTGTATACAATGAATCCATCTTAGCAAGCCATCTTACCAAACAAGTAAACGAAATATGGTGCCAACGGTCTGTTTATTGCACTTTTTCAAAATAATACACACGATTATAATAAATAAAACAGGCCCTAGATATACTGAATTGCCCAAAACAGAAACGTGCTTTATACATTGAACAAGCCTTCCCTCCGACCGTACGAGTAACACTCATTTAAAATGCATGCAACAAGAAAGATAGATCCTAATGATCCCTCGCAATCGCGAGGGCTCATGAGGATCTATGTCTCGTGCATACGGATAATTTGTCATGTTAAATTAGTGCAGGTATTTTTCAATAGCCAGCGCCGACTGTCTGTCATAGTATTAGCGGCCTTCGGGGCTTTCAGCTATTTTTAGTCGCGCGCAAAAATCTCGCTGCGCTAAGCGAACAACGCAGATGGACACGTGGTTGGCAGTTCAGTAGTTTCCTGCACTGTGGCGGTCGCGCGCAGGTCCGGCAAGGGAATACAAGGACTGATTAAAAAGAAGATGATCCAGGGTCTATGCACCCGGCCTGTAAACAGTCTTGAGTGTAGCACCCTCTCCCTCTACGTCCTGAAAGTACAAGTGAACAGCAAATTGCAATAATTGTTAACCCCTTCCCTGCCAGTGGTCGTGCGCAGATTGTGTTTCTGAAGACTTTATTAACCCTTTGGCTGTCGGTAGCGGTTTCATCTTGTGTGATGATTCCTGCAGGAGTGAATCATCGCGACAATAACCGCTACAGACGGTCAAAGAGTGCATTCAACGCCAAAAAGGCCTAGCTGTGAAACAGCCTGCAGCCACAACGTGGTGTCAGCAAGAGACAAAGATCCTCATGGGCCTCTGCAAATGCGGGGGCTTATAATCTATGTCTCTAGCAGCAAGTTAGTGAAGGGGTCAATAGGTTAAAACCATAGGACAATGCAGCTGTTACATGCTTTGTAATCAAAACGTGCACTTATTTACTAGATTCTGTACTGCATGTTTGTGTACATTCAACTGAAATGGGAGCACCAATGTACCTCAATATGTTGCCCTTGGTTGAAACTTTCAAGCAGAATTCAGTTAATCAAATCATTAAATTATGAGAAGGTATTTGAAATATTGCAGTGCATGCTTATTATGTTTATTTTAGTTTTAGTTAAAAAAAAGATTCCCCAGATGAATCGAAAACTATTGTTCAAGGGTAGTGCCAGATTAGCCCGGCCAGTTGCTGGAGATGGATCGACCGTGATCATACAAGGGTAGTGCCTGATTAGCTTGGCGCCTTCCAGGGGCCAAGCTAATCTGGCACTACCTAGGAAATGTCACGGTCAGCCAAGCTGTCGCACTGAGCTAGAACTGAGTCCACAGAAATCCTTGCCAAAATGGCCAAACGCAGTGTTATGAATGAAAGTATACTGACGAGCAAAAGAAATGCGACATTCCAAAAATGTCGCATTTCTTTTGCTCGTCAGTGCACATACATGCACAGTTCGGCTCACCAAAAACATCCTGTCCCCTTCAACGTAGCGCGTGGTCTGGAACTTTTTTCCCCGCGTCTCGTGCTCCCCCTTCACTCGGTCGCCTTCCAGGCGAACTACACTCTGCACACAAAATAAGTGACTAAAAAATAAATTTGGCGAAATCAAGAGGACGATGCGCGTTCCCTAGTGAAGTAAGTAGGGGAAAACACTGTCAGGGGAGAGAATTGTGCTTCAGCCAACTTACTTAAATTACAAGCACTGGCAGTCGACCCTTTGGTCTCGTTTATTACAAGGGGAGGCTGCCCGAAATGTTCACATATGGAAAGTATACTGACTATCGAGAGAAATTCGACATCAATCACAATGTTTTCCGGTGACTCGAAGGATTTTGCATTTCTTTTGCTCGTCAGTATTTTATGCAGTAAACTTCTGATATAACAAAACACCAGGTTGAATTTTTTTATAAACGTGTTACATGTCACATGTTCTATATTTATTATAAGCGATAAAAACCTCACGAGGATACTTAACAACACACCTACCCTCCTCCTAGGCAAGAGGAAAGATCAGTCAAGACTAGCAAGAATCCGTTTGGGGGGCGAGAGATGCCTAGTCCACCCCAACCCAATAGTATGCACATGTGGCCAAATACTCACGACGCAACACGTACTGCTGGATTGTCCGAACATAGACCAAACCAGAACCCTGCTAGCAGATAAATTAAACACACCACTAACCCTAGAAGGCCTCGTAAACCCCGACCCGAAAACATGGTCCACCACCACCAAGTACACGATACACCTACTTAACAAACAGCCACTAGTTAAGTACCTCTAACCAAGCCACAACACGACTCCCCCCCCCCCTCCCCCCCCTCCCCCCCCCCCCCCAGCGACCCAGCCTCCCAAGGCGCGGACGGACGTGACGAAAGATTGATCAAAGCGAGGCGCGAGCATCAACGACAAACAGTCAAAACATAACTCCCCCAACGGCCCAACCCCCGGCCCATCCCCCCCCCCCCACCTCCCCCTGGACGAAATCAGCGAGAGTTGGAAGTCCGTATCCCTCAAAATTAGCACTAGCATTATAAGCGATGTCATTTACGCAGAAAACTGTACAGTAAACGTCGGATATAGCAAATCGCCATGGGACCCACATTTTCATGTTTTCCTTTTATCATCCAAAGTTTGTTGTACGCAAAGTAATTTACACAGAAAAAGTGCTGTCGGCCGGGGACCACGGAACAAGTGTTGTTATAATTATCCGACTTTTTTGGGTTTGTTTTTTGTTTTGTTCGTATGCGACCTTGTTAAAAGCGGAGCAGACGGCACAACGCCACCTCTGAGAAAGCGTTGTTACGTTCGATTATCATACAAGCGAAGGTAACGGTCCCAGTATGCACAAGGCTATCGGGCCAAAGTCGGCCGCAGTGGGCCCGCGCACGACAGTGCGCGGGCTCACTGCGGCCGACTTTGGCCCGATGGCAGTTTGCGTGCTGGGGTAAGTGAGCCGCCGCAGTATGATGTGTTTCAGTTGATTGAATGATCATCCTCATTTCTAGTGGACGCAGAGGCTGAGCCGGTTTCCGACACTTTCCCAGTGCGCAAAAGGCCATTGGACCTACGTCAGCCCGATTGCCTTTACGCTTTGGGTTCGTAGCTTCGCCTTCGTCGGGGGTTCTTTCTCCGGGTACTCCGGCTCTTCCCGGCTCCCCCTCCACTTTAATGGGTACTGGTTTCAGCCCACGGCTTTATAATTTCAAATGCAATCAATCAACATTTCCGAAACCTCATTAGCTTGAGCTGACCCTTCGCACCACGTGAATGTCCTGTGTTTGTCCAGAACTGTGTTTGTCTGCAGAGTGAATGCGTGTGCTTCACGTGAGCGTGACTGTTGGGCTCAATTCACGGCGCTTTGAGCAGACTTGGATAAAGCGCTTGTGTAATGAACGGTAGAATCAAAATAACCTTTTGTTTACCGCCTTTTCACTCACTGTTGCTGTTCGACAAGGAAAAAAGTGTTATAATAACAGAATAGGACACATTACAATAATATATGCATTAGAAACAATTATTATCAATTATATTAATGTGATAGCAGTTCGCCTACTGGACAACAAAATACTATTAACGATCGATATTGCGATGTTGTTATGTAAAACATGATTTACATTTTCTGCTAAATTTTGAACATTTACTTTATTTTGTTTCAGCACATTTGTCGTAACAGGACATTCAAATATTATTAGTTGAACAGAGATAGATTTTAAACACTCGCAGTTGATTTTTGTTTTGTTTTGTTTGTTTGTGTGTGTGTGTGTGTGTGTGTGTGTGTGTGTGTGTGTGTGTGTGTGTGTGTGTGTGTGTGTGTGTGTGTGTGTGTGTGTGTGTGAAAAGTTTGGTAGAGCTCAAGAAATTAATCTTAACTTGTATATTTAAGTTCCTGTTTTTCGTGAGTAAGGTTACACATTTGACAAATGTATCATTTTGTGAAGAAAACATTTGTGAGCACAGGACATATTTCACGCACAGATAATTTCATATTAAGGCATACTACTCAGTTCTCTTCATATTCAGCTCCACGTCTTGCTAGCCTTTCACAAAAACAAAAACAAAAACAGTAACACACACACACACACACACACACACACACACACACACACACACACACACACACACACACCATCCGCAAACACAGTGTGCAGGTACCCATTGACAATCGACCACTCTAGTCTTCTAGAAGTAATGCAGTTTATAATATATTTTATCTCAAATAGTACTTTTCTAGTTTTACAATCCCAACTTTTAAAACTGTGTGGTACAGATCTTTACGTGGCATAGGATTAACTCATTCGAGCTGTGCCGCATCTGGATACGCGGCGTAAAGCCGCGTATCCGGATGCGGCACAGCTCAAATGATTTCATTCCTACAGCTCGAATGTGTTTAAAAAAAAAGTACTACCTTGGTTTCAAAGCCACTAGCGTTGGTGTGTGTGACTGGCTCCCCCAGCTTGAAGTCGTATGATTCTTCGGTCCCGTCGCCAAAGGTGGTGTGCAGCGTGTAGCTGTCGCCATTCTGCGTCGTCGTTATGGTGGCGTCCGACGACCGCGCGCGTATCTTCTCTCGGACGGCCTCGGGCACTTCTGAGCGACGAAAATAAAAATGCGAAAGAAGCAAAAGCCGGTTGTATTTCTGCGTGATTTAATTACATAGTGAGGCTGAACAGTTTTGAGTGCCAGGACCACAACTTCGGCAGCTTATCAGCTGAACGGACTGACTGACTGACAATGACTCCGCTCCGTGACAACACTGTTTGTACGAACATCAGCTAAAAATAGGCTGAATAACAAACGGCTGCGCAGAATAATCAAGTGTGAATACGCGTGTGACTTTTGATGCCTATTTAAACTGCCAAAGAAGTTCATTAGGTGTATCAGTAAAGCATAACTAACACAATTAAACGGTGCTGAAATTTGTCAGTCTTCAGTTTTGGCCGGTATGGTACTTCAAGACACTGAGGCTGTTGTTTTCTGAAGACTTCAATACGGCTCATGAGACAGATCGACCATGACAGTTCAAGGGTGGTGCAGGGATAGCTTGGCGCCTTCAGGCGCCAAGCTATTTCTGCACCACCCTTGAACTATCATGGTCGATCGATGACCTGTTTTGTTTTGTGTGTCATGGGTAATTCAAGAATTCTTGACAAGGGGTGTAGGGGGCTCTGGATAGAGGTAGCACCTTTGCTGTTCGGCAGCTGCGTCCTACATAGGACGGACAGGCATCACTGGTCCTCATCCATCTCCTTAATCTCTCACGTGCTGGCTCCAAGCGCCACATCCTGGCAAACCACCTCAGCTGGTGGGCTAAACCACGTGAGGGCCGGGTGGTGTTCACATTGCACCACTAGGCGGATGAGCTGTTTCTGACAGCCAACGGCTAGAGGACGGAGGAGATCAGGTTGGATCCAACGGCCAAATGTGGGGGAGTAAACCCTTCAAATCAGGAGTGGAGCCCCGAAGGCAGACAGCTGCCTGTATTCACGCACTGTTCTGGCAGCTCCTGCAGCCAAACTGGTGCCAAACGTACTGCTTTGCATTCCTTTGGATACATCAGCGAGGCCGAGCGGAGGGGGATCTTAACGACTGGGCACCCCAGGATCTCCATACACTTCGCCCAGGCTTGCGCCCTGGAGAGGTCACTCCAGTGACTGACCCAGCAAGCGCATATACTCCATTGTCTTCCGAGACAGGATGCCAAAACATGGGTAAACGGCATGGATTCATTTATAAATACTCACTCATGGCGTCCACATACTGTTCCAGCCCCACGGTCTCTTCTGGTATGAGTTTCCAAGTTCCCAGGAATTTCTCCATGTTGGACAAACCGGTGGTTTCGAACTACTTGCTGTAAAGCTCGGGCTGTGAGCTCTGAAACACAGGAAAATGCTGTGTGAGTACACGTATTGTAGTGTGTTGTGACAGGTCGGCTGCAATATTTATGAAGCATGCGGCTATTAACACAAGTGGTATATATTGGTAAATCAGTGTGAGTGATGGTGGAGGGTGGGTGGTAGAGAGGGTGGGAGGGAAGGTCAGAGGTAAGGAGGTGGGGGTGGGACGATGTTTGGTCGAGCCAAACGATTTATTTTCACGAGGCGTGTCAATGTTTGTCAACTGAGTGTTTAAGCCACGTTTCCATAAGCACGAATCCGATAGGAATACGAAACGAACCCGATACGGCAATGCAGTTTTCGTTCAAAATTCGCGCAGCGCGTGTTTCCATATAATACTTGCGACATCCGAATTCCGCCTTTGTGCGAACCCTTGATATGACGTAAAGATCAGAATGGCGCGAGAGCGTGCGACAGATGACAAAATTTACATTATACTTTCGATACGAACACATTCGACGTATGAAAAAATCGCTCCACAGAGCGAACAAAAATATCGTGTCCTGTTCGCTTCGCAGTCGAATGCGAAATTCGGTAAAGCAGCGTACAAATGGAAACATGCAAGTTCTGTCTCGGACCCGCTTTGGATTCGGATCGTGTTCGTATCGGATTCGTTCTTATGGAAACGTAGCTTTAATGTGAGTTTTTCTTGTGTTCACGATAAACCATAATTTACCATATGTTTATGTATAAACACTTTCACTGCCTGTGTTTCTAAACTTTTTGTCAGTTCAACACGAAAGTGTAAGAGCCCCAGCCGGGGAAAAAAAGTTGTGTCAGCAAGAAACATAGATCCCCACAAGCTGCCGCGGTTTCATGGGTTCTTGAGGATCTATGTCTTTTGAAGCTGGATCGTTTTTTTCTCGACAGTCGGCAGTGCAGTGTTTCTCTCTCCTGTTCACGCTAGCGCTTTCACAACATGTGTTTATCAGTGTACGGTATACCTCTGCCTTGTGTAGGCAACAGGCATCAAGTCCATTTTTGCGAAAAGCGAGGTTTTCATTGTGAAACAATGAAAATCTCGCTTTTCACAAAAGTGGACTTGCTGTCTTCTGCCTTCATAGCTCAGATCTTTTATATTTACACAAGTGGTTTCAAAACACACTATGTAACCATAAAGCCCTGACATGCTACGACGAGATGTGGAATGACCATGAACGTTCAAGGGTGGTCTCAGAATAACTTGGGCCTGTAGGCCGCGCCAAGCTATTCTGACACCCCCCCTTGACCTATCATGGTCTACCAGTCTAAATCTCCAGACCTTAGACGTAGACCTTAAAGGAATCCCCCACTGACAAACTGATATTGATAATTTCATTCGAAAGCTGATGAGTCAAACTTTCTGAACGCTAATAACAATGTAAATTAGTTGATATACACCGTAAAAACGCAGTTGTACACCTTTACCTGTGTCAGGGACGCAACTGAACAGCTGAATCAATGTTACAGTGTTTTCAAGTGTAGACTTTGTATCAGTTCAAATATGCTGGGAACCAGAGATGCTCCACTTTGAAGCCAAAATTCCATAACATTTATAATTCTACAGGATGCTCCCGTGTGCCGGAATATATCAATTCAGCTGAATACGTGTGTGTGTGTGTGTGTGTGTGTGTGTGTGTGTGTGTGTGTGTGTGTGTGTGTGTGTGTGTGTGTGTGTGTGTGTGTGTGTGTGTTAGGGGAGGGGTTGGGGGAAAGCTACGGTGTGGGAGGAAAAGGAGGGGGGGGGGGGAAAGAGGGTTCTATTATTGGTTTTACAAGAACTGTAAAGCTGCGTTTCCATAAGCACGAATCGAATGAATTCAATCTGAACCCGGTGCGGAAATGCTATTTTCGTTGAAAATTCGTGAAGCGCACGTTGCCATGTAAAGCTACGTTTCCATAAGCACGAATCCAAAATGAATACGATCCACACCTAATACCGGAGTGCAATTTCGTTCACAATTCGTGCAGCGCGTGTTTCCATACAATACGTGTGACATCTGTCTTGTGGAAACCTCTGACATGACGAACGAATTTTATTGTCTCGGACCTTCTTCGGATTCGGCCCGTACTCGTATGGGATTTGTGCTTATGGAAAAGTAGATAACACAGGGCAAAGGATAGGAAAAGGGGGGGGGGGGATGGGGGGTGGGGGAGGGGGGGGGATGGGGGTGTTTCGGGGGTGGAGGGTGGGGAGGGCGGAGGTAATGAGAGAAATGGGGATGGGGTGTAATTATTTCAGAGGGCGATTCATATCATCGACTCACTCCGATCCGAAGTGGATCATGGACGGTAATTTGCTGTGTAAGTGTATACATACATTTACACCTCATAATTATTTTCCCTCACGTTTACCAGGCCTTTTTTTTCGAGCCCGCCATATACCGTGCATAGGCAATTACCGAGTTTCGCTGGCAAACGCTGTTATGGACTTTAACCCCTTCGCTGCCAGTGATCGCGAATCACCGCGTCTGAAAATGAATGAGCACTGACGGAAGTTCGCGTGACGAACACGCATGTACATGGGACACAAACAGGCAACAAGAACGTAGGACTCATTAACAAGAGGCATAAATCCTCATGAGCCCGCGCGACTGCGCGGGCCCATGAGGATTTGTGTCTCTTGCAGCTGGGTAGCCTTAGCCTCGCCCCGACAGTAAAGGGGTTAACACGGTGCGTGACTGAAGCCACGTACCCGAACGCAGTTCATATTGATTGTGTGTTAAGGGGTGTGTGCCTCAGCATCAGTAAGAGATGGAACGGCCATGGAAGCTCGAGTGAACTGTACGGGCCTTTGGAGGCGCTACAGAAGCCGACCAAAGATTTCATTTTGAGAGCCAAACTCTAAGTGTGACGGCGTTGGAGAAAAAGAAGAAGACGCTGGAGAGTAGAGCCAGATTGCAGCTTATCCAGCACTACCCCGTGTTAGGAGATCATGGACTTGCTATGATATTTCAAGGGTAGACTCCCTTGGCACCTTTAACTCCATTCAGCCCTGACGCACTACAGCAGGAGATGGGTCGACCATGATAATTAAAGGGTAGTGCCAGATTAGCTTGGCGCCGATGGTCGATCCATCTCCTGCAACTGGTGCATAGTCGTTAGATGACGCCTCCCAAATTTGGGGAATACGTGCGTCGGGCTGAATGAGCTAATCTAAGCCGCCAAGCTAACCTCGTCACTGCGGGTGGACGTTGCCTCTCCGCCAAGTTGAGTCCATTGTAAATTGAACGTCAAATGTCCACAGCCGACAAAGCAAGGAACGTGGGAACACTCAAAGCGGTTTCAGCAAGAGGTATAGATCCTCATGAGCCCCCGCAACTGCGGGGGCTCATGAGGATCTATACCTCTTGCAGCAGGTCGGTTATTTCCATTTTAGTTTACCCAGCAGTGAAAGGGGTTAAGCGAACCCCGGCCGCACTGCCCTTGAACTATCGTGGCAGATCCGGCATCTCCCGGCTGTAATGTCGTAAAACTCTGTCGGCGAGACGTGTCGAATGCGTACACGCGGCATAGAGCTGGTATAATCCGAACGCGTCACGTCTCGAATGTGTTAAAAGTGAATGTTTCAGACCCGCCAGATCTTCGCTCATTCAACAATTTAATTTCCTCGTTAGTCAGGGTCGTACGATGTAACGTACGAGTACACTAGCTGAAACAGGACACGACACAAGGAAGTTGCAACATAAATAAATAATAATAATAATTACGGTATTTATAATGCGCTTATCTTATAATAATTATAACTCTAAGCGCGCACTCACAACTCGCACACGCATGCGCACGCTTTAGACAATGACTCACGTAACACAAATAGTGAAGATAGACGGTCAGCTTGGGCTGGGGAGTGTGGTGATATAGTGCTAGAACTGTTCAGTGAAAGAGATGAGTTTTGAGGGCAGACTGGAAGGAGGAGAGCGAGTGTTTCTGACGGAGAGAGAGTGGGAGAGTGTTCCAGGTGGTTGGACCGTATACTGAGAAAGAGCGGGGGCCGAAAGTGCTGAGTTTGGTGCGGGGGATGAGGAGGCGGAGAGGGTCAGAGGCGGAGCGGAGGGAGCGGGGAGGAGTGTAGGGGTGAAGTAAGTTGGAGAGATACGCAGGAGCGTAGTTGTTCAGGGATTTGTAGCAGAGAGACAAAATCTTGTATTGGATGCGTTGGGGGATGGGGAGCCAGTGAAGGAGCTTGAGCAGGGGAGTCATGTGGTCGGATTTTTTCTTTCTGAGGACGAGGCGGGCAGCTTTGTTCTGGACGCGCTGGAGAGTGAGAGTGGTGGAGTGAGGAAGGCCAGAAAGGAGAGAGTTGCAGTAGTCGATGCGAGATAAGATGAGAGAGACAGCGAGTTTGGTGGCAGCTTCGGTAGTGAGGTATTTTCTGATCTGACTGATGCGGCGGAGGTGGAAATAACATGCCTGGGCCGTGGCGGAGACGAAGCTGGTCATGGAAAGAGAGGAATCGAGGATAACGCCAAGGTTCTTGACCGAGTCAGAGAGGGAGATGGGGTTGCTGTCGAGTTGAAGGTGGAGAGAGGGAGAGAGCTGGGAAAGTTTCTGGCGAGTGCCTACCAGCATGGCTTCCGTTTTGTCGTCGTTCAGTTTGAGCTTGTTTGCTGTCATCCAGTTTTTCACGTCCTCATAGCAGTCAGCCGTGCGAGTCAGTAGTGTCTGAGTGTTGTCGAGTTTGTCTTTGTTTAGTAGTTGTGAGTCGTCAGCGTAGAGGTGGTGGTGTATGTGGTGAGACTGGATGATGTTGGACAGTGGGGAGATGTAGAGTGTAAAAAGGACCGGGCCCAGGACGGACCCCTGAGGAACGCCGCAGGAGAGCCTGACTGGGTTGGAGGAGACGCCGTCGATGGTGACGGACTGCTGTCTGTCGGAGAGGTAGGAGAGAAACCAGGAGTGAGCAGAGTCAGTGATGCCAAAGGAGTGGTGGAGGCGGTGGAGGAGGATAGAGTGGTCTATGGTGTCGAAGGCGGCAGAGAGATCGAGTAGCGTAAGAAGGGAGATGTTGCCCGAGTCAGTGGAGAGAAGCAGGTCGTTTAGGATATGTAGAAGGGCAGTTTCAGTGCTGTGATGTTTGCGATAGGCAGACTGGAAGGGACTGAGGAGGTTGTTGTCGGCGAGGTGGAGGTTGAGTTGGTTGAGGACGACCTTCTCAAGAAGCTTGGACAGGAAAGAGAGATTGGAGACTGGGCGGTAGTTCTTGAGTTCGTTTGGGTCGTTTCGTTTGTAAATATAGATAAAGAAAATCCAAACAAACAAACAAACAAAACACACAACAACAACAACAACAACAACAACAACAACAACAACAACAACAAACTACACTTAGAAAGGACAACTACAACATTGTCTGGTATAACTCGTGTAGGATTAAACAACTAACAAATAACACCTTCCCTGCCACTGTACGTGCATTTTTATGTTTCTGAAATGTTTTGTTTATTCAGCGACAGAAAAAAAGCCACAACCATCAGAGAAACAGGGATACAAATTAGTCTCAGCGAGAGGCATAGATCCTCATGAGCCCCCGCAGTCGCGGGGGCTCATGAGTATCTACGCCTGTTGCAGTTGGATCGTGTTCATTCTTTCTCGGCAGCGAAGGGATTAAAAGTAACTGGTGTGGATCTTTTAAAAGATCTAGATAGAATGGAAAAATGGAAAATCCATTCTAGTTAACATTCAAAACGTTGATGATGATGATGATGATGATGATGATGATGATGATTATCATCATTATTATTATTATTATTATTATCATTATTATTATTCGACCACAATTTACTAAACATGTATGTGTGTGTGTGTGTTTGATTATTAACCCCTTCACTGCCAGCGGACACCAAAGCATGGCAACTTCAACACCGACTAATCCCAGCAATCCCAAGACACACGAATACCAACAGGGTCAGCAATAGGCAAAGAGCCTCATGAGCTGCGCACCTGCGGGGGGCTCAAGAGGTTCTTTGCCTCTTACAGCAGGATAGCGTTTGTCGTTTTCTTTCTGAAATGTGTGATCAAGCAAATACGCAAATGAAACATATTTTAAAGATTCAAAAAGATTTTGTTTCCTTACTTCCTGTCGGGGCATGGAGGAAAGATGTCGATTACAGTTTGATTCGTTTTCATTGATACTCGGTAACACAAACATTATTATTTTCAAATTGTCTTTATTAATTATAATAATAATAATAATAATAATAATAATAATAATAAAATAATAATAAAATATCACACACACACACACACACACACACACACACACACACACACACACACACACACACACACAGTTTGCAGACAACAGTGAACGTGAGAAGATAGTTAAGACTAAACGTGCAAACACAAAGCACTTAACACATGAAGTATCCTATACAACTTTACAACTATTAATCCATTTAGCCCCGAAGCCCTACAGCAGGAATGGATTGACCATGATAATTCAAGGGTAGTGCCAGATGGCCTTGGCGCTTTCAGGCGCCAAGCCAATCTGGCACTACCCTTAAATGGTCAGTCCATCAATTGCAACTGATACAAAGCCATTAGGTAACACCTCCAAAATTTGATAAATACGGCCGTGGGCTAAATGGGTTGATACATTTAGCAAGATTTAAGACAGTTTGGAAGACAACAGATTATGTAGATTAAACATGGACTTAGTTCTGCGATACTTAACAGATATAACAAAACCTGCACATTTCACACTGCTTACCTTCTTGAAACACACGCGGCGGCGCAGCCCACAGAAGTACTGAAGGGGAGTGTAACTGCAGTGAATGACTAAATATAATGCGACATAAAACATATGCACCAGTCCATGGTCACAAGACACCCTTCAAGCAGCCGTACTTATAATTCGGAATAAATTCCTTAAATTGAGGACTAGGCGCAGCTAGTCGGTGACAGCAAGAGTCATATAGAATCACATGAGCCCCTGGAACTGCGGCGGCTCATGTGCATCTGTGTGTTTAGCGGATGGAAAGGCGTGGATGTTGGACTGACGTGTAATCTGTTCAGTTTTATCAGGCAGGCCGTGTACGGAGATGCCTGAGGCTCAGATGATGAAGTTCGACAATTTTATGATTTGTTTTTTTTTTTCTATAACGAGTGAACTGATTTAACACCTTTTACTGCCCGGGAGACAGCACCGCAAGCGGTATATATCGTCATGAGCCCCCGCAGATGCGGGGGCTCATGAGGATCTATGCCTCTTGCTGACACAGTTCTGTATTCGTGTTAGGCTGAAAGGTCGGCGTTCTTTGGCCGGCGTTGATTGGCTCGACCGTGATAGTTCAAGGGTGATGCCAGAATAGCTTGGCGCCGATGGGCGCCAAGCTATTCTGGCATCACCCTTGAACTATCATGGTCGATCTGCGTCCACTTGCAGTGAAGAGGTGAAATCAGACATAGCGATTTCGATCAGTTACACAGTATCACTTTTAAGAACTGGAAGGGTACGTGATGAGGTCACTGAGCTCCCTACTGGATAAGGTGATGGAAAGTTGAGATACGAACACCCGCACTCACAGTTATATATATATCTATCCAGATCCAGATCCAGATCCAGTAGTATTGCAGCTATTTCTGCGGGTCATGGCTGCAAACGTGCACCGCAAACAAATCAGGTTATCATATGCAGCACTGTCAGCATTACGTGTTTAGCATAATTTACGCATCAGTGCTGTCGCTGAAACCCATAGGAAAAAAAAGTGACTGCCAAGCGTGTAAAATGCAGAGAACATCCCAAACGAAGAGAGAAACACGCTTAGAAAGGACAGTTACAACGCATTTTATTATATAACCCCTCTCCTTGCACGCATAATCATTATTTTGTCTCCGGAGTATGTGTTCATTCAACGACCGAAAGACGGACAAAACAGACCAAGGAACTTGGATACGGATTGGTCACAGCAAGAGGCATAGCTCCTATGAGCCACCGGCGAAGTCGCGAGGATCTGTGCCTCCTACAAGTTGGTGCGCGTTCATTTTTTATCGGCAGTAAACGGGGTTAATATGAGCTGCTAATATTTCCAAAATGGACATGCAACCAAGTACACACTTTGCTGCTTATCTGTTGATGAAGGTATATCTCAACTCTAAGCGTGTTTCTTCTTCGTTGGGATGCTTTGTACTGTCGCTACTGTCGCTGACATCATACCGATCTCCTCTACCACTACTAGGTGCCTGGGTACTATATAAAAAAAAAAAAAAAGAATTAGCGATTTAGTATTGTTGTAGGGGAGAGGCTTAGCTACTGGAAAGCGTAAGCTACAGTTTTCAATTTATCGAAACAGTGACCTTGACAAAGAAAGTATGAAGGTCAGAAGTTCACACACGGCTTGAAGTTTGTTATCACAGATCCAGTAGTATGTGGTTCAAAACGACTGACATATTTGAGGGGGGGGGGGGGGGGGAAACCAGGAGAACGCCTCGTAAGGCATGCGTTCCAATATGAAACCAGTTCCAATTTTGACACCTCTCCCCTAGTAATATTAGTAGTGTTAGTAGCAGTAAAGGGTTGGTAGTTCGCAATATTTACTTTATAAATGTTCTTAACCTAACATACAATACTGCTGGAAATAAAGGCGAACTTAACTTTGAATTTTGTAAAAGTGAAAGACGTTTCTGCAAGAGACACAGATCCTCATGAGCCCCCGCGACAGCGGGGGCTCATGAGGATCTATGCCTCTTGCTGAGACCAATTGTACGTAGATGAGCGCATGGGGCAGGAGAAAACTGCTATACATTACTTGACTATACAGGGACTGTGAACAGAACGATAAAAAGTCTAATTAAGCTAAGGCACGACAGTGTTGAGAACCCGTTGAATAGGCAATTAATTTAGCAAATAAAGCCCTCTACTCCATAGATCAGGTATCTTGAATCTGTGTGTCAACAGGGCTTAAACAAATTGTCTGTTAGCGTTTTCAGCAACACCCTAATGCACTAAGTACCCCATGACAAAACTGTCGTCTGCAAACCTGCATACAACTGTGCACATGCCCCATAAGGCTCCCATGAAAGTCGACTAAAATTACCCAAATTGCTCTTTTCACACCGGCCACCTGTCATGCCTTTTTCTGCTCAAAACGCCCAAAAAGGGGAAAAAATAGACGTTTTACACCCTAAAACAATTGCAAAAAGGGAGGATTTAAAAAAAAAAACTGTTTCTTAGGAAACCATGGCGTGTCTTCAAGTTAATCTGGCCTGCTGAATCGGCACGAGGAGCGGATCAAGGGAGGTAACTGGTGAGGCCTACTCCGCCCTACGGGGCACAGCAAGAAAGGTAATCTGTGTAACTATGACAAACCTTCTAGCCACTGTCCACAAACTCTGTGTAGGTTTGACTGCAGACAGAACTGCTGCAATCAACATTAACCCCGTCACTGACGAGAAAAAGCGAACACCATCCAACTGCAAGAGACATAGATCCTCATGACTGAGCCCCCGCAGTTGCGGGGGCTCATGAGGATATATACCTCTTGCTGAAAATCACAGTGTACATTCTATGTTCCTTGGGCGAAGCGGGCTCTTTGGCTTTGAATTAACAAAGATTTCAAAACGACAGTCTGGCAGTGAAGGGATCAACACCCAAGTGTCAATAACTGTAACGATGCTAGCGACATATGCACTGAGGCAGTTTTGTCTTCTCACATTGTGTGTTGTTTCAGTGTTTGTTAGCTCTTTCTTTGCAGGGGCGGATCTGGGCCCTTCTCCGTCGTTTAATATTTTGGCAAACGGTGAGAGTGTTAACACGCGCGCGCCTTCTCTCCACCCCTCTCCCCCTCCACCCCCCCCCCCCCCCCCCGCCCACACCCCACCCCCCCTTCCCCAACCTGATTTTCGATTTTTTTCGGCCCTTGGAAGCTAGGTCTAAATAGCGTCGAGGAGGCCTTTTATATGAAGTTGAAGGTCCCAAACAAAAAGTTGGAACCCCTTACCCCTCTGCTGTGTGTCATTTGTTCGTTTGCTCTTATTCTATCGTTATCATTCTCTTGTTCATTCGCTGGCCTGTTTGCAAGTTTGTTTAACCCATTTAGCCCCAACGCCCTACAGCAGGGAATGGATTGGCCATGATAATTCAAGCTCATCTGGCACTACCCTTGAATTGTCATGGTCGATCCATCCCCTGCAACTTGTACATAGTCATTAGGTAACAACTCCAAAATTTAGCAAATGCGACCGTGGGGTTAAATGGGTTAAAGCAATCTGTATCATGGCTGGCTTTGACTGCTAAAATGTACCGATACAGCGAGTTTTCAATGTTGACTTGTCTGAGCTATGACTAGTCTACCCTTCTTTTCACAATCCATGTGGGTAGGCGCACGTACCAGAGGTTTTCCACTGCCTTTTGCGAGTAACGGAAGGAACTCTTCTGCGTAGAAAGGAGGACAGCAAAAACGTCTTTATTTTTTTCGAAAGAAGCATGAATACAAAGTGTTTTCAGCGAGAGGCATAGATTCTCACCAGCCCCCGCAGCTGCGGTGGCTCATGAGGATCTATACCTCTGGCAGTTGGGTGGTGTTCAAACTTTCTCGGCACTGAAGGAGTTAAAATGCCAAATTCGGTAATCTGACCTTAATGCTCAGATTGTTAAAGCGATTTGCTTTAGGGCGGGTTTAGACTGATCGCAGTAAACCAATGTCCTCGGGCCCACGACGGCCGCTGTGGGCCCGAAAACGTTTTGCTGCTGTTGATACGATTTGCCGATAACACGGGTTTGCACTGTTGTTTTTCCCTCAACTAAGAATTTTCTGCACATCTTTTTACAGTGCACGTGAACAGGCACACGTATCAGACGGCCCTTATGCGCGTTATGTGTATGTTTCATACACTGACGAACAGAAGAAATGCGACATGTTTTGAATCATCGGAAACACTACTAAAGTGTCGCATTTCCCGGGCGTTGCTCGTCAGTATACTTTCAGGAAGGAAACGGCTGCAGCGTAATTGAAGTTGTCTTTATCTGCTTCTGAACCTAGGGATATTTTGCAAAACCGCACGCACGGCACACATGCACACAAGAAGCGGAATGTATGCACACACGCATGCACAAATTCACACACACACACACACACACACACACACACACACACACACACACACACACACACACACACACAATCAGGCACTCGCGCGCGAACGAACACCGTCACATACGCACACACACACACACACACACACACACACACACACACGCACACCGTCCGGTACACACACATACGCGCGCACTCACAGTGACACACTGTGACCAGCCACTACGGAGTTGTAGGGTCAAAAAGTGTCGAGTACAGCGGTGTGCTTATCGTGTGTGTGTTGAAACTTTTGGACCCTGACTCAGCTAAACTTGAGAATGAGGAATTTTCAATTAGGCAAACACAAGTCGTGGAAACCTACTGACACAGCTTATGCTCCCTGACAGCGGCTCCGAGCCTCTCATGGCTCGGACCTGACCCCCCCCCCCCCTCCCCCCCCCCCCCCCGCACTCCCTCCACCCCTTCCCCTCCCTCCCCTCTCCACGTCGTCAGGCAGACACATATAACCGCGCATACAATTTTTGCCGGGCCGTACTGATGAACCAATCTATAATGAACAGGCGATGACGCAGCAGTGAATGTACCGCGGCTCACGGTTTGTCTCTTAGCAACCGTCCCCGTCGTGGGTCCATGCGCACTCGAATGTCCTTACTGCTGCCAATGCGCAAAAGGCCTTTTGCGCTTTGGAATTATTCATACTTCTCTAGAATGCGGGGTAAATGTAGGCCGGCAGAGCTACCGCCTCAACCATTCGAATTGGACGCAAGGAAAATCCCAACTGACTGAAATCCCCACGCTTAGAAAGGACAATTAGTAGAGCAGTTTATGATGACTTTATGGTTTTAACCAACTTAGCTCCGACGCACTATAACAGGAGATGTATCGGCCATGATAATTCAAGTGTAATGCCAGATTAGCTTGGCGCCGGCAGGCGCCAAGCTAATCTGGCACTACCCTTGAATTATCACGTACGGTCGATCTATCTCCTGCAGCTAGTACATAGTCGATAGGTGACGCCTCCAACGTTTGGGAAATGACGGCTGTGGGTTTAAATGACTTATCATAACAATTTTTTTTAACGGACATACAAACAGAAATATAATGCGCTGCTTTATATTTTTCTTAGGCTAGAAATGCGCATGAGGTCAGCAAGAGACATGGATCCTCATGAGCCCCCGCAGGCGCGGGGGCTCATGAGTATCTGATGCTTCTTGCAATTGGATTTAATTGCAGCATTTAGTTCCGAGTTTTTGTGTGTGTGTGTGTGTGGTGACTTTGCTGTGTTTAGGCGAATTAAAAATCATTTAAAGCCAAATGCAGCTCTATTTCCTTAGCGCCCTTCAAGTTACATATCGCATACAAAATGATAGAGAAAGGTAAAATGGTATTGAAATTTGAAATAGAGGTAGCTGATGTTGATGTTTGCTATTTTTGATGCAAACCTTTGGATGTCGTGTTGTTGCTTTGTTTGTTTGTTTGTTTGCTTGTTTTTTTTGTTTGTTTTTTTGTTTTATTTTTTAAGCTATCATGCCAGGACGCACATTTTCATGTACTGCGTTAGAATTTTTATAGGTGGTGCCGGGGGTCGGCGGGGTGTGGGGTGCATTGAGGGGAGGGGCTTGGGAGGGGGGGGGCGGGAGGAGGGGGGAGGCAGACTAACTCTCACTTTGCTATGACATAGGCATAATTTACATGTTATTAGATATCGGCCTACAGTTTACCCTTGACTTTCAGAAAAGCGGCGTTTGTAAACGATTCAGTCGAGCGAGGTGAGGTCGCAAACTGGCTGAGAACCGGTGTCGTCGGCAGAGTGGTTCCACAGTACGTAAAATAAACGCCAAGTGAACTTGGAAGAAAAATGAAGAGAGTTTCTCTATTAACACATTCGAGACGCGGAGCATCCGGATACGCGGCTTTAGCCGCGTATCCAGATGCTCCACGACTCGAATGAGTTTACCGGCCGTACACACATGACACACTACCACAAGACTATCCACCACCTTAAACTTTAATCGGATCTGCTCAGTCCACGGCGGGGTTTGGTTTGCTAAACTTTTGCCGCTACAACATGTTCTTAATGTTGACTTGCCTGAATAAGACCTTTCTACCCTCCTTCATTCATAATCTATGTGAGTATGAAGACCTACGTAACAGAGGTTTTCTACTGCCCTGTTCTCGCGTCGGGGGGGGGGGGGGGGGGGGGGGAACTCTTCTACGTTCAGAGGAGAAGAAGAGCAGAAAAGTCTTTCATTTTACAACATTCACTCAATCTTCATAATTAAACATTAATTTAGCCCTTTTGTATTTATTGTAAGCCGACTGCCACACCAATAACACTTGTAAAGAAAATCAGTATTGTTCAGTAACGATTAACCCTTATTACCTGGAGATGGTCGCTTTAACAGATTATATGCGTCTCAGGTGATGACACTGCGCTTTCGAATCTTCGACTATAAAGCACTAAACGGCAATCGTAACATGTTTTACATTGGGGACCAAACCAAAGCACCAACACCGGGTATGGAGGCCTTTGTACACGCTCTCCACCGTTATAGTACTTCATCACAGACCAAACTTTCCATTTCCTCCTCCGTGCATCAAACACATACGTAAACTTAAATGGCAAGAGGCATAGATCCTCATGACTCCGCGATCGCAGTGGGTCGCATGAGGCTCTATGACTCTTGCAGATGTCAATGCGGGGAGGAGAGGCATGGACTGCCTAGTGTTTGCATGGTCGTCGGCGGGTCCGTGATTCAGCAATTTTTTTTGGTCAATAGTTCTGCCGGTGAAGTAGCAGCGCGTTCTATATAAAGCGCGATTTTAATACTGCGTAGTCACAGTCTGTATGCCAGGTATAGAACGAGGTTTTGGTCAATAGTTCTGCCGGTGAAGTAGCAGCGCGTTCTATATAAAGCGCGATTTTAATACTGCGTACTCACAGTCTGTTTGCCAGGTATAGAACGAGGTTTTGCTCGCGTAAATTACATTTCACCGCCGGAAGGTTTGCTTAAAAAAACAAACATGTCCAGACAGCAAGTGCGAGAAGATTGCCTTTTTTTTATTCGAAGGGAAAAGAAAAGTAGAGAAAGAATAAGACAAAAAAAAAATGATAATGATAATAATAGTAATAATGAAAACTTGACCGTGTGAACACACAATTTAGTGCATGTGTGAAGGTGTTTGAGTTTGGGCCGTTTAACTTGTGCAATTAGGTCTTATCATACCTTTGCGTGACGGTAGCGGTTCTGGTCGCGATCATTCCTCAGTGTCAGTAGGAATCATTGTCGGTAGCGGTTTTGTAGGAATCATCGCGACAAAAACCGCTACCGACACGCAAAGGCCGTTTAAGCCACAGACAAGCCCACGTTAAATAAAAATCTGATCAGTACTCCCTCATCGGAATAACCTAGTCTGCAAAGTGCTAGAGCGGCTTGTTGCCTGCTGTAAGGAAAGAGAAATCGTTTTTTTTTTCTAAACGGTTCTTCTTCTTCTTTATTTCAGTGTCGACACCTGTCTTGGTCATTCAGTCGATAAATTCGGAGGAGACGACAAAATGCCGGCCAACAAGATCAAGTTGTTCTACTTCGACGGGCGCGGACGGGGCGAGGTGGTTCGCCTGGCCCTTACTCTAGCGGGTAAAGAGTTCGAGGACGTTCGATTCACGCGGGACGAGTGGCCCAAGTACAAAGCAGGTGAGAACAGAAACGATTTCCGATATCGCGTATTATTTTGCTGTCCGTATTTGTATTCAACGCGCCCCGCGTCAACAGCTGCGAAAGTGCCGTATAGCGTTGCCGTCGGCAACGCTATGCGACACTTCCGCAGCTATTGATGCTGGGCGTCTTGAGTGAGTTAATCCGCTGATTTGCGTATAGCAGACTTTGTGTTTAACCCTTTTTCATCCTGATACACTACTGCATGTAGTTAATTTGCCTGCCTATGACAGTTCAAGGGCTATAGCTCCAAGCTATTATGGCACCACCCTTGAACTAAAATGGTTGATCTATCTTCTAATCTGTAATATGGCCTACACAGAAAAGAAAATCAGCCTCAGGATACAATGGGTTAACAAGGTCGGATATAAGAACACATTCTCACAGGTTTCGATCACACTTTATCTACATAGAGATCACATCGCTTATATTAAGCTTCGGGTGAACCAACAAAGAAAAACTGGGTCCACAAGCGATTGGCAACATCCTAAGTTTACTTACAAATGTTCTTAGCCCCCGGTAGGAGACCGTTACATCCGATGTTTACTTAACTCATTCAGCCCGACGGCCGTATTTCCCAAATTTTGGAGGCGTCATCTAATGACTATGCACCAGTTGCAGGAGATGGATCGACCATGATAATTCAAGGGCAGTGCCAGATTAGCTTGGCGCCGACATCTCCTGCTGTAGTGCGTCAGGGCTGAACGGGTTAAATCCGTGTGATTAACCCCTTCGCTGCAAGAGGTCACGAATTTCGCGTCTGAAACCACTGCACACTGACCGACTTTCGCGTGAAGAACACAATGTGAGTTGTTAAAAAAAAAAAAAAAAAAAAAAAAAAAAAATACATGCACAAATCCTCACGAGCCCCCGCGACTGCCGGGGCCCATAAGGGTTTAACTACATGTCTCTTGCAGCTAGGCAGCAACAAGAAAATGTTTGTGCTCGGTTCTGGCAATATTGTTACACCCGAAGTTTACTGACTACAATTGCGTCATGCTGTTTGCAGATTCTCCCTTTGGCCAGGCACCTTACGCTGACATCGACGGTGAAAAGTTCGGACAGAGCGTAGCCCTTGCTGCCTTCGTCGCTAGAGAGTTCGGTACGTAGACCCGGTCCTGCATTAACCCTTTGACTGTCGGTAGCGCGTCTAGTCTACAGGAACCACTGACCTCCAGCTCGACTAAACGCGCTACCGACAGTGAAAATTCATTAATTATTTCCATTTTATTGTCCCTACTGCATCTTACGGTGATACAATACAATACAATACAATACAATACAATACAATACAATACAATAATACTTTATTAATCCCTCATGGGGAAATTCACATTTTTGCCACCACAGGTGCTACTTACATTCACTCACTCGCTCATTCCCAGTCATTGTCAGTGTACTCAAATTCCAGTTTAACTATCAATACCGGCAGTGCGATCTAAGGGAAGCAACCTACTATAATCTTTCAAGCACTCATTTCTGTACTGGTATGTTTGTATAGGCTGAAGCAAGCGAAATATTTAGATGCCGGCAAAGCGACCCCACAAGCGCAAAAAAAAAAATGGCGCGTTTCATTTTGAGCGGCGATGTTCTCCTATGCCGAAGCCAGGTGAACCTGTTTGGATTGCGGTGTAAAAATTTTTGTTTATGTGTGAAGAAACTTTCTGGTGTGCCTTTAGTGTCTCTGGCCAAGTTGTAATTATCACACTGTTCAGATAACACACAAACAGCCTGTGTTTTCATAACCCAATGCAGATCTGACCGTTTTTGCTTTTTGGCTTCTTACCACACCTTGTTTATACACCTCTAAACTCTTAACAATACAAAATATTTTCTTCAGCATAGTGTCTATGTGTTCATCTTCAGTGCTTTTCCACCAAATATCTTGGGGTTTGAAAAGATTTTTTATTACAAACAGTGCCAATGAATGTGTCAACACTACTACGGTAGCAGGGAAGTGAGTCAAAGTAAGGTATACATACGTTCAGGGGGGAAAAAAAAACTAGCTGTCAGACTACGGTGGCAGGAATCACCTCGACAAAAACTGCTACCGACTGCCAAAGGATTAACTCGTTCAGCCCGAAGGCCGATTCCGATGATTTCATCCAGATTTTGGAGTATGTTCAGTGCCATCTAATTGACAGCTATGGCGCCAGTTAGTTGCAGGAGATGGGTATAGCACCATGAATACAATCTCAAGTGCGCTAGTGGCCAGGATTCAGCATTAACAGGCGCCAAGCTAATCTGGCACTACCCTTGAATTATCATGGTCGACCCATCTGCTGTAGTGCGTCAGGGCTAAATGGGTTAAGCATTGCTGACCCGTTTACAAAAGAAAAGAAAAAAATAAGAAAGGGCCAGATAATGGAATGTGTAAGTATGCCTATTGACTATTCACATAAATACTTCGAGAATGGTGCCAGAACAGTTGGCGCCTCTGGGCTGACTGTCTGTTGTCTAATCCGGCGCCAAGCTATTCCGGCAACATCCTCGAACTATCAGTGTCGACTTTTTCCTGGATCTGTATGTAGTCTTCGGAGGGTAACTCCTAAATTTCGGGATTTGGACCCCCAGGCTCACCGTGCAAGCTTCTTTTTTTATTGATTGATTGATCATTCATTCATTCGTTTTTTTCTTTCACTGATTCATCCATCCATCTATCACATTCTAATCCAATCCATCCACCCACCCACCCACCCACCCACCCACCCACCCACCCACCCACCCACCCACCCACCCACCCACCCACTCCGTGCATGTCTATGTATATTGACGAGCAAAAGAAATGCAACATTCTTTTTGCTCATCGTGCACATGCCGCCAGTCTCCAGACCTGACTGTCTATGACATGTTCCACAGGACTGTACGGCAAGACGTCACTTGACGCGCTGCGGATTGACGAGGTGATTCAGCTCCACGGGGACCTTTTGGGGGTGCTGGTCAAGTCTATGCAGGAGAAGGACGAGGCCAAGAAGGTATACACCTAGACATACACGATTTTCAAAAGTTAGGCAACCTTTTCGTACTGTTAACCCATTCAGCCCTGACGCACTACATCAGGAGATGAGTCGAACATGATAATTCAAGGAAAGTGCCAGATTAGCTTGGCGCCTATCGGCGCCAAGCTAATCTGGCACTGCCCTTGAATTATCATGGTCGATGCATCTCCTGCAACTGGTGCATAGCCATTAAATGACGCCTCGAAAATTTGGGAAATGCGGCCGTCGGGCTGAATGAGTTCAAAGACGTTTTTTTTCCTAAATCTCCCACCGTTTTTATGGAACTAACTTTCTGTTTCAAATGGTTGGTTGCATGCCTCCTCCCAGAATGCAGATGGAACTAAATAGTGATAGCAAAGAGGCATAGATTCTCACGCGCTCATGAAGCAGCTCCAGGGGCCCATGAGAATCTATGCCTCTTGAATACGGAACGGGCCGTCTTGATGATTTTTTAACCTACTCTATTTCATCATTATTCTCCAATATTTCATGTTCTCGCTAGGATTTTGACGAAGCAATGGTGGTGGTGGGGAGGGGGGTGGGGTGGGGGTGGGGGGGTGGGTGGGTGGAGGGGACAGGGATCAGCACACTTTTGATTTTCACGAAATAACAAAGACCCTATCACGAACATCGTTTTAGCTTTCACGTTTCACGACCACTATTGTCTTTCAAGAAATCATGAGGATTGTAATATTGCAATCACGACTCACCATAATCCAATATGACCATCCACGCATCATGGTTTGAGGACATACACCACCACCACCACCCGCCCCCCACCCCCTCCCCCCCCCCCACCCATCCCACCCCAATATTTGTTTTATGTAGATATAGGCACATATGTATTATTTTCGACCTTACAACTCTAGACTTGTACACATAGATAGCAATGTCGTTTGGCATGACCAATGATGCGGCGCCAAGCTGAGAGAATGTGGTGCTCAACTAGGTTGACTGTTCACAAGCAGATATACACATGTTCTAAGAAGCATGTAAATGAGATTGTTCATGGAGCAAAATCTTCGTTTTACAACAGGAAGATCAGTGAGTGCACAACAAGCAAAGAATTGTATAATGTGACCAATAAGCTTATGGTGAAGAAGACTCCATCACCTCTTCCCACTACATTTCCCCCGTGCCAGCTGCCTCAGCTTTTTGCAGATTACTTCGTTGATAAGGTCCGCGAAATTCGTGATTCTCTGGATCTCATGCCCACTTCAGTTTTGTTCACCGAAAAACGCTTTAGTGGAGAACCTCTCTCAGCCTTCGAACCTGTGCTAGAGGATGAGGTCAGAAAAGTGATCACAAACACTGCCCCCAAAACTTGTGAGTTAGACCCCATACCCACTCCCTTGTTGTACGAGTGCCTGGATGAAGTGTTGCCTGCCATTACACAAGTCATCAACAACTCTCTCTCCACTGGTATTTTTCCTGAAAGCTTCAAGACTGCACTTGTGAAACCCCTATTGAAGAAACCATCTTTAGACCCCAAATGTACTGAAAAACTATCGCCCAGTTTCCAATCTTACATTTCTATCAAAGATTCTTGAGAAAATTGTCCTTGTTCAAACTTTAAAGCATGTCAACTCTAATAGTCTGTTCAGTGTATTCCAGTCTGCATATCGTCCCCATCGTAGCACTGAAACAGCTTTGCTGAAGATATTCAATGACCTGCTTTGTGCTTTGGACGAGCGTAAGATCACAGTCCTTGCTTTGCTGGACCTGTCCAGTGCGTTCGACACTATTGACCATGAAATTTTGCTGTGCCGTCTTCAATCTGTATTTGGCATTGAAGGCACAGTCTTGGCATGGTTTAGTTCATACCTGACTGAACGATCCCAGATTGTTTCTGTCGACGGCTGTCGTTCTGAGCCATCACCTCTTCGGTTTGGTGTACCCCAGGGCTCGGTCCTAGGACCTGTATTGTTCTTACTGTATGTTCAGCCCCTGTCCGACCTGATTTGTAGTCGCTCCATTTCCCATCATGCATTTGCAGATGATACGCAGATGTACAAAAGTGATACTGTCGAGCGAGCTGTGAATGCTGTCCAAAGTATAAGCCAGTGCATTGACCATGTCAAATCATGGATGACCACCAACAAACTGATGTTAAATGATGGCAAAACTGAAGCAATGTTGGTAGCTAATCCAAGATTATCTTCGTCCCTGCCTTTACCATCATCATTGTCTGTGGATGGAACACTCATTGGCTTCTCTGCGAGTGTGAGAAACCTGGGTGTTACACTTGACAGCGAGTTATCTATGTCACAGCATGTCAGTGCAGTGTGTAGATCCGCTTATCTGGAACTTCGTCGTATTAGTTCAGTTCGTCACCTGCTGACCGTGGAAGCCACTAAAACACTAGTTTGTGCATTTGTGCTGTCCAAGCTAGATTATTGTAACTCTTTGCTTTGTGGCTGCCCTCAGTATCTCATTGATCGCCTCAAAAAAAATTCAGAACAATGCAGCCCGGCTTGTTGTGAGAGTCCGTAAGACTGAGCATGCCACACGAAGTCCCTTCACTGGCTACCTGTGTCCTCACGTATTCAATACAAAGTTATGTCAATCTGTTTTAACTGCCTTTCAGGCACCAGCCCAGAATACTTGTCTTCTTTGCTGCGTGTGTATACACCCTCTCGTGAGCTCCGCTCCTCTTCTGATAAACGGAAGTTGTGTGTACCTTCTGTCCAAACTAAAACATTTGGTCAGCGCACTTTTGTTTATCAAGCCCCAGTGTTATGGAATACACTTCCTCTTGAGGTCAGAAACAGTGAGTCTGTCTCTGACTTCAAGAGGTCGTTGAAAACTCACCTCTTCAAGCTTTACTTTGAATAACTGCCAGTGTTTGATGCCTTAGTTGTAGTTCTGCAATCCTCCTTGTTTAGACTAAATGTTAATTAGAATATAAATTATTATGTATGTATTGTTGTTTAGTTTATTGTAAAAGTGGTGTGTTCGGGCATTGTGCTTTGTTTGTTATGTGCATATGTCATTGTATTTTTATTTTTGTGTACAGATTGTAAAGCGCTTAGTGCTTTTGAGTAAGATTAAGCGCTATATAAATACTCATTATTATTATTATTATTATTATTATTATGTTGACGTGTGTACAGGCGGAGATTGACAAGAAGATAGCGGAGGAGGACTTGCCGAAGTTCTTTGATATCTTCCAGAAACTTCTCAAGCAGAACGGGGGGACCGGGGTGTTCGTCGGGAAGGATGTAAGTTTTCACTCTGAAGCAAAACACAGGGTAACACCCCCGCACTGTGTGCGCGATGACTCCCCAGATAGACCCCATCAGTCGGGGAGTACGCCACAAGTACACTTTTATTTGCATCAAATTTGAATAGACTTGTGGCGCACTCCCCAGGTGGGTTTGTCTGATATGCTTAGCATCTCATTTTAACAGAGGCGTACTTGTGGCGTACTCCTCGGGTGGGTCTGTTTAGGGACTGCTTCCGCAAACTGATTTCCGGCTCTGGAAAGACTGCAGCCGGAGACATCGTTTTGGTAAGATACGGTGTATGTACCAAGGAAAGGTCATGTACGTTTTACATGCCCTGTATGCTCATGTACTCAGTGTGATTTTTACGCTGACGAGCTAAAGAAATGCGACCGATTTTTAAACCATCGGAAACACTAAATTCCCAAAATATCTCATTTTTGTTGGGCCACTCTTTTGCTCGTCAGTATATATATCCTGAGCTAACTGTTTGGTGTGACATGGAATGGGTAAAGGGGCCTAACTATTTTGTTTACGCCTTTCCATGGTTGAGTCACTCCTCTTGGTTTTTAGCATTCAATTTCGCAGGTGTTTTCTTACCCATTACTCCCGCACTGATTCGGTCGGACTTGAACTCCAGGCTCAGGATACATTCTTCGACCATGAATGTTCAAAGGGTTGTGCATGAAATGTATGGCGTTTAGCCATTTTTGCATTGTCATGGTCGGTCTATATTATAGTATAGAAGTGGATCGAGTGTTCTATAAAACATAGAAGTGGAGTGTTCGTATACAATCATTTCTAGACAGATGGAGCGACTCCCATTCAGTCTCAAACTGTTTGATTCATAGTCAACGAGAGCGAAGCTCGAGGTGACTATGAATTAAACAGTTTGAAAATTAGAGTCGCGAGGTCTGTCTAGAAATGATTGTATACGAACACTCCACTTCTATGTTTGATATAGAACCTGTCATAAAATTGATCCATTCCGCCACTGACCAAAAATCAAACAAAGCAGACAACAGTTTCGCTTAGCCTGTTTGTCGGCTGCACCGCTAAGAGCTGCTAATCGCTCATTCTGTTCAGTTTCGCTGATTTGTAGAGCAAACACTGTAAACGTTTAATATCTACAGCAGTGACTGAATCGTCAGTAAAAGTTTGTCCGTTTCATTTTCTTCAGTTTTTTTTTTTAAATCGTTTTCCTGAGGCGCGCGAAGACCTTGATGGAATTGTAGAGCAAGCATTATTTGTTTTTTCTGCCTAGAGGTATACTGTGGATCCCTGCCGGACTAAAAAGCACCGCGCGGCAAGACTATGATATATGGTGTGGGGTTAGTTGCTATGTCCAAGTGGTCCTGAAAGGTTCTATAGCTAATGTTTTATAGTTAAATGTAATGTCAAACGACTACTCTGAATCTCACTGCTTTTAACTCATTACGCCCGAGGTACGAAATACCCACATGTTGGCGTTATCCTCTGAGGACTGCATTACAATTCAGGAGACAGATCGACCATGATAGTTCAAAGGTGGTGGCAGAATAGCTTGGCGCCTGTAGGCGCCAAGCTATTCTGCCACCACCCTTGAACTATCATGGTTGAGCCATATCTTGCTGCGGTGTGTCGCGTGCAGAATGAGTGAACCGACTGCGTTTTACCTGTTTTTCAGCTGACTCTGGCCGAACTGTTCGTGTTCGACATCATGTTCTCTCTCAACAAAATGCGCAACTTCGACGCGGCAGCCAAGTTCCCCGAGTTGAAAAAGCTGAAGGACAAAGTGGAATCCAACCCCAAACTCAAGGCCTACTTGGCGAAGAGGAAAGACACGCCATTTTAACCAGTTTAATGCCGATGAAATGTAAACACCAGCCAGCTTGCTGCAAGAGGCATAGATCCTCATGAGCCCCCGCAGTTGCGGGGGCTCATGAGGATCTATGCCTCTTGCTGAACTCACTGTGAATCCACTGATGTTCCTGGGTTTGAATTAAGGAAGACTTGTGAAACACAGCCTGCGTCAAACGGCATTGAACGGATTAAGTCTGGAAAATCTCTTTTTAAAGACACTGTTAGTAGGTCAGTCTTCGGCACCGCTATCCCTTACCCGGTAAGCAAGAGGTGCCCAGGGCGGGCGTCGACCTGAGTTGGCCCGTGCACAGTCGTACACAGGCCAACTGGGTCCAACTTCGGCTCCCAGTGGATAACGCAGGCCGACTACAGTACAGCGGCTTCACGAACTTAGCTCGTAGTAATTCACATTTTCCTCCGTATCGGCTGCGAAACTTCACAAACGCAGTGCAATAAGTGGATCGACCAGCGTAACTTGTCCAGGGTCGTGCCTGATTAGCCTAACCGTTTGGAGCCGCAACACAAAGTTCATTGGGCATTGCCTTGGAGCTGTCATAGTCGGTGCCTTGCTTGCAGAGTGTACAGATATATTCACGCTGTTTTCACACTCTAGAAGTGATGGCGTTACACTTTCAGCTCCGGTTTCTTCTCTATTTATTACAACGTTTCTTTGTCTTCCTTACACTGTCGAGGCACAGCAAGCAACACCGCAACTGCAAGAGGCACAGATCCCAATTACTCATGAGGATCTCTGTCTCTTGCCTCGTAAACCCCTTGACTGATACTGACGATACCGTTCGGCGGAAAAGACGTGTAGTTACGTAGTTAGATAGTTACGTAGTTAGATAGTGGCGTAGTTACGTAGTTAGATAGTGGCGTAGTTACGCGTCTTTTCCGTCGAGCTTTATCGTCAGTAGCAGCCAAGGGGTTAAGTTATATAACATCAGGCGGATGTGTTCCGGGGGGTTCAGTTTGTCGTGGGCAAATTTTCCGTCCATTGGCGGATACGAGGTCATTATTTATTAGATCTTGCACAGATAGACTGATGTTACAGTGTTTTTATATTTTTCAATTTTTTTTTTCTGAGACAAAATCAGAAAATGATGTGTGTGCACAGTTTATTTTTTGTAAAATTGCACTTGATGTTTTCGGTACAATAAATGTGAAGAAATGTCATCGAGGTTGTTAGTTGTCATGTCTCTCGCGCTGTCCCTGTCTCTCTCCCTCTCTCTTTCTCACACGCACGCATACGCACACACACACGCACAAGCACGCATCTGCGCAGACACATATTCACTCGCCCAAAAAGTGATTAACCGATTCAGCCCTAAGGCACTACAACAGGAGATGGATCGACCATGATAATTCAAGGGTAGTGCCAGATTAGCTTGGCGCCTTCGGCGCCAAGCTAATCTGGCACTGCCCTTGAATTATCATGGTCGATCCATCTCCTGCAACAAGTGCATGGTCGTTAGATGAGGCCTCCAAAATTTGGGAAATACGGCCGTCGGGCTGAATGAGTTAATACATATGGACTCGATTAATAAACGAAACGACATAACGAAAACACTTTGCCAGCTTTTTGTTGCCAAATGTCATGACCTTGACACAAATTTAACGATCCTGAACATTTATCGGAGACCAGCAAGATACTACAGTTCGCTGAGAAAAAATTGAACACCAAATAAATGCAAGCGGTATAGATCCTCATGAGCCCCCGCAGTTGCGAGGGCTCATGAGAATCTAAGGCCTCGTGCTGTCAACACTTTGTCAGTATCAATGTTCCTCTACGTTCCAATGCCCTATTGCAAAAGCAGAATACACCACGTGCTTTCTTCTACTGAATATTTTTGGGGTGAAGACAGTCTTCAAAGTTCACGCGACCGGACGCCTCCTAACTTCCGAGCATGCGTCTAGGTGTAATAAATTTAAGTCTCTCGTCTACAGTGTATAGTGTTCAAGCACGAAAGTAAGTATGTACGAAACATAATAATAACACAAACCACCATATAACTGGTAATGTTCTATAGCTAAATGTAATGTCACTCGTCTACTCTGCATGTCACCACTTTTAGCTCATTACGCCCGAGGTACGAAATACCCACATTTTGGAGTTATCCTCTGAGGACGGCATTACAATTCAGGAGACAGATCGACTATGATAGTTCAAGGGTGGTGGCAGAATAGCTTGGCGCCTATAGGCGCCAAGCTATTCTGCCACCACCCTTGAACTATCATGGTCGAGCCATATCTTGCTGTGGAGTGTCGCGGGCAGAGTGAGTTAACCGACAAGAGACTGCAAAAGTGCAGACGACAAATAATCATGTTATGCATCACTGCGCGACCGTTATGGTCCTTAAGGGTACACAAACCATTTACAGATAATCACATGTTTGTTTTTCTCCACCCCTGAAAATGTCCTGCGGTTGGTGTAAACACTTATAACCTGAGTCGCCGCGTGAACTCAGTGTATTCTTGGAGTACTATGTTCGCCTAATGCGCCTAGTAAACAAGCGCAGTGATCGGTAACAATGACTTGAAAACAAAATGCCGCAAAGGTTCTAAAAATTAAAGCAAGTTTGAAGTGCAGAGGGAAAACCCTTATATGCGAATATATGTTGTCCGATAAGTTGTTCTTCTTTTCTTCTGTTCTCAAATAAGGTTGTGTTTTTTTCTAGCTATCGGTGAAACTGGATTAGTCACGAATGTACAAGCTGTGACCGTATGTATGACCGGGGGTAAACACAAGGGGTCGGATGATTCACCCTTTACTACAGAGGCAAAATGAACACGGGTACATAGATCCTCAAAAGCCCTCGCAGTTGCGGGGGGATCATGAAGATCTCTACCCTTTTCTGTCGCCACTTTGTGTCAGTGTTCCTCGGACTGCCGGCGCACTTTTGGTGCTGAATTGACAAAGATTGCAGAAACACAATCTGCCACCACTGGCAGTGAGGGCATTAACTCATTCGAGACGTGCCGCCTCCGGATACGCGGCATAAGCCGCGTATCCAGAGGCGGCACGTCTCGAATGAGTTAAGTGTGTTAAGTGTGTTTCTGTTGGGGGGGGGGGGGGCGTTTGGAGGAGGGGGGGGGGCGGGCTGGAATGGTGGTGGTGGGGGGGAGGGGGGGGGCGGGATGGTCAGGGTTGCATGGATAGCGTGTAATGCTAGAGTGTAATTGGGAAAGTGAGGAATCACGGAAAAACAAATCCATGGAAGGAAACAGACACAAAGGCCTGGAAAGACATCGGACTATCTCTATAGACTGCTTCCCTTGTGACGCGCATCATGTAGCCTAGCATCCTTGTACCGACGGCGGGAGTACTCCAGACAGGACCGTCTCGTGGAGTGCGCCATGCACGTAAACCTCTATCCAAAAGACATATAGCGTCTGGGCGAGCACGCCACACATGATTGAAATGAGATGCTTAACTCGTTCGAGACGTGCCGCCACCGGATACGCGGCTTATGCCGCGCATCCGGACGCGGCACGTCTCGAATGAGCTAACATCTCTGGTGGGGTGGGTGGCCGGGGTAGGGGGTGGGGGGTGGGCGGAGATCTAGAGATAGAGTGGGGGAGGGGTACGTCACAAGTACGCTTCTATTCAAATGAGATGTTTACCGTTTCGGGGACTACTCCACAAATACACTTCTATTCAAATGAGATGCCCATCCTCTCATTCAACGGACGTGTATTTATGGCGAGCTCCACGGGTGGGTCTGTGCTGGAAGTACTCCCGTCAGAGTTAACAGGGAGTTCCTGGCACTATTCCTAAAGACGTGCGCAGGCTAGCTGGGGTCCACGTCAGCCCGACGTCCTTCTGCCTACAGAGGTTTGTAAGTGCATGAAGGCGCACTGTAAGGTGGCAAAAAGCCTCGGGGATGTTTACAGCGATCTGCTCCAGGACGGGCCTTTATTCGTAAACTTCGCCAACACACGGGGTTCTCAGTGTTTTCTTGCATCAAACTAAGACTTTTCTACCCATCTTTTCACAATCCAAGTGAATACAGACACGAAACAGAGGTTCTCTACTGTCCCTGGTACACGCTGGGAAACTCACCTGTGTAGCATAAGTGAAAAAGAGCAGAAAACTCTTTCACTATACGACATTCAGACCTCATAGGTTTAACTCATTGTGACGCAGGAACGAAATATCCACATTTTTGAGTTTTCCTCTGAGGACTGCATTACAATTTAGGAGACAGATCGACCATGATAATGCAAGGGCGGTGCCAGAATAGCTTGACGCCTATAGGCGCCAAGCTATTCTGTCACCACCCTTGAACTATCATGGTGAAGCCATATCTTGCTGTGGTGTGTCGGGACTGAACGAGTTAATTAGCCCTTTTGTGCAGCTCTATTCTAGCTCTTTGCCTGCGGATGTCGACTTCAGCCGATGCGAGATTACTTCCCTTGGCACATTATCGGCGGCGAGATCCGCGCAGCCAATGTTTGCTTGCAGCGCGTGTGCTTGGCTATCTTTAGCTTTGAATGTGATGTTACAAGTCGTTACTTCGCCTGCGCACCTGATTACGAAATGAACTCTTAACAAAATTACTTATTGGTAGAGTACAAATTACAGACAGGCAAAATGTTATGACACACTAAGAACATCTGCAAAGGAAATATAGCGAACTTAACAGCTTATTGTCTGCAGCAGGTTATTATATCAAATCATATTCTCTTTTTTCCCCTCAATTATTTACTGTTGTTTCTCTTTAAGGTTTGTTCCGTGTGTGACTAATGGTGTGTGACGAGTCCAGTCTGTGGGATGACGTTGGGGGGCGCGTTACAGTTAGGTTGGTCACAGCAGAAACTGCACATGACGTTTAACACCAGAATCTTGTTCTCGGCCTCAAGGCACGCCTTCATCAGAGGGATGTCATCGCACTGGGCTCGGTCCGCACAACTGGGGAACACATAACACAACTAGTTCATCTGCACTGCCTCCTGTGAAGGCAAATACGTTTATCAACGCTGCCGGCAGCCAGCAAAACAGGGACCTACCAACTTGGCCCCGGATCATCGCTAAATCTAGCATAATCATTCGAGAGCTGCGCCCACGGGCCCACGACGGCCGCAGTGTTGCGCGGGCCCATTGCGGCCGTCGTGAGCCCGAAGACGTTTTGCTACTGGGGTAAGACATGACCACACATGTGCAGCATCAGTCTGCGGCCTTTTCTGGCTTTGGAATTAAAAAAAAAAATTAAGACGAAAAAATTCCTCCTCACTTTTTTATTTCTTTTTGGAAAAGCGAGGGTTTAATTTATTACAATCAAAATCTCGCTTTTCACAAAAATGGACTTTTACCGTTTTTTAACCCTGAAGCAAGGCGACCGCTATTCATCTGCAAGGGACATACACCCTCATGAGCCCCCCACATTTACGAGGATTTATGTCTCTTGTGGGTCCCATGTTTTATGTCTATTTTCGGTCCCAGCTGCTTTGCTTTCTTCGTGCGAATGTCGGTCAGCGTGCAATGGTTTCAGACGCAAAAAAAAAAATTAGTGATTACTGGCATCGAAGGGGTTAACTGACTTCACAGGGCATCGCTGCTGATTCAGTGCTAGATGGGCGTCTGTTGGGTGGACAATGGTAAATCATTCGCGCCTGTGGCACTGACATCGGAGGCGTTCTGGGGACCTGGCGCCAGTTGCATGAGCGAGCTTAGTCCTGCGCCGGCCACTAAGCAAGGTGTTCCGCTACAGCGGAGCACCTTGCTTAGAGGCTGGCACAGGATAATCTCGCGTATGCAACTGCCCCCCCCCTCCCCCCTTCCCCCCCCCCCTTCCAATGCGCAGAAGGGCTGCATCCACAGGGAAGTACTTACTTCCTGGTGATCTGTCTGAGATGATCAGTGTCGGACACTGCTGTCATACAGAACTCTTGCTCCGCTCCGCACGTGAAGTTCTCGTAGTCAGTCAGTCCGCAGTCTGGCCCCGAGCAGCTCGCGCAGACAAATCCGCCTGCAGAACCATTTATTTAGTGATCCGCAAATCAGAAGTAGGTCAAACAGTGCTCGTTAAAGCTCGGACAAATATGCGATATTGCATCTTTGTCCGGATACTAATCAATGTCAGCGTTAAGGCCCCCCCCCCCCCCCCTTTAGCCCTCTCAGTTGCATTTTGGTGTCTCGTTTTTTTGTCTACGTTTTTAAGCGCATAGAGCCAGCGCGACAAATGCTCGGTTACAGCGCTATATAAATGTTATATCTTATTATTATGATTATGATTATATTATTATTATTATTATTATTATTATTATTATTATTATTATTATTATTATTATTATTATTATTATTATTAATCCACTATTTGTGTCAAATGACACAAAGTTTGTTTGTTTGTTTGTTGTTTTTTAAATATTATTTTACCTACGTCTTATTTTCTGCAATACCGTGATTGTTTCTATACCTTCTGAAGGTATCATTAGCTATAATTTGGATCAAAACGGTCTAATAAATAGGTCCAATAAGAGACATTTACTGAAGAAAGGTTTATTTATTCATTTTTTAAAAACAAATATGACGACCGTAAATTTGAACTTGAATGGAGCAACGTGATTCTGGTTCTTGACAAACTGTACTGCTGTAATGGTTCACCATCTTAACCCATTCAGCCCTGACGCACTACAGCAGGAGATGGGTCGACCATGATAATTCAAGGGTAGTGCCAGCTTGGCGCCTGTCGGCGCCAAGCTAATCTGGCACTGCCCTTGAATTATCGTGGTCGACCCATCTCCTGCAACAGGTGCACAGTCGTTAGATGACGCCTCCAAAATTTTGGAAATACGTGCGCCGGGCCGAATGAGTTAAATTTGGATCACGTCGTTACGGTGGCTTGAGAGATATACACTGCTTTGCACAAAATTTGAAACAGGCGTAACCACATGGGCTCTAAAGTTCCAGTATAGAAGTCCTCAGCGGACCACTGTAGTGGCCTTGGCCCGCATCAGCTTAAGGCTTAAGGCCACAAACTGACAAAACTCTTTGGTCTATGTATCCGTTTTGTTCGCACCATACCTGTCGTAGTTGTAGGAAGCGCCGGCCTGGCCGCTGTCGCGGCTGTGCCAGTTGGCGCTGTGTTCATGTTAACTGCAGATGTCGTGGCAATGTTCACTGCAGTTGTGGCAATGTTCATAGCAGCTGTTGTGACATTGCTACTTGCAGCTGTTGTGACAATGTTCATAGCAGCTGTTGTGGCAATTTTACTTGCTGTTGTCGTGGCAATGTTATTTGCAGCTGTTGTGGCAATGTTATTTGCTGCTGTTGTGGCAATGCTATTTGCAACTGTTGTGGCAATGTTACTTGTTGCTGTGGCAATGTTATTTGCAGCTGTTGTGGCAATGTTACTTGCTGCTGCTGTGGCAATGTTATTTGCAGCTGTTGTGACAATGCTATTTTCTGTTGTAGTGGCAATGTTATTTGCAGCTGTTGTGGCAATGTTACTTGCTGTTGCGGCAATGTTACTTGCAGTTGTGGCAATGTTACTTGCAGTTGTCGTGGCAAAGTTAGTTGCAGCTGTTGTGGCAATGTTCGTTACAGGTGTTGTGTTAACGCCACCTTCCAGTGTAGATGCTTTTGTCGGTGTTACTGCAAGTAGAAATGGGCGGATTAACACAAATAAAATTAATTAATTAATTAATTAATTAATTAATCTATTATTTTGCGCTGGTTTGTGCTTTCGACACTTACAGCTCTAGCCATAATGTCCGAACTCACAGACAGGCACACACAGATTGACATCGGCCGAACAAATCTGTGAACTGAAAGGTTCGATCGGCATAAACGCAGAGGTTCTCCTAATCACTAAAGTAATTGTCTGATACTGGGAGTTCTCTCCCCTGAGCTTTAGTGAGTGACTCCATTTAGTCCAATAAGCAAGAAGCAACATTTTAAAGACTACGTCAGTTTTTAGACAGCACTGCGAAATGGACAAAGCAGGATACTACGAGTAAAGCTTTAGGGGACCAACACGAATAGACGCTGACCAGATGTCAGAAGTAAGTGAAAATTGCACGAAAATAGTGAATTAACCCCTTTCCTGCCAGTGGACGCGGAAGACCGCGTTTCTGTGAATTCTACGTCAAAAAGCCCCAGCCGCTTAACTCATTCTACCCCAACACCGAAATCCTTAAATGTTGCCGTTGTCCTCTGAAGACTTGCGTTGCAGTGCAGGACACGGATCGACCATGATAGTTCAAGGGTGATGCCAGAATAGCTTGGCGCCCATAGGCGCCAAGCTATTCTGGCATCACCCTTGAACTATCATGGTCGATCCTTATGTACCTGTGGTGTGTCTGTCGTAGAATGAGTTAAAGAATGTTAACACAAAGTGACGTTAGCAAGAGGCACAGACCCCCCATGAGCCCCCGCGACTGCGGGGGCTCATGGGGGTCTATGTCTTTTGCAGTTGTTTGCCGTTCGCTTTTTTCTCGACGGTGAAGGGGTTAAAAGCCCGGACAAACATGCTATATAACTTATTTCTCTTGTGACGCGCATCGCCTAGCCTAACCTAAGCACCCTCGCACCGTTTGCGGGGGTCAGTTTTTTTTTTTTTTTGTCCGGGTGTTTAATCCGTCGTTTTTCGTCGAAACACGTGCAAGTTTAACCTGCTCCTGGTGTCCGGAAGTTATCTAATGCACAAGACTTACCAGCTGCTGTTGTTGTGAACAGATCTGCAACAATGGAAACTTTGATGAGAGGAACGCAGATGATGGTACAATACTCTAGCGCGTCTGTATTCCATTACATTGCGACTTTATCAGCTTGGTGTATATTTTTAGTTTCCCTTAGTGTTTTCACTTGACAGTTGTGACATTAACACCTTTTCTACCTGGTTACCATCTGACCAGTATGCGAATGGGGGCAAAGACAAATAAAGACAAAATGGTTGATGTGCACAGGAACATAAATCTTTTGCGTTTGAATATTCGGTCATGTTAACCCATTTAGCCCTGACGCCCAAAAGTAGAGGATGGATTGACCATGATAATTCAAAGGTAGTGCCAGATTAGATTGGCGCCTTCAGGCGCCAAGCTAATCTGGCACTATCCTTGAACTATCATAGTCAATCCATCTCCTGCACCTGGCACGTAGTTGTTGGATAACGCCTCCAAATCTGGGAAATGCGGCTGTGTGGTTAAATGGGTTAATCAAGGCGAGATCGACGACAAATGCAGGGACGGATCTCGGGACAATTTAAGAGTTCCAGGGATTCCGCCCTCCCCCTCCCCCCGGCCCAAATAATACCTGTGAACACAGAATATAGCCTGCTTTTTACCGGAATACAGTAGTTACCGCCCTGACCACTTTGGCTGTCGGTAGTGCTTTTTATCGAGGTGATTTCTATTCCTGTAGGAATCACCTCGATAAAAAGCACTACCGACAGCCAAAGTGATAAGAGGTTACAACGTAATCACTACTGCCAGACTGCCCCAGGAAGGCAAAATATAACGCTTAAGTCCATTTTCGCATTACAATGAAATCTCGCTTTTCACAAAAAAATGGACTTACGTCTTATTCACTTCCGAGGGCAGCATACTAAATACATGCAGTATATTTGAACGTGTCAAATGAAATGAGATTTGCTGACCGCGACAGGCATAGCAGGTCCTTGGACACAAATGTCGAATTACTGGATTGGAACATTGCCCCCCGTACTCGGCCAGACAGTTTCCGGTGTACAGATCTTCGCAAGCTGCAAGCAAAGTGAAACCACAACCCAAAATTCCCATTGTGTTGATACGTACACAGTGAGCAAAGGGCCCATCGGGCCGAAGTTGGTCGTCACTGAGCCGCGAACAGCTGTGTGCGGGTCAACAACGACTGACGGCGGCGCGAGGACCGTTGTTTACTGGGAATCCGTTTTCTATAACAGTAAAGACCATAGATGAGGCCGTCTTTAATATATACAATGCACATACAAAAAGAGTCACTCAGTTGACCGGGGATCCATTTGTACAAAAAAACGTTAAACGTTTAGGACTTAACTTCATTTGTCCACCACGAAGGTGATTTCAAAGACGGGGCACCGAAAAGAGGTCTGAACAAATTTTGACTCCAGCTGGGTTCCAACCCACGACCTTTCGGACGAGAGTCGAACGCTCTACCAACTGAGCTACCCAGCTTTTCCCATTTGTATAGCCCTTGTATCTAGTCAAGACGAGTTTGTTCAAAGCGCTTTGGGAGAGGTTTGGAACGATGATGGATTTTTTTTTAAATTAAAAAAAAAAACCCACAACAACATAAAATTGATAACCGCAGAGAATGTCGCTGAGTTTGGTCTAGGTAACAAATAAATAAAGTCCCTGTCAGTACTGGACAAACACGTGGACAAACACGCGAGCACACATCCCTTTACACAGCCCCACCACCCCCAAAATATTCAGGCACTAGACCTACCCTTAAACTATCTGACCGGCCGACCTTCTGCAGCAGGGTGTCATGTTTGAATGAGTTAGGCCACGAGTACTCGCTCCCTCAAACGTGAAGAGACTGATGTGCGATCTGCTAAGCAACGCTAGCCAGTGGAGTGCCAGCTTCTATTAACTATTCTTAACCCTTAACTCATTCGAGACGTGCCGCCTACGGATACGCGGCCAACCGTAGGCGGCACGTCTCGAATGAGTTAATCCTGTAGGAATCATCGCGACAAAAACCGCTACCGACAGCCAAAAGGCAATGAGCGAGCGAACTTGAATACGAGTCTTGTCTAGGTCACCGCCATATACAACATTATTTCGATTTTTTTTTTTTGGGGGGAGGAGGTGGGGGGTGGGCGGGGTGGGGTGGGGTGGGGTGGATTGGTATGAAATGCGACATCTCTCGTGGATTCGTGAATTTCAGCGAAGTGAAGCTCAAAATAATGTCAGCTATATCAACTATTTCAGTGCCTCCATTTCGCTCTGCGCTTCACACAAATCGAAAGCGAGGCTCGTTGTGACCTTCGCCGCACCACTATTCCACAATATAGGGAATTGGACGACCGACAAACAAGTGCGAGATGATTACTAAAGCTACAAAGGGGGAGGGGGAAAAAAACCAAAACAACTCAACTGAACGGAGCGAGGGAGGACTCTTACCGCAGGTGCCACAGGTGCCCGGGCACAGATTTCGGACGTTGATTTCATCACATCGGGTGGCCTCAGTGGCGCACCAGGAGGCGGCGTAAACGTCTTGACATGGAGCTATATACACACAAACACAAGGAGCAATTAACAATAAAGGAAAACACGAGCTTAGCCTTCTTCACCCCAAGGCCCCATTTCACCTGACAACTATGTACCAGTTACAGGAGATGGATTGATCATGATAATTCAAGGGTAGTGCCAGATGAGCTTGGCGCCTGAAGGCGCCAAGCTCATCTGGCACTACCCTTAAATTATCATGATCAATCCATCTCCTGCTGCAGGGTCCCGGGGCTAAATGGTTTACAAACGGCAAGTACTACATAATGTATTACGTTTTCGGATTGAAACACATTTCTCAAAATGGACATAAGCTCAAAAATGAAATAAGTGCAGTATCTGTTTCAGTTGGACAAGAAGTAACCTTTCCGCCGTGCTACACTGACGCAAAAATGACTGACGCCAATGCGGCTCACGTCAAAATTACGCCGGATCGATTTGGCATGATAGTCTTTTTTTGGGGCGTGTCAAGTTACTCAACTCACACAAAACTGCCACGCCAAACTCAGGGGCATTTATAAATAACTTCTCCACTACAACTGAACGCAAACTGTGTTTCATAAAAGAGCACTAGCAGTCAACGGAACATTGATATAAAATGATTGCAGCACTGAGGAATATATCACCAATAATTCCCCGCAACTGCATGCACGTTCGCACGCCATTACTTAGTCTTTCCTTGTCTGACCTAATTCTGACGTTTGGACCTGACTCAGTTGCAAGTAGTCTTTCGTGGATCGGTTAAGAAAAAAAGGGCTGGAGCTTTTAAAACAACATTGTACCAGACACGCTATTTTCTGTCATAATCCAGACCAATTATGTGACTACCACGCGCGTACCATGCACAGAAATTCCCAACAAAGGGATAAACACGCTTAGAAAGGACAAGTACACAGCGCCGGATCAATCAGTTTTCAAGGGGGATTGGGGGGGGGTGCTCAACTTTTATTTTTTCTATTGCCAGGGTCTAGTATATATCAAAACACCACAACCGAAACTGTTCTTCTGACGTTTTTGAAAGTTCCTAACTGGTGTTACGTACGGCACTGAAACACAAGCGTTACAACTCAATTTTAAGCACACTTATTTACCAAAGCACCATCACGCCCCCCCCCCCCACCACCACCACCCCCACCCCCTTGGATCCGGTACAGCACAACTGTGTTGTAACTGTCATTAACTCATTCGCGACAGGTACAGCACAGTGATGCTGACATGTCCTTTCTAAGCGTGTTTATCCCTTTGTTGGGAACTTGTTTTCTGACATGATGTGCGCAGCCACACTCGTTCACTGTTATACACATTTTCTTACCATCAGCTGCCAGTGGCAGGAGTGTGGGTGGTGGCGGTGGTGTTGTGGGCAGTAGAGGCGCAATTAGACCCACACAGTAACTGTTAGGGCAGCAGAAGTGGCAGTCCTGCCTCGCGTAGTCCTCGGGCGTTTGGCAGTAATGCTGTATCACTTTTTGCTCGCATTGCTACAACAGAAAGGGAAGTTCGCATTGCTGCAACATGAAGGACAGGTCGCATTACTGCAACATGAAGGAAAAGTTCGCATTGCTGCAACATATAGGAAACGTTTGCACTGCTGCAACATAGAGGACAGTTCGCATCGCTGCACCATAAAGGAAAAGGTCGTATTGCTGCGACACATACTTTTATAGGGAAACAATGTTCTGACTGCTGCAAAATATAGGAAACGTTCACACTGCTGCAACATAAAGAAAAAGTGCACATTTCTGCAACATAAAGGAAAAGTTAGTCTTGCTGCAATACTGATAAGGTAAAAAGTTCGCATTGTTGCAACATAAAGGAAGAGGTCGCATTGTTAAAAAAAAAAAATTGCATTCGCCTTGCCGCAACATAAAATAACAGTTCGCATAGCTGCAACATACAGGACAAGTTCGTATCATAAGCCAAATGCGATCCCATACGTCAAAGCATAATTCGTGGCGCGTGTGGCATCCGAATTGCGACAGATGCTACAATTTATGTCATACTTTCGGCCCGAACACATCCGACATTCGAAAAAATCGCTCCCCTGAGAGAACAAAAAGATTGTGTTTGTCAAGCTTCACCAACTTTTGTCAATCTAATATAACTAATAATTACGCACACGTACAATGCTGTATCACGGTTTTAAAAGCGTAAACATAAAGTCACAAGAAATACAAAGATTTGTAATAAAAAGACAGGTACGTAAAGAAAAAAAAACGTATATGTAAATACCATCATATTTGGTGGCACACTTGACGTGCAGTTCATCGAAATTTCCCTGCTGGCCATACTGGTGCGCACCTCGCAAAACTGAAACACAGACATATAAAATGTTGACATCCCTCTTTGCTGACATCAACAAAATATCGGTGAGCACCAGTACACAGTCCTCACAATCGTGGCAAAAATGATCGGAGATTATGGACGGGCCCAGCCCGAGTAACAACCAATTTAAAAAAAATAACAAACACACACACGCACAAACAAACACAAAAACTTGACCTGGCTTGCGTGCACAAATGTTGTTTCATGTAATGCTGAGTTTGCCTGTTTATGCTGTAATGTCACGTGATCGATCTATCAACTCCTGTACCGTACTCCTCAGAGACCCGTTCGGGAAGTGTATCACAAGTACACTGTCTTCTATTTAAATGAGAATCATCTCATTTAAATGGAGTGTACTTGTGGTGCACCCGCGAGTGGGTCTGTCTGGGGAGCCCGGCACGGTGCGAGATACAATATAATATACTCAAGAGCAAAAGAAATGCTACAATTTCGGAACCATCGGAAACACTTTAGTGTTTCCTTTGATTCCAAAATTGTCGCATTTCTTTTGCTCGTCAGTAAACTTCATTGCGAATCTAATACCACAACCTAAGTCGGTGGTTGGAATCATTTTCAGGCCTCCTCTCTCTCCGGCATTCTTCGGATCTACGAATTGCCCCGGGGAAAAAATCAACAACCCCCCTAGTGCACGCAACCACCGGTACTGCGAAGGGTGTTCGGGTGGCTGCACACGCAAAAGGGTTAACGGGTAAAATTAACGAGCTACCTGATCAAGACCGCACGCCCACTGTCCAGCAGTACACGCGGAAAAGTCCTCTCCGCGGTTACAGTCTGAGGTGAAGCAACTGTTGGCGCCGGGCACGACACCAGCAGGAAGTGTCGTCCCGCCGGCAGGATGTGACGTCACGCCGGCTGGAGGTGAGATTGCTGACGTCACCAGAGTGTGCACGCATGCATCGTTTTGACAGCAATAGAAACAGATGTCGTGTTGACCGACCGTCGCCATGTTTGGGTGGCAAGCAGCAGAGTTCAGCAAAGTAGATTCTGTGCATTTCTGAAAGAAGTATAAGATTAACCCATAAAACGCTCACATGCTATTTAAGGATGTGAATCGACACCACCCTTAAATAATAATAATACATAACTCATGTATAGCGCTGTTCTCCAGGAAAACACTGGATTCACTGCGCATGCACAACAGCACGCTCTCTCTCTCTCTCTCTCTCTCTCTCTCTCTCTCTCTCTCTCTCTCTCTCTCTCTCTCTCTCTCTCTCTCTCTCTCTCTCTCTCTCTCTCTCTCTCTCTCTCTCTCTCTCTCTCTCTCAGATAAACGCACAATTATACACTACCTTAACCCGCCCCATCCCTTCGCCCCAGCACCTTACATCAACTTCCCTGTCACAATGGATCCAAAATCAGAATAAAAGGCAGTTAGCAGTTGGCTAGGAGAAAACAGTGAGTTACATGTTAAAAGCAAGCCAAAAAAGAAAAGTCTTAAATTGAACTTTGAACTGGGATAATATGGGCAGATTCCGGGAACTATGAACTATTATGGTCGATCTGTCTCCAGAACTGTGTCATAGACGAATAGCTATGTCACATTACATCCTCAGCATGTAATGAGTTTTACACATACACAAAAATCATGCTTAATCCGGATCACGAAGGTGACTGCAAAGTGTGTAATTTGCAAAGAAATACCCAACAAAGAAACACGGTTAGAAAGGACAGGTACAACAGTTTTTAAAACTGTGCGGCAATTTGTACTTTCTAAGCGTGTTTCTTTCTGTGTTGGGTATATTTTCATTAAACCCTGATAACTGACTTGAATTCAATCCTGTCTGCCTGAGGCATGAGGTCATCATGAGTCACAGTGAATTACCCATGCTGTTTGCTGTGTCTCCCGCCAGTGAAAGGGTTATTATATAAACAGAGAGAGAGAGAGAGAGAGAGAGAGAGAGAGAGAGAGAGAGAGAGAGAGAGAGAGAGAGAGAGAGAGAGAGAGAATGATCCTTTATTTGACAACGGTAAAGTTTTGGTAGTAACAACCACTTTTTTTTAACTTGCCGTCGCTAATCTACTATCACGCTAATTATTTTATACTACTGAACAGTGAAAAAAAAAAAAAAAACTAAAAAAACGTTCGTGTTTTCGATGATTCCAAAAATGTCGCATTTCTTTTCCTCGTCAGTATATCATAAAACTACATGAATTAAGTACAGCTAAAGGAAACCAGATGGAAACGTCTATAGCATCACATTGCGTGCAGTACACACCTGCAGTTCGTTGGAGTGTTTACATTGAATTTGAAGCCCATCATGAGTTAAATGCATTTGACAAATCTGAAACAGAATAGAACAGAACCTACACATAACTAATTTAAAAAAAACAACTGAAATCTTCATGTAAAAAAAAAAAAAAAAATGTTTTCGTGTACCCCTAGTGGAAATGTCACTGTGGCATCTTTGTCATCGTCGTTGACGTTATTGTTGGTGTTGCTGCTGCTTTTGTTTGTTTGTTTGTTTGTTTGTTAAGGTAGATCAGTCATTCGTTTCGTGTGTTGCTGATATGCTTTTCGCTTGGTACTGGTGTTAACTACTTCCTAAAATGTAAGATCAGTTTGTGTGCAAAATGTCTTGTGAAGGCTGACATAGATCTAAATTGGTCAGTTATTCATGCCAAAGTGGGCCCGATGTAATTCCAGTTTCACCTTAACCCCTTCACTGCCAAAGGACGCGGATAGTCATTTTGAAACCATTCTCAATTCAACGTCAAATATCCCTGGCCGTAAATTAAAAAAAAAAATCATGGTCATGGGTACAAAGTGGTTTCAGCAAGAGGCATAGATCCTCATGAGCCCCGCAACTGCGGGGTCACATAAGGATCTAAAGCTCTTGCAGCCGGCTGGTGCTCACTTGTTCTCGGCAGTGACGGAGTTAACCCTTTGGCTGTCGGTAGCGCTTTTGGTCGCGATGATTCCTGCTGGAATCATCACATCTCCCTCCCCCCTCCCCCCACCCCATCTACCCCCCAACACCCCACCCCCTCTTTCTTCCTTTTCTTTGATTTTTAGAGGATGGAATGTTATCTCTTCCCTGCACCACCCCTCCTATCCCCATCCCTTCCGTTGTTTGAATTTTTTTTTTTGTTTTTGAAGCTGAAATGGGTCTCTCATCAAATGCGTTTTGATTCACTCCGGCACTGAAGTGTTATTTGGTAGTCTTTAGGGATTCACATTTTTGCCCTTGTCTTTTTCTGTCTCTAACCTCCTCCGCGGCGCATGCCCACACGCCAAAAGAGCAGGCGGCAAGGTTGTCCTGTCCTCTGCGGCACTCCGACGTGTAGCAGCTGTGTGGCGCGGGGTGCACCGCTGGCGCAGTGGTAGGGATGACCAGCGGGTGCGCCGTGAGCGACAAGAAGCACTGGGCGTCTCGGCAGCAGAACCAGCATTCCTGATGATCCAAAGAGTGCGGAAGCCGGGGGTCACACATCGCGTCGTTACCGCTCTGGCCTTGTAAACAGACCTGAGTGCAGGAAGATAAAGGTTTGCCAGGTAAACACACTTGAAAACGGTGAGATAACCGACATAGTTACCCCCGTTACCAAGCATCTTTACTTTTTAGCAACATTATATTATATTGAGCAGCATTTTGCTTGATATAGTGCCGATAACAGGCAGATGTGATTACGAGACCCAAATCAAAATGTCCGAGTCGGTAAGACGAGGACATTTTGATCGGGTCAAGTAATCACATATGTCTGTTTTCGGCACTATATCAAGCAAATTGTTGTTCAATATAATTTAATATGTACCCAGTCCAAAACAAAACTTTACCTTCTCTTCGTGTCCTCCACTCTGTGCGACCATTTTACGTTTGCATACCGAGACTATAATGCACACCGAAACAAAACATATGCATATTAACAAAATTATTTTAATTCATTTCAATTCATAAGCAAAGTTTAGCAATGAAACACCCAAAGCAGCAATTAGATAATAACTTGAAAAAGAAAAAGAAAATAGCGAACAAACAAGAAAACATGACTCCACTATAGGTGTTGTGTGAAGCAGACGACAGTTTTGTTGAAGCAAGGGAGCTAACTGTGTTGAGTGATTTTGAGCGTTTCGCTGTTCCGTCTACTTCCTACGCTAATACAGTTTCGGTGTCTTTTTTAGCTTGGAATGTTGCATTTCGCGACTCTAGTTTGCGTTACATATCTCCAACAATGAAGATTTCAAGTTATAGGTTAGTGTCTTTACCTTTTGTACTCTTTGCATCGCTTTTTACGGTTTTCACGGTCAATGCGATGATTGGTTAGTTCGGGGTTTAACGTCCACGGCACCGAAGTAATAATGGACGGCCCTGGCGGGCGGGTTATGGGGGACAGTAAAATCTATTGCCTATGGAGTTCGACCTGAACACTGATCAATTCAGTCGCACTGCAACTGTGCCACTTTGATTTACCAGGACCTTTCAACGGACATGTTATGGAACAAGCCCGTCTCTTTTCCCCTAGATTTCAATGCGAGTGCCGAAGCACACGATGACAGCGATGCACGTACACGGACGAAAAAAGTATCTTCGGCATTGGTGAAGAACGGCAAGTTTAAAATTAATCAAAGTGTTAACGTTGTCATAGTTGAAAAGGATGCATTAGTGTTGCAGCAGAACAGTATTTTGTGATTTATTTCGTAAGACCCTTGGCACGAGAATCCATCAACAACTTTGCTGGCCAGGGCCGCAAGGCTTTTCGGGAAGAAAAGTATCGAGCAAGCTCATGAATAATTAATTTGCTTGTTATACAATATATCAGTACGTGAGTCAAAGAAAGGAAAAAATATGGAGTGGGTACATAGTCATCCATCTGCGCTTTTAACACATTCGAGACGTGCCGCATCCGGATACGCGGCTGTAATGATTTAAAACGAGTTAAATTATAAATCTGGAAAGCTAAGCGTCTGTAAAACGTGTGTAATAGCGGTGATAATGGAACTCACGGGTAGTGTCTGGCGCCATGTTAATCTAGCTAATCTAAAACTGTGGCTGATTCTGTGTCCAACGGCAAGGGCCAATGCTTTTAAGGCATAGAGTAGTCACCCAAAGTGGTTACTTTAGCTCTGACGCAATACAGCAGGAGATGGATGGACCATGATAAGTCAAGGGTAGTGCCAGATTAGCTCGGCATCATCAAGCAGAAAGTGGATCGACCATGATAATTCAAGGGTAGTGCCATATGAATCTGGCACTACCTTTCAATTATTATGATCTCTCTATCTCATGCAGCTGGAACATCATCATCAGGTGACACCTCCCAAATTTAACCGTGAGGTCAACAAGATTAGTGAGGCAAATAAATTTTCCCCAGTCTGTCCATCTCCGTCTGTTGACGTGTCGGGACTCTGAATACGGACAATCTTGTAGCTATCCTCTGAAGTCAACGTCACAGGTCAAATAACCGTAACCCTTTCAATGCCGGCGGACGAAAACTTATGTTTTTGAAAGCAAGGCAAATTCAACAGCGAATAGTCCTATCAGTCCAAGGAACACAGATATGTTGTGTAGCATTAGCTAGAGGCAAAGGACCTCATGAGCCCCACGTCTGCGGGGGCTCATGGGGTTCTTTGTCTCTTGCATTTTTTTTTTTTTTGGGGGGGGGATGTTCGCACTTTGTTCCGGCAGTGAAGGGATCATAGGGTGCCGCTGACGTCCAGATACAAGAACACAGCTAGAAAGGCATCTTCTTATTTTAAGTTGTTCTAGCATCATTCTGCAAATATCTTGCTGCACATAAAAGTTTACGTACATAATCCGCTCAGTGCCAAGAAAATGTATACAACACCCAATTCCAAGAGGTATAGATTCTCATGAGCCTCCGCAGATGCGGGGTCTCATGAGGATCTATGCCTCTTGCTTAAACAACTCTGGATCTATGTTCCTGGGACAGCTAGGGCTTGTTGGTGTTGAATTAGAAAAGGCTGCAGGAACAGTTTGCTTTAACCCATTCAACCCTGACGCACTACAGCAGGAGGTGGGTCAACCATGATAATTCAAGGGCAGTGCCAGATTAGCTTGGCGCCTGTAGTCGCCAAGCTAATCTGGCACTGCCCTTGAATTATCATGGTTGATCCATCCCCTGCAACTGGTGCATAGTCATTAGATGACGCCTCCAAAATTTGGGAAATACGGCCGTCGGGCTGAATGAGTTAACGGGCACGGGTTACGTCTGTTAACACCTTCAGTCAATAGTAGCACGAAAATAAACTACTGTAGCACGAAAATAACTACTGTAGCACGAAAATATCTACTATACCAATAATCGTATCACTGTCAGGGTGACAGGCAAATCTGTAAGTCAACACGAGCTATTTTCAGGTTACTTGCTCTACAGGTTATTTCTAGGATCCGTCATCTGCAATTAACTTCAGAGATTACAAATCGTCAGGGGACCCAATTTTTTTCCAGTTATTATATCGGAATGTTGTTATAACTGTAGTAATTTAAAGTACTGTATAAAGAGTGCTGTCGAAAAATCTGACAACAGTGTTGTTATACCGACTTGTGTTGTAATCGACAGTGTTGTAAGCGAAGTAGACTGTACACAGCAAGCTGGTGTGAGTTAGTTTCCCAAAGATTGAAGTCAATATTGACACACGCAAAAGTTACTTTAAATAATACTTTTACTGCCAATGGCCATAAGTCAGGTTTACGAAACCATCAAGGGTTAATTCCGTCAGTTATTTATGGGCGTGCATTGAATGAGTTAAAAGTACTGTTTAACCCTCATGCGCGTGTAGGCGCCGCTATCGTAAACAGCACCGACGCCTGCAAGCACAAGAGGGTTAATTAACCCATTCAGCCCTGACACACTACAGCAGGTGATGGGTCGACCATGATAATTCAAGGGTAGCGCCAGATTAGCCTGGCTCCTGTCGGCGCCAAGCTAATCTGTAACTACCCTTCAATTATCTTGGTCGATCCATTTCCTGCAACAGGTGCATAGTCGTTAGATGACGCCTCCAAAATTTGGGAAATACGTGCGTCGGGCTGAATGAGTTAATCAGATTACATCAATTTAGCTTCAGAGTTACAACAGCAGTGCCGTTTGCGGAGGTTCTACCCAGACGAATCCCCTCGGGGATTACACCATAAGTACACTTCTGTTCAAATGAAATGCTAAGCATCTCATTTGAACAGAAGTGTGCTTGTGGCGTGGGTCTATCTGACGAGTGCTCAACCACATGGTACCAGCAGCTGCTTTGAATAGAAGAGTACTCGTGGTGTACTCGAGCCCGAGTGGGTCTATCTGGCGAGTGCTCAGCCACATGGTACCAGCAGCTGCTTTGAATAGAAGAGTACTCGTGGTGTACTCGAGCCCGAGTGGGTCTATCTGGCGAGTGCTCAGCCACATGGTACCAGCATCTGCTTTGAATAGACGAGTACTCGTGGTGTACTCGAGCCCGAGTGGGTCTATCTGGCGAGTGCTCAACCACATAGTACCAGCAGCTGCTTTGAATAGACGAGTACTCGTGGTGTACTCGAGCCCGAGTGGGTCTATCTGGGAAGTACTCAGGCAAATGGAACGGGCACTCTACTCACAATTCATAAATTTCAGGTGTACACTTTACCTGCGCTTACCTGGAGTTCATTACTGTGTCTACACTCCAGGTGGGACCCATGCATGGTGATGTGCTGATGGCAAAACTAAAACACACAACGTTGTCCAAATAGGCATGTCGTCAAATTAAGCCAGTTAAGAAGCAAAGATGCACATTTTCTGTGGCAATTAAACCAGAATACATTGTTACCACTTCTCCCATGCGAAGGTAAAAGACAGAAATCTACAATGAAAATCTAATACAATGAAAATCTCTCTGTTCACATAAACTGACTTTCTGTATTGTTCCCTCACATGGCAGACTTGCTTCAAACCATTATGTACGGTTTAAAATTGACAAAAACAAGGAGTGAAAGACATATTGCGATCAGTACGTCACTGAATAAATTGCATATATAAAATTCGTTGTTGCAGTTGATTCCCCTGATGAAACCCTCGCTGAAAATTTATGAAAATAAAAGCGTAACTCCTACAATACTACGTTGTGTATATGGATTTTTTTTCATATTCAAAGTATTTCACTGCTGCTTGGATCCATATTCGAAGTATGTGGTGCCAGCATTCTTGGACAGATTTTATATATATTATATATAGCAAGTAAACTTCAGCCATACGTCTTCCATGACCTGGAAGACTAGTACCGGAAGAACCGGTATGACTTGATATCGTAACCCAGTAAGAAAGGTCCTTGGGCCCACGACGGCCGCAGTGGGCCAATGCACGCCCCCCCCCCCCCCCACACCCCCAACCCCATCCCTCTCGTCCCCTAACACTGAATTAGTAACCCATAATACTCTATCATCATCATCATTAACCCGAACTACATCGTTGCTATCATCATCATTATCTACATCTTAGTCTATAAATTATACATCATATCTCTGTCGTCATCACCATCATTAACCCATTGAGCACTGACGCTCTACAGCAGGAGATGGATCGATCATGATAATTCAAGGGTAGTGCCGGCAGGCGCCAAGCTAATCTGGCACTACCCTTGAATTATCATGGTCTATGCATCTCCTGCAGCAGGTGCATAGTCGTTAGATGACGCCTCTAAAAAAATGGGAAATACGTGCGTGGGGTTGAATGAGTTAATAATGTGTGCTGTCCTGCGATTGTCAACTTTACGGTTGCAAAAATCACAGACCAGCACAAATCCAGACATTACCTCATCGGCATGGCAACTCCAGTGTTGCGCGAGACAAGCAAAGTCCGGGTTCTTGGCACCGCACGAGTGGCCAACGAAACAGGCGTGTGCTGGCTCTGCCACTTGCAAAACAATATAAAATAAATAAAACCGGATGCATGAAGTACACATCGTACCATTTGGAACAGGCGTTATACCTAATTAGAATTAGGTAGTGCTCCTTTACAGCGAGGGCATCCCAAACAGTATTCAGTGACCGTTTTTTGCTTGATCGCTGTTGTCAGTATCTCCTAGATGCGACTTCTAATTAACCCCAGAATAATGCATGCCTCTCTCAGATGGGGCGAACCGCCTGAATCCACTGAATCTTTGAATTTCGTGTATTTTATGACCTGATTGTCTATTTGTCACTACTTGTTTTCGTGCTATACAGTGTATAATTTCCAAGCAGACGTCGAGTGTTGCTGACGTAAATACACAGTTGGATTGTGCGGTGTTAAAAAAGTAAACCAGACGGGAAAGGTGGAACAGGAGAGTGTTAACTCATTCGAGAAGTGCTGGATCAGGATCCGCGGCATAAAGCTCCGATGAAGCCGCGTATCTGAATGCAGCACATCTCGAATGTAGATAAATAAAAAACAAAAAGAGGTAAACAAACGAAAGGTGGCTTAAAGGAAAATATATTTTCCTTTAACTCACTCAGCCCGCGACACACCACAACAAGATATGGCTCGACCATGATAGTTCAAGGGTGGGGGCAGAATAGCTTGGCGCCTATAGGCGCCAAGCTATTCTGCCCCCACCCTTGAACTATCATGGTCGATCTGTCTCCTGAACTGTAATGCAGTCCTCAGAGCATAACTCCAAATTGTGGGTATATTCGCGTGGGCACCATGAGTTAAGTTATAGCTTTCGTTTCTTTATCTATATAGAATAAAATGCGTAGGTAAGGATTAGTAAAGGTAAATGAAGATGGGTAAAGTTTATGAATGGTAGAGTTAAAGTAAAAGAGAGGTAAGGTAAAGGTGATAAAAGAATTCACAGGCCAGCGCACAAATCCGTCATTAACTCATTCGAGACGTGCTGCATCCGGCTACGCGGCGTAAAGCTTCTCGAATGAGTTTACGGTTGAAATATAAACAACATCTTTTATCAAACCATCACTTAGCTGAAATGTAAAACGGCAACACTGTGAAGTAAACTACAACCTGCAACCCAATGAAACACAAAACAGAAAAGAAAAAAACAACAGAAACAAGTAGCAAAGTTTATTTGTTTTATTTTTTCTTTTGTCTGTGCCCCCCCCCCCCCCCCACACACACACACACACACACATCCCCTTCCCACTTCCTCCCTCTCCCCAAAAATAAAAAATAAAATAAATAATAATAATTTAAAAAAAAAAGATTACAGGAATCAAAAAATGATTCGTTTGACCGGAAGCAATTAACGGCCTCTACAAACAAACTAGGAGGGACATTACTAGATACATGGGTCGCGGCGTCATTTTCGTAGGTGGGCATTAACCGATAAACAAATGTGATAGTCAATCCACGCTGTTCACACGTACCGCCTCATTTTCTTAACGCACAGGACATATCTATCTATCTATCTATCTATCTATCTATCTATCTATCTATCTATCTATCTATCTATCTATCTATCTATCTATCTATCTATCTATCTATCTATCTATCTATCTAATCTAATCTAATCTAATCTAATCTATCTATCTATCTACCTACCTACCTACCTACCTACCTACCTACCTACCTACCTACCTACCTATCTATCTATCTATCTATCTATATCTATCTATCTATCTATCTATCTATCTATCTATCTATCTATCTATCTATCTATCTATCTATCTATCTATCTATATCCCGTAGTCTTGCCGACCGTTGGGACACCACTGATGACTTAACAAACAGCTCCCTCAATTTCACTCTGATCTCTGCCATTCTTAGCGTATCGTCCAGCCTCAGTCCTGTCCACTCTGAGATATTGTCCTCCCATCTTTTCCTCTGTCTTCCTCTCCTTCGTCCTCCTTGCACAGTGCCTTGCAGGATTGTTTTGGCAAGCCCTGTTGAACGCGTGGCATGCCCATACCACTTCAGTTTGCGTTTTTTCACAATGGCTAATAGGTCTTCATAGGGCCCGATGGCTTGCATGATTCTGCTTCCCACTTCCTCGTTCGTGATGTGATCTCTGTATGAAATGCCAAGCAGCCTTCGAAAACATCTCATTTCAGTGGCTTGTATCCTCCTTTCAAGGTCTGCTGTGAGGGTCCATGACTCGCAGGCATACAAGAACACTGAGACGACTAAGGAGCGCATCAGTCTGATCCTGGAGCAGAGTGTGATGTTTCTGTCCTTCTATATGGTTTTCAATCTTGTCAGTGCTGTTGTTGTCTGCGCAATCCTGGACAGTATTTCTGGTTTTGATCCCTCATCTGTCACAATGGCGCCTAAGTATTTGAATTTATTAACAGTTTCCAGTTTTTGGCTTCCAATCATGACGTCAGTGCCAATGCCACTGGTGTTATTTGTCATCAGTCTGGTCTTCTCTGCACTGATTTCCATCTTATACGCAATGGCTGTACTGTCCAGCATTTCCACCAGCTGAGCTAACTCCTTCTCTGTTCCTGCAAGGCCATCAATGTCATCCGCAAAGCGCAAGTTCGTGATTGTTCTGCCTCCAATACTGACAGTTCCTTCATGATCTTTCAGAGCGTCTGTCATGATACTTTCCAGGAAGATGTTGAAAAGAGTAGGTGAGAGCAAGCAGCCTTGTCTGACTCCGACTGTAGTCCTAAACCATTTTCCTATTTGCCGTTGAAGCAGACTGCGCTAGTGGCCTTGTTGTAAAGATTTGCTATGACTTTGATCAGGTGGGCATTGATGTTGTATAGCTTCATGGTGGACCAAAGGGCTGCATGCCACACCCTGTCAAACGCTTTCTTAAAATCCACAAAAACATCATAGAGGTCTTGCTGGTGCTGGAGGTACCTCTCACATAGAACTCTCAGGTTGAAGATTTGCTCAGTTGCGCTCAGGACATAACGGATTTCCCAAATTTCCACCTTTGACCTGTCCTGGAGTCCCGTGGAGCAACGGTTCCTCAGGCTGACTTTTAATTGACTGATGAAATATGTCATATTGTGATCCACGATGACAGCGCAGTAAAGAGAGTATTTCTAACGCACACGGCGTAAGAGTTAGCAATATGTCCTACTTCCTATTTCAATATTTCTGTACCTAGAGTATGAAGTTAACCCGTTGTGTCCCAGGTAAAGAAATACCTATATTTGATGACTGCATTACTGTTAAAGAGACAGATCAACTGTGGTAGTTCAAGGGTGGTGCCAGAATAGCTTGGCGCCTATGGGCGCCAAGCTATCTTGGCACCACCCTTAAACTATCATGGTCGATCCATACCTTGCGGTGGTGTGTTCGGGCTAAATGAGACAAAAGGGCATGGTTAATAACTCATTTGAGAGGTGTCGCCTCGGGATACGCGGCTTAAGTCGCGTATCCGGAGGCGGCACGTCTTGAATGAGTTAAATGGCCCAGTTGCAGTGCGCCGGAACTCTGCCGTTAGATGGCAAAAGCCAATAACTCCATTTTCAACAATATATATATAACTTTGTATAACATTGTATACACATGAAAATGTCGCTTTTCTCTTAAATTGCTTTTGTGATATAACAGCAGAACTCATCAGCTTTTGGATCGTACTGAAGTCGCAATATCTGCATGTCCCCCCAACCCCGCCCCCCCCCCCCACCCCCCGCCCCTCCACTCAATATTTGCCCCCGTATGGTCGCCCATTACCACTCGTATATGGCGTGGACGCTAAACCCCGAATTCACCAACCGTCTGGGTCCCGGTGAGGCAGGCTCCACAGACAGACTTCGTAATTAAATAATAAACAGGTCTGACATGTTGATGTTTGAAACTGTTTTCAAGTAACTCATAATCTCTATAATACACAGGACATGAAGAGATTTCAACATTTCCCACCTTGGACAAATACTGTACATGCAAGGAGCCCTATTGGGCACACGTTCCTGTGGCCGACTTGGTAATCAATTGATCAACAAATGCGACAGTTGCTACATGCTGTTTACAAGTAACGTCTACTAAGTAAGCTTAATAACGCACAGAACATGGAGATATTTCAATATGTCACACCTTGGACAAATAGCCCACACGTATACAAGAGACCCAGTTAAGCAATATTGTTTCTCTGGTCGACTTCGTATAAACAAATCAAGAAACAAAATGTGACAGTTGCTGCATGCTGTTTGCATGTAACGCCTAGTTTTCATAACCCACAGGCCACAAGAGATTTCAATACTCTCCACCCTCCACCCCCCCCACCCACCCCCCACCCCCATTTTAATAAATAACATGCACAGAAGCACAGGTCAGTGAGCGAAATGTCCTCGCGCTGACATCAGCATTATCTGGCCCACGCAAGGCCGTGCGCGGGCCAGATAAGGCTGATATTGGCCCGTGGGTCTCTCACTGCAGCGGAATCGACAACTGGTGTAGCCGGTAGATTATCATGTTGTGGCAACGTTTGACTTAAGATTACAGTCTTCCTGCCATAACATGTCAACAACCGCCTAATGATTTTACAATATTTTCAACACTTAAAAAAGAAAGACTGTGTGATCTAACCTCCTGTGCAGACGATGAGAAAGAGGGCAGATAAGAGAACCACCGCAGACATGACAAGCCGGGCGTCTTCGCAAACTCTTCTGGGTCGGGCAAATAAACTAATACTGTTTTATACGCACTCGCTCCATGGATGTATTTGCAGCTATTTGTGTACACGTCAGTTAGTCTGAGGGTGTAGCATATCCGCTCGCGACCCCAAAAAGGTAACGGTGAGAGACTGATTGTTGACACACTATGGATTATAATGACAGTCAAACTGGAACATGACGTTGGTAAAAACTATCACTAAGAAACGCATGGACGAAGGCGCGTGCGCTGATACATGCATATACAGCGTCACTTTCCATCCTACCAACAAAACAAAAAAATAAAAAATAAAAGACAGACACGAAAACGTTATGGCATTGTTCGCCATTGAACTGCAAGAGACACAGATCCTCATGAGCCCCCGCTGTCGCGGGGGCTCATGAGGATCTATGTCTCTTGCCGAGACAAGGCCCCAGTAGCAAAAGGTCTTCGGGCCCACTCCGGCCGTCGTGGGCCCGAAGTCCTTTGCTTACTAGGGGGAGGGTAGGGGAAAGGGACTGGGGGGGGGAGGGGGGGAGGGGGAAGGTGAAAGTCTAACCTCCAAACAATCAAACAACGAGGGGTGAAGGACCGTAGTGGAGGGGGAGAGGGAGGCAAGCGGCAGTCCATCTTCGTAAAAATCAAACATCATAAACCAAACCTTCTTGTTTTTCTTTTGAAAAAAAAAATTCCCCTGAAGAACAAATTGGAGGGGAGAATTGTCTTTTGTTTACAATGTGTTTTTTCTTCACAAGTACATGTAAATGGAGCACTACAATCAGGCGATGGCGAATAGCGCTTTCCCGACTGTATGGTATATACACGAGTACCTCGATATACTGGGGCTGACCCGGCTGCATTATATTTCAGTATCTCGCTCGATTCAATAATCTCTTCCGTTTCTCAGTGACAATCAGGTCAAAACCAGTAGATATTACGCCGCATTACAGTACATTTCAAACAGTGTGCGTGGATCGCTTCGCTTGATCGCCGCGGTCAGTGTGACATGCGTTCTCGTAACAGTTGTAGGGATGTCCGCGGGCGTGTAAATGCACCCACGTCTCGCTGGACTAAAGTGTTTCCGATGCTTCCAATGATGTCGCATTACTTTTGCTCGTCAGTATACATGTTCAGGCCTCTAGCAGTGTGGAGGTCCTGGTCAATGAAAGTGGTACAGTTTCAGTGCGCCTGAATTGATCAGTGTTTAGGTAGTACTCAATACGCAATAGCTGTCCGTTCCTGTCCCCCGCAGCCCACCCCTTAGAGCCGCCTATTATCACTTTAGTTCGTGGACGTTAAACCCCGAACTAAACAGCTGATGTTCAAAGAAAATTCCAACAAAAAAAAACACGCTTAGAAAGGACAATGACAACACTGCTGTGTTGTAATTGTCCCTTCTAAGCGTGCCGCTTTCTCAGGTGGAAGTTTCTTTGCATTTTAATGCTTGGCAGTTACCTTTTTGCTTTGGACTAGAACCTATTCTCAGAGCTACTTCTGATTAGTTATGCACACCATGTATTTTCACAAGCCATGGGCATAAAAAAAAAAGTTTGCGTGTTTGCTCAGTTGTTAATGTTCACGAAGGATAAATAGAATAGATGTAAGTGTTACAATAAAATAACTACACCATTAACGTAGGAAACTCATTAAATTTCATCCGAAATAACAATCACTAAACACGAAAATTCATTTCAATGACGAGAAAAGGTGGACATGATTTATCTACAAGAGGCAAAAATCCTCATGAGTCCCCGCAGTTGCGGGGGCTCATGAGGATCTATGCCTCTTGTCGATGGATCATGTCCACCTTTTCTCGGCATTGAAAAGGATTTATCTATACTTCTTGCTCTCTCCACTTTGCATTCGTATTCCTTGGGCGGCTGCTACTCTTGCGCGTTGAATTAACAAAGAATTCAGAAGCACAATCTGCGCTGACTGGCAGTGAAGCACCGAATACTACTGCTCTCGTGAAAATCTGTAGTAATTCTAAGTATTTCACGCAAACGCTGACGTGTGGGTGTTGTGAGTTGTTACGGCAAGACAAGCCTCCGACCCTCTCCGCCTCCACATCCCCCGCACCAAACTCAGCACTTTCGGCCCCCCGCTCCTTCTCAGTATACGGTCCATCCACCTGGAACACTCTCCCACTCTCTCTCCGTCAGAAACACTCTCTCTCCTCCTTCCAGTCCGCCCTCAAAACTCACCTCTTTCAACAGTTCTAGCACTATACCACCACACTCCCCACCCTAAGCAGACTGTCGTAATGTATTTCACTATTTGTGGTACGTGAGTCGTTGTCTAAAGCGTGCGCATGCGTGCGCGAGTTGTGAGTGCGCGCTTAGAGTTATAATTATTATAAAATAAACGCATTATAAATACCGTAATTATTATTATTATAAGCCTGGACTGACTGCGGATAAGTGGTGCAGCTGACACAGGACATCCAGTCCTTACTCATCAAAGCGCACTACGCAAAGGGCGCGTCAGAAAAGGTGAAATCGATCTGCTCCATGGCAGGCTTTCATTGCTAAAATTCGCCGATACAATCGGTTATCAATGTTCTCTTTTGTCTACCCCCTTTTTAAAAAAAAAAGCAATCTATATGAGTAGGCGGCACAAGTACCAGAGATTTCCCACTGCCATCAGCTTCACGGAAGGAACTCGCCTGGACACAGACTTATAAGGAAAAGCAATAAATAAATAATAAATAAATAAATAAATAAATGTCATTTATTTAAGCTTCATAGTTTAAGTTAGTCCTTATTATTAACTCATTCGAGACGTGCCGCCTACGGATACGCGGCGAACCGCCGCGTATCCGTAGGCGGCACGTCTCGAATGAGTTAATGTAAGACACACTAAGAGCATTTATAAAGGAGATATTGCGATCTACTAACCATTCACTGCCTGGAGTGGGTCGCTTTAACACATTGCAGTTCGAGCATGTTCATTTTTATTCTCGGCAATGAAGGGGTTAGCCGGAAAGAGTTCCTAGTGGGAGCTGGTTAAACAGATCCTCGGGACTCACTGCGGCCGTCGTGAGCCCGAAGACGTTTTGCTACTTGGGTAATGTGGAGATTGTGACGGAGCACTCACGAACTCAGCCAGCAAATAGTTCTCGGACCGAGATCGACTGCCCTTTGGCAAGCGCACGACGGACAATGATAGCCAAGGTCGATCTAAAGACCTTTTGTTCATCGGGAAAGCGGTGCTTCGTTTCTAAATGAACTGGCCGTTTACCTCTTCGTTTCTCTATTTCAGGCTGACCTAGACAAAAAGAACCTGGAAGAAACTCTTCCAAAGACATTCGGCTTTTACCAGCGACTCGTTCAGGAGAGCGGGACGGGTCTCTTTGTCGGCAATGAGGTAAACAGTACCACTTGTGTCGATGTTTCTGTTCTACAATATTTTTTATTAAAACAACAACAACAACAACAACAACAAAAACAAGAAAGACCCCCCTCCCTCCCGCAAAAATAAATAAATAAATAAATAAAAAATTAAATTAAAATAAAAAATAAATAAAAAAAATACTTTAAAAATATAATAATAAAATAAATAAAGAAATAAATATAAAATTAAAATTAAAAAAAAAAAGATAGAGGCACGCTTGAGAGAAACACCTTTCTTACAAGAAAGTAACCAACAAGAAAGATAAAAAAAACACGCCTGAAAAAGATCAAGATAAAAATCTTTAGACAAAAAAAAAAAAAACTCGACCAACCCCTCCACACCCAAACACAAAAGGCGCGGATCCTCATAAGCCCCCTCAGATGTGGGAGCTCATGATGATCTGTGACTCCTGCTGAAACTACTTTGTATCCATGTTCCGTTTGACTGCTGGGGATCCTTGAGGAAGCTACGTGATTTCCAACACACAGTTTTGTTTTACTGGCAGTGAAGGGGTTAAGAACCTGTAAGACAAAAACTCTTCACGAGATAAAAGGTTTAACTCTTCACGAGATAATAGGTTTAACTCTTCACGAGATAATAGGTTTAACTCTTCACGAGATAATAGGTTTAACTCTTCACGAGATAATAGGGTTAACTCTTTCGAGACGTGTCGCATCCGGATTCGCGGCTTTACGCCGCGAATCCGGTTGCGGCGCGTCTCGAAAGAGTTAATCGGTAATGGATTGTCGTTTTAAACTCCGCAGATTGTCTCACCCAGTGCGCAAAAGGCCGTCGGGGCCGCCGTCGGCCGCCATTGGTCAGCGCACGGGCGTGCTTGGGCCAACGGCGGCCGACGGCGGCACGATGGCCTTTTGCGCTTTCTCCTGATTTGGAGATCGCCTGTCTCGCCTGTTTTGCACATTACTTTGGCTTATCTGAACGTCTGCGGACGTAAATGAGACCACTCCTTGCTAGCAAGAGGCATGTCCCTCGACTGCAAGAGTTAATTAACTCATTGTACCCCAACACCGAAATCCCCAAATTTTGCCATTGTCCTCTGAAGACTGCAGTGCAGGGCAGGACACAGATCGACCATGATAGTTCAAGGGTGATGCCAGAATAGCTTGGCGCCATAGGCGCCAAACTATTCTGGCATCACCCTTGAACTATCATGGTCGATCCATATCTTGCTGTGCTGTGTCTGGGGTAGAATGAGTTAAAATATATGCTGCTTGCACAATGAGCAGGCTCGGTGTATTCACAGAGAGTGCGAGCAGCCACTTCTGATAGCCTCCACTGTCTGGTTGCAGATTTTGCTGGCAGATCTGTACGTCTACGATCTTACGTGCAACGTTACTGGAAATGGTTTCGACGCCGCTGCCAAATACCTGGAGATACAAGCACTCAAGGAAAGGGTGGAATTCAACCTTAGGATCAAGACCGTACATGGCCAACAGAAAACAGACTCATATGTAAAACAAATTAAGTGCAATACATCGTGAAGTGCCTATGTTTCATTCTTTAATCCATTCACAGCCCTAGCGCCAACACGATTTTGATCGACCATGGTAGTTCAATGGCGGTGCCAGAATAGTTTGGCGCCGGTAGGCGCCAAGCTATTCTGACGCCACCCTTGAACTCTCGTCTTTCATCTGATCTGTCTCCTGAACTTTCAAACGATCTCCAGAGAACAACTCCCGAAGTCAGCACGTTCGACTTTCGTGCTCAATGTGTGAATGTTTGTATGTTGTTTATGATTGGGCATAAGCCCAGCAGTCTCGTCAGTTCTAAGACCCTCTAGACCCCATCCCGGTGAGTAAAAGACCCTCCAGCCGACGTCAGCCCGAGTTGCCCAGTGCACGGACCTGTTTTTGTGTTGGTTTTTTTTTGTTGTTTTTTCTTACTGCATCAGAATCTCAGCCTCCTGGAAACGGGTAGTGTTGACGCCAGAGATGTCTCAGGATGTCTCGAATGTTCAGTGTTTTTTCACGAAACCATTTTCAAGTATAAAATAAATCATGTTACTAAAGTCCATGAAAGATTAAGGTTTTGTCTGTTTGGATGTCAACAAGGATGCTGCATGCCCATCACACGTTTTCTTCTGTAGTAACCCATTGACTGCCGGGGCAAGGCGAACACTACCCATCTGCAAGAGACATAAATCCTCATATCGCGGGGGCTCATGGGGATTTATGTCTCTTGTTAGTCCTGTGTTATTTGTTCCCATTGTTATGGTGCCATCTCATTTGTGTTCTTCACGCAAATGTCGGTCAGTGTGATGTGGCTTCAAACGCAAAATCCGCGTTCACTAGCAGCCAAGGGGTTAAGTTCGCCTAAGTTCCTCAGAAACCTGCCGCCAAACATTAGGTTCAAAAGCCCCATTCGATAAATCGACCATGAGCATGTCACCCGCTCAGCGCTCCTTCGCGCGCTGAACTGACCGGGCAATAAGCGTGAGCCAGTCCGTTTGCTGGAGTACTCCCACATAGACCCCCTCGCGGAGTACACCACAAGTACACTTCAATTCAAATAAGCTACTAAGCATCTCATTTGAATAGAAGTGTTCTTGTAGTGTACTCCTCGAGCGGCTTTATCTCGGGAGTATGACGGCAAACGGTGCGGGGTACGTATCACGGTCAAACCATCCAACGACAACGCAGTCAATAGTTGCAAAGCAACCTGTGTGCAAGTCTTAGAATTTTCGTGGAGGAGAAAGGTGGGGGTGCGCGAGGGGTGGAGTCATGTACGCGAGTTACTTTCCCCGACGTGACCAATTACTCGGCAGTACTTAAGTCAATACCATCAATGGAAGCAACTTTTGCACCCGCCCCTTCCACTTGTGTTGAGGTAGAAGACTAGCCTGCTCCTCGATGTGTGTGTGTGTGAGAGAGAGAGAGAGAGAGAGAGAGAGAGAGAGAGAGAGAGAGAGAGAGAGAGAGAGAGAGAGAGAGAGAGAGAGAGAGAGAGAGAGAGAGAGAGAGAGATGATGATGATGATGATGAAACTTTATTTATCAACGGTAAAAAGTTTTGACAGAAACAAATCGTCATTTTACAAACTTGCCGTTGCTAACATCTACAACATAAAATAGATTAAAAGATAATAATAATAAGAAGAATTATATTTACACATATTATTTCATGCAACAATAAAAAAAAATTTAAAAATGACACAAAATAATAATAACACTTAACATTCATCTTATACCATACACACACACACACACACACACACACACACACACACACACACACACACACACACACACACCAACAATATAGATAAATGCATAATTATATTACATAAAAGCATTAACCATCAGGGTTTGTTTAAATGCCCAGTGTTGTTATGTTTGGCTCATCAGGTAATCGAAAAGTTTCGTTTTAAAGATTCCAAGTGAGGCTATAGTCTTCAAATGTGCAGGAATAGTGTTCCATACAAACGGTCCAGAAAAGGATAAACTAGTTTTAAAGAGGTCAATTCTAGGCAGAGGTAGGGGTAAAGTATTGTTCCTTGAGGACCGTTCGCGTTCTTGCTGTGGCACAAATTTGGTGGTTAGATACTGCGGTGTCATGTTATTTAATATCTTGTGCATGAGGATGCATTTGTTGAAATTAAGTTGTTGACGCAGGCCGAGAATGTTTAGATGTCTAAATTTGTCTATGGTAGGAATGGGCCGCGTATCTATCATTTTGACAGCTCTTTTATATATAGAGTTTAACCTGTTCATGTGAACATCACTACAACCGTCCCACACTGTGGAGACATAATCAACGTGAGACTTGATATGGGCATGAAAAAACAGTTTACGAGTATGTGTATCCGTTACTTTTCTAAGCTGGGACAACAGGAAAGTGTTTTTAGCAATGGTTTTACAGACTGTATTTATATGCGTCTCCCAACATAATTGTTCGTCAACGTGTATTCCCAAGAATTTACGCTCTGTGACTTGTTCTATCGGTTTAGCGTTCAGTTGTAAATGTAACGGCTGTGGTCTGCGTTGGTGTTTTTGTCGTGTAGTGATTAAAATACTCTTTGTTTTTCCTGGATGAAGAACCATATGATTCTCTCTACAACAGTCGGAAACCTCGCTGAGACTACTTTGTAAGCTAATGTTAATGTCAGCTGTTTTTTTACCCGAAACATGGAGGCTCGTATCGTCCGCAAACAGGTTGCAATTAACATCAGTGTTAGTAATATGCAAAGGCAAATCATTAATGAATATTATAAATAAAAAAGGTCCCAAGATCGACCCCTGGGGGACACCGTAGTTAACTTGTCCTTGTTTAGAGTATTTTCCATGAGTATATACCTTTTGTTTTCTGTCTTTTAGGTATGATCTAAAAACTGCTATGGCAGTTTCACTTATATGGTATGCTGCTAGCTTCTTTAAGAGAATGTCATGGTCGACAAGATCAAATGCTTTTTGTAGGTCTAAGAAAACAACTCCAGACATCAGGTTTTTATTTAGAGAGAGAGAGAGAGAGAGAGAGAGAGAGAGAGAGAGAGAGAGAGAGAGAGAGAGAGAGAGTGAGAGAGAGAGAGAGAGAGAGAGAGAGAGAGAGAGAGAGAGAGAGAGAGAGAGAGAGAGAGAGAGAGAGAGAGAGAACATCACTGACCCTGACTGAATCAAAAGTCATCTGATTAGACGTAGTCTAATCTGACAACACAGGGACAAAGGCTGTTCCAGGGGACCTATTATGAAGAATACAATGGACCAACCTACGCCGATATGTACAGATAGATGCACCGACCCAGTGAGCACAGCACATGGTGTCTATTGCGGCCTACAATTGTACTTTGGTGCCGAAAGTAGAACATATGTACGAGCGCGTATACCCCATCGCTGCTAGCGTTTAGAATGATCTCTCTGGAAATATTATTATTGTCCGCTGGAATGTATTCGGGGCATATCATACCTGCTCTGATTTGCCCCCCCCCCCCCCCCCCCCCGCCCACCCCCCACCCTCCACCCCCCCTCCCACCCCCAACAAACAAACAACAACAACAACAACAAAAACAGTAGCCCATTTTTTTTTCGTGGAAAGCGAGATTTGTAATGAAATATAATGAAATCTCGCTTTTCACACAAATGCACATGCTGGATTTTGCGAAATCAGGGCAGATGCGACCTAGGATAGGCGTAGCAAGAGGAGTAGATCTTCATGAGCCCCCGCAACTGCGGGGGCTCATGAGGATCTACACCTCTTGCTTTTGGGTGCTGCTCGATGTGTTCCGGCATCGGAGGGGTTAATGTAAGCGTTAGTTCGCCGTGTCTGAGTGTCTGTGTTCTTGTCAGTCGTGTGTCCAAGGGTTATCGTCGAAACTGTAGATAGCACACTTCAGAAGCGTACCGGAGCATACCTTCTTTTACAAAGTCCAATCTCCTTTCCATCGGCGTAAGAACCGGGAGGTGGGCGGGGCAAGAGGGGAGGGGGTGACTGTATCTTCTGCCCCGACCCCCCCACCCCCTTCCGACACTGACACACTGAGAGAAATAAACGGAGGAGAAAAAAATGTTTAAAGAAAATATATTGATAATTTTTTCATAAGAAAATACATTTTTTAGGAGAAACAATCTTAGTTTATCTTTGACTTACGCCGACTGCTGCCTTAAAGTACTCCTCGAGTGGGTGTATCGAGAGAGTACTCCCTCAAAAGGTACGAGATACTCATACAGCTATAGATAATGTGAACGACGCGAAAAACAATGAAGCACAGGTTAATTCAAAACAAACCTTGCAAATTCGGGCCAATCGTTGGGAGTAACCCGTTCACTGCGAGAAACACTGCACACCATCCCGCTACAAGAGGTGTAGATTTTCATAAGCCCACGCAGCTGCGGGGGCTCATGAGGACCTACACCTATTGCCGAAACCATTTTATATCTATGTTTCTTTGATCATTCAGTGCCGAGAAAATCTGAACACCCCCCAACTGCAAGATGTATAGATCCTCATGATCCCCCGCAGTTGCGGGGGCTGATGGGGATCAGTCTATGCCTCTTGCCGGCACCACTTTAAATCAGCGTTCCTGGCTTGCTTGGTGTTGACATAACGAAGATTGCACAAACAGCTGGCACTGAAGATCTTAACGGTTGGGGATCTTTGACCTTGACCTTTGATCTCCTGACCTTGGATATACAATGAATCCGAACATAAGCCGCATCCAAAATCCGAGTCCACTGGCAGTCAAGGGGTTCGTGGCACAAGTGGCCGGAGTAGCTTTAGTGCTTGACTGGACAGGTTATTCCTAACAGATCATTCGACTCACAGCAGCCGAGGAGAACGGTCCTCCGCTCCTCGCCTAGCCAGAGAGAAAACAGAGACCCAACGGAGAACGGACACCGCTCCGCGGGGTAGCCAACCGAGACCAAGCCTCGCCTCAAGCAAAGCCAAGTAACAGCACAGATGGCCTCCAAGAAAAACAAGCCGCCCGCCCTTGTTAGGGCGAACAGACGCCGAACCAACAAAGACCAGGTGGAAGACTATACCGCCAGTCTCCCTCAGGCGCCACAACAGCAAACAAAGGCTACAAAGGTGACAAGAAGCCAACGGCCTCCATTGTCCCCACCTTTTCAGCGAAGAGATCAGCCAGCGCAGCCGTACTGGGAACAGGTGGGGGATTCACCCCCTCCCCCCCCCCCCAGGCGCCGCAACCAATTCAGCCAAGGGAACAACCAACGTGGGGGCTCCCGCCCCCGCAGCAAACAGCCCACCCACCACGACAGGTGACACCTTTCGAACGCCTGGCACTTCAAGGAATGCCGATACCGCCGAGGGGGCTGTTTCCCAAGTTCGACGAGCTCATGCGGAGAAGCTTGAGCCAGTTGAACCATGCCGCAGCCCCCGAAGAAGAAACACCACCGCCGGAATTAAGACAACTCTTCCAAAATGAACTCAACTCACTCAGCATGCAACAATACCAACACGAAGAAGAAGAGGAGACAGCCCCCGCCAAAGAGCCCCCAACACAAGAGCTCAACCAGCAGCCAGCCGCACAAGAGACTGCCTGCCCCTACCAGAGACCCTACCGCCACCAGACTCCGAAGACACGACGAATTCCACAGAGTCTGTCTCCCCACCCTCCCCAGGGTCAGTCCACATCCCTGAACACCTACTAAAGAAACGGGCGTGGACCAAGAGAGAGAAGAAGATTCGTCTCAAGAAAATGGACGTCATCGACCTGGTACTGTTGCTACAGTCAGCAATACCAGTCATCGACGCAGTGAAGGGGGACGAGTACCACCGAGCACTCGTCGCCACACGATGGCTAATAGACACTGGAGAACTCGCCGATCTCTGTCCACCCAAAACTACGAACAGCGGAAGCCAAGCAGTCAAAACACAACAAGACAGCAACTGCCAAGCGACAGTAACCACAGCAAACAAAGATACCGAAACCGCAACCACCACAGCGACCAACGACCGAGAGCGCCTCACGACACCACCAGCAACCCATGAGAGGGGATGCAACACTGACCTACCAAGGCAACAGAAGGCCAGGGCAGACGCCCCACCGACTGACACCACCAACACGGCCACCACGACCACCCAGACCCCCGATGAAGCGAACAAGAATCACAACCCTCAACCACCGGCCAAGAGACAACAAACTACAACCCACCAACGCCACCGCCCACCAAAGAGATTCAGGACACAGCAACGCCCGGCACTACTTCCCACACCACCACCCCACCTCCGTCTACCACCACCACATCGCCACCCAGCCCGCCCATTCCAACGCCAAGCACCAAGACCCAGAATCCACTGGCCACCACCTCCACCACCCCGAATCCCCGCACCCTGCCTCCACCAGCCACGGTTTCGCCGGCCACCACCACCCCCGCCACCACTCGTACAAGAACTTTTAGAGTGGCTGGCCTGTCAACACCCTCCAGCCTGGCACTAAAGCAACGGTCCCCCGGCCTCACCACCCGCCTCCTCCACCACCAACCACCCGGCCCTGGCAACACCATCAGCCACTGCGCGACGGGGCGACAGACAGTCAGCAAGACAGGCCCCCTCCCCCCCCCACTCCCCTGGCCCATCCCCCCTCAGACGAAATCAGCGATAGCTGGAAGTCTTAGTCCCTGTAAAAAATTGCACTTGCACTTGTTATTCCTAACTCAACAGGGACAAGTTTGGACCCATCAAGGATGATGTGTCTTTTTGTTGGGGTGGGGGGTGGTGGGGGGGGGGGGGTAAGGCAGTAACCCAATGCGCAAAGGCCATCTCGGCCGCCGTGGCCCGCGCACGGACGTGCGTGGGCAAACGGCGGCTGAGGTCGGCCCTATGGCCTTATGCGCATTGGGAGACCATTTAGCAGTACACATATAATATCAGGACTACTGTCAAGCAGGGCGGCGGACACACAGACTGGCTCTGGTGGTAGAGCGTCGGACTCTCGATCATCGTGATTACAACCCCGTTGGAGTAAAAAATTGATAGACCCTACTCGGTGCCCAGTCTTTGAAATCACCTTCCTGGTGGCAACGTTTGGCCTCATAAACGTTTAACGGGTGGTTTTTTGTTTGTTTTGTTTTGTTTTTTTTTTTTGCAAGCAGGACGGACAAAGAAAACATAAAAAATATAATAAAGGCGATTTGTTAAGCGCTTATTCTAAAAGTACCTCTAAGCGCTGATACAATGAAAAGGCTAACAGCTAACACGCACACACACACACACAACATACGCACACACACACACACACACACACACACACACACACACACACACACACACACACACACACACATACACACACACACACACACACACACACACACACACACACACACACACACACACACACATACGTAACAGTGGTGATGATTTGTGCATGGCTGGGGAAATGAACTAGTGAAAGGCAGCGTTTTAGAGGTGGGTTTTGAGAAGTAATTTGAATGAGGAGAGCGTTTGACAGTAACGGACAGGAGCGGGGAGGCTGTTCCAAGTGGTGGGGCCAAGGAGAAGGCACGACCGCCTCGTGTTTTACATTTGAAATTGGAAAGGCGAAATTTGCGTGTGTCAGAGGAAGAGCGGAGGGTGCGAGATAAAATAAGAATAATAATAATTACGGTATTTGTAATGCGAACTAGACCCCCTCCCAGCTTCTCTCTACCGTGACGGCCTTCCAAAACTTCTGCCCTTCATTACCGACATCATCAACGCATCTCTAGAAAACGGCTCCGTCCCCGATATCTTCAAGTCCGCCATCGTCCGTCCTCTCCTCAAAAAACACAACCTCGACCCAAACGAACTCAAGAACTATCGCCCAGTCTCCAATCTCTCTTTCCTGTCCAAGCTTCTTGAGAAGGTTGTTCTCAACCAGCTCAACCTCCACCTCACCGACAACAACCTCCTCAGTCCATTCCAGTCTGCCTATCGCAAACATCACAGCACTGAAACAGCCCTTCAACATATCTTAAACGATCTGCTTCTCTCCACCGACTCGGGCAACATCTCTCTTCTTAATAATATAGGCAGGAGAAGTCAGATTGATAGAGTTAAAGCACATGCAGGACAGAGAATGCGTTTTTGTACGGGCAGCCAGTGGAGTTTTTCAAGGGCGGGGCGGATATGGTCACGCTTACGCACGCGCAGAACTAAACGGACAGAATGTTTTGCACTCTCTGCAGTTTATCTAGCTGGGTTTTGTGCAGGCCGGAAAGGAGGGAGATACAGTAGTCTAACCGTGATAAAACAAAGGAGGAGACAATTAAAACATGAAATAACGGGTCAATGACGCAAGTGAACCAGGGTACAAATGTTAGCCAATGGCGATAGCACATGACAAAAAAGGGATGAAGGACTTATATGCTGGCAGGTTTGTGTGTACGGTCACGTGTACTAACGAATGTATGTCACCGGATCTGCCCGACATTTTAAATACCAGTATCAAGCATTCTTCACGCAGCAATTTAAGGAGAAATACTGCAGGCTCCCAGCTACAGAGACATTCACAACTTGATTTGAAAAAGTGTTTTTCACTTAAGTCCTTGAAAGCAGCGAAGAGGTATAGATCCTCATGAGCCCCCGCAGTTGCGGGGGCTCATGATGATCTATGCCTCTTGCTGAAACCATCTTGTGTGTATGTTCCTTATACGTGCGCTGCGAGTGTAAATATTTTTTTTAAACCAAAGTCGCCATCCGGACTAACAAGCAAACCAAACCGTCAGCCTACCCGTACTATTTGCGGGAGTACTCCCTAGATAGACCCATTTGGAGCCGAGTACGTCACAGGTACACTTCTATTCAAATGAGATGCTAGTATAGCCATTCAGGGGGTACGCCACAAGTGTATTTTTATTCAAATGAGATGATCAAACGTTATGGGTGATTACAATCTGAACAGACCGGACGAAGACACCAACAAGGAAGATATAATGACTGGACACGTGCAAAGTGTGCATAACACCAGAGACTGAAAAATATAAACAACGAAGAATATACTGCATGAAAAAAATGTCCACCAAAGATGGTCGTCTTCACACCAGAGGAAGTGACTGCTGACTTTACCCCGGAGAAAGTGGCAGAATTCACTCTTTAACCCCTTGACTGCCGAGAAAACCTGAACACAACCAACAGTAAGGGGTATAGATCCTCATGAGCCCCCGCAGTTGCGGAGGTTCATGAGGATTTATGTCTCTTGCTGAAACCATTTTGTGTGTATGTTCCTTAGACGCCTGGGGATCTTTGACGTCAAATTCTCAGTGATTCAAAAAACGTAGTTTACGTCCATTGGCAGTGAGGGGGTTAATAATTACACATTCCTAAAACACATTCGTTTTGAAGCAATCAACCAATCAGGTTCAGATATCTTGCAAAAACATATGTATAGCTGCAAGGACCTCGGGATGAATTTTGTTCATCAAGCACCCGTTCACGCTGGGGTGACATCAACTAAAGTTTGAATGAAATCGGCCCAATACACTTAGAGGTATTGCCTGGACCAGAATACTTATGATCAAAGTGAACCCAAAAATGACCAAGACGGCCTGAACAAAAGAAGAACATAGACCGGCGAATTGACACATTAAAACCAGTAACCCCGTCGTAGACGGGGTAGGTGCAGAGGGCGACAAAACTGTTCACTGGGAAATATCTGTAGCTTAAGTTTGAGCCAAATCGGTTCAATAGTTTTACAGATATTGCCTGGTCAAAGAAAAAAAAAAAAAACCCACACAAGCTGTCAGACATACAGAATGTCTATCCAGAAATACACACCCCCCCCCCCCCCCCTTACCCCCTACACGCACACACACACATACACACACTCCCTGATTAACCACTCGGTTGCCGCTAGTGCTTTTTGTATCGACATTTCCTGCGGGAATCATCGCGTCCAAAAAGAGCAACCGACAGTTTAGGGTTAGTAGGCACACCGTAACAAATTTAGCCGAACACAACCAGCGCAGGCAAGAGGAAGACATTTTTGTTTTGAATTACGCCATTTAGCCCCAACGCCCTGCAACATGAGCTGGATCGACCATGATGATTCAAGGATAGTGCTAGACGAGCTTGGCGCCTTCAGGCGCCAACTCATCTGGCACTACCCTTGAATTAACATGGTCGGTTCATCTCCTGCAACTGTACGTAGTCGTCCGGTAACACCTCTAAAAATTTGGACACGCGGCCTTGGTGTTAAATGGGTTAAGAAGTAAATGTGAGCGCACCAAGGGGAGACAAATGCAGTATCTTAGAAACAATTATATAACCAGAGAGAGAAAAGATTCGGTCCCATATTATAGCAGTGGGTGTAAAATAGAATATGAGTGTCAAAGGCGTGTTTCCTTCTCAAATCTGTCCGGGGTGGGGGTTTGGGGAATGGAGGGGGAGGGGGGGGGGGCTGTAGCTTAAACCCTGTGTGTATACAGCCACCGGTACTGTAACCGGTGGATGGAAGTACAAGAAGATTAATTAATGCATACCGCACTATCAGCGTTTCAATGTTTGGTTTAAAAAAAAAAAAAAAAAGGATACGAGATCCGTGTAGCTAATCAAGTCCAAAGACTCCTAGAAACCATGTTTGCACAACGAAACTTGAAATATTACGCCGGTCCTCTAAAGTCCAAAGGCGCAAAGTCCACTGTGAAAAGCGAGATTGATATTGTAATACAATGTAAATCTCGCTTTTTCACCAATGGACTTCGCGTCTTTTCTCTTCCCATTTTGTGAAAAGCGAAATTATCATAGTATTAAATACAAATCTAGCCTTTCACAAAAAAACGACGTTTGCGTCTTTTATCTTCCGTTTTTGCGTAAATCGAGATTTTCATTGTATTAGAATGAAACCTCGCTTTTCACAAAAATGGACTGACCGTCTTTGACCTTCACAGGGCAGACATGATGATATTGTGGTTCCGGCCTGACTAACCTGACTACATGGTACATCCCTCTACACGTTAGCCTGGCACAACTCTCCCGCTAAAATGTGGAGGACACTTCTGCTCTCGCTTTTTCTCGCGGCCTGTATCAGAGGTTAGTGGTCATGCAGTGATTAATTTTAGTTGGTGTATTTTATAAATGGTTCTTTGTCGTTACTGCTAGTGTATTAACTCATTCGAGACGGACTACATACTGTTATGCGGCCCCAGATTAGTAGTAGTAAGAGAAGTAATAAAAGTAGCGTGATAATGATGATGCTAACCATCGTCAACATAACCATCGTCATCATTACCATCGTCAACATAACCATCGTCAACATAACCATCGTCAACATAACCATCGTCATCATTACCATCATAGTTTAAAAAAACAATTTTATATGCGGCCAAATTCCAAATAAGGACTGAGGCTATTAGTGTCTTGCAAATAGGAGCTATACCAAACAAAGCAAGGAATTAACGAGAAGAAGAGAGATGGTGCCTGAACTTATCCATACATCCCATCACCATGATGAAAACACCAGAAACCTTACAGTTGCATCCACACCAAAACGTTGGCAATAAAACTGAAAGATAACGTAGCATTACTAACGAACGACCAGGCTGGCAATTCTTTATTCGAGACGTGTTGCATACGGATACGGATACGCAGCAACTGCGGTGCGTCTCAAACGTATTAACGCATTCAAGAAACAATAGGAACCCGCGGTGATCATGGACGGCCCTGACGCGGTGGGTTATGGGGGACAGGAAAATCTATTGCCTATGGAGTACGATCTGAACACTGATCAACTCAGGCGCACTCCAACTGTGCCACTTTGATTTACCAGGACCGTCCGTTGAAAGCTCCTGGTAAATCAAAGTGGCACAGTTGGAGTGCGCCTGAGTTGATCAGTGTTCAGGTCGTACTCCATAGGCAATATATTTCCCTGTCCCCCATAATCCGCCCGTGAGGGCCGTCCATGATCACCTCGGTGCTGTGGACGTTAAACCCGAACTAACCAAAACCAAATCCTAGGAACCCGCTTTGAAATCGAAAGGCAGAACAACCACCCAAAAAACTGTTTTGTGTTATTAAATTTTCTTTAAAAACGTTTAGTCGGACAGCTTCAAATATTGTGCTTAACCCGATCAGTGCCGAGAAAATCTGAATGCCACCCAACTGCAAGAGGTATAGATTCTCATGAGCCCCCGCAGTTGCGGGGGCTCGTGAGGATCTATGCCTCTTGCCGACACCACTCTGTATCCATATTCATGGGGCAGCTAGTTTTTTGCTGTTGAAGTAATCGAAGATTCCAAAAACACACCCAGCGTCAACTGGCATTGAACGGGTTAATATGTTACCAAACTAATTTACACATGTATAGCTTAATGATATGTGAGAGGGAAAATTATACAATGTTTTCTGAATGTTTGTGGGACTTTTTGTCTGGCAGAGTCGGCCCAGGTCCCGTGCTACGCAGACCGCGCATGTCACGTAACAATGCACCCTACACACTGTCTCTCCCAGCCCCTCATCTGCCACGACTTTGAGGTAACCTCAGCGTTTGTTCACAACGAGTCATGGTGTTTTACCTCTTCACTGACAGTGGCCATGCTTATTCACCCCTTCACGGACCGCGGCCCTGTCTTTTAACCCTTTAACAGCCAGCGGATGCAGATTTCGATTCTGGAATCTTTGTCAGTGCAACGCCGGAGTGTCCCAGGTGTCCAAGAAACGTGGTTACACAGTGATGTCAGCAAGAGGCATAGATCCTCATGAGCCCCCGCAGTGCGGGGGCTCATGAGGATCTATGCCTCTTGCAGATGGGTGATGTTCAGGGATAACGGGGTCATAGACTGAAATTGGCATTGAGTACTGATTGCAGATTTGAACTAAAAGGAGTCTTGCTCCACGGCGGGCGTTGGCCGCCAGAAGTGGACGATACAACGCGTTCTCAAAGATGTCTTGTCTCAGCTAAGATTTTTCTGTCCTTTTTACGGCACAATGCGTGAGGTTGGGCGCAGGTACAAAAAGATTCCACTGAAGAAGAACAACAGCACAAATCTTTGAATTTTACGACATTCACACGTCACAAATTAAATCGACCTACTCCGGACAGTAACGTTTAAACAGCTCGCAATATCTCCTTTTTAAATGTTCTTAGTATGTCATACAAGAATGTTGGCCAAAAGGGCGAACTTAAACTATGACGTTTGAATGTGGTAAAATCACCGACTTGTGCTCTTCGCAGGAGAGTTCCTTCCGTTACGCTTAACTCTTATCAGCCCAGAAAACAGCACAGCAAGGCATGGATCGAGCATGATAGTTCAAGGGTGGTGCCAGAATAGCTTGGCGCCTATAGGCGCCAAGCTATTGTGGCACCACCCTTGAACTATCATGCTCGATCTGCCTCTAGAATTGCAACACAGTCCTTCAGAGGGCAAACTTCAAAATCTGGCGATTTCGGTCCTGGGGCAGAATGTGTTAAAAGGTAGCGGAAACCCCATGTTTTGTGTGCCTGCTGCTATGAATTCTGACAAGAAAGGTAGAAAAGGTCTTAGTTGAATTTATTAAGGCAACATTCATAACCAGGTGTATCGGCGACGTTCAGCAGTCAAAGCCCACCATGGACATCAGCATGTCGCTTTAACTCATTCGAGACGTGCCGCCTCTGGATGCGCGGCATACGCCGCGTATCCGGATGCGGCACGTCTCGAATGAGTTAAGTTATCCCTTTGTGCATCATTATTGTTAGACATATTACAAACATTTATAACGCAGATGTTGAGTAAATATTTAAGCTTGTCTCTTTTACCTTCAGGCTTTGGTAATGGAATCACCTAACACTTATCTTTCTTTGTTTCCAGTTCTGTATGATACACATACTGCATGACGGCGTCCATTTCGACTGTAAAAACAAAGAGCATGAATGGATGGTGAGAATGTGCAGGCTCTCTCTCTCTCTCTCTCTCTCTCTCTCTCTCTCTCTCTCTCTCTCTCTCTCTCTCTCTCTCTCTCTCTCTCTCTCTCTCTCTCTCTCTCTCTCTCTCTCTCTCTCTCTCCCTTACATACACACACACACACACACACACACACACATGCACGCACGCATGCACGCGCGTGGGTGCGCGCACTAGTTTGTTTTTTTGTTTCAGTTTTCAGAAAGCAGAAAGGCATGCAGTGTAAAAGCACAGAACAAAAGTGTATTTGACCACAATGAGCCGTAAAATAAAAACCGATGATGCCTGTGGCTTGTTCCTTAATCATCTGACACAGGACAACCAGTTTTAATAACGGTACAAAATTTGATGACGTGATTTTCACGAGAAAAAAAAAACTGAGTCGATTTCATTGCAATAACCTGCATGCGACTTTTTCCACGAGACCCCAGCTGACGCCATATTCCTGGCTCTTAATCTGATCACGAGATCTGCACAACGAAACAAATGTGAAAATGTAGGCGAGCGTTGTGGCCAATAGGCAGCATAACTCAGTTCGCCGTTTTTTAAAAATTCTGAACAATTCAAGCTGAAATTTCAATATCCTCTAATTTTTGGGACAGTATGTTACTCAATCGCTTGCAGATACGCGTCAGGGCTGAATAGTCTAATTTGCATGAGACCATTCAGCCCTGACACGTATCTGCAAGAGCTAGAGATTTTACACTTAGTGCATATATTACTCTTTTTCTCATAATTTCAGAAGTGTACCGAAACCCCAAATCCCGACACCTGTACTCCGCTTCTCACACACATGGACGTCAAACCGGGCTGCACCTACTGTTGCCAAGACCAGCAGTGCATGCACGATCTTCACAAACCAACTACAACAACCGCAGCCACAATCTCAGCAGCATCGGCCGGAATCACAGCAACAGCGGCTGCCGGAATCACAGTAACAGCGGCTACGGCGGGCGCACAATCCACCGCGCCATCGCAGACTGTGTCAGGTCCCGCAACTGCTGGGGACAGCTGTTACACGACGTCGTGCAACCCAGGGGACACGATGGAAGAGTGCAGGAATGGGGCGTGGGCTTGCAAAAATAATGAGGTTAACTCTTTGCCTGCTATGTAACTTTTCTGCATTATGTACTCTGCCACTAAGCAATCAGGTGTTACTCACAAACCAGATTGATGGATGGAAATGATCGTCTTGTTCTATACCTGCGTATTTCTCTGTGGGCTGGCGATTGGGTGCCTGATAGGCGGGGGCAGGGGATCTTACTGTTTGTCTGTCCAGCGCTGTGATTCCCCTTGGTTTGTATACAATCAGGTGTTAACCTATTACATCCTGAGGCTGAATTTGTAAAATTTGCTTAGTGTCCTATGAAGGCTACATTACAAATTACAAGATAGATCAACCATTTTAGTTTAAGGGCGGTGCCAGAATAGTTTGGTGCCTCAGGCGCCAAGCTATTTTGGCACCACCCTTGAACTATCATAGTTAAATTTATTTCAAGCAATAGTGCATCAGGATGAAAAGGGTTAAAAGTTCATTTTTGGACCAGGTGCACGTGCCAAGTAACTGCTTGTAAAAAGACACATTCAGCGCTAAACATAGCCATGCACACGCACTGCAAGCGAACCTTGGCTGGGCGGATCTCGTTGGAAGATTTCACAGGAGGTCAAGTATCTGAATAATCAAACGACTGGCGGGGGATGAAGGGTTGGTGTGGGAGAGGGGAAGGATTGGCCTTGGGGGAAGGAGTGTGTGTGGAGGAGATAGGGGTGGGAGGGTGGGGAGGGGCTAAGTTAACCCTTATCATTCGGAATACACCAGTGTGTGAAATAAGTTTGACTAAAATAGTTCAAGGGTATTGCCAGGCGCCACCCTTGTACTAAAGCCATTGGTCTTAATCCTTATCTGTAAGTACTATAATGTAGCTTGCATATGGCAGTGTACAAATTTGAAGCTTTTAGCCTCAGTATGATATGGGTTAAGTAGAACCAGGTCCACCCAGGCCTATCATAAAACAGTGTATCGATGATCTCCTCCCACTGATTACCAACATAGTTAATGCCTCTCTCTCTCTCTACAGGTGCTGTGCCTACTCAGTTTAAACATGCTGTTGTGACACCACTCTTGAAAAAGCCTGGACTGGACCCAAACGACTTGAAGAATTTTAGACCTGTCTCTAACCTTCCGTTTATTTCAAAGATTTTGGAGAAGGTTGTTTTGAAACAGCTACAAAGCCATTTGTCTGGAAACGGCCTGTTAGAAATGCATCAGTCCGCATACAGAAAGGATCACAGCACGGAGACTGCTGTGCTGAGCGTCCTGGATGGCCTGCTAGCGAAGACAGACAAGAGACTTGTCTCTCTCATTGCTCTGCTGGACCTCAGTGCAGCATTCGACACGCTCGATCATTCTGTTTTGCTGAAGAGGTTAGAGGTGACCTTTGGCATCCGTGGTACTGCCCTGGCCTGGTTCACTTCATACGTTAAGAATCGTTCTCAGGCTGTTATTGTTAATGGCCAGCTATCTGCTTCTAGTCTTTCGTTGTGTGGAGTCCCTAAGGGCTCCGTATTAGGGCCTGTTTTGTTCACTCTATATTTACAACCTCTGTCTGATGTAATTGCCGCCCATGAGTGTGATTTTCACAAGTATGCTGACGATACTGAATTGTCAAGAAGTAGCGCGCCTAGCCATTTCAGCTCCGCTAAGATGAGCGTACAGTGTTGTATAGACGACGTACTGTCCTGGATGACAAGCAACAAACTTAAGCTTAACACCGACAAAACCGAAGTCATGCTTGTTGGCTCTCAGTCTCGCCTTAGTCTGATTAACGGCCAGTTCGCAAACATTAGTGGCTGCAGCGTTCCCTTCCAGAACTGTGTCAAATATCTGGGTGTGACGATTGATTCGACGCTCTCCATGCATGATCATATCAGTAGCGTCTGCCGAGATGGTTTCCTTGAGCTGCGCAGAATTTCTTCCCTCAGACCGTATCTCACAGAAAGTGCGGCGTCAAGACTTGTAAATGCATTCATTACGTCCAGGCTTGATTATTGCAATTCTGTACTGGCAGGTTTACCGGCAGATCAGATTTCACGCTTGCAGATGATTCAAAACAATGCGGCGCGTCTCATCTTGAAGAAACGAAAGAGAGACCACGTTACGCCTCTACTGAAGCAGCTGCACTGGCTGCCCGTAAAATTCCGCTGCCAGTACAAAATTGCAATTTTCGCCTATCGGCATTTTGACGGATCTCTCCCGCCGTCTTTTTGTCAAGTTGTCTGTTTATCAGCCATCACGCACCCGCCGTTCCCTTAGAGTAAAACTTTTAAAAATCCCGAAGCTTAACATGAAAACTGTCGGGGAGCGTTCTTTCACCTTTTTAGCCCCAAGTGTGTGGAACTCACTGCCAACTGAAATGCGGAATCTGCCCACATTGCCACAGTTCAAAGCTCACTTAAAGACTTTTCTTTTCTGTCGGACATTTAACACTTAGCTCATCTTTAGCTAACTATTGACTGCCTTTATTCTGATCCTAGAGGAAGTGAATGTAAGGTGTTGGGAAGAGATGGGGTGGTTTAAAATAGTGTATAATCGTGCGTGTGTCTGAGAGAGAGGGTGTGCTGTTGTGCATGCGCAGTGAGTCCAGTGTTTTCCTGGAGAACAGCGCTATACAAAAGAATATGTATTATTATTATTATTATTATTATTATTATTATTATTATTATTATTATCAGATTCCTGCGTTGCCCTTCAAATTTGACTCATTCGAGACGTGCCGCATCCGGATACGTGGCATAAAGCGAATATGTTACGGTGGTCAACGAGTGGGTACGGCCCAAGCGTGCATTTATATTGCGAGGACCATGGGAGGTAAGCTTCACAGGCAAAAAAGCAATTCGGGAAAAAAGACACCCTCGCCACATCCTGTTAGAACAGGACCATCGCCATCAGACCTTCCACGAAGCAGTGATGGTTCTGTTCGAACAGGATGCCCTGGCCATACCACCTTCTTACCTAGATGGCATCCAGAGTTCCTACGCCACTGCTGAAGATGGTCGAACTCAAGTGTGGAGTGGCCTTTTCTTCCATATATATATATGTTGTTTGTTTCAGTTCTGTGAAGTGCACACCGACTACCCTTCGCAAAACATCAACATGACCTGCACAGACAGCAAGTGGATCAACTTTGAGGTTACATTGCCTGGTTTCTTAATTATACGGCTACAACTTTACTAAGGCTATTATCATGTACTCCCTTACATGCTAAGCATCTCATTTGATTAGAAGTGTACTTGTGGCGCACTCCCCGAGTACTCCTGCAAAAAATACCGGATCATGAAACTGTGTTCCTTAGAATGAAAACGCTCTGGGATCACCTGATGTCCGTAGTATAGTCCATCGTGAACATTCTCATGATGTGTTTTGTTCAATTCAGTAAGGTGTGCACGTGCAAGATCGAGTGGCCGAGTTTCCTTACATTTGTATAATGCAAGAAATCGCTCAATGCTTCGCTTGGGGCACAGGCTTTTGGTATACTGTGGTCATTGTGAGTTTATGCTCGGTGTCAAATGGCGTAGTAATGACTAATACACCGTTTGGCGAGTTATAAGGTAAAATTGCTTGAATGTGGGTGCACACAGCCTCATTTTGCAATCAATCAATCGATCGATCGGTCGATCGGTTAATCAATCAATCAATTAATCAATCCACCCTCCATTCACCCATCCATCCGCCCGTTCGTCTGTCCGTCCACCTACCCACCCATACCCCTATCCTCACCAACAACAACTGACTTTGTTTAACTGAGGGTCCGCGCATATAATGATATCTTGCTTAATCCCTTCACAACAGATCCCAAACAAATGCAAGAGACATTGGCCACACTAGGTCCTCCATGGGTCGTGGCAGAAGGCCGACAAATGTCTAACTCTGCTGTGTGAAGGCGAAAAGTAAAAAAAAAAAAAAAGACTCAATCTCGCTTTTCACAAATATATACTTAACTCATTGAGCCCCGACACACCACAGCAAGACTGAGATCGAGCATGAGAGTTCAAGGGTGGTGCCAAATGGCACCACCCTTAAACTATCATGCTCGATCTGTCTATAGAATTGTAATACAATCTTTCAGAGGGCAAGTTCAAATTTTGGGGATTTCGGTTATGTGGCAGAATGTGTGAAGTGTATTTTGCCTTCACAGTGCAGATTTTTCCTGTTCACGTATTTTCCATTCAGGCGTGTCAGATGAAGCTAGTTCGTCACTACTGCTCCATAGACGGAGGCCACGCTGAGCACGAATGCCACTTCTGCTGTCCCGACACTCACTGCGTGGAGCTCATTGCAAACGTCCTCAAGGTCCCGGCCAAGAAAGGGTCGTGTGATACTGACATTACAGCAAACTCCAACACCACCCGTACGCCAGTGTCCGGAGCACCTACTCTGTCCACGATACTCGTGTCATCACAGCCAGGTTTGACGTCACCAGCAATGCTGACGTCACCCCAAATGCTTCATACTGACACAACACCAACTGTTCATGGTACGCCCAATATAACAGAGCGTAATTCTTAACTCGTCTAAATAATAGTTATTGATGCAATCTTAATAACAAAACAATCTCTATGTATGACTTGCCAAAGGTGGGCTTAACCCTTTCAGTGCCCGTTGACAGAAACTGTGTTTCTGCAGTCTTCGTCAGTTCAACACCAACAAACCCTAGTTGTCCTGGAAACATGGATTCAAAGTGGTGTCAGCAAGAAGCATAGATCCTCATGAGCCCCCGCAACTGCGGGGGCTCATGAGGATCTATACTTCTTGCAGTTGGGTGTGCTCAAATTTTCTCGGCACTGAACGGGTTTAAATATACAACGTGAAGACACGCACACCCGTACACACTACAGAATTCGGAGACACGTATCTGTATTTTGAGCCTCTCATATGGAATCTTAGAAGAAAATCCACCATTTTTCATTTCCAGATTAACTTGTGGGCATGAGCAGGTATTAGTGAAGAAGATTACACCAATTAATTTTTTTTTTTTAAAGTATATCAACAGGTCACTAAAAATATTTGTTTTCATTCCTACATCACACGACCAATCACGCAGGCGCAAACCTTAATAAGTCGACACGTGTAAAATACTCTCAGCGGCATACAAAATCAGACCGTAAGGTCTTTTTAGGCATCGTGGCTTCGACATAAAGCATGGGACAATATGCTCCGAAATAAATGACAGCTCCGCTGACCTCTTTCACATTTGGAAGGTATCACCGCATAGGTGCGTCGGCAGTATACTAAGGAAGTGTGCAGAATGAATACATCATTTCCAATGCCACATTGCCCGTTAGTTAAGTATGTTTGAATGCATCTACAAAGTTAGGGTTCATGCGGCCTTGCTAAGGGATGTATCGCTGAGCCTTAGGCCTTCGGGGTACACTTGTTAAATGTAACCTCCCACAGACTACAAAGGTCCGTGGTGCAAACTCCTGCTACCAGTATTGATATAATGAGGTACAGTACAGGTTTATTCGTCGCCTGTATAGCACTTTTGAAAGGCAAACCAAGCACAGCAAAATACAGTTCGATGCTATATTCTTATCAACTTACACAGTAAGCAAAAGTAGTACTTTTGCAGTGTTCTGACCCTCGGATTGCTCGTTTTTCCTCATGATTGCCGCACTTTAAATCTTTGAACTTCGTCTTAAGGGATGCAAACCATATTTTCAGGAGAGACAACTTTCAACGCAGTATATGTATTGTTTGATACCGAAAAAATGGCGATTATGTACTTTTCAATACGTATTGTGTATTGATTGGTACTTTAACCCCTTAACTGCCGCGGCAAGGCAAACGCTACCCATCTGCAAGAGACATAAATCCTCATGAGCCCCCGCAGTCGCGGGGGCTCATGAGGATTTATGTCTCTTGTTAGTTCCATGGTCTGTGTGCCTACTTTTGTCACATTTACATCTGTGTTCTTCGCGTGTTCGTCAGGCGAGTGTGCAGTCGTGTTGGACGCGAAATTCGTGATGCACTGGCAGCGAAGGGCGATAAAAAGATTACACTGTTTTGTACACTAACAAGTACTTGAAACACGTATTAATATACTTTTCCCTAATAATAAATTCGTGATGCACTGGCAGCGAAGGGCGATAAAAAGATTACACTGTTTTATACACTAACAAGTACTTGAAACACGTATTAATATACTTTTCCCTCACCCCAAACTAGTCTGTGCTGACGGAGTGCCAGACTGCGCCTCAAAGTACATTGATCAGTGCAGCAACCACATCGTTCGAGTCCGCCTCTGTCCCTTGACGTGTGACGCATGCAACGGTAAGTCCCTTGTCTTTCATTTATTTTGCGATACTGTTCTAATGTTGTTGTGTTTTTTTTTAATTATTAACTTTTTCACTGCCGATAAGAATTGAAAAGATTCCACTGCATGACAGCTATCTTGGATTTATCAGCTGCAGTCACCTGAAACTCAAAATAATGTCAACTATTGCAATCAGTGTTTATTTGTCCTCGCCTCTAATTGCTGTCGTGCGGTTGAAGAAAAACGTTTTCAGACGGAGACAGCATAAGCATTATCCCACATGTGCATTGATATAAGATTACATGAGCGGGAAAAGGGTGTGAGACGTATAAAATGTCTGAAGACCATCGCACTCAATTACGACTAAGGCTAGCAAGAGGCATAGATCCTCATAAGCCCCTGCTCTTCTGTTGTTGTTTTTCCCAGATGTGACAACCTCAACCACACCACCAACAGCCGAGACGACTACCAGTACAAATACCGCTCCGGGAGGTAAGGAACATGAACACACACGCACACACACACACACACACACACACACACACACACACACACACACACAAACACAAACACAAACACACACTGCCCAACGGGCACGAACGTGCACACGCACAGGCACTGGCATACTTTTACTAGAAAGAACAACAATTAATGGCATATCACATGTTGCATCATGGACTAGCTACTGCAACTGACTTGCTTCTGTTTAGGAAAATATCCTGTTTCTAACAATGTCTGTCACGATAGGACAATATCCACGACTGTCTTGGCCATATTTAGGAATATAATGCAATCGACTTCGCTTACACCAAGGTCGGATATAGCAAATCTAGGACAAAACAATTGTCCAAAGGTCCCAAGAGCACTCTTTCTATTTAAATTACTTTGCTTATTACAAACTTCGGATATCACAACACAAAAAATGGCGATTTGTTATATCCGGAATAATAATAATAATAATAATAATAATAATAATAATAATAATAATAATAATAATAATAATAATAATAAATGCAATGCAATGAAAATCTCGCTATTCACAAAATGGAGTTACTGCCTGCATCATTTTGGAGGAGGTGGGGTGGGGTGGGGAGGGGGGGGGGGACAAGATTTTCAAGGTAGTACAGTGAAAGTCTTGCCTTTCACACGAATGGGCTAATTTTCGCCCTCACAGAGCAAAACTCGACAAGGCTGTGTACCGACTGCTACGGGCTGACGTGCCTGATTACTGACTCAAAGGGCAAGCTATGCCCTGCCAACATGCCCTACTGCATGACCTCGGTCACTGACCCGGATCACGGGCGACAAATCAAGAGAACGTAAGTGGTTTTGCTTTATTTTATTTTTTAGTTTATTTTAGTTTACATTAGTTTAGTTTAGTTTAGTTATTTTGTATTTTATTTTATTTATTTTATTTTATTGTATTTATTTTATTTTTATTTTTTTGGTTTTTTTGTGGTTTGTTTCGTTTTGATTTCATTTTATTTCATTTTATTTTACAATTGTATTGTCCCAATTTGCCCCTGGGAAGACGCGTCGCTACAGTACAGTGCCACCGGACCTACTTATTACTTTTTACCTACAGACGATTTCCGGAAATGAGAAGCAGGTCGAAACTGCACGAGTATCAACGAGAACAGTGGTTTAAAAGCCCGGACAAACGCGCGATACCGCTTTTAATTCACCGTTTTTGTCGAAACACGTTCAACTTTCACTTACTTCTGATTTCTGACAAACGTCTGTTAACGGGGGATGAAAGCCAGAGAAAGAAACATCGATGAGCGGCCCGAATGCCTGGAACTTTACCATGGTGCAACGTACGTATTACGCCAGCGGGGATCGACTCCACGCCACACGTACCTGTGACGCTGATTATCTGGTCTACTCAGCAGCAACTCGCCAGTTGAGTCGTTATCACCTCGACCTCCTCTCACCCTGTCAAAGAATAAAAATTTTAAAAAAATACATTGAATGTTGAGCATTACGGTCTGGGGTCAGTTGGATAATTGAGCTTAGTCCTAGACCAGTCACTAAGCAAGGTGCTCCGCTATCGCTGAGAACCTTGCTTAGTGGCTGACGCAGGACTAAGTTCACTCATGGAACTGTCCCTTGGAGCCGTAAACCAGCACATAATTATTCAAATGGTCTGAATACAAAAATAGCATCCAAAATCACAGACGATCGCACACAATCATTATTATCCAAGAGAGCCCCGGTCTACAGAAAGTAACTGCATGGATTTCGTACCCTTTGCGGGTGTACTCCCCGGATAGACCCACAAGGACACTTCTATTCAAATGCGATACTAAGTATCTCATTTGAATAGAAGTGTACTTCTGGCATACTCGTCGTAAACAGACCCACTCGGGGAGTACGCCACAGGTACACACTCTCGGAGTACGCGACAGGTGCACTTCTATTCAAATGAGATGTTTTTTATAAGCATCTCATTTGAATGGATCGACATGTACTTGTGGTGTACTCTCCAAGAGGCAGTACTATCTGCGCGAGGGTTTCTGTCAATCCGTATTTTCTTTCAGTAGCACCTGGTCCAAAAATGGCGCCCACCGTCAAAAACAATCATGCCGAAAACTGCAGAACCGTAAATGCCGGTATTCATCAATGATTTTCGTTATCCCTACATCCGCAGTCGATATTTCAGGTTTCTAATCGGTATGAACCCTTCTAGCCACAAGGTCCCATTTCTCACATTTTGGAGGCGTTGCCTAACGACTATCTACCAGTTGCAGGGGATGGCTTGACCATGATAATTCAGAGGTAGTGTCAGATTAGCTTGGCGCCTGAAGGCGCCAAGCTAATTTGGCACTACCCTTGATCTCCTGCTTTAGGGATCCGGGGCTAAAAGGGTTACCGCGAAAAATTAGTGGTTCTATCTGGGGCGCACTCTCGGGCCGCAAATGGTAGGCGATGTGACAGTAATCTTCACATCTTCTCCTCTGGATCGTGACAAACTGTGTCTTGTGCAGGTGCGCGTCCCAAGAGGACTGTGCCGCCGTGAACAACGACCCAACCTGTGGCGAGGTGGAGAGCAAGATGCTGCAGGGATCTAAGTGCGAGTACTGCTGTAACGAGGACAATTGCAACGAACCACCCAACCTCGTGCCCAAGCGGGGGCTCATCACGGTCAACAACTGATCAGGAAGACTGATCCCTTCACTGCTTGTGGCTGGAATTGAAGCCCAAAACAAACAAACAAACAAAAAAACTCATCGCAAAATGAAAACTTAAGAGTACATACATATGAATTTGAAAAACGAGAGTCACAGAGCCACATGAGACCCCGCCACGGCGACGTCTCATATAGCTATGTGCCTCTTGTTTCTTCTAACCCTGTGGCTCTGTGCATCTTGATTTTCATGTGTTTCCTATGAGACCCCACCGTCGCGGGGTACCATGAGGGTCTATAACTCTTGCAGCGGCTTTGTCTCTACGGCACTGAACAAACAATGATTTCACTATAAACACAATATGCGTCCACTGTCAGGGATTAGAGGTTAGGGTAGGTAGCTGGCCTTGGAACAGCTTAAGCGAACACTTCGCGTGATTTCGCTAGTAACCGCTGCTAATCGTTTAGTCTCATTAACCCATCGACTGCTACTGAAGATACTGTTCGGCGGGAAAGACACGTCTTTTCCAGCCAGCGGTATCCCCAGCAGCTGTGAAGGGGTTGAAATTTATGTTTAGACACCATCAAACCCGCCGTCATCACCCCCCCCCCCCCACACACACACACACACACACACACACACACACACACACACACACACACACACACGTACACACATACACCACCAGCACCACCACCTACGCATACACTCTTCCTCCCGAATAGTCCTCTACGCCTGCTCCCAACCCCTGTCTTTTCTGCCCGTAGCAAAATTTCCAATCTTTAACCCCCTAACTGCCGGGGCAAGGCGAACGCTACCCAGCTGCAAGAGACATAAACCCTCATGAGCCCCCGCAGTCGCGGGGGCTCATGAGGATGTATGACTCTTGTTAGTCCTGCGTTCATGATGCCTATTTTTATGGTCTCATTTATACCTGTGTTTATCGCGCGAAGGTCGGTTTGGGTGTAATGGGCTTTCAGACGCGCAATTCGTGATCACTGGCAGCGAAGGGGTTAAGTGCACAGGATAGTTCCTTTCTAGTTCACCTGTTTCCTGAACACAATAGGCAGGAAACGACTCAGCCAGTACCCCTATGCGCAAGAGGCCGGTCATCGGGCCGACGTCGGCCGCCGTTGCCCCGCGCACGGCCGTGCGCGGGCCAACGGCGGCTGACGTCGGCCCGATGGCCTTTTGCGCGTTGGGACACAGACGGTCTCTGGACCATTACTCTCGTTTTGTTCACGCACTTTTTGTTTTTCTTAATGAATGAAATGTATCAACAAATAAAGGCCAGACCGTGACAAGAAGTCTGCGTGCGTACTTTGTGCCTTGAGATTGTTGGCCACAAACACGTGTGCCCTGTGTGGCTATGTGCGTGAGATTTCTGTGTGTATGCGTGCGTGCGTGCGTGTGTGTGTGTGTGTGTGTGTGTGTGTGTGTGTGTGTGTGTGTGTGTGTGTGTGTGTGTGTGTGTGTGTGTGTGTGTGTGTGTGTGTGTGTGTGTTCTCAAACAAATTTAAAGTACGTGTCATGCACTTACTCAATCATTTGCCATGTCAAGATTAGGTTGCGTGTAAAACAAAACAAAAACGAACCCGCATGACTATTTCATTTCGGTATTAAGGCCCCGCCACACGAGCCGGTTGTGCCCCGATTTTGAAGCCGATTCCGATCCGATTGCGATCGGATGACGTCAATTATCCGATCCGGTCCCAATCGGCTGGGAATCGGGTGTCTAGAACCTGCTCTATTTTTCCGGTCCGAATCGGCCCCGGTTGTAAGCTTCAACCAATCAGAGCGCGTCTCGCAAAGCATGTCGTAGTTTGCAAATGGCGGAACACGCCTGTTGTGATCAGAACCACCTTCGTTGCTAATGTTTCGCACGCCTCTTCCCGAATATGATGCAAAACTGCTGATAATGCAAGCACATCATCATCACTGTCAAAACTAGCAGCCATTTTGCAGAACAGGTACGACTTTGATCTTCGATTCAAACCGGCCGGCTAAACAAGTCGGGAAATGTGTGGCAGTGCACACGTTTTTTTTTTAGTTCGGCCCGATCACCCCTCGATTCGAAACTGATCGGGAATCGGCCTCAAAACCGGGCTCGTGTAGCGGGGCCTTTAGGTGAGGGGTGAGGGGGGGGGGTGAGAGAGAGACATGGGGTGGTGGGTGGGGGGAGGATGAAACGGGAAGGGGGGGGGGCATCTTAATTAAACCTGGAATCAAATTAAAACATACCCTTTTTTAAAACATCTTTCAGCGCTTCCTGAGAACACATTTAGAGAATAAATTATTAGGAGCGCTCAGATTGACAGGTAAAATGCGGAGTTTTACCAGCATTTTATCTGTCAGCCTGAGCACGAGTGATTTCCTTTGCGTAATGGGAAGGTCAGTCATAATTTAACTTATTCATACAGCAGACATACATCATATTTCAGTTCAAATCGGTGTCCTAATCAAGTGCAGGATTAGAACAGTGTTAGAGTATGTATTGCTATAGTACCTATTGGGTCTTTACAAGTTTGGAACTAACATTTTGTAGTACCCCACCGCAAGAGTCATAGATTATCATGAGCCCCCGCGAATGCGGGGGCTCATGATAATCTATGACTCTTGCTTGGCGTTTTAGTATCTGTGTACATTCTGTAATCACGACCTGGAACGGATTCGGAAACGTGCTCACTACCATCCGGGCTCAGTCCCGGACCAGAAGGCCGCTGTATTGCAAAATTACCAGGGTATCTGATTTCTCTTCCGTTTTCTCTCTCTCTCTCTCTCTCTCTCTCTCTCTCTCTCTCTCTCTCTCTCTCTCTCTCTCTCTCTCTCTCTCTCTCTCTCTCTCTCTCTCTCTCTCTCTCTCTCTCTCTCTCTCTCTCTCTCTCTCAGTTTGTTTTATTTTTTTTTTTTTTTACTGATGGTTGTGGTTTTAGTAGTGCAAATGATGGTAGTGATCATAATAATAATAACAAGTATCATTATTGTTGCTATTATTATTATCACTATTGCTATCCAAGTCGTATCACTCTGTTATTATTATCATCATCATCATTATTACTATTATTATATATTATATGTTTCCTATTATCAACAAATTACTTTATAGTATAATTTTTGTGTTTTCTCTCTCTCTCTCTCTCTCTCTCTCTCTCTCTCTCTCTCTCTCTCTCTCTCTCTCTCTCTCTCTCTCTCTCTCTCTCTCTCTCTCTCTCTCTCTCTCTCTCTCTCTCTTTCTTATGTGTGTAACTACTGGCAGGAAACACACCGGGTTACGTACAAGTCAACAGCTTGTTATAGTGCATCGATGAGCTGTTTGTACGGCCTAGCACAGCATTTAACTGTTTGACCGCCGGAGCACAGCGAACAGCCCCCAAATGCAAGAGGCACGGAAAAACTGAACACCACGCGACTGCAAGAGATATAGATCCTCATGAGCCCCCGCAGTTGCTGGTGTTAGTCACAACCGTGTGCGATGGTTTTGAGACCGCATTTTGTACAATTCGCACCCTTTTCCCGCCCATGTTACCTAATATCAATTCACACGTAAGCTAAAGTCTATGCTGTCTCCGCCATAGCGTCGGAAAAACGTTTTGCTTTAACCACGTGACGGTAAGTAGAGGGGGAGACCGAAGCACAGCTAAACATGCAGTCACTGCAATAGTTGACGTCATCTTGAGTGTTACATCACTAGATGACGAATCCAAGAGTCATCGCACTTTCGATCAGTAAAGGAAGAAGAATGAAAATAATAACGTCAAAAAAATGTTTAATTGGGAATCAAACACAAACACATCAGACGCCTTTCTGCAAGCGACACCAAGTCTAACTTAAATCTGAGGTATGTTCGTTAAAAATATAAATGACTTTCCCGTTATACAACATAAATCACTCATGCCTAAGTCGACAGATATAATGCTCGTTAAAACTCACACTTCGTCTGTTAATCTGAGCGCTCTTAATTTATTTTGGGTAAAACGAGATTTGATCTGTCAGACTTAGCATGAGTGATTTATTTTGCGTAATGGGCAGTCGGTAATAATTAAATCCCTGTGCAACTGGCCGCTGGAGGTCACATGGAGTTACTTAACCCATTCAGCCCGACGGCCGTATTTCCCAAATTTTGGAGGTGTCATCTAATGACTATGTACCAGTTGCAGGAGATGGATCGACCAAGATAATTCTAGGGAAGTGGCAGATTAACTAATCAGGCACTACCCTTGAATTATCATGGTCGACCCATCTCCTGCAATAGTGCGTTAGGGCTGAATGGGTTAATACTTGAAGGCTAGAAAATGACGACCTGCGAAGGAGAACATCGGTATCAGTACAAAATAATAATAATAATAATAATAATAATAATAATAATAATAATAATAATAATAATAATAATAATAATAATAATAATAATAATAACCGCGGACACAACCTGGAAAAAAAATCGTTGCTTTCACAGAAAATTTGCACGGAAAACTAGAGCGTGGGAATTTCAAAGTGATCATCCGGAATCGAGCGAAACAAATAAACGAAATGAGCAACATAGCGCATTATGACGCGGCTGGTCGAAATGACAATGAAACACATGTAATGAAAGAGAAGCCGCAAAGAGCAAATTGTGTCCCAGGCACGAAATACCCACAATTTGGAGTTGTCCTCTGCAGTACAATGCAGGGGACAGATCGACCATGATAGTTCAAGGGTGGTGCCAGAGTAGCTTGGCGCCAGTAGCGCCAAGCTATTCTGGCACCACCCTTGAACTATCATGGTCGACCCATATCTTGCTGAGGTGTGTCGGGACTGCAATAAATGTAAACCATATTCAGGAAGTGAGACGCACCCAGTGCGCAAAAAGCCATCGGGTGGACGTTGACTGCCGTTGGCCCGCGCAAAGCCGTGCGCTGGCCAACGGCAGACAACGTCGGCCTGATGGCCTTTTGCGCTCTGGGTACATCCCGAACCGCCGCCTCCCAGCGATAACTGAGATTTAGACAGTCACGTTAAACACAGGGCGAGGAAATCGGAAAGTTGAGCGCCTGACCGGCTGCCAGCGTCGATAGGCTACATAAATGGTGTGTATATACACACATTTCGGAGCGTTTGACGGTCAGGGGGACCTAATCGGTTTTCTCATCCTATGCTTTCAAACAAGTACCTCTGGTTGCGTCCAGCAGGTCAGCTGGGCGAGTCCAGCAGAGATTGCGAGTACGTTCAAGGTTGCAGATATAGGATACACGCCTTTGTCGAGACATGCGGTTTGCACAGAGTAGTAAAAGAGAAGGGAATTCGTTTTTAAAAAAAAAAAAAAAAAAAAAAAAAAAAAAGGCTCCAAGAAAAGGATTTTTAAAACCACTCGTGTGGGATATTCAGTTGGGCCTATCTCCTCTAAATCCATACCAAAAAGGTGCTTGCCGAGTGTTGAAATGAAAAACAAACAAACAACAACAAAACAAAGAAAGAATCCAGTTTACAAAAGAAAAGTACAACACAGTTTAACTCACTCAGCCCGACGGCCTATTTCCCAAAGTTTGGAGGTTTCATCTAATGACTATGCACCAGTTGCAGAGATGGATCGACCATAATAATTCAAGGGCATTGTCAGATGAGCTTGGCGCCGACAGGCGCCAAGCTCATCTGGCACTACCATTGAATTATCATGATCGACCCATCTCCTGCTGTAGTGCGTCAGGGCTGAATGGGTTAAGAGAATGTACGAAAGGTAAGTCGTGCAATATATTTTTGTCTGTGTATTTATCTTGAAAATTTATGAGTTTTTTTCTTTCTTTGTTGGGATAATTTTTGCTCGTACGACACGGTTTTAATCCCCTTTAACGTCAAGTGGACGCAGATCATGTTTCTGAAATATTTGTTAATTTAACGGCAAAGAACCCCAGATGTTTCAGTATCATGGATACAAAGTGGAGTCAGCAAGAGGCAAACAAGAGGCATACGTCCTCACGAGCCCCCGCAATAGCGGGGACTTATAAGGATCTAAGTCTCCGTCAGTTGGATTGTGTTCACATTTTTCTCGGGTGAGATTCTCAGTATCCTTTAATTAATTCATTCTACCCCAGACACACCACAGCAAGATAAGGATCGACCATGATAGTTCAAGGGTGATGCCAGAATGTACGCATGTGTCCTTCTTGGAGCCTTTTTTTTTTTTTATAAAAACGAATTCCCTTCTCTTTTACTACTCTGTGCAAACCGCATGTCTCGACAAAGGCGTGTATTGCCTTTTTATTTAAATTTAAATATTTTCAGATGCCAGAATGCAACCTATTCTGGCATCACCCTTGAACTATCATGGTCGATCTGTGTCCTGCACTAGAGTGCAGTCTTCAGAGGACAACGGCAAAATATCTGTGTTGTGTCTCGAAGGACACAACTGACAAACTTACAGAAATTAACAGTTTTCAAATGGCAGTCACCTTTTTGGTCTGGATGCCAGAATGGCTTGGCGCCTATGGGCGCCAAGCTATTCTGGCATCACCCTTGAACTATCATGGTCGATCTGTGTCCTGCACTAGAGTGCAGTCTTCAGAGGACAACGGCAAAATTTGGGGATTTCGGTGTTGGGGTAGAATGAGTTAAACACTGATGTAAGGACCTGTACGTCTCAGTCTCACGACCTTCCGGAGTCAGCGTATTTTGTGTAATACGGTGAGGTGGGTTGGAGGATTAGTTGGTCTTGCTCAATTAGAGTATTTGCCATTTGATGAATACTGTTGGACTCTCCAATGGAAGCGGGGGAGGGGTGGGGGACACCATGATTGTCTACACCTAAAGAATAAACTTCGTTCACCACGCCTCGATTGTCACTTCGCCACTGTGTCATACGAAGTTGACTAATTCATCGTGAATAAATGCATTTCTCAATCGTACCCTAAGACAGGCTCTTGCTTTGGGTGGAAGGTGCAAATTACACCTATGCTAAGATTGTCGTGATGCGTGAGAACGCCTAGCACAACAAACAAAAGTAATATCTGTGTTGTGTCTCGAAGGACACAACTGACAAACTTACAGAAACTAACAGTTTTCAAATGGCAACATAAACGTCCACTGACGTCAAACACACGTTGACACAATTGGAAGTCAGTCCACCCTCCGAAGGCAAAACGCATTAAGCTCGACATACTCATTTTAGACTTGCTGTCTTTTGCCACTAAAGGGCAGGTTCTGAGCCTGCGTCACGGGTCACGTTACTCCTGAGCGAGTCTGCCCAACATCCCACAGACAATATTCCCAAATACAAGTCGCATGACCTGCTTAAAGAACAACTCTGTAAAGGCAAAAGACAGTTGTTGTTTTTGTTTGTTTGTTTGTTTTTTCTTCCTTTTTTTTTTTTTTTTTTTTTTTTTTTTTTTTTTTTTTTTTTTTTTTTTTTGGGGGTGGGGGAGGGGGGGGGAGATTTTTTTTTAAAACAGAAAACAACGAAAGTATCGCTATTTGCCTCCCTCGCGCTGAACTGTTGTTATTGCCGTGGACACAATTTGTTACCCACTTGTTTGATTGGTAACAAACGTGATTGCAAGTTGTCACTGGAACTGTATTCTGGTCAAACATTTCCTATAGTAATCTCCTTGTGCTGGCAACCACTGTCACTGTATACAGATTTATTAATCACATGAAAGTGTCACTGATATGACAAACGTGTATAGTGTGTCAATGTTAAGTTTAGTCTAAAAGTCATGATGTGTCAGATGCTTCAGACATTTAAGACATTTTCAGAAGTTTTATGTGTAGAACGCGGGTGTCATCGTTAGTCATTGTTATTCAGAATGTTGTCGATTATAATTCTGAAAACAATTTATTTAAAATAATAAAATTAATTTTTAAAATGTCACAGAGACACTAGTATCCAATGTCACAAGAAAAACATTCAATTTCGATGATCGTTGCAACACTGTTAAGTGTTTTGATGAACGTACATCAAATGATTCGTACGAGGTCAATTCTAAATTAACTCATTCAGCCCGACGGCCGTATTTCCCAAATTTTGGAGGCGTCATCTAACGACTATGCACCAGTTGGAGGAGATGGATCGACCATGATAATTCAAGGGTAGTGCCAGATTAGCTTGGCGCCTGTCGGCACCAAGCTAATCTGGCATTACCCTTGAATTATCATGAACGACCCATCTCCTGCTGTAGCGCGTCAGGGTTGAATGGGTTAAAGGTCCCTTGCGCTGTAAACATTCGTTCCAAAGTGACTTTAACGTTTCCAGAAACTCCGATTGTGAGTCTGCTGTGTGGCCCATATTCGAGAAAATGTACCGCAAGATGCCAAAATCAGCGGCACATGTTCCAAAGTTACTTTAAATGTAGATCCGCTGATAGTAAGTGTTGTGCAGGGCCCAGATTATAGAAAATGTCCGGTGATCTTATCGTGCTGACCGCAACTATTGCCGTTCTGTGGTGCGTTTCAAGAAATTTGTCACGTTGCCATTCTTGTGTTACCCGCCTTGCGTTAACCACTTCCCTGCCAGTCGCCAGTACTGACGCGTTTGAAACTGTCGTCAGTCCAAGTTACTTCCCCGTCTGCCTGACGCACACGGATATAAATGATGCTAGCAAGAGGCATAGATCCTCATGAGCCCCCGCGACTGCGGGGGCTCATGAGGATCTATGCCTCTTGCATTTGGATGTTGTTCGTCGTGTTCCGGTAGTAAAAGAGTTAATCGATCGCATGCGCACTGAAACATAGGAACTGTCAACACAAACGCATAGTCTGTTAAAATTGCTTGGTGAGGCCCCAGTGCAGTGAAAATACAGAAGTTCCTTTTGCTAGAGCGCATTAGGCAGGGATACCAAAGTCATCTATGTCGGCGAAGGTTCTCTTATCAATTGGATGTATTCTGGCACATTTTGGAGGTTGGTGCACTTGTGTTTTTAGCTCATTCAACCCCGACACACCACAGCAAGACATGGATCGAGCATTGATAGTTCAAGGGTGGTGACAGAATAGCTTGGCGCCCATAGGCGCCAAGCTATTCTGGCACCACCCTTGAACTATCAATCCTGGATCTGTCCCTGGAATTGTAATACAGTCCTTCAGAGGGCAAGATTAGAATTTGGGGAGATTTCGGTCCTTCTGTAGAATGCGTTAGTAGTATTGTCGTGGGACAACGAATGCTGCAATTAATGATGTGTTTTTTTTATATATATTTGTTGTGTGGTAAGACAAGTCATCATGATGTGTTTAAGTGTTACATTTTTATGTCTCGTAAGTTATTTTCATTTTATGTTTGTCTTTAACGCGCTGCAAAAAAAAGCAAGATGAGGATTTCTTCCCAAAGTCTACCGTATTGTTTGGAGCTCACATGCGTTTATCTTTTAGGAACATTCAGAGTTGTTCATATTTTAGGCTTATTACGCTGATCCATTTCCCTCCTCTCTAAGCCAACCTCTGATCAACACACACGTCGGCGCACACAAATAAAGACGGACACACGGCGCTACCCGCCATTAGTACGCTCTGTGGGCTCGTGCAGCGACAGTATTCTGAAGAAGAAGAATACTCACAAACCAGATAGTAATTCCCCTTGGTTTGTTGTGTGAAGAAGAAGAATAGCACGAGCAGCAAAATAACGTCAATTTAAACTTCAAGTCATGGAATCGCCGTGTACACAGTGACGAATTTGATGTTTGACGTCACTCATCCGAAAGGCACGCAGCCTCTTCCATGGCTGTTTTCTTTTACACAGCCTCTTCCAGGGCTGACTGTTTGATGGGAGTATTTAGTGAATCCAAAACTTGCAAAAATGAATTAATATTTAAAAAGTTGAAGAGGTACAACGACGGATTACGAACTCATCCAATGTCTATCTCCAAGCTAGCTAGATCCAAAATTCCAAGTGAATAGAACGAAAATTACGGACAGTCAGATACGGGTCAACCGACTTTATATCAGTAAACGTCAATTTTTCTTTTGAACGAATCACCCAATTTAGATATGCTCAAAAGCACTCCGAAATACATATAGAAGGAAGCATTTCCTAAAGTTTCAGACCTGCAAACAAAGGGGATACTCGTGTCCACACATACACACACAGCTTCCCGTCAAATGCATGTTCAACAGCGCGGTTAGCGTAGTTAGGCATGGCGTAACTTTTTATCGTGTTACTTTACTGTCAGAGTCTGCCTATGTTCGTCATCTGCATGCATTTTCAATACGGTAGACAAAAAATACTCATATTGTAAGACAGACGAAACGAGTTCAGAATGACGTGGTGATTTTGTTTTGAAATTGTTACAGTAGAGCGACGTTACAGCAAACAGAAATTAGTTTGAATTCTCCAAGCATATACTGAAAATTTATACATGCCGGCGGAACGAGTGAATATCTTCGAGGAGATGTTTATTTAAAGAGTGAGTGCGTTCTAATTTTTTCTCCTTTTTAATTTTCATTTTTTATTTTTTATGTGCTGTAAAGCGTTCCGATCTTGCTGTTCGTGGGGAAGGGCGCTATATAAAAACTATGTATTATTATTATTATTATCTTTCTCTTTGGTGCCGGTTACAACTTGGTTATAATGGGGTTTACCAGTCCACAGAAGAACAATTCGTGTGAAACAGAGTGTGTCAACCCACCGTGACCATTGACCTTTGTGATGGGTTAACTAGATTAGAATGCATAGAAAGATCTTGTCATCAGCAACCTTTACGCCAGATTTGATTGAATACTAAATTAGTATGCATAGAAAGGTCTTGTCATGCGCAAACGTTTTGATTGAAACATTTGCAAAACTTTGATAAAAACTACAATTCTAGCCAAATTTGGCCATTTATAAAAATTATGAACTTTATGAAATATTCTTGTGACCTTTGACCGTTTCAAGGAATAATCCAAATTAATATGCATAGAAAGATCGTACCATCAACTATATCTGTACAAGTTTGAGTCTGAAGTTAAAACAGTATTTGAGGTTGGGGAAAAAAGTATTTATTTGGTAAAATAAAGTGGCTATTTCGACCTATTTCTGGATTACCCCATGACCATTGGCCTTTGTGATAGGTCAACTAAATTAGTACGCATAGGAAGGTCTCATCATCAGCTACCTTTGTGCCAAATTTGGTTGAAAAGTTTGCAAACACTTTGATAAAACCTCAGTTCTATCCAAAACTGGCACTTTTCACACATTTCCCGACCTATTGTGACCCTTGACCTTTCTCAGAGGTCATTCAAATTAGTATGCATAGAGAGGTCTTATTTACCATCAGGTATCTCTGTACCAAGTTTGGGTTCGAAGTAGAAAATAGGACGGACGCCGGACAGACTAAGTTTTGCTATCGCACGTGAGCGAAAAAGTACTACAGGATGTAAATCTAGCATCCCTCCTCGCGTGTTCATTGTACGAAATATCTTTCTTTGTATGTTAAAAATGGCACGCTAAGTGAAACTGGTAGAGCCATGGTGTTCGTGCGCAACCTCGTAAAACAATTTTGAAAAACGAAGAAACAGGTTTAGATTTTGGTCTGAATATGTGATCCCAGGTTTTTTTCACAATGTGGTCGTGAGCTACAAGTCGGTATTTCGGCAGAAACTTGAGAAAATAGGAAAGGAGGCAATCCCATCAAACCCTGATTTCGCGACAAATTGTCACTTATGTGGTTGCATGCGAACATCATCAATTCATAGCTTGACGCTAAGTGTAGTTCTGCTAAACAATTAAAGGCGATGTTAAAATAAATACAACATAGGGACTTATTTTAAGGTCTTACTCTCGGCAGTGGCTAGGAAACGGAGGGTTATGGGTGGGGGTGGGGGATACGAGTTGTGGAGGGGGAGCTGGACCCCAAATGTAAAAGTATGGTGGGGCGGCAGAGTATTCCCTGCCCCAAGCCCCTCCCCCCGCTCCCCCTCAACGCCTTAGCCCCCCCCCCCCCCATCCCCTCCCACCGCTTTCCCCCGCCCCTATATTTTTTTTGGGGAAAAAACGTGTGGGAAAGACAATTATTTGGATACACAGATCATAAATATAGTCAACTTCGCTTATCGCAAGGCCGGATATAACAAAAGTCGGTTATAACAATGCTTTTAAGGATGTCCCGGCAAGACTTGTTCTTTGTCTTTGAAAAAAATTAAGCCGCGCATAACAAGGTCGGATAAACAAAATTTAAAATTGTACTGTAAATGAACTTAGCCTTATCGATATGTCGAGATTTTTACATTAAAAAAGACTGACACTTCGCTTATAACAAACTCCGCTAATAATACATCAAAGAATCTTGGTCCCCTGCGAATTTGCTATATCCTGCTTTACTGCATTTTGGTTTGATATTTTATCAGGCTTGAAAACCATCAACCCTCCCCTTTCCTCGTTGTTGCAGTTTTCTGAGGCTGGACTAAAAGACCAGCTTGGGGTCATTTTTGTTTTTCTTGCTCTTGTTGATGCTGTTAAACCCACAGTGCCCGGTCACAGCGAACTTCAATGAAAAGCAAGAGACATTGATTCTAATGAGCGCCCGCGTTTACGGGGGCACACGAGGATCTATGTTTCTTGCTGACCTCATTCACGATTAGACATATGCAGTTACCCGGCAGGAATATTCAATCCTAGCCGTTGGCTGTGGATCGTTTCGTGAGAAAAGCAAGTGAGTTGAGGACGTGCCTTTAACTTGACCACCCTAACCCCTTGGCTGTAAGCTGCCAGAATAAGTCTAGGCTATCTCAGATTCACTGGCTCATAACTCCTTCTGCCTCAGGCACACAGATATGGCGCAAGCAAGCTGTACGTGTGTATATGTACTATTTCCAGTGACAGAACAGGGTCCATGTTTTCACGACCATGGCTGCGATCACAACATTGTTGACTTCGCTGCCTGCGTCACTCAGAGCAACTGGGCGTGTCATGACAATCAGGTAAAAATATGTCATTACAACAGCACGCAGTTGTCCCCATGAGCTCCACACTTTCTAGGGGACAGAAATTATGTTTACAGATTTCGGCTGAATTTAAATAACGTCTTCATTATACCTGATTACAATTGGAGAGAAGAAATAAACTGCTGTCCTACAACCTAATGTTACCAATTCGGAGTGAACGTACTCGTCCTGGTTTTGTTGTTGTTGGTTTTGTTAATAGTGGTACATACTGAATGGGATTCTCTCTATCTCTCTCTCTCTCTCTCTCTCTCTCTCTCTCTCTCTCTCTCTCTCTCTCTCTCTCTCTCTCTCTCTCTCTCTCTCTCTCTCTCTCTCTCTCCGGCGAGGTAAAGAGCGGGTGGTTTAGAGACGCCATCCATCCGAACAAGCGGGGCACCAGTGCTCTCGCTGTAAACATCAAGCGGGCGTACTCTGGCCGTACCTCCAACATCGTAACCCGCCCCACTGAGGCTAGACACCAAAACCCACACCGCCACGGACAGCTAAATGTACCCGGGCATGGCGGTAAAAACGGGCATCCCGGCCTTCGAGACCAAGGGCCTCAACACAGTCAGCGCCCTCAGCACGCAGCCAGTTCAAGCTTGGCGCCCCGATTCCGCGAGGAGCAGGCTGTGACGAAAGTCTTCAGAATGGCGCCCAGATTCCACCAAGAGCAGGCTTTTGCAAAAGACTCTAGTCAGCACGATCCGAACCATGCTGACCGTACACCAGCGCCGTTTGCTTATGGCGGTGGATCAAAGGCCGGGGCTGCTCCAGAACACAAGCCACAGCAGCCCGGCTATGATCGCACAACACTCATGGGCGCCCCTTTCTACATGGCAGGCGGTCGACCTGTGTACCCCTACCCGTACCCCAAACCCCCAACTTTCCCCTATCCCCCGCCGCCCCCACCCCCTGGAGTGCCGCAGCTTAGTGAGAGTGACTGTGCCGCCTTGTTTTCGCTTCTTCAAAAGTTCAGGCCACGCGCCGGAAATTAGGACACGCGTCATAGCCATTTCGACATTCTTTGATAAAGTCCCACTGTGCGCGTTTTGTGGACCAATTATTGACAGTAATTTCCGATCTGCTATTACCATTTCCCGATTTAAATATACTTTTTTCACTTAGCGATTTTTAAAAATATTATAGTTGTACCATTTTCTTAGACTTTAAATTTGTTTGTTTTTCTTTCTTCTTATTTTTAAGTCGTCAAATTAGCTTTGTGTATTATGAACTTTGTCGCAGGTGAACGTGCATAGTTCCTTGATAAGTCATTTTTTATTTGTTCTCTTTTATAGTTGCTGACTTTGTTATTTTTTGTTGACATAACCAAGCAAGAAAACCGTAAACATTCTGCTGAACTTAGACTAAGCGCGTGATAAACATTGTGTTTCTTTGCCGTGTATTTTTTTATTGAGATTATTTAAAGCATTCTATAGATATTGATATTAGTTGATTTTTATTTTTTATTTTGTTGGATTATTTTTTGTGACCATATTAATTTTGTATTATATTTTTCGCTACATTTGTGTTTTTATCGACATGCAAAATCGTAATCTAAATACTGTTCCGAAACGAACAGACGAACTGAGAATTGGCCATCTTAACATATACCATCTAGTTAACAAGGTGCCCGATTTATCCGTGTTCCTAAACACGCCCTTACATTTTCATATTTTTGGTGTGTCCGAGTCGAGGCTTAAAAGTTCAATAAGGGATAACTCCATTTCTGTCCCAAATTTCTCAGTACTCCGCAGAGATGCCTCAATCCCACAACACACTGGACTAGCTGTATATATACATAATTCAATACTTGGTAACGTCAAACGGCGACAAGACTTAGAGTCAGCTCAAGTGGAAAGCTTGTGGGTAGAAGTGAAGACATCTAAATCACCCCCCGTCCTCATTGGCTTTATTTATAGAAATCCCGCAGCCAGCTGGGACTGGTATGATGACTTCGTAGCAATGATGGATAGCGTAAATCAAAATAAAGCTGACGTTGTTCTTTTGGGCGATTTTAATATTGATCTTTCTAAATCTAAAGGGTCCAATGCTGCATGGGCGTCAACAACAGCACTATTTGGTTTAGAACAGTTAATTAAAACCCCCACTAGAACCACATGTACATCTTCAACCCTGATTGATCATATTTATGTGACAAATGATGATAAAATATCAAATGTACATGTTCCCTCCTTAGCTGTCAGTGACCATAACCCAGTATGTTGCACAGTCTCCATGAAACTAGACAAAGAGAACAAAAGGAGACATAAAACAATTAAATATCGTTCTTTCAAAACATTTAATAACGGCGACTTTCTGCGGGATCTGCGCAATACTCCTTTCAGGGACGTGTATAACCACACTTCTCCTGACAGTGCCCTGTCGTACTGGATGGATCTATTCCTTGGAGTCCTAAATAAGCATGCGCCCATACGAGAAAAACGAGTTAAGCACTCTACCCTGCCACCCTGGTTAACAGTAGATGTCAAACAGGCCATGTCATTTAGAGACAAACTTAAGAAAGAAAAACAGTTTGATGAATATAAGAAACAACGAAATCGTGTTAAATACTTAGTGAGAGCGTCAAAAAAACTGTTCTTCCAGGAAATGATTAGGGACAAAAAAGATACAGCATCGGTGTGGAAAGCCCTGAACGTTATAACAAAGGGTAAATCAGCCCCTGAAATACCATCCCATTTGTCAGCTGATATATTAAATAAGCACTTCCTATCGACAGCTGAAACACTTGCTCAGTCAGCTGCAAGTAGTAACGCAGAGTACCAAGTTCCTAGTGTACTGGAAAAATACTGTGAGGCCAAAAATATGCTGCAGACATTCATCATTCCTGATATTACCGTCGCTGAAGTCGGCAAATTCATCTCTAGCATGCCGAACAAAAAGTCCACCGGGATGGATGGTATAGACAACAAAATTCTGAAAATGTCACTACCATATACGGTAGAGGCACTCACTTATATCTTTAACCTCTGTATAAAACACAGCACGTTTCCAACTATTTTCAAAGAGGCCAAGGTAATTCCAATCCCTAAATCAAAAGATCTTGAAGATGTCAATAACTACCGTCCTATCTCACTTTTGTCGGCCCTGTCAAAGCCCCTTGAAAAACACATACAAAAACACCTCCTCGATTTTCTAGAAAAGGGTAATTTCATAAATATTCATCAGTCCGGCTTTAGACCGAAACACTCATGTCAGTCAGCACTGGCACACATTGTAGACAGCTGGCTGGAATCAATAAATAAAAACCTGATGTCTGGAGCTGTTTTCTTAGACCTACAAAAAGCATTTGATCTTGTCGACCATGACATTATCTTAAAGAAGCTAGCAGCATATCATATAAGTGAAACTGCCATAGCATTTTTTAGATCATACCTAAAAGACAGAAAACAAAAGGTATATACTCATGGAAAATACTCTAAACAAGGACAAGTTAACTACGGTGTCCCCCAGGGGTCGATCTTGGGACCTCTTCTATTTATAATATTCATTAATGATTTGCCTTTGCATATTACTAACACTGATGTTAATTGCAACCTGTTTGCGGACGATACGAGCCTCCATGTTTCAGGTAAAAAAAACAGCTGACATTACCATTAGCTTACAAAGTAGTCTCAGCGAGGTTTCCGACTGGTGTAGAGAGAATCATATGGTTCTTCATCCAGGAAAAACAAAGAGTATTTTAATCACTACACGACAAAAACACCAACGCCGACCACAGCCGTTACATTTACAACTGAACGCTAAACCGATAGAACAAGTCACAGAGCGTAAATTCTTGGGAATACACGTTGACGAACAATTATGTTGGGAGACGCATATAAATACAGTCTGTAAAACCATTGCTAAAAACACTTTCCTGTTGTCCCAGCTTAGACAAGTAACGGATACACATACTCGTAAACTGTTTTTTCATGCCCATATCAAGTCTCACGTTGATTATGTCTCCACAGTGTGGGACGGTTGTAGTGATGTTCACATGAACAGGTTAAACTCTATATATAAAAGAGCTGTCAAAATGATAGATACGCGGCCCATTCCTACCACAGACAAATTTAGACATCTAAACATTCTCGGCCTACGTCAACAACTTAGTTTCAACAAATGCATCCTCATGCACAAGATATTAAATAGCATGACACCGCAGTATCTAACCACCAAATTTGTGCCACATCAAGAACGCGAACGGTCCTCAAGGAACAATACTTTACCCCTACCTCTGCCTAGAATTGACCTCTTTAAAACTAGTTTATCCTTTTCTGGACCGTTTGTATGGAACACTATTCCTGCACATTTGAAGACTATAGCCTCACTTGGAATCTTTAAAACGAAACTTTTCGATTACCTGATGAGCCAAACATAACAACACTGGGCATTTAAACAAACCCTGATGGTTAATGCTTTTATGTAATATAATTATGCATTTATCTATATTGTTGGTGTGTGTGTGTGTGTGTGTGTGTGTGTGTGTGTGTGTGTGTGTGTGTGTGTGTGTGTGTGTGTGTGTGTGTGGTATAAGATGAATGTTAAGTGTTATTATTTTGTGTCATTTTTTTTAAATTTTATTGTTGCATGAAATAATATGTGTAAATATAATTCTTTATTATTATTATTATCTTTTAATCTATTTTATCTTGTAGATGTTAGCAACAGCAAGTTTGTAAAATGACGATTTGTTTCTGTCAAAACTTTTTACCGTTGATAAATAAAGTTTCATCATCATCATCATCATCTCTCTCTCTCTCTCTCGCTCTCTCTCTCTTTCTCTCTCTCTGTGTGCGTGATTTCACAGTTCGGCTGATAAACATAATACTGATGATAATACGTAAATATTTATCCATACATTTGCTAACTAAACGTCTATTGTATTGGCGGTTTTGCTATAAGCTATTGATCCTTCTTATTCTATGACTGTCTTAGATATGTATTGGAGACGCGCTTTTTTGGGCTTGGATATTCCCTGGGAACGCACGTTTTTGGGGTATTGTCAAAAAATTATACAGGGGACAGTTTTTTATGCACAAGAATGCTACACACTAGTAAAAACCTCTTTATTTCAATTTTCTCATGATATAAGTTTTATGTACCAAAATTACAAAGAACTTACGAAATATTTGTTTGCAATACACCAACAAAATGTACGCAGACTTTTATCCGCCATTTTGGATCGTTGAAACCGCGTGGGAGGGGGCGGGGGCGGGGGGGGGGGAGGGGCGGGATGAAGTCGTACACGTCGCCCACAACTATGTTCAGGGTGTACGCGCTTAAAGCATTTTCGTTAGAAGCTGGATGCGAATTCGTTTCCGCATCGGGCATATGGAAATACACGACCGTGAAAAGGACTTGCACGAATGTGTTTTGGACCCGCTTTGGATTCGGATCGAGTTCATATCGGATTCGTGCCTATGGGTCGCTCACTTTAGTCTAAGCAGGATCAGTGTTGATTTCGATTTGTTTGAAAAAAAAAAACAACTGAATGCGGTCTTTTCAATATCTGACCTCATGTGAACGCTGTAAAATAAAATCTTACCTTACAATCCCTCTCAGCACCAGTCCTGCTGTCAACAACGAGCGTTCTTTGGTATTCCTTTACAGACGATGAGACTACATGAGACTTTAGAATAAAACAATGACAATGTGCTGCACACTCGAAGCATCACTTTCAAAAGCACAAGGCGCCATGCTAACACGAACATGCTGTCACAAGGTCAAATGCCGATCACTTCATGTCAAAGTTCTTAATTTTTCTGAGTCACACAGTAATCAACAAGCACTCTTCTGCGTCACTGTCATACTTTGAGGACCTTGTGTAGTCATTGCAGCTTGAAACATTCTGTACACAAGCCAAAATAAACTTTTTACTCTCGACGTTAGCGCTTCACGCAGAATCATGCTACGTCACACTGTCTCGTAAGGGAATGGGAATCCCCGGCAGAACATGTCACCTATCCGTAAGAGAAGCGGGCTTTGTCAACTGGATTTTTTTCTAAAGAACACACGGAGAAATCAAAATGCATTTTTCTCTAAAAGGTATTTTTTCGAAAAATACTTACCGATGACATGACTGATAGGAAGTGTCTACTTACTCTCACAATTTTAGCCTAGGAACCCGTTGTGCCCCTGCACCAACCGGGAGGCACTCGGGGAACCCCCAGAGGGGCCGAGAGTGATCTCCCGTGACTGCCCATCCGGTTCCGTGTCATCTGATGATTGCTCAGTTTAGGATACTTAGCTTACCAGCGGCAAGCGGGGCAGGAGGGAGGGTCCTCTGAGTCATGTCATCGGTAAGTATTTTTCGAAAAAATACCTTTTAGAGAAAAATGCATTTATTTCCTCAAAAACATTACCGATGACATGACTGATAGGAAGAATTACGAGTAGGAGGAGGGTGCCGCTGCCCGCAAAATAACCCAGGGGGCCTGCAGAGCCATCCTCCCAGTCGCAAACTCCCGACAATTTTAGCTAAGTAGCGTACCTACGGCGCCTGTGGCGCCGGGAGGGAGTGTTGCGCTGCCGTGATGTCCCCCACCAGAGCGAGGTTGTCTCGCTGGCCTGCCAGATCCCGGAGGTAGAAGCGGGCGAAGGTCGATTCTGCTCGCCAGCCTACTACCGCCACAATGTCTTTAATCGCACAGTTCCGGTCGAAGGCAAGACTCGTGGCCATGGCACGTACCTCGTGCGCGCGTATCTTAAGCCTATTTGCTCCCTGTGGGGAGAGGTCCTGGTAGGCGGACCGAATGACCCAGCGTAGCCAGGAAGAGATCGTCTGGGCCGAAATGTCATCTCTGCCGGTCCTAAAGGGCAGGAAGAGGCGTGAGCGTCCTCGACGGACGGCTTTGGTTCTGCGTAGATAGACGCGTAAGGCGCGCACAGGGTCTTGTTGCCTGGTCTCTCGAGGGAAGTCCATTCCCCGCAGCGGTCGCAGTGTGATCACTTGTGGCGCCGTCAGTGGAGACCTGGTCTTGGCAAGGAAGGAGGGATCTGGGAGAAGGTGCACGGAGCCACCCGCACGAAATTGCAGGCAGGCAGGGCGCGCTGAGAGCGCGTGCAGCTCGCTGACTCGGGCCGCTGTGGCAAGGGCCAAAAGGAAGCAGGTCTTACGAGTCACGTCCGCAAGGCGGGCCAAGGGCAGTGGTTCGAATCTGGGTGAGTTCAGCCACGTCAGGACCCAGGGAAGGTCCCAGCGCGGAACGAGAGAGCGGAGTACCGGACGTCGCAAGCCGAAGTGCGACATAAGGTCGGCGATGTCCTTACAGGCGCCGGGGTCCGGATGTCCAAGGTGTCGATAAGTGTCGGCAATCATGGAAAGGTACCCTCTGATGGTGATAGGGGCGAGACCCTGGTCTCCGAAGAGCCAGAGGAAGAAGTCCGCGAGCTGGGGGTGAGTCAAACCAGTAGGGTCGAGACGGAGGTCCTCACACCAGGCGCACAGCACTCGCCACTTTCCCTCGTAGACGCGTCGCGTTGAGGGTCTGCGGGCAGAAGAGATCGCCTCCACTGCTGTACTCGAGAAGCCTCTAGCGGTGAGGGCACGCCGCACAACCTCCAGGCGTGAAGGAGGAGACGCTCCGGAGCACGGGTGGAAAAGGGCCTGTCGAGGCTGTTTGAGCATCGTCCGGGGCGTCGGTAAGCGCAAAGGAGGGCCCGTGGCGAGGCTGAGGAGGTCGGTGGTCCAAGAGCGGTTCCAGGAAAACGGGGCGACCAGGAGAACAACGGCGTTGGATCCCCGGAGTTTGAGGAGGACTTTGGGGACAAGGACCGTCGGGGGAAAGGCGTACGCGATCAAGCCGTCCCAGGGGATGGAGAGAGCGTCGACTGCCCAGGCCAGGGGATCCGGGACCGGGGAGACAAAGAGGGGAAGCTGATGGTTCCACCTCGTGGCAAACAGATCGATCTGAGGAGTCTCCCAGTGGGCGCAGATCAACTGGAAAAGGTCCTGGCGAAGAGTCCATTCCGTGTGTAACATCTGACCACGACGCGAGAGCGAGTCGGCCAGGACGTTCAGGTGACCCGGAATGTGTCTCGCTCGAAGGAAGATGCCGCGGGTCTGGCACCAAAGCATCAGCCGGTAGGTGAGCATGCACAAGTCTGGAGAGTGAGTGCCGCCTTGCTTCTGAAGGTACGCTACCACCGTCGCGTTGTCGGAAAGGACCAAGAGCTCCTGGTGCAGCAGGCTCGATTCCCAAGTGATGAGGGCTTGCCAAACGGCCTGAAGCTCCAACCAGTTGATGTGACGGGCAGACATCTCTGGCGGCCAGGCTCCCGACGTCGTTCGGAAGTCCGGAAACAGGTGGGCACCCCACCCTGAGAGGCTCGCGTCGACACACAGGGATAGGCGAGGAGGGGGAGACGCGAGGGGAACTCCCGAAGCCAGCCACGCCGGATCCATCCAGCGCAGCAGATGGGGACGAAGAAGCGCAGTGACCGGTACCGAGGCTGCCAAGTCGGCGGAGGACGGGCGCCAGTGAAGGAGGAGGTGCAGCTGTATGGGCCGATAGTAGAGACGCCCTAGAGGAAGGAGATCAGCAGCGGCGTTCATCGTACCGAGAAGCTGTAACCAAGTCCTGGCAGGTGCTGCGTCTAGCCGGCAAAGGTCGGCGGTCAAGGAGGCTAACCTCTGGATCCGCTGTTCCGAAAGACGAACCAAGTTCAGATCGGTAGCGAAGTCCATGCCTAGGTGGACGAATCGGCGACTGGGCGAAAGATCCGATTTTCCTCTGTTGAGGAGAAAACCTAGTCGCGCTAATAGCCGGATCAAGGCGTCTCTGTCCGCTGAAAGAACGGTCGCCGATTGATTGCGTAGGAGAAGGTCGTCGAGGTAATTGGAAGTAGGGCTGGACGACGACTGACGACCCTTGGCCACTACCGCGTCCATCAGGCGAGAGAATACCCAAGGGCTGAGGTTGAGACCAAACGGGAGGGCCCGGAACTGGTAGACTGCTTCGTCGAAGGCGAAGCGCAGGTACTTCCCGGAGGCAGGGTGAATGGGAACATGTAAATACGCATCCGACAGATCCAAGCTCACGGCACAGTCCCTTGGCTGAACCGCGGCCCTGAGGGACCGTGCGGTTTCCATGCGGAAGTGAGGAGCCGAAATGAAGGAGTTCAGCTTGGAAAGATCGATGATCGGGCGCCACCTGCCGCCCGGCTTGGGCACCAGGAAGAGGCGACTGTAGAAGGCCGGGGAGCCGTGAAGCACAACCACCTCCGTGGCACACTTCTGCAGAAGAGAGGAGACCTCGGAACGCAGAGCGCTGGACTTTAACGGGTCGGAGGGCACGGCGGTCCACACAGGGGACCGGCGCAGCGGAGGAGGAAAGCGAAACGAAATCCGAAGGCCGTCGGAGACGGTGGTCCTGATCCAGGGGTCGTCTGGAAACAGCGAAAACCACTCTTCGCTGAACCGGGCAAGCCTCCCGCCGACTGGAGGACCCAAGACGGTCGGCGGGGGCGGAGCTAGGGAGTCAGTGGGCCCGCCCGCGCCCAGGGCGACGGGCAGGTCGGGACCGGGCGGGGGCAAAGGAGCTAACCTGACCGGGTCGTCCAAAGGCAGGGCAGCGGCGGGGGTTACGAGAAGGGAGGGGGTCTGAGGACGCAGGAAGTCCGGAGCCCCGCAGGGCACGACCCGCGGCCTTGTGGGAGGAGCGAAAGCGAGAAGGCGCAGATTTGGTAGGCCACCGATCCGAGTTCGCGATCCTAACCGAAGACCAGGTATCGCCAAACAGAAGTGATCCACCTAGGGGGGCACGACGCAACTGGTTCTGCAGGTTCGAAGGCATACCACGGCATGCCCGCAGGACAGCATCTCGACGCATGAGGTCACAATTGGAGGAAGCCGCCATGGCGTTGACAGATGAGTGATAAGCCGCACGATTAGCTACCTCCGCGAGGGCGAGAAGATCTCCTAACAGGGGAGTGATGGAAGGATGCCAAGCTTCCTCTATCCGCTGCACCGCCGCTCGGGTGACAAGCTCCAGGAAGCCCGAACAAGCAAGGGTGTTACGAACCAGGGCCGCTGTAGCATCCAAACCTCGAGGAACGGCGCGTTTCAGAAGCGTAGAGCCGCCAGCCTGAAGAACAGCCGCCGGATCCACTGGAGGAAGAGCGCAGACAAAGGACTGGGAATGTCCAGAGTACCACTCCTGCCGGAAGGCGATGTCGAGGCCGGGGGGCCATCTGCGGTCGCCGAAAAACTGATGTTCCCTAGGGGCAGCGAGGAGGTGCGCGGAGAAGGCGTCCCGCATGTCGCTGAAACCCGGAGGCTGAGGGAGAGACTTAAACTTCTTCGTCTGCCGACCAGCATCGACGAAGGCCGATACCTTGCGCTTGAGGGGGGGGGGGGAGACGGAGGGCAAGCGTCGACTGGGAGGGAGGCGGAAACGATGCGGGCAGCCTCATCCAAGGCGAGCAAAGTAGCCGCGCGAGAAGAAGAAGGCAGCGGAGAAGAGTCCGAGACGTCCGAAAAGGACGAGCGGGAGGCGGGCGAACGGCTACCTGGGCCTAGCAGGGCAGAAGCAGAATCCTCAGCCAGCAAACTCAAGGCGTCCTCGTCCCGGGGAGGAGGGGGAGCGGCAAGCGGACTGCTGCGGCGAGAACGGAGAGGTCCCCGAGAGGCGTCCAGCCGGGAGGAGTAGGGAGAGCGACTACGAGGACGGGAATGAGGGCGACCCTCCCGGCGAGGGCTCCGCGCGGAGCGACGCCTAGGGGAAAAAGACGGCCGACGAGAAGAGCGATGGGGCGAAGACCGCCGGTAGCGCGAAGAAGACCGCGGCAAAGCCGCAACCAGGCGAGGGAGGCTGGTGGGTGTCCGACGAGAATGATGGTGCCGACGACGAGAGTCCCACGGGGAGCGAGATCGCGGCGAATAGGGAGAAGCCTAGAGTCGTGAGTCCTTGGTCGCGTAGCACTTCGTCTCTGAGAGCCGGGCGCTAAAAGGCGGGCTCCCTGCCGGTAACTTGACTCCTCGTAGGAGTGCGCGGGCGTGAGAGACGCGCGAGAACTGACCGCAGACAAGGGGCGGCGAGGGTCGCGTCCCCTTGGGCCGAGCTCAGGGAGGACGGCACTTGGGGTCTGCAAGGCAGGGTCAGTTGTCCGAACAGTGCTGGGTGTACGCGTCCTAAGCGGCGTCCTATCCATGGGATCCGTACGGACAAGCTTGGTCCCTGCTCCTGACACACTGGGGGACGCTCGGACGGGAGGGTTACTCACAGGTAACGGCCGGTCCCGCCTGTAAAATCTCCAAAGCTGCGACCACTTCAGTTCTGGCCACGTGGAGCAGAGGTCACAAGAGCTGTCCGAGGCACAGCCAGAGCAAGGGAGGCATACAGCGTGGTTGTCCGTTGGCCACTGGAAGTCGCCGCAGAGGGTGCAGGTCCGCACTTGGCAACTGCAACACACAAACAACAAGCGTACGAGCGAGAGCACGTGGCCGCGCCCAACAAGGGGAAAGGGGAAACTAAGGTGACAAAATCAACCTACCCAAAGTGAACACACAATTCACCCCCCAAGGTGCGAGCGCCCAGGCACGAGGCCGGCAAGCTAAGAGTCCGCAGCGCAGCAACGCTCCGCCAGCACCCAGCGACCCAACGTAATCGCAACGAAAGACGGAAAGCCGTCTTACATAACACATGTTTCATTGGTCAATCTCTGCATGAAAAACAAAGACAGTTTACGCACCAGCGCTCGGTACTAAGCGACACGGAGTAGGCCCCAGGGCCAAGCCGAGAAACAAAGCGCGGCGCCAGGTTAGACAATCAAAGGCTGAGAAGTGCTCACGACCGGCGACCCGCTTGGAAGCCGGCCGAAGGCCAAACAACTACCTTACCTCTCCGCAGCCACAGGGACGGGGGACGACACCTCCATACCACAACAGTGCCGAAGGCGGGAAGGAGGCCAACCGAAGAGGCGAGAAGGCAGCAGAGGCAGAAGAAGAAGCAGCCGAAAGTAGCAGCACACGGCAAGAGCCCGCAAGCGAAGCAGGTCTCAACACAAGACAAAGACGGGTTCCAAACCGGTCGAAAGTAAGCGAGGCCGGAGGCTAGCAAAACACGTCTGCACTAGACGAGCTAAGTAGACTAAACTGAGTAATCATCACATGACTCGGAACCGGATGGGCAGTCACGGGAGATCACTCTCGGCCCCTCTGGGGGTTCCCCGAGTGCCTCCCGGTTGGTGCAGGGGCACAACGGGTTCCTAGGCTAAAATTGTGGGAGTAAGTCTTCATCTTGGCTTGACTTCGCGAACGAAGATTCTATAGAGCTTGCCCACGTCGTCTGCAGGCATTTTCGTGACTGCGGAGGCCAATCCGGGACAGGCAGGTTCGACCGCAGTGGCTGCAGGGGAAGGTCTGGTCAGGGTTCTGAGTTACGACAACTCTGTTTTTTCTCCTGAGCCGCTTGTCCTTGAGGTTAGCTCTGCGAGAGTCCTCAAAGGAGACGGCTGCCTTGTGAATGGTGGAGCGCCAGGTGTCACGGTCCGCAGCAAGTGTGGTCGATTTGGCAGGCACTAAGTGACTTCTTGAGACCGTCTTTGTATCTCTTCTTTGGTGCCCCTCTGTCTCCGTGTCCAGTGGCGAGCTCGCCGAACAGAGTGATCTTGGGTAGGCGATGATCCTCCATCCTGGAGACGTGCCCCGCCCAGCGAAGCTGTGTCCGCAGCAGCAAAGCCTCGATGCTCAAAGTTTCCGCCTGTTCAAGGACCTCGACGTTGGTGACATAGTCACTCCAGTGAATGCTGAGGATGGTACGCAGGCAGCGATGGTGAAAGCGTTCGAGGAGTCGTAGTTGGCTGCGGTAGAGGGCCCAGGACTCGGAACCGTACAGCAGGGTGGTGAGGATGACAGCTCTGTACACGCTGATCTTGGTGCCTTTTTTCAGCTGTTGATTGTGCCACACCCGCTTGAATAGTCGCCCGAAAGCACTGTTCGCTTTTGCCAGCCTGTTGTCCAGCTCCTTGTCCAGCTTGGCGTCTGACGTGATGATGCAGCCGAGGTAGGTAAACTGGTGTACAGACTTCAGTTCAGACTCGCCGATGGTGATGTGGGGAGGGCGATGCTCTTCCTTGGGTGCTGGCTGATGAAGGACCTCTGTCTTTTTCAGACTGACCTCAAGTCCAAAGAGCTGGGCGGCATCTGCGAAGCAGGACGTAATGCGCTGCAAGGCTCTCTCTGTGTGTGCAATGAGGGCAGCGTCATCAGCAAAGAGCAGCTCACGAATCAGTTGGTCTAGGGTTTTCGTGTGGGCCTGCAGTCGTCTGAGGTTGAACAGGCTGCCATCGAGACGATACCTGATGTACACTGCGTCGTCATCGTCAAGGTCCACTGTGGCCTGCTTCAACATCATGCTGAAGAAGATGGTGAAGAGGGTCGGTGCCAGCACGCAGCCTTGCTTCACGCCGTTGCGAATGGGGAATGGCTCTGAGAGGTCACTGTTTAGTCTGACCTGGCCTTGCTGGTCCTCGTGGAGCTGGACGATCATGTTGAGGAACTTTGGGGGACAGCCTAGTCGCTCCAGGATCTGCCACATACCTTGCCTGCTCACAGTGTCAAACGCTTTTGTTAGGTCGACAAACGTTACGTACAGCCCTTTGTTCTGCTCGCGGCACTTCTCCTGAAGCTGTCTCAGCACAAAGACCATGTCGGTGGTACTCCTGTTGGCTCTGAAGCCACACTGGCCCTCTGGGAGGTGGTCTTCAGCGATGGCAGGTACCAGCCGATTCAGGAGCAACCTTGCGAGAATTTTCCCGGCAATGGACAGCACGGTAATTCCACGATAATTAGAGCAGGCAGACTTCTCTCCTTTGTTCTTGTACAGGGTGATGATGACTGCATCACGGAGATCCTTTGGTAGTGTTCCTTTTTCCCAGCAGCAGAGAAAGAGGTCGTGGAGCTTGTTGTGCAGTGCTGGGCTTCCATGTTTCCATATCTCGGGCGGGATTCCGTCAATGCCTGCTGCTTTGCCATTCTTGAGCTGGTGGATGGCTGTGAGGGTCTCTTCGGCCGTGGTCGGTTCGTCCAATTCAACCTTTAGTGGAAGGTGTGGGATTTGGAGGATGACTGTTTCTTGAACAGTGCGCTCAGCGCCGAAGAGGTCCTGAAAGTATTCCGACCAGCGGTTCAAGATGGAGGTATTATCTGTGAGGAGTGCCTGTCCATCAGCGCTTCGCAGGGGACTTTGTACCAGGTGCCTGGGGCCATACACTGCTTTCAGTGCTTCGTAGAAGCCCCTGTAGTCACTGTTGTCAGCGCAGAGCTGGGTCCTCTGTGCGAGTCTGGACCACCACTCGTTCTGGAGTTCTCTAAGCTTGAGCTGGAGACTGCTGCAGATGAGGCGGAAGGCAGACTTCTTCACAGGGCAGGAAGGCTGGGCTAGGTGGGCCTGGTGGGCGGCTCTTTTTTTTTTTTTTGCTAGAAGTTCCTGGCTCTCTACGTCGTTTTCGTCAAACCAGTCTTTGTTCCTCTTTCTAGCAAAGCCCAAGACTTCCACAGAAGATTTTACAAAAGCAGTTTTCAGTTGTTCCCAGAGTGTTTCAGGGGAGGAGTCTGCTGGATCAACTGTGTCTTTGAGCATGCGCTGTAAATCGGCCTGAAGGGCAGCTTTCTTGTCGTCACGCTGAAGGCTGGCAACATCAAGCTTTTTCTTGGGGTGGGGGGGGGGGGCCTTTCTTGGGTTTCAGCTTGAGGCGGAGCCTGAGTTTGCAGCGAACAAGGCGGTGGTCAGTGTGGCACTCTGCGCTGGGCATCACTCTGGTGAGGAGGACGTCACTGCGGTCCCTCTGACGCACTAGGACATAGTAGATAAGGTGCCAGTGCTTGGAGCGAGGATGCATCCAGGTGGTCTTTCGACTATCCTTTTGCTGGAAAGTAGTGTTGGTGATGACAAGTTGCTGCTCTGCACATAGCTCCAACAGTAGGCGACCATTGTCATTGCAGTTCCCAACGCCATGTTTGCCGAGGACTCCTTTCCAGGCTTCAGAGTCTTGGCCCACTCTGGCGTTGAAGTCGCCAAGGATGATGACTTTGTCGTCTGCAGGGGTGCTCTGCAGGAGGCTGCGCAGGTCAGAGTAGAACTTGTCTTTTTCTGCAGGCTCTGCCAGGAGGGTTGGGGAGTACACACTGAGAAGGGTGACGTATTGCTGGTGTCTCAGTGGGAGGCGCATGGACATGATGCGGTCGGAGTGACCCGTTGGTAGGTTTTCCAACTTAGTCGCAATGGGGGTCTTCACCATGAAGCCCACGCCTGAGAGCCGTCTTTCTGATGCAGGCCTGCCTGACCAGTAGAGGATGTAGCCAGCGCCAAGTTCTTGGAGGCTGCCTTCCTCCGGGAGGCGTACTTCGCTGAGCGCGGCGATGTCGATGTTTAACCTCCGCAATTCATGGGCAATGAGGGCGGAGCGACGCTCAGGGCGTCCGCTGTCTGCTGTGTCGAGCATGGTTCGGATGTTCCAGCATGCTACGTTGAGTCCGGTCGTGGTCGTCATGAGAGTGGATCCGTTGTTTTTTCTTGTTTTCTGACCGCATGAGAAGATGCCCGTTGACCGCGGCTAACCAACTGGGGTTACGAGGGGATGAGCTTTGGTTAGGCCACCTTTTCTAGGCCCCTCTCCGTGTGGAGCCAGCAGTGCTGTCCCTAGAGAAGGCTGCTTGGTCGTTCAGGGTGTGCCGAGTGACGTTGTCATCCCCAGGTCAACATCAGGCCACCAATATCCTGAACCGCCTGCTTGCAGGTTTGAGACTGCGGCTTCCAGTGACATCTTTCACCTGCCGTTTTGCCCCTTGCCCATCGCTACAGGACTTGGAAAGTTCCGTGTCATAGTCCGTGGGCGTTTCCTAAAGCCTGCGCGGTGGAGCTTTTTGGTGGAGTGCAGTGTGCGCAGTACTGGCCCCACCCTTTAAACCCTTGGTTCGTTTGCCATGGCCTAGCAAGCTGGGACGGTGACATCGAGGTCCTCAGGTCGTAGGTTTTATATCAGACTGTCCTTGTCTTAGTCTCTGGCTCAAAAGCCTTCCCCGGAGACACGGGGGCTTTGATGTCAGGGGTTTCCTCCCTTAGCCTTTCCGCAGCCAAGCGGCCAGGCCTGCAAGGCAGCAGGGGACTCGTGGGGGTCGGGGTCGTCTATGTCCCGTGCAGATGTGAACATCTGCCCACTGCCGACAGAGTAAGTAGACACTTCCTATCAGTCATGTCATCGGTAATGTTTTTGAGGAAATAAACAAATACGTTATTGTTCGGAAGGGTTCGCTGCATGGACCCTTGTAAGCCTTCGGGAGGTCAAAGGAATCATTGTACCCCAAAGGCCTTCGGCCTTCGGGGTACAATGATTCCTTTGACCTCCCGAAGGCCTACAAAGGTCGGTGTAGCGAACCCCTCCGACCAATAACTTATATAAGTTATTGCTCGCAGGGGTTTGTTACACGGACCCTTTTAGGCCTGAGGGAGGTCAAAGGAATCATTGTACCCCAAAGGCCGAAGGCCTGAGGGGTACAATGATTCCTTTGACCTCCCTAAGGCCTACAAGGGTCCGTGCAGCAAGTCCCTGCTACCAATAACGTATTTGTTTTCATTCCTCCACTATTTTTGTAAAAGAAATCAAGAAGACATCGTCCGAACTGGATCACACCAGACATGAATGACGTCAAATGAATATATATTTATAATAATAGACTTATGACGTAAACCGCATTCACGCGGTAGAACTCAACACACTAGCTCTCTTTCTTCTACCGGCCTATATATATATATATATATATATATATATATATATATATATATATATATATATATATATATATATATATATATATATATATATATATATATATATGTATATATATATATATATATATATATATATATATATATATATATATGTATATATATATATATATATATATATATATATATATATATATATATATATATATATATATATATATATGTATATATATATATATATGTATATATATATATATATAACAGTTAAAACACTATCAAAATTATGTACAACATCCCTTCTCACTACAAGCACATCACCACGGCATACACATACACAATGTAAACGCCAGGCTAGGTAACTGTCTCTCACAATCCAACCTGTTTGCTGGTGTCTTCTCTTGGTATATATATATATATATATATATATATATATATATATATATATATATATATATATATATATATATATATATATATATATATATATATATATGTATATATATATATATGTATATATATATATATATAACAGTTAAAACACTATCAAAATTATGTACAACATCCCTTCTCACTACAAGCACATCACCACGGCATACACATACACAATGTAAACGCCAGGCTAGGTAACTGTCTCTCACAATCCAACCTGTTTGCTGGTGTCTTCTCTTGGTAACGTTCTGTCCTTTCACGTCTAGGCGTGTAAGTCTTTCGTCGCATGCTTCCGAGTCGTCCCGTTTCTCGTACCGAGGACGTCCTCTGGACTCCGTGCGCAGTCCCTGCTGACCCGGGTGTTTCGGCACCGGTCGCTCACTCCCTGAGTGAAATGATGACCTCACAGTGTCTAGGCGTGTAAGTCTTTCGTCGCATGCTTCCGAGTCGTCCCGTTTCTCGTACCGAGGACGTCCTCTGGACTCCGTGCGCAGTCCCTGCTGACCCGGGTGTCTCGGCACCGGTCGCTCACTCCCTGAGTGAAATGATGACCTCACAGTAGGTCCCTCGGCGGTAGCCTATGTTGATTGACGTCTCGGCGTCACGTCGCTCCGCTCCCCCACAAGAACTCTGTACAATAAAGTCCTAATCATAACACTTGCTAAACACACACATATTGGATGATATGAGATACATTACGTAACCTGGCTGATACATATAACTCACACGTTCATTCACACACACACGTGCTTCATAACACGAACTACTTTCATAACACCCCATAACTCTGTCACTACATTGAAACAGACTATAACCTAACACTCGCCATACTTTCTTTCATACATTAGAAAAGACTATACTTAACCAACCACTTACTACCTTCATAACGACTTGGGCATACACACCTCACATTCCTTAGTTATCCATCTCGGTAAATAATCACATAGGAAAAACACCGGTTACCTCAACGAATTCCAAACCCACATAACTGAACCAAACCAGTCAACGCTACACAAACGAATTAACTCTTACTAACGCATACTATATTTAACTCAGTAGCCATTAATAATACATATACAAACGTACCTGAATTCTAGGTTTCAGAGTCTTGGAATACGGGTAGTGTATCTGACATACATCCGTCCACAATGACAGCCTAGCCCGCACTGCCTATTTAGACCTCTGATAGACTGAGCTCTCGCTAAAATCCTGGTGCAAAGCGTTTCCCTACTATTTCACCTGGCCTCCTGCCCCCACGGAATAATTGTCACAAGACAAACCGCTGACAAAACCGTACCGTGCAAAACCCTCTGTGTGAACCCTATGCGTGAGCATAGAATTTCATCACATTGCCGTCTCCAGTACTGAGTGTGCTTGTTGTTTCGAACAACACTAAGTAACCTTTTACTTTAGAACGTTTTGGTGATCTTTTATAGAACAAAACTCGCATCCAAGATGCGTCACAATGAGGGCTACAAGAAATCCGCCATTTGTCGCTACAAGGGTCCTTGTATCACGGTCACATGGTACGGTTTGAGCTAAAGAGACTGGTCGTGTGACGTCGGGATGAAAACAAATATATATAACTGTACCACATGACCGGGCTACACAAAAAAAAAAAAAAAAAAAAAAAACACAACAACTTGTAGGGACAAATGGTGGATTTCTTGTAGCTCTCATTGTGACGCATCTTGGATGCGAGTTTTGTTTTTTAAAAGATCACCAAAACGTTCTAAAGTAAAAGGTTACTTAGTGTTGTTCGAAACAACAAGCACACTCAGTACTGGAGACGGCAATGTGATGAACTATTTTAAATTAAGTCAGAAGTCTGTTATGTATAAATGTGTATTCCTTTTACGTCAGTCAATGTGATGAAACTCTTGTAGCCCTCTTTATGACGCATCTTGGATGCGAGTTTTGTTCTATAAAAGATCACCAAAACGTTCTATAGTAAAAATTACTTAGTGTTGTTCAAACGTCAAGCACACTCAGTACTGGAGACGGCAATGTCATGAAATATTTCAAATTAAGTCATATTAAGTCTATTATGTATAAATGTGTATTCCTTTTACGTCAGTCAGGGAAGAAGATTTCGTAGTGATTTCTCTACGAAAATAGTGGAGGAATGAAATCAAATACGTTATTGGTAGCAAGGGCTTGCCGCACGGACCCTTGTAGGCCTTCGGGAGGTCAAAGGAATCATTGTACCCCTCAGGCCTACGATACCCGAATCAAAATGTTCGAGTCGTCAGACAAGGACATTTTGGTTCGAGTTAAGTAATCATATCTGTCGGTTATCGGCACTATATCAAGCAAAATGTTGCTCAATATAATTTATGTAACCAGTCCAAAACAAAACGGTGCCTCGCGTCATACATTTTGCGGCTGATTGTTCAGACAAAACACATGAATGGCAGACGACTGCTTATTACTGTCGACTCAGCGGGTAGGTTTCGTCTGACTATGAAGACATCAGTGCTTTGTATAACCGTGCGTGTTAAAGTAAATTCTACTTGTAACTAGATCACGCATAATTGCGGAAAATGCCAGCAGGTTTGTTTATTTAGCTCTTTTCTCATTTTGTCGATTATCGCCAGCTGACATCTTTTCAATGTCACCAGTGAAGCGACTGACTCGCAAGTTTGCTGGCGTCTGTTCTCTGTTCGTATGTATGTATAGGGCATTAATATCGAGCGTTTGTACACACTAAGAAGTATTTCATTACTACTACACATAAGGAGCTTGTTAATGTTGCAGTATGAGCATATTTCGCTTTTCCGTTTTGAAAAATGCAAGTATCATCAAAAGTGAATCTTCTTGGCGCGCAAGGAAATTTGGGAAGGAAAGTATATCAAGCAAACACATGAATGTTAATTTGCTTGTTAAAAAATATTTCAATGCATGCGTCAAAGATAGAAAAACTTTATTGAGTGGATACATTTCCTTCATAGCTGCGTGAGTATATCACTTTCTGTCCGTGTTACCGCTAAAGCGTATCTGCCACTCAACTCAACCAAGCGTCTGAGCCTAGGTAAAATATTTATAGCACAGCTCCTGGTCCATGAGCAAAACAGAACGTAGCTGACGATCTAACATAACGACCTTTGTGTCGTTTCATCATAGTCAGGCGTCCTAATTAATTTGTCTGTGAGTCAAATATGCAGTTATGCCCGGAAATCAATGAAACAGGTTTGTGTGGTCACCGCAGACGATTAGTTATAGTTTAACAAGTGCGTACTGGTGCACAACTGAAGCTCTAAACGGGAAGACCCCAAGCTACTTATCGGAACTCTTGAGAAGAGATACAACACCTCTCGGAACAGCCTGAGCATAAAGCGGCCCCGCACTGATCTGTATAAATCCAGTTTATCATATCAGGTGGTTTCCTGTGGAATTCTGTACATCCGCATGTACAGCAAGTTATTTCTCTAGCTTCTTTTAACTCATTCAGCCCGACGGCCGTATTTCCCAAAATATATTTTGGAGGCGTCATCTAATGACTATGCACCAGTTGCAGGCGATGGATCGACTATGACAGGCGCCAAGCTAATCTGGCACTACCCTTGAATTATTATGGTCGACCCATCTCCTGCTGTAGTGCGTCAGGGTTGAATGGGTTAAAGCATAACTGTAGGAGCATATATTTAAGGCAACACAAATTTAATTATCTAGTGTTTGTCTAAACATATATCCCTTTGTATCATTTTTTATTTCTTCGCAATTCTTATTGATCATACCACCTGCCTTCACCTGCCGTTTGCGGGGTTGCTCCCCGTATAAGGGCCCAGTCGGGAGATGCGGCGCGGGTGCACCATTTATTCCAGTGATGTGCTTAGCATGTCATTTGAGTGGAGGTGTACTTGTGGCGTGCCCCCCCCCCCACCCCCCACCCCTCCCCCGCCCCAGGTGGGGTTCTCTGGGAATGCTCCCGCAAACGGTGATTATGACATGTGCATACATTTCGTGTGTGTGTGTGTGCGTGTGTGTGTGTGTGTGTGTGTGTGTGTGTGTGTGTGTGTGTGTGTGTGTGTGTGTGTGTGTGTGTGTGTGTGATTGTGTGCCTGTGCGTGTGACTGTGCGTGCGTGCGTGTGTGTCTCCGCGCGTGTGAAATGAAATGTAAGCTTGTATATCCGCACTTTTTGTTAAATTATTGTGGCTGTTTGTAGTGTTTGTGTTATTCGCATCACTTTCAATCCTCTTGTAATTGTAAATGATCTTCGTTTGTTATTGTGTATCAGTAGATGTAGCAAGGACAGATTGGAAGAAAGGCCTGCGCGCCCAATATCTCAATCCTTGATAAATAAAGTTTCAGTCAGTCAGTTTTACAATTTCATGACAGGGATGCCACAGATCATCCACATAAGACTGTTTATCACTTTCTCTCTTTTATCAAGTCAGTCCAGTACTGAACTTCATTAGAAAGAACAATTAATCGGCCCTTTTTGGATGGAGGTGTATACATCGATATAAACGCCTGACAGATTTTGTTTGGTCTGCTGTGTTTTTGTTTCAGTTTTGTTCACTGCAGATAAACAAAGATCTGAATCACATGGATTGCAAAAGTGACCACGAATTCGACGTGAGTATTCCAGTTACTGCCTGAAAATGTGTGAATCTTCTTATTATCATTTTGAATGTTTCTCCATGTTAGCAATTATTCATTCTCCGTTTTCCCCTTTTTTTCTGCACAAATGTTACAGTTCAAGTGTGGGGGAAAGGTGTTATTTTCTAAATAAGAATCAGGTTAAAGGCAATAGGTCAAGACCCATTACAATAAGAAAGACAGGGGTTGCTCCACTTCATAGCAAGGCCTGAAGAGATCGTTAATCGCCCCAAACACGGCGGCATGCGTCCTTAAAGCAGTCGTACCGTGTTACGTGGTAATGGTCGTAGTATGATGCAATCACACCAAACACACGCACGTAGGGTTCTTGTAGAAAGTCCTCACTCAGTTGCAACTCGTCACACGTGGCACAAGGTTGTAGACCACAATGGAGTAACAATTCCAACAGTACT
>BTPG01000004.1:201012895-201312895 GCA_036245525.1 Semisulcospira habei | reverse complement strand
ATACGGCACTTCGCGCCAAAAGTACGTTCAGCAGTGAGGTTAGCGTAACCAGAGATGACACAATTTTTAATCTTGTTTCTTCAGTCGTCAGAGAATTAGGCCTGCCCGCCTTTGACATCATGCACATGCTATTAAGTTTGCCCCACCTCGACCAATCCTTTAAAAAAGTCCCTTCAATAAATAGAAGGGACATAATAACTGATGTTACCATCGGAAAGAGCGCATACAGTGTGTGCTCGTGCAAAATTTTTAAGGAGCTTTACCTCTCATATATTATGAAAAAAAAACTTGATGTGGCGAAAGTGAGACGATTTTCGCATTTCATAAAAGTTTAGGGTCGCATAACTACATAATCTCTTGACTGACAATATCGCCACCTGCTGTATTGATTAAACCCAATACCTAGTTTGTACTGATTATTTTACAGCTCAAATGATGGTATACTTTAGAAGATATGCTATCCGAAATATCGTTCAAAGAAATCAACGTCTAATAGCGCGCTTTACTATGCTAGCAGCTTACATTCGCGCTCATTCCGTGAAGCACGCGCAGCATTCTTGCAGGACCCCGACTAAAGGGGAGGAGCCAAATAAAAAGTGGGTCGGTCTATTTATTATCAGACAGAAGCATCGTTACCGACCAGGTACATTTAACAAGTCGTTTCTCATCGTCTTCGATCTTTTTCAGAAAAAAAATTCAAGCAGCACTGAAGGAACGTAATGTTGCATACTATCCGATTGTCTGATGACGTAGTGCTGCGAATTACTACGCAACCATCCCATGCCGGCGGCCGTTATTGAATTCTGCGTACATGATTTTTCGTCACTACGGAACCTTCAAGCTAGGGCGATCGAACATTAAGCGTCGATTAAAGTTACAAGTTACTACATGTGCAGCCGACGTGTTTCATACGTATAGTAATAGACTTATGGTTTGTATAAATTATCAGCACAAGAGCTATGAAGGTGGTGCCCTATGCGCAGGGTAACACCCTCCCAGAGTCACGCGGTGGCGGACCCCGCCCCTCACCGGCCCCTCCCCACTTATTCTCTAACTATCCACTCGCAAAGTGTTGCCGTGGGCCCGACAGGGCCGAACAGCAAGCACATGTCACCCTCATCGCCACACCACCTCATGGTCCCGCACACGCCCCACCTCCCCATGGATAGTACTAAAAGATATCACATCATCCTCATCATCACCAATCACCCTGGCCGCCCCCTCTCCCCCCCCCCCACCCTGCCACAGGTGGGCTCCCCCCCCCCCCCGGGGCGTCCGTTCGGGCGTGGGGGAGGGGGGGTAGGGGGGACCCAGGAACCCCATCACATCACCCTTTTTTAAATCCTTACACGTTACTTTCCTTTATTTTTCCGCCACCGGTACGCTAAGATAGCCCTCCCAGGAGTTCGAGGCCGAAAGCCCGCTTAAAGGTGTCGTACCGGGAGGCTTTTTGACCAATTGCCCCCCTCCTAGCGGAGAGAGGGTCCCGGCGGCCGGCGGGGGGCACCTGACCCCCCCCCCCTCACCGAGATCCTCGGTGGGACGCGCCCGGGGGCTGGCGGCCGGTTCTGGGTCCATCTTTTCCGTATTGGGCCGTAGAGGAGGACACTCCTGGAAGGTCCACTCTGCGGGATAGGGGGGGGGGGGGGGGGTTAGACAACCCAGGGGGGCGAGGTACCCTAGATGGCACTCCGACACCGCGTGACTCCCCGCTCGCCTGCGTACGGTCACCACCCATCAAAATAAATAGGGACCCCAGGGAGGTTTAGCATCCTTCGTCCATGCACTCCCTGGGCAACGGAGGGTACAACACCCCCCTCCAGAGAAATACAGAAACACTTATAGCGGGGTTAGTAAAAATCAGCCCCCCTCAAACAATAAGGGAAATATAGTGCGGGCCTTGGACTGTGACTCCATGGGACGAAACAGGAACCTGATACCACAGACCTACAAGACGGGAGTGCAAGCTTGCCCCCCAACGACCCAACCTCCCAAGGCGCGGACAGGCATGACGAAAGGATAAATACAACAGGATGCGCGAACATCAGCGACGACCAGACAGAACATAGACCCTCATCCCCCCTACCCCCACCCCCCCCCCCCCCCCCCCCCGGACGAAATCAGCGAGAGCTGGAAGTCCCTATCCTTAAAAATTAGCATAACATAGCTATGAGGTGCAAAGCTGACTTAGGTCAGAAAACAAATAATGATGTCAGTCAATGGCGACTTCTATACCTGATATCTTCAAGTCCGCCATCGTCCGTCCTCTCCTCAAAAAACACAACCTCGACCCAAACGAACTCAAAAACTATCGCCCAGTCTCAAATCTCTCTTTCCTGTCCAAGCTTCTTGAGAAGGTCGTTCTCAACCAGCTCATCCTCCACCTCACCGACAACAACCTCCTCAGTCCCTTCCAGTCTGCCTATCGCAAACATCACAGCACTGAAGCAGCCCTTCTACATATCTTAAACGACCTGCTTCTCTCCACCGACTCGGGCAACATCTCCCTTCTTACGCTACTCGACCTCTTTGCCGCCTTCGACACTATAGACCACTATATCCTCCTCCACCGCCTTCACCACTCCTTTGGCATCACTGATTCTGCTCACTCCTGGTTTCTCTCTTACCTCTCCGACAGACAGCAGTCCGTCACCATCGACGGCGTCTCCTCCAACCTAGTCACGCTCTCCTGCGGAGTTCCACAGGGGTCCTTCCTGGGCCCGGTCCTTTTCACACTCTACACCTCTCCCCTGTCCGACATCATCCAGTCTCATCACATACACCACCACCTCTACGCTGACAACTCACAACTACTAGACAAAGACAAACTCGACAACACTCAGTCACTACTGACTCGCACGGCTGACTGCTACGAAGACGTGAAAAACTGGATGACAGCAAACAAGCTTAAACTGAATGACGACAAAACGGAAGCCATGCTGGTAGGCACTCGCCAGAAACTTACCCAGCTCCCTTCCTCTCTCCACCTTCTACTCGACAGCACCCCCATCTCCCTCTCTGACTCTGCCAAACACCTCGGCGTCATCCTCGATTCCTCTCTTTTCATGACCAGCTTCGTCTGCGCCACGGCCCAGGCATGCTACTTCCACCTCCGCCGCATCAGTCAGATCAGAAAATACCTCACTACCAAAGCTGCCACCAAACTTGCTGTCTCTCTCATCCTATCCCGTATTGACTACTGCAACTCTCTCCTTTCCGGCCTCCCTCACTCCACCACTTTCACTCTCCAGCGCGTCCATAACAATGCTGCCCGCCTCGTCCTCAGAAAGAAAAAATCCGACAACATCACTCCCCTGCTCAAACTCCTTCACTGGCTTCCCATCCCCCAACGCATCCAATACAAGATTCTGTCTCTCTGCTACAAATCCCTGAACAACTGGGCTCCTGCCTATCTCTCAAACTTACTTCACCCCTACACTCCTCCCCGCTCCCTCCGCTCCGCCTCCGACCCTCTCCGCCTCCACATCCCCCGCACCAAACTCAGCACTTTCGGCCCCCGCTCCTTCTCAGTATACGGTCCATCCACCTGGAACACTCTCCCACTCTCTCTCCGTCAGAAACACTCTCTCTCTCCTCCTTCCAGTCCGCCCTCAAAACTCACCTCTTTCAACAGTTCTGACACTATACCCCCACACTCCCCACCCCAAGCTGACTGTCGTAGTGTATTTCACTATTTGTGGTTCGTGAGTCGTTGTCTAAAGCGTGCGCATGCGTGCGTGAGTTGTGAGTGCGCGCTCAGAGTTATAATTATTATAAGATAAGCGCATTATAAATACCGTAATTATTATTATTATTATTATTATTATTATTATTATTATTACTTGCGTTGAGCTTCTGAAAGCATTTCGCGTTGATCGCACTACTGTAAACATTGATATATTATCGTATTTGCAAATGGTGAGGAGGTGGAGAATAGTCATAATACTGTAGGTCATAAGTCCATAGCATTTTAAATGGGATATTATATATAAGAGCTGTTTATTTGCTATTGCCCGTATTCATGTGTGGACCGTTTTGTTCCAGATCTGCATGCAGACGCATGACGACAACGAGCGTGGTTGTGACCCTCGACTCCCTAGCACAGACAGCACTGGCATGCTTTGCGCCTATTGCTGCCAGGATGTACAGTGTATTTACGACCTGACTGTTCATCCAATTTCTACCACTGTTTCCACCACTGCTGTTTCCCCCACTGCTGCTCCCACCACTACTACGCCCGCACCGAAACCAGGTCCTAACAACTGTTATACGTCAGGGTGTAGCCACGGACATGACAATCTGGAGTCTTGTGCACAAGGACAGTGGGCATGCCATGACCATCAGGTGAGATAGTGTACAGTGAATTTCAGTCGCTGTCTCTTCTTTACGTCAGTGTTCGCTTGTTAAAGGGCTCATTAGTGCAGTTTATGAGTCACAGAATAAACCTATCAAACGCTTATTGGGACCGTGCCCCGCTAGATATGCTACTTACAAATAATATTCAACCTATATATACTAAAAGCTCACAAACCAGACAGGTGAGGCTAGCGCTGGTTGAATTGTACACAAACCAAGGGGAATTACTCAGCGCTGGACAGACAAACAGTTAGATCCTCTGCCCCCGCCTATCATGTGTGGACTGTTTTGTTTCAGGGATGTAAATGATCGTCTGCGTATTTTTCTGTGGGCTGGCGATTGGGTGCTTGATAGGCGGGGCAGGGGATCTAACTGTTTGTCTGTCCAGCGCTGAGTAATTCCCCTTGGTTTGTGTATTATACTGAAAGGCACAAGTTTTGCTAAAATGATTTGCAAAATATTAACTACTCATCTGATTTTGATAAAACGTTAGTATGTTGTTTATTTTGTTATTTGTCCTCGAAATAGGACAAGATCAGATTGCTGCAGGTACGGGATCCACGTTGGCGCGAAATTCACATACCCACAAGCAGCTCCATTGCAGACACACTATGTACACACAAAAGACTTTGGATGTATCGTCCTTGTTGCCACTGTCATCTTGCTAACATTTTCAAGACTATGTCTTGTTGGCACTGTGACGATTGTGGTTGTGTTGTTCTGTGAGAGCATGCATGTGTTAATCGTAGGAAACGATCCGATATTTATTTGAGCTAGGATGGTTGCGAATCACGTACCTTTTCAGTAAGATTATTTATCGTTCGCGCAGATAGCGGAATTGGCTTTGTTATGATACGCTAAGTTTAGTCCGGAAGCTTCTAGCAAAGTCGCACGGAGAATAGCGGTCTATTTTTGTTATGCGTAGATTCGCTGAGAATAAACCAGAACGTTCGAGCAAGGTCGCGCTGTCTAGTGACCTCGTATGTATTACATCAAAGTGACATCAAAGTGTAGAGCCGCTCTATTTTTATTTTTAGTCGTAGTTGTTTTCTGTGCGCGTGAATTTAACAACCAGTCAGTGTGTTTTATGAAAGGTCATGAACGGTCTGCCATACTCTTGTGTGACATCATTACACACTGGGATTTGGGGCTGAAACTAGCAGTCGAATTTTTGTAGACTATTTAGTTTATTCTAGAAAGTTCTTTTTATTTAATATTTAGGAGTTTCAGTTACGTGTTCTGTTCTGATTGGTTGCGTTGTGTGATTTCGGTGGATTTTTCTAAAAAATTGTTTTACTATAAAAGATGGTGCTATGAAGCACGTGTGTACATTGTCATGCATTGTCAGTTGTGGGGACACACAGTTTATCGTAGGTACGTGGCCCGTAGAGGGTGTACATTGTGAGAGACGCAGCGTAACGGTGGTGTACGTTGTATGTGGAACTTATGTCGCCAGTGTTGACATTTTCAGAGGAGACATTGTATCAGTGTTGGTGCATTTGGGAATGCATTGTGTGGAGATCGCATCGCTGAATTAAAATATTGTTGGAACTGTTACTCCAGTATTGTCTACAACCTTAAGCCACGTGTGACGGGTTGCAGCTGAATGAAGTTTATTTAAAAGAACCTTACGTGCGTGCGTCTGGTGTGTTTATCATGCTACGACTACGACTCAACACGTAACAGGCACAGGACATGAAATGGTGATTCTCTGACCATAAAATACAGTAAGAAGAGCAATGCAAAGAGAACAGTCAGACATGTGTGCCTCTAACGTTGAAATCATTTTTTTCCGAAATAATTACGGCAGAGAAATTCGAACAAATTGTGACCTACTCTGATCAAACCTGGGCAAAGTGTGTTTAGGGCACTGAGTGTTGCCTATCAAATGAATCTTCAGATGAAAAGGTTTTTGATGTATGATACAGGCTGGCTGCCAAATGGTCCCAGAGTAATCAACATGTAAAATATGGTTTCTAAGTGGTGTACATTGATAAATCCGCGTTTCAATTTTTCATGCACCACTAGCTCGGCATGCGCGGGTAGGTGATTAAAATAAAATTTTCATTAACCCATTTAGCCCCACGGCCGCATTTCCCAAATCCTGGAGGTGTTACCTAAATATGACCTTCCAGTTGCAGCAGATGTATCGACCATGATAATTCAAGAGTAGTGCCTGATGAGCTTGGCGCCTTCAGGCGCTAAGCTCATTTGGCACTAGCCTTGAATTATCATGGTCAATCCATACCCGGCTGTAGGGTGTTGGGGCTAAATGGGTTAATGTTGTGGCAGATGCACGCATACAGTTTTGGTATTATAATTTGAAGCCCACATTCTTTAGAACTTGAAAATGCTGAAAACAAACTTCTGATACATAAAAAGATCAACCCAACCGCTACGTGCGTTTTCTGGCTCTGATTCGGGCACAGGGTCGTTGTCTGGGGTGGGTAATTTGGAGTGGATCACACTTGCTTATGAAGCTAATGTTTGCTAATTTAAAAACTGCCTGTGTTTTATGTGAGATCACGCTTAATGCCACAACCCTCCAATGAGCAGGGATACAAATTGGTCTCAGCAAGAGGCATAGCTCCTCATGAGCCCCCGCGAGTGCTGGGGCTCATGAGGATCTATGTCTCTTGCAGTCGGGTTTTGGATTTTTTTTATTTGCACGTCTTTATTTGGGCATTAAACGTGGATTTTTCGTGTTGCTCCCTTGTTCGGTGACACCGTTTGTCAGGGCAAATTGAAACAGGACATCCATTTATTTACACTTTGAGTGATCTTGTGTGGTTCTGATTTTTTTAAAAAAGAGCAATGTTGTATTTTGACATTATGGCAAGCGATATGAATGCACATATCTTCATACATCGAGAGTTTAACGCCAAGGTTAGTTTTACACCATTTCTCTGAAGTCATACTAAGCGGTAAAATATTGCTTTGTGCGAGAAATGTTTTGTGTTATACGTCAGAGGCGCAGAATATTTTCAGGAAGGTTGGCAATTATTGCCTTATTACGCCTCATTATCAATCAGCATGATTTTAACCTCTTCAATGCCGATTAAAAAGTGAACACGATCGAACTGCAAGAGGCATAGATCCTCATGAGCCCCCGCGACTGCGGGGGCTCATGAGGATCTATGCCTCTTGCTGAGACCGAGTTGTATTCATGTTTCTTGGACGGTGTTGACATTTGGTCGTTGAATGAACCAAGATTTCAGAAACAAAGATATACGTAGTGGCAAGGAGTTAACACCTTTTTGAATTCATTTATATATATGGGCTTCATGTGTACACAAACTTCTCTACGCTGTCCATTATTTGTCTAGAAAACAGCATTGTATGATTGATCACAAACTTCAAAATCTGCCACTAAAAGTCATGCTGACTCCCGGCCATATTCACTCTGGTTTGCGCGTTTCTATGTTGGACAGATTACAAATTATACCCTATGAAAGCATTCTCAAATTTCTTGCCTCGCTTTTGGTATATAGCTTTAACCCCTTCACTGTCGAGGAAAAGTGAACGCTATCCAACTACAAGAGCTACAGACATAAATATTCTTTGGGCGGTTGTGGCTTTTGATTGGAGCTTTCGCCTCAGCCAAGCCTCGTGCACTCCGGCTCATTTCTCGCAGATTTCTTGTTAATACTTTTTAAAGTGTAGTCTGCACTGTCGATAAATAATTCCGTGTCTTTCCCTCAAGCTGTCAATTCGGTTATTTATATTTAATACGCGCTGTTTCAGTTTTGTGCCGCGTCCATCCTTCACGACGGCGTCCACTTACACTGCACGCCACATAATCAATGGCTGGTAAGGAGTAGCTTCTACCACGCACGCACGCACGCACGCACGAAAACACACACGCACACACGCGCGCGCACACGCGCACACGCCCACAAGCGCACACGCACACGCACACCTAGCCGTAAACTTTACAAGAACCCACATGAAACGAAAATAAAATATTCATCCAATACTTGTTATTTTCTTCTGCGTAAATAGTACACACGACTTGAACGATTTCGGCTGTTGGCTTGTCATTTACCTCATGATACGAATGTTTGATATAAGCTGATGATAATTTGTACAGCTCTGCCAACTATCCCACGCCATGAACCTGGAGCAGTGCACCCCAGACCTACTAAAGACCCCCGGTCATGTCGAATGCAAGTACTGCTGTGGAGACGACCAGTGTTTTCAGAATCTGATCTGGCCAACCGAATCTACGTCTACACGCGTACCGGACAAGACAGTTGAGTCAATGACCGACACAGTCACGGCATCTGAGATGACGACGGGCTCAGTGACTTCGGCCACACAAAATATGATGTCAGAGAAGCCAACGACTGATTTAGTGACGACACCTAGATCGGCAAACGACTCCGTGACTTCATCGGCGCCGACGGTGTATACTAACGAATGTTTCACGTCACCTTGTTACTATGGAGATGATTTTGCCACGTGCACATCAGGGCAATGGGCGTGCAGAAAAGATCAGGTAACATGATACATGCTTGTTGTCTGTGAACGTACACAAGTTAGCACAAGGCCCTGTGTAAAGGCCTACGTCGGGCGGGCTCACGTAGGCCAGAGAACCTTTTGCATACTGAGGCAGCGATTACTACTTTTGTTACATGTTAAATTATGACCTTGACCTTCAATACGCATGTTAATGACAAATTTTCATCACGTCACATCATGACAAAGCATGTTTCTTTGACCATGATCATCCACATCTCTCCGTAGTCAGTCTGATTGTATCTTTCCGTCTTTGTACACCATATGTGCAACCTGTCTTTGATACGAAATATATAACATGCACATAATCTTCCAACATTAATCATAATGTGCGAGCATCCTTGTTGCAGTTCTGCGAGGTCCACATGAACCACACTGCCGGTGCTTTCAGCATGAAGTGTCTGAATGCCACAAACGTCGAGGAAGTAAGGGTAAGATTTCTAAATGTATGTTCCCGTCATACGGATAAAAAAAAAACAATTTCCTGAACTGTCTAAAACACGTCGAGAAGGGTGAAATTATCTCAGTTTACAGTACAGTGGTGAATCGTTATATTACTATATACTTAATATAGTATGAGTATGCCTGAATTAAACATCGCTCAACGTTTATGGCTTAACCCCTTTCCTGCCAATGTACACAGCCTATGTTTTTATACACAGTTCGTAATTTTTTGTTTCTGAAATCTTGGTTCATTCAAAGACCAAAAGCACCGTCCAAGACACATGGATACCAATTGGTCTCAGCAAGAGGCATAGATCCTCATGAGCCCCCGCAGTCGCGGGGGGCTCATGAGTATCTATGTCTCTTGCAGTTGGATCACGTTCACTTTTTTCTCGGCAGTGAAGGGGTTAACGATGGTGATTTCAAAGAATAGGGCGAGCAAACTTTGACCCAAGCTGGGTGCGAATGAACCCACGACTTTTCCGACGAGAGTCAAACCAGCTAAACCAGCTCTCCTGTCACAAACCTGACAAGTGTCGGGCCGGTCAGGCGTGTAGCCGAGGGTATGTCGATGAGGGACAAACAAACAAAAATGAATATAAAAAAGACAAATTAAAGAAACTGAAACAGACATTATTCATTAACTCATTCAGCCCGACGGCCGTATTTCCCAAATTTTGGAGGCGTCATCTAATAACTTTGCACCAGTTGCAGGAGATGGATCGACCATGATATTCAAGGTTAGTGCCAGAATAGCTTGGCGCCGACAGGCGCCAAGCTAATCTGGCACTACCCTTGAATTATCATGGTCGACCCATCTCCTGCTGTAGTGCGTCAGGGCTGAATGGGTTAAAACAATAGTTATGCCAGTGACATGCAGAGAAGTAAGCAATAAGTAAACAAAGGTGAAAATAAAAATGGAAAAAAAGAAAAGTCTACCTCTATTCTAACCTGTCGATAGAAAAAAATAGTAGAAAGAAAAGAATAGTTATCTAAAGGAGTTAAACATTCCATGATCCTTACACACCAAGCCGTCACCTGGTCCTAACGCGCACTGAAGAAAACCGGTACTAGTCCCATTGGTATCTCCGCTAACCTGTGCTCTACACCAATACCCCAGGTGGGAAGAGAAACTACTGCTGAGCAAAAAAATAACTGTCATAACTGTCAGTACTACACCTAAAACCCTTCTAATCCAAGAAATAGCTATACCTATACGCCTAACGTAAGTCACTTCTGTGACATTACCCACGCAGAAAGGAAGTGGTGGTAATAAAGATAATACTGAGGTTACGTTTACCCCGAAAGACTCCCCAAAACGAACGAGACTGAAGATACGGCAGATAACTAGTGTGTACCGGACAACACTCCAAACATCTCCAAGACACTTCAACAAACATCTCCAAGAGTCACAGACAACACTCCAAACATCTCCAAGGGGCATATATCCTCATGAGCAGAGCAGGGGTATGAAAAATATATATGAAGAATACCTGAGTGTACAGCAAAATTACGATGTAAATTTGTGCGTGTTTCCACCCCACCCCATCCCAGTCATTTAAATTTCCGTGGACGAAAGGTTTTGTTTCAGCAGGTCGCCATTTTGACAGAGGTCGCTATTTTGCATGATACTGTTATATGGAAATATTGTTTACAGAAAAAATAAATCAACCTCCAGCGCAAATACTGATTACGTCTTGATATTATTAGTATTGGGTGAACTGTATTTCTGTTATTGTTCAAACAATTATGGACAATATATTTATTTGTGTGAAGTTCAAATTACCCGTGTTTTTCAGGCCTGTATGCATCAACTCCAGCAGTACAGCTGCAAGTCGTATGAGGACTACCTGACGCACGACTGTCACTTCTGTTGTCCGGACGCGCATTGTGTTATCATACTGGACAGTATGCTCTCACACACGTCATCTGACACAACCACGTCAGTCCAGCCAGTCACATCACCACAAACAGTTCAGACAAACACTTCAGCCCCGGCCACTACCTCGTCAGAAACCACTACGATACAAGAAACCTTAACGACAGAGGACCTCCACATTACAAAGTCGCTGTCAACCACAGCTACATCTTCATCAAATCCGCCAAACACGTCACATCAGCAACCAGTGACATCGCTGCTGCCGCCTGTAAATGACAGTAAGTATATTTTACATCTGTTTTCCAATCGATTCAAGTCACTTGTTTTGTTTTCGGTTATTTCATTACACTTTACACTGCTAATAGGTTTAAACAAAATTAAAACAACTAATGTGTACACGCGCATCTATATGCTATCCAGCAAGAAATGATTGACTGATAGTTGCGCTCGAAGCTGATTTAAAAATTGTCCTACGAACATTTTACAAAACTCGTCATGATATGTTAATTTTAGTCCGGAAGCTTCTAGAAAAGTCGCACGGAGAAGAGCGGTCGATTTTTGTTTTGCGTAGATTAGTTGAGAATGAACCAGAACATTCGAAACAGAGTCGCGCTGTCTAGTGACCTCGTACATGTGACGTCAGAAGAGTAAAAAACATTTCGGTACTTTGTTGTGTAGACCAGTCATAGTTGTTTACTGTTCGCGTGAAGTTGGCAGCCAGTCAGTACGGTTTTTGAAAGATCGTGTAAGTTCTGGAAGATTCCGACTAGGTCGTGAACTGCCTGCCATACTTTTGTGAGATGTCATTTTACATTAAGATTTGGAGCTGAATTGAGCAGCCGAATTTGTTTAGCCTATTGTAGTTATTCCAGAAAATTCTTTCTTTATTAATATTTATGAGTTTCAGTTACGGGTTCCATTCTGATTGGTTGCGTTGAATGATTTTCTTGGATTATTCTAGAAAGTTGTCTTATATATAACGTTGGTGCTAGGAAAGCGCGGATATACATTGTCTTGCATTGTCAGTTGTAGAGACACACAGTTTATCGTAGGTACGTGACCCGTATAGGGTGTACATTGTGAGAGACGCAGCGTAAGAGTGGTGTACGTTGTATGAGAAACTTTGTGTCGCCAGTGTGGACATTTGCAGAAGAGACTTTGTATCAGTGTTGGTGCATTTGGAAATCCATTGTGTTGAGATCGCATCGCTGAATTAAAATATTGTTGGAACTGTTACTCCAGTATTGTCTACATCATTAAGCCACGTGTGACGGGTTGCAGCTGAATGAAGTTTATTTAAAAGAACCTTACGTGCGTGCGTCTGGTGTGTTTATCATACTACGACTACGACTCCACCACGTAACACACACACACACACACACACACACACACACACACACACACACACACACACACACACACACACACACACACACACACACACACACACACACACACACACACACACACACACACACACACACACACACACACACACACACACACACACACACACACACACACACACACACACACACACACACACACACACACACACACACACACACACGCGGCGCTTTGGCGCCCAAAAGACGTTCTCTAGCAAGGTTCGCGTAGCTTGACGTGACGTCATTTTTATCTTGTTACTTCTTTGCAAGAATTTCTGCCCTGCACGTACAAAACATCATGTGCATGCTCCGGAATGCGCTCCGACAAGTTCCCTTTCAAAGTCTACCGTATTTTCAATAAGGTAGACAAAAAGGATGCATCACGTCATACATTCAAACCGTAACTTAGGAAAAGAGAGGTGTGTCTGTCCAGGTCATGGTACGCGCACTGTTTCTACCAGCTCTCGCCTCACCAATTTGGTTTGTGGGTATTATAACTCTCGAGGCAATTTTTTTTTTGTATTGTGACATTGTTGTGCATTATCTTGTGCATCTACTGCGGGATTTCAGGGTCTTTTTTCGCCCATATTTAGTAGTGCACCTTCTCGTTTGTATAATTATGTGTCTATCTCCTGTCTATACTTCCCAATATATAACCCAGTGAGCAAAGGTCCTAGGGCCCAGGACGGCATTGGTGGGCCCGCGCTGTATTTTCCTCTTTCAGTTAGTGGCAGTAATCTGCCTGTGGGCAACGTTGCAAATGTAGGTAGGTTGCAGCATGACATTATCCCCTTCCCTGTCAGTGGACGCAGATTGTGTTTTTGAAATCATCGTAGGAGTTAATAGTAGGAGGGGGTTTGGGGGGGGGGGGACGGTACCATCGTGGCTGTATGCCGATTTATTATGCGAATCAGGAATCCCCCAAAATGGCATTCACATTTCTCGATGGGAAAAAAACGATGAAGAGAAGGTGGAGGGGGGAGGGGGGTGGGTGTGGAGGGGGAGGTGACTGGATGGGATGTTGATGGTAGGCGGAAACAGCTTTCAACTGGAAAATGAAGCCACAAAGGGGAAAAAAAGAGTGGGCGGGGGGGGGTCGGGGATTGGGGAGGGGGCGGGGACGGGGAAGAGGGGGGATGTGAAGGGTTTTGTTTAATTTTGTTTAGAATAAAAGAGTTGCAACATACTTTTTATTTCACGAAATAACCAGGGCATTCCACAGATGAAGATCTTATTTTGGCATTTACGTTTCACGACGGCCTCTTCTTTTCTCGGATTACGAGGACGAAGAAAATTACGGTTCACAAATCATCATCATCATCATCAGTCCCTTGCCCGATCTTGGCGTTGGGGGGACTGAAAGGCAGCAGCAACAGACAGTGCTCTCCACCGAGTTCTATTTTGGGCGGTGGCAAGCAAGTCTGGCATCTCGAGTTCGGTCCATTCTTTTATGTTTGCGACCCAACTCTTTCTCTGACGACCTCGCCGGCGGCTTCCTTCGAGAGTGCCTTGGAGGATAGTCTTGGACAGGGTGTTGTGTCGGGTCACATGGCCAAACCAAGCAAGCTTGCGCCGTTTCACGGTTGCCAGAAGGGGTTCATGTGGGCCCACCAGGGAAGTGACGATGCTCCGTACATATTCGTTGGTCTTGTGCTCGCGGTACGAGATGCGGAGCACCTTCCTCAGGCACTTGTTCTCAAAGGCCTGGATTTTCTTTTCTGAGTCTGTAAGCAGTGTCCAAGTCTCACAGCCGTAGAGTAGAATAGACACTACGAGGGACTTGTAACGCCTGTACTTGATGGTGAAGCTGATGGAATTACTTCGCAAATCACGAGAACGGGGAAAAAAAAACCGTTAATCACGCATCACGATTATAGGCCCCACCCCTCTTGTAACATCATCGTCAATAATGCTCAGCCGTCAAAGGTACGTGCATACAATGTGGTTTCAGAAAAGGCATAGGCCCTCACTTCTGCGAGTGTTCTTGAGGATCTGTACCACTTGCATTCTGGGCGGTGTTCATAGTTTTTATCTCGGCAGTGTCTTTGTCTTACCGCAAGTGCCGCATGTTCTGCTACACAGCCTCTGCACGTCAGTCTCGGAGCATCTTCCGGCAAAGTCCTTGCTGCAGTTTCCTTGGTAGAGGTCCACACAGTTCATCAGTTCTAGTGTAAAAGAAAAACTGACATTTCGCTCAGCGGCAGTAGGCTATTGTGTGAAGGAGACATGCACGCCACAACCAGAAGTAGATCTGGACGGGCATTGAGAGGGGTGGGGGGGGGGGGGGCGGGCTTGTCGGTTGCCTTTTGGGGGGTTTCAGAAACCATCCCCCCAATGCAGATTTCCCTTTTCCAAAGTGTGAACACCCTCCCTTTCCCTATGGAGAGACTGCAACCCCCTCTTCGACTCTCCTCCTCTTCTGGTCATTTGATTTTTTTACCCTTGGAAAGTCTTTTTCTGCCACCCCACCCCCGTCCACGCCTTTCCCTCCCTCTTCCATGCACATGCCATGCACATGCAGATATTGACGCATCATGCACACTCTTGTCGGTGCCCCGAATTTAAAATCACCTTCGTGGTGGACAAAAGAGTTAAGTCCTAAACGTGTAACGTTTTAACTCATTCGAGACGTGCCGTCTCCGGATACGCGGCTTAACTCGAATGAGTTAACCATTCACATGTGAAAGAAATGAGACTTTGCTGCTTCTGTCGATTCAGACCTGATGCGTGACCGCCAAGTGTATAAAATCTGTAGTCCTTGTTTTTCCGGGAAGCGTGATTTCTCCTGTGTTGGTTATTTCTAAGCTGTTGTAAAGGACACATTTATATTTTGTACCGAATATATAAAACATAGCCAGGCTAACATAAATCACGTATATCGTAAGCCGTACCATTAGCGTGAGTACGCCTTAGATACATCCGCCACAAGTACACTTCTGGTTAAACAGCATCTCATCTCAACAGAAGTGTACTTGTGGGGTACTCATCGAGTGGCTTTATCTGAGGTTTGCTTCCACCAGCGGTACGGGAAACGGCGTGACAGACTGCAATTAAGGTTCGGTGAATTTTTTTTTTTTACGCAAGCGTCACACGTCATTGGACACACTTGCAGTATAATGGGATCTTAGTGCAGAAGGTATCAGAATTCACGTTCTTACAGCTGGCTGTAACACATAGGGAAAAACACACGACAGCAGTTAGCAGGGAGCTAGTACATACACACACACACACACAAACACACACACACACACACACACACACACACACACACACACACACACACACACACACACACACGCACGCACGCACGCACGCATTACGAGTTTTGTAAAATGTTCGTAGGACAATTTTAAATCAGCTTCGAGCGCAACTATCAGTCAATCAATTCTTGCTGGATAATTCTTGCTGGATAGCATAAACCGCTATCATGGACGAACAATAAAGAATCTCACTGAAAAACTGAAAAGGTACGTGATACGTAACCATGACAGCTCAAATAAACATCGGAACGGTTCCTACGATTAACACATGCATGCTCTCACAGGACAACACAACCACAATCGTAACATTACCCCCCTCTTTAGAATGAAATTTCACAACAATTTCTTTTCAAATCTAAAAAAAAAACGGTTGTGGCTGTGTTAACCTACGCAGAACCCTAAACAAATACAATTTCACATCAAAATCAAAATCAAATAAACGTCTCGCAGTTCCTTTAAATTATCCTGAGCGAATATTTGACATGTCCCTTTAAACAGTTCTGGACACCTAAATGTTAATTTAAACTGTTCTGCTCAGGTAATCCGCTCCAAAGTTCTGCGAACCCTTGGTTAAACAAAAACAATAATGTCAAAGTTCACTTCTGGAGCATCTCCAAATCATGGGGTACAGTTCACAGTTCACACAGTTCAAAGGTTACTGGTCCTGGGTCGAACACTGTCGGCTTACGGAAAGTATGAAAGTTCATACACACCAAATTGGATATATCTCTGGTTTCTTCACGATGACCACTGGCGATCTGGAATATCTGACGACTCCCACGTCCGGCGTCTCCCCAACATTTTCCCTCAGTCCTTCTCTCGTGTTGTGAAGCAGACGACATGACTCGTCGCGATCCGGCTCGCTCGATGTCAGACCAACCTCGTGCTGGACGGTGTCCGTTGTTCCTGGGTCAGGTGTAAACCGATGCTTGAACTCTTGAGTCAAGACGCACAGTTATTTTTGTTGAGTCTGGGTCAGATTCTGACCGAACTGGATGTCTTCTACATCCTCCTTGTGTCGGAGTTCATTAAGGTCAAACAGGTTCTCGTCGTCTAGTCTTTCGTCATCAGCAAGACGCACCGATGCGGCCAGTTGTGTTTTGTCTTGACGACCTCTCTCAATATACTTCTTCAGCAGATTAGCATGATAAGTCTTCACCTTGTTGTTGACCTTGATTGTGTAGTCGTTGATGCCAACCACCGTGTCGACAACGTAGGGTCCCTTCCACTGCATCAGGAGTTTGTTGTTGTCAGTAGGAAGAAGAACCAATACCTGGTCACCTGGCTGAAATCGTCGAGGTTTCGTCTTACGATCATAGTAATGCTTCCCCTTGTTCTGCGCCTTCCCTAGTTCTTCTCGAGCCATCCTGAGGGTATCTTCCAGCTTCTCTCTCAGGTCGAAGACGTACTGGTAGCTGATCTTCACCACAGGCGTGTCGATAGCCTTGGTCCACAGCTCCTTCAGGATGTGCATGGGTCCCCTTACAGTCCTGCCGTACAGTAATTCAAAAGGGGAAAGCCCTGTCGAATCCTGAGGAACTTCACTGTATGCGAAGAGCAAGGCATTGATATATCTATGCCACAACCTCGGCAACCTTGTTCAGCACACAGTTTATTCAGCATAGCCTTCAATGTTCCATTAAACCTTTCAACCAGCCCATTACACATGGGGTGATAAGGGGTGGTAGTAAGGTGTCGGATGCTCAATAGCCGGTTGACTTCCTCCATGCAGTCGGAGACAAACTGAGTTCCCAGGTCACTCAGGATTTCCTCAGGAATCCCTAAACGGCTGAACATGTCGACGAGCGCCTCTGCCACTGTTGGAGTGTCGATCTTCTTCAGTGGTTTGGCCTCAAGATAACGTGTAGCGTAGTCCACCAGGGTCAAAATGTAACTATGGCCGTCTTCACTTGGAGGACATATTGGCCCCACCAGATCCACAGCTACCCGTTTGAAAGGCATATTTATCAGTGGCATTTTCTCTAGAGGAACCTTGGGCACCTTTCCCTTGGAGATTGTCTTCTGGCATATGTCGCACGACCTGCAGAATCGGGTAACGTCGCCTCCCATATCAGGCCAGTAGAAGACGGCTCGGATCCTATCGAGGGTCTTGTTGATTCCCAAGTGTCCTCCCAATATGGAATTATGGGCCAATTTGATCACCTGCATTCTCAAAGGTTCAGGGACTGCTACTTGACGCACAGGTTTATCTACATTGCTGTCGAATATCCGGTACAGGATATCTCTTCTGGTCTCGAAGGTTATCTCTTTTCCCTTTCGCGTCACGGGCTCGGTCTGACCTTGGAATTTGTCAAGCGTGCGGTCGGCTCTTTGTAGCTCCACCAGCCTGTCCCTATTCACCACAGCTGTTTCCGTATTGTCCGCCACTTTTAAAGGGATGGTCTGGTGACTCTTCTTTGCTTGACTTCTTGTGGTAACTGCACATGTTTCAGGTCTCCATTCTGGATCTGGATCGTCTGAGTTTCTGGCACCATCAATGTTTCCGATGATGAGGTCGTAGACTGGTGTCTTCACGCACAACGCCTTCACCTCTCCTCTCAGATACGGTGTGTCGACGCTGACATTGGCAAGGGGGATAATCCTCACAGTTCCGTCGGCCAAAATGAGAGTGGTCCACTCCTGTAGTTTCTGGTCTTCAGTTACTAGGTCCTCTCTCACGATGATGCAACTACAACCAGTGTCTATCAGTACTCTCACTGGTGTGTTTCCGACGAATCCTGACACCACCGGCATGTTCGGCACTTCATTCTCAGGTAGCGCGATGTTTGAGACTGGTAAAAATGAAGCTCCATCTCCTACTGGGATACGTCAATTCTTTTTGAAAGATTCAATCAGCTCCGGTGTCACTCGCCTTTCTCCAGACTCAAAGTTACTGGATAACGTCACATTATTGGCTAGTACAGCGGCGGCTCTGTGTTGAGGCGTGGTGCTGCTTCTGCCTGCTATCCCACGATCTTGGTTGGATCTTCTGATGTTGTCGCTTCGGGAAATATCTTTAGAAGGACACCGTATCGCCTTGTGACCTTTCTTCCCACAGAGAAACATGTCAGGTTCTCGAACGGCTTGTATGTCGGGGTGTCTCTGACATTGTGGATTTCCTCTGCTGGTGCAGACACAGGCTGCGGCTTACTGGACCCGAACTTCATGTTGTGGGCGTCAATGTATCTTTGAGCGAAGTTGGCTAGGGCCTTTAAAGACTGGTTCTTTTTCTCCCAGAGTCGGGCGGCCAGGTCCTTAGAACATGCGTTGAGGACTTGTTCTTTGATGATGAGGTCACATAGGTCCTGGTACTATTTGTTTAAACCAGCCAGCTCTATCCATTTCTCCAGGTAGCTCCTGATTCTCTCAATGAATAGGCCGGGTGTTTCTCCTTCTTCAGGCATGCAGTTCCGAAATCGTCGCCTGTAACCCTCTTCAGTGAAGTCGTACTGTCTCAGCAGGGCGGCTTACAACTGCGTATAATCTTCTGCTTCTTCTCTTGGCAAGCGAGTGTAAAATTCAAGCGCTTTGCCAGTTAGAAGTGTGCTCAGTTTGATAGCCCAATTCTCTTGTCTCCAGTTGTTGCTGCCTGTGAAGCGCTCGAATCGCTCCAGATAAGCGTCCATCTTATCTGAATTTTCAACAAAAGGTGGTAGCTTTGGCGCACGGGCTGTTTGCTCTCTGCTAGCTAAAGCTGTTGCTTCATTAGCCCTCTGGCTCTGTGCCTCTATCTCCATGTGCTTTAGATGAATTTCGTGTTGAGGCTGCCTCTCTGCCTCTTCTCTCTTTTCTTCTCGTTGTTTCTCTGCCTCTCTTCGTTGTTTCTCTGCTTCTTCTCGTTGAATTTCGAGCTTCCTGATTTCACGCTCTTTGGCTCTTTCTTCTCTCTCCAGTCTCTTTTCTTCTTCAAGTCTCTTTTCTTTTTCTCTCTCCAGTCTCTCCTTTTCTTCTCTCTCTCGTTTCTTTTCTTCTTTCTCCAGTCTCTCCTTTTCTCTTTCTAATCTCTCCTTCTCTCTCTCCTTTACAAACTCAAGGAGTTGAGCTCTTTCGAGTCCACATTCCTTTCCAATTTTCAGGAATGTCTCCATTTCCGATGTCGCCATCTCTGCGTTTCACTGCTGGCTGTTTTCTCCTGCTACCCTTTCCACTGAACCAACTGAAGAAGTCCCGTCGTAGGTGCCAATATGTTACGTGGTGGAGTCGTAGTCGCAGTATGATAAACACATCAGACACACGCACGTAAGGTTCTTTTAAATAAATTTCATTCAGCTGCAACCCGTCACACGTGGCTTAAGGATGTAGACAATACTGGAGTAACAGTTCCAACAATATTTTAATTCAGCGTTGCGATCTCCACACAATGCATTTCCAAATGCACCAACATTCATACAAAGTATCTTCTGCAAATGTCCACACTGGCGACACAAAGTTTCTCATACAATGTACACCACTCTTACGCTGCGTCTCTCACATTGTACACCCTATACGGGTCACGTACCTACGATAAACTGTGTGTCTCTACAACTGACAATGAAAGACAATGTATATCCGCGCGTTCCTAGCACCAACATTATATAGTAAGACAACTTTCTAGAATAATCCAAGAAAATCATTCAACGCAACCAATCAGAATGGAACCCGTAACTGAAACTCATAAATATTAATAAAGAAAGAATTTTCTGGAATAACTACAATAGGCTAAAAAAAAAATTCGGCTGCTCAATTCAACTCCAAATCCTAATGTAAAATGACATCTCACAAAAGTATGGCAGGCAGTTCACGACCTAGTCGGAATCTTCCAGAACGTAGACGATCTTTCAAAAACCGTACTGACTGGCTGCCAACTTCACGCGAACAGTAAACAACTATGACTCGTCTATAAAACAAAGTAGCGAAATGTTTCTTACTCTCTGACGTCACATGTACGAGGTCACTAGACAGCGCGACTCTGTTTCGAATGTTCTGGTTCATTCTCAACTGATCTACGCAAAACAAAAATCGACCGCTCTTCTCCGTGCGACTTTTCTAGAACCTTTCGGACTAAAATTAACATATCATAACAAAGCCAAAACCGCTATCATGGACGAACAATAAAAAATCTCACTGAAAAGGTACGTGATACGTAACCATGACAGCTCAAATAAACATCGGAACGTTTCCTACGATTAACACATGCATGCTCTCACAGGACTACACAACCACAATCGTAACAGTGTGTGTGTGTGTGTGTGTGTGTGTGTGTGCGTGTGTGTGTGTGTGTGTGTGTGTGTGTGTGTGTGTGTGTGTGTGTGTGTGTGTGTGTGACAGCGAGAATAGCTCGCGTTTAAGGACGGACAAGCTTGGCATTTTAGGATATTGTCCCTAAAAGAATTATTTCGAGACATTTTTCGATTTTTCTTTTATTAAGATGCTCATTGGCGAGTAAATGGCCGTTCACAAAAAAAAAAAAACCGGTTGAGCCACACTGGAGTCCGTAATTTCTCTTATTTTTACTAGATATTTTGCATATAGCTTGATAAAAGGGAGATATTGAATGAGTTCGTTAACCAGCAATGCATTGTACCTCTAAAACCTTTTGAGTGATAATTAAATATATATATATATATATATATATATATATATATATATATATATAATATATATATATATATATATATATATATATATATATATATATATATATATATATATATATATATATATATATATATATATATATATATATATATATATATATATAGTTATATATTCACTTTTTTGGGATTAATTTCACGAACTACATGGGTTAATCATAAAACAATTGAATTTAAAATAAAAAAAAAAAACATTCTTCTCATAAATAACCGCATGATTTTTCGTATGCGGTATTTACATAAGCCTACAGTCTGTCTCGGCTGTCGAGTACGATTAGGTCAATTCCGACCTGTATGCCCTTTTCTGCACCTCTGTTTCAGAGTCATTTGTAAAACAGCTAACATAACGTTAATTTTTCTTTAACGAAAAAAAAAATAACAACTATCTTCTCATTAATACCCGTGTGATTTTCATAAACAGTGTTTGCATAAACCTGCTGTTTGTCCCGGGCCTGGGGTAGGATTAGGTCAAATTTGTGACCTGTAAGCCCTAGGCGTGAAAATCAGCAAGACAATTACAAAGTTGATCCTCTGATACGTCAAATGTTAGTACTGCGATGTGTGAAGTATAACATCGAGTCGTCACTATGAACACGGCGTCGTGGGACTAATCCCATGACGTGAAGCTTGCAATGACGCCCATTTCGCTGCTCGTGCTATTATTTTTCTTCAGAATAGCTATGCTACGCCAGACCACAGAGCTTACGAATGGCGGTAATCGCCGTGTGTACGTCTTTATTTATGTTTGCCAGTGTGTGAGGATCAGAGGGTGGGTTAGAGTAGAAGGAGATAGATTCCTGTCGCTACATGAGCCCCAAAAAGTGTACTACTGGCGGGAAGCGCCATGTGTACGTCTTTATTTGTATGCGCCCACGTGTGTGTTGATCAGGGGTTGGCTTAGAGAGGAGGGAAATGGATTAGCATAATAAGCCTTAAAATATGAACTACTCTGAACTTGATTGTTCCTAAAATATAGACGCATTTGAGCTCCAAACAATACGGTAGACTTGGGGATGAAATCCTCATCTTGTTTTATTCTCTCTCTCTCTCTCTCTCTCTCTCTCTCTCTCTCTCTCTCTCTCTCTCTCTCTCTCTCTCTCTCTCTCTCTCTCTCTCTCTCTCTCTCTCTCTCTCTCTCTCTCTCTCTCTCTCTCTCTCTCTCTCTCTCTCCCTCTCTCTCTCCCCCCCTTTGTTTAAATGTGACCTCTGTTACGACAGCTGCAGCAATACAAGCACCGACAACCTCCACAACAACCTCACCGACTACAACTACAATGCTTCCCTCGACCACAACGCCTCTCCAACTTCCAGGTAATGATTGCGTGCGGTAAACTGATTGCCTGCATGTAGTAGATAACCATTTATCAGTGCTGACATGTAATATGCCCCAATACTGACTGTCCACTGCTGCTTACATTAAAAGAAATGAAGACTGCTTGTCCAGCACGGGAAACAAGAAAACAAAAGGAAAATGAACCTTTTGGATGTCGGTATCGGTTTTTGTCGCGATGATTCCTGCAGGACAAAAACCGATACCGACAGCCAAAAGGTTAAAGTGTAGCTCACAGGCAACAGTGGAAAACAATAATGTAAAATTCACATTATTTCGGGTTCGGTCTAGAATGCCTACACGCATATCGACCAGCCTAATATCATATACATACGGTATGTAGACACGAGACTGGCCAGTGACACCAGGGATATGCGACCGAAACCAACGTAAAATGATCGATGTCAAATATAAGTTATGGGCAGCAGGGGTTTGCTACACGGACCTTTGTAGTTCTTCGGGAGGACAAAGGAACCATTGTACTCCGAATTCCGAAGGCAGGCCTTTGGGGTACAATAGTTCCTTTGACCTCCCGAAGGCCTGCAAGGGTCCGTGCAGCAAGCCCCTGCTACCAATAACGTATTTGTTTTCATTCCTTCACTATTTTCGTAAAAGAAATCAATAAGAAATATTTCGACCTGGATCACACCAGACATGACTGACGTCAAAGAAATATACATTTATCATAATAGAATTATGATGTACTTTAAAATCTTTCATGACTTTGCTGTCTCCAGTAGTTTGCCTGTTGTTTCGAACAGAGACGCGTCAGAAAGAGGGGTACAGAAAGTCCGCCATTAGTCGCTACAAGGCTTTTTGTAGCGAGGTCACATGGTACGGTTTGCGCTAAATGGTTCGGCCGTGCAACGTAGGAAGGAAAACGATTATTACTGGTCAACTTTCGCCTTTGGTGCCACTGAACCTGGCGGTGACAGTAAACACATTGCAGTATGATCCCTTGACTGATGTGGCAAAGGCCAGTATGTACTTGCTTGCGTAAAATCGGTTGCAGAATGTATGTATCGATGATGATATTTGCATGCAACCGGACAATCTTGCGCGAAATTATGTTCTGATGCCGTTGATGTTTTTCCTACTTTAGTGGACAAATGTGTAACCTGTTGGTCAGGAGGAAATCCTTATAACCGCCTTTTGAAGAATGCCCTAGGAATTTCACATTCTGACTAAAATGAAAACTTTTGTTCTTCTTGTTGTTTTTCTCGGAACCACAAATTTGTTGATTACGAGGTTGCACGCGAACACGTTCGACAATAATCCTTCAGTCTTCGGATCCGAAAACTCGGATATCCACTCATTAGTTGTTGTTTTGGGCTTTTTTGGCGAGTGGATATGCATAATGTGGCCGTTCCCTGTCGAGTACAAATTAAACACCACCCAAATACAAGAAGAATAGATCCGCATGAGCCCCCGCAGTCGGGGGGCTCATGAGGACCTACACTTCTTGCTATCACCATGCTGTATCTATGTTCCTCGGACGGTTAGAGATCGTTGGCGTTGAATCAACAAAGATTTCAGAAAAACAAACTGCGTCCCCTAGCCGGCAATGGAAGTGGTAAACAAGGTCTATGTGACACAGACTCCAACCTATGTTTTCAGTCATTAAGTGCACGGTGTGTTCCGGCCTCAGCTGCCTGCTGTCTCCCATCCCGATCGACTGTCTAGGCGTGTGCATGACAACCGTGGACGACCAACAACAGGCGCGACAAATCGCGCGGAAGTACGTATACTAAGTCCTTTCACTCCTATTATTATTCACTCCTATTAACCCCTTCACTGCCGAGAAGAATTTAACGTCACCACCACCAGCAAGAGTCATAGATCCTCATGAGCCCCCGCAGTTGCTTCTTGCTGAAGTCAGCTTTTATCCGTGTTTGTGTTTTTAAGTCCCTTCTATTTATAGAAGGGACTTTTTAGGACGGGTCGCGGTGGGGCGACTTTAATAGCATGTCCATGATGTCAAAGGCGGGCAGGCTAAACCTCTAACAATTGAAGTAGCAAGATAAAAAATTACGTCATGTCTAGTTGCGCTACGTGAGCACCTCTTGTTTTGCTACAAATACCGGTACAGCAGGGGCATAATTGTCACTTTCCTAACCATGCCACCACGACGAAGCCTAAGGCCAGTAGATCAAGGCCGCGCGCTAGCATGGCTGCAGGATAAAATTTCCGGACGAGACGTCTTGGGGTGTCCCAGTCAGTGATCCATAGGCTGCTGGCACGATTCCAAGAATCTGGAAGGTAAGAACGACGACCCTGCTCAAGACGAGCGCGCTCCACCAGCAAAAGAGAAGACAGATACCTCTGTGTGGCGGCTCTGCGCGACCGAACTGTCACCTCAACAACTCTGTGACGTCAACTGATGCAAGCTGCAAACGTTAACGTCAGCAGAAGCACAGTCTACCGACGTCTGCGCGAAATTGGCCTGGCTTCATGCAGAGCAGCAGTGAGAATACCCCTCACTCCAGCTCATCGCAGAGCCCTGGTTGCCTGGTGTCGTCAATATGTGAGGGGGAACAGACTCCAGTGGACTCGGGTTCTGTTTACTGATGAGTCACGCTTCATTGTGTCCTTCAACGACGGCAGGGTAAGGGTCTGGAGACGCCAGGGCGAGCGATTCACGGATGGATGCGTCCAAGAGGTGGATCGCTACGGAGGAGGCTCAGTCATGGTCTGGGGAGGCTTCAGCAGGGAAGGTAGGACCCCCCTCCACGTCATCCGGGGCACCCTGACTGGACTGCGCTATCAGGACGAGATTATGCAGCCCCTCATCCAGCCAGTTCTCCAAGCCATAGGCGACAATGCTGTTCTGCAGGACGACAACGCTCGACCTCATCGCGCCCTTCAGCAACGGGGCATCATGAGGATGGAATGGCCAGTTCGTTCACCTGATCTGGCTTCCATCGAGCACCTCTGGGACGTGCTGGGGCAACGTGTAGTCAGCAACCACCCCCCACCTCAAGGCGTCCCCCAGCTGACTCAGTTCCTGCATCAAGAATGGGAAGCGATCCCACATGTTCTCCGAACCCTGGTGAACTCCATGCGTCAACGCTGCATTAAATGTTTGGCTGCAAACGGTGGGTACACTCGCTTCTGACTGAACCAGTCTTGTGTGACTTTTCAAATGAGGGGTGGGTGAACATTCTAACGTACTGCTTTTGTTACAATTGCTTGATTTACTCAAAAATTAAAGAAATTGGTACTGAATAAATTAGCAAAGTATTGACTCCAAGTATTGTTACATTATTTGTGTAGTGTTGTCGGTGCGTCTGCGATAAAAAGTAGCCCTTAAGTTTTGACCATTAGTATATGTATGTATGTATGTGTGTGTGTGTGTGTGTGTGTGTGTGTGTGTGTGTGTGTGTGTGTGTGTGTGTGTGTGTGTGTGTGTGTGTGTGTGTGTGTGTGTGTATGTATGTATGTAAACAAGAGAATCTCCGATATTAATTTTTGTACACACAAGCTTGAAACTTGGCGAAATACTTGCTTAAGTGGGTGGCTAAGAGTGCCTCCGAGCATTTTGTAATGAATGCTTCTTTGAAGACATGTTGCACTACTGACGCGTGCCTCCACATCCGGCATCTGGATGTAGTTTCCGGTCACATAACATTATGGTCAGCGTCTGTATGTAACTACCGGACGTGCCGGGCAGCTCTAATCAAGATAACGGACCGGCCCTCCGGAAACTGTTACTATATGGGAAATGGATGGCATCTAACTAACGGGACGTCCGCACGCCGAGGGGACGCCATAATTACGTAACGGCACCGGCCCTAAACGAGGGGCGGGTCCTAAGTGGGAAGATGATTGATAAGGGCAAGGGTATATACCTACTGGAGACTAGACACAAGGGCAGAACTAGAGACACAACGAGAGAGGGAACACAACGAGAGGAGAGTGAGAGGAGAGAGAGCAAATAGTGAGAGAACGACCGAATTGTAGTCTGTGGTTGGTCTTGCCCAACCCCAGACAATGCTCTTTAGACTGAAATAAACACGAGAGAAAACCATCACTGGACTCCAGTTGTTTTACGTGTCTATAGTGTAACACGTAACAACCAATTTTGGTGCCGCGTAACCAGGATGTCAGAACGGGTTTAGCAGAACCATCGCAGGATGTCAGAACGGGTTTAGCAGAACCATCGCAGGATGTCAGACCGAGATAGAAGACGGAACAATCGCAGATTCCAGAACGAGATGGAAGACAGAACTATCGCAGAGGGTGGCAGAACGACGCTACGTCAAAAGTACGACGACGCCGAGAACTGAAGACGCCGAACGAGAGGCAGAAAGAAGATCGTGAAACGAGCGTGAAACGAGACTGAGAAGGAGCCGGCCGCAGACGAAATGACCTCTGGCCACAACCACCGTCACCAACGCTGGACAAACAGGTGAGTGACCTTTTTGTGTCACCGCTACAGTTTTGAGTAAGGGCCAGCAATATTTTGTATTTGTATTGACAATGGCAGAAGAATATGTAGGAGGACCACACCCACTTGACCCGGTGTTGGCCGCATTAGGTAGTCAGATAGAGAGGCTGTCATCCTTAGTTAATGTGCAACTCATTTCACAGCTGATCCCCACCTTCAATGGAGATCAGCAACAGTCTGCAAAAGAAGTGGACCACTCTAGAGATAGGGCGTGTTTTCGATGCAGTTCGCCACACCACAAGGCACGCGATTGCAAGGCTAGGCGGATAAACGCAGTCGGTCAGCAAGAGTCGTCTTTGTCACAGCAAAGGTATCAACACGTGCGGTGTTGGCGATGCGGGAGTTACGGCCACCGACAAAGAGAATGTAGGGCTAGGATAGGACAGGAGCGACAGAAAAACTAGAACGTTCTGCACCACGAGAAGCCGGTGAGCAGAACGGGGGAAACAGTAGATCCATTAGCATCAACTTAGCGGGGAGTCCAAAATGCATAGTTTTTAAGGCAGGAAGTCAAAAGTTTAGAAGTCTCATAGATACGGGGGCGGAAGTATCGTTGATTAGCAAGAAGTCGTATGAAAAATTGCAGAACAAGCCAAGGCTAGAGAAAAGAAGTGTATCGCTACAGTCAGTCAGTAGGGAATCGCTAGGAGTTGTGGGTAGCATTGAACTGGACTTCAAAATTGAAAAGCAGTCGTTCAAACATCGTTTTTATGTAGTGAAAGAGATGAATAGAAATTTCATTTTGGGAAACGATTGGCTTGATAAGAACGGAGCACGCATCTATTTTGATTTGAGAAAGGTTAACGTCGGGAATGCGTTTGTACCTTACGAACAAGACATGCACATATCTTCGTTAGTCAGAGTACACAAGACAAAAGTATTGAAACCACATACAGCGGAGATTTGTCAGGTTAGAATAAAGAGTACACAGTACTTCAGTAAGGAAGAATGTTTAGAAGTCTCAGCAACAGATAGGGGGTTTGTTGCAGAAGAGCCAGGACTATCTGTGATGAGCGGGGTAGTGAGAAACAAAGGTAGGACATTTCCTTTGTTAGTTGTGAATCACACCAACAAAACGTTCAGGCTAAAAAGGGGATGTGTGGTAGGCAGGGCAAACAGCGTAAGTCAGATAGAGTCAGTGTCTAACAGAACGGAAGAACGAGAAGTCGCTTCCATTGATCTGACAAAAATCGATGCGCCTGACGCAATCAGGTCCACAGTCACTAAACTGGTATCGGAGCATTCCGATTTGTTCGCGAGTAGCGATCTGGACTTAGGGCGCACCAACACTGTCAAAATGAGAATAGACACTGGGGACCACGCTCCAGTAAGGGTGAAGCCTTACCGCGTTCCTTTGCAGGATAGAGAGATAGTAGACAAAGCAGTAGATGAGATGTTAGAGGCAGGGATAATCAGGAGATCAATGTCGCCATGGTCTTTCAGTTTAGTAGTAGTGACCAAAAAAGATGGTTCAAAGAGGTTGTGCGTTGACTTTCGAAAGCTAAACGAGATTACTAAGAAGTCGTCGTATCCACTACCGCTCATAGACGATATTTTGTCCTTGCTGGGGAAGGCAAAATATTTCACAAGGTTAGATATGAAATCGGGATACTGGCAGGTAGAGATGGCGGATCAAGAGAGTAGTGAGAAAACGGCTTTCGCTTGTCACAAGGGACTTTTTGAGTTCGCAGTCATGCCGTTTGGACTTTGCCAGGCACCCAGTGTGTTCATGCTGTTGATGAACACAGTGTTGATGGGGTTAGAAGCATTTTGTTCGGCATACATGGATGATATTCTCATCTTTTCCCAAACCAAGGAACAGCATTATCAGCACATAGAGGATGTGTTCGGTAGGCTCAGACAACATAAACTCAAGTTGAAACTGAAGAAATGTCAGTTTTTCGCCGAGGAAACACAGTACTTAGGGTTTGTGATAGGGAAGGAAGGAGTCAAACCAGACCCAGAAAAGGTGTCAGCAATTCGGACATTGCCGAATCCAACATGTATAAGGGAGTGTCGCAGTGTCATTGGAATGATGTCATACTATCGCAGGTTCATACCCAACTTTTCTGAGATAGCCGAACCCATCATCAATTTGACAAAGAAATTTGCCAGGTTCAAATGGTCTGATCAGTGTCAACAGGCGTTTGATTTTCTCAAACAAAGTTTGTCAGTAGTTCCTTTGTTGGTATATCCGGACACGAGACGTCCATATGTATTGTACACGGATGCTAGTGACGCATGTATCGGGGCGTGTCTGACGCAAGAAAGTGAGGACAGCACAGGACTCAAGACAGAAAAGCCTATTTACTTTCTGTCCCATAGGTTGAGCCAGAGCCAGAAGAAGTGGTCTACCATAGAAAAGGAAGCATTTGCAATCCATTATGCATTACAGAAGTTAGACCACTATTTGCACAATGCGCAATTCGTTGTTCGCACAGATCACAAACCGTTAAAGTATCTCTTAGAGTCACCTATGCAGAATAAGAAGATTCAGATGTGGGCGCTAGGGATCGCAGGGTACAACTGCACTATAGAGTACATTCCAGGGCCACGGAATGTGTTGGCTGATTTGTTGTCTAGAGTGCCACAAACAGACGAAAAGGAGTTAGCGTCAGAAGAGATGGAAGAAACAGTCACTGAAGTGAGCGACAATGCGTTCCAAATAGGGGTGATTAACTCTAGTCAGTTTAGACCAAAGCAGTTTGCAAGTTGTCAGACGGATGGTCCGAGAGAAACTTTAGAAAAGGTAGAGGTGACAGGGTTCGATATGATCACGGAGCAAGACAAGGATCCAGACATTGTTAAGTTGAAAGATCAGCTACTGAACGAGGAAGCACCGGCCAGTGTAAAAAGGAGGTATTTGTTCATAGAAGATGTCTTGTATTTCTTGTCGAATATTGACGACGACCCAGTAGCGAGATTAGTGGTGCCATCCCATTTGGTGGAGCATGTCGTAAACCAGTATCATGACGGAAATGGGCACATGGGCCTTGACAAGACTTACGACACCATCAAACAGAAGTATTTTTGGCCAAACATGTACAGGGGGTTGAACGAGTACATAGGCGGTTGCATTACCTGTCAACAAAGGGTTTTGCAGAAACAGAAAGCGCCAGTGCAGGAAATGGACGTTCCTCCATATCCTTTTGCGAAGGTTAGTGTAGACATACAGGGTCCATTCCCTACTAGTCTGTCCGGGAACAAGTACATTTTAGGATTTGTTTGCCATTACAGTGGATATCCAGAGTGCTTTCCAGCACCAGATAAGTCGGCAGAAACTGTTGCTCAAATCTTGATGGATGAGATAATTCCTCGACACGGCTGTCCTTTACAGGTGGTTACTGATAATGGCACAGAAAATGTCAATCGGATCATGAGGGAGGTTCTCAGTGAACTAAACATAGATCATGTCTTGACGAGCTATTATCATCCACAGTCTAACGCTAAGGTAGAAAGATTTTATCGTACCATGAATGATATCATGTCGAAGAAAATACAGGAAGATATCCAAACGTGGGATTTGCACATCAATCATGCGTTGTCGGCATACAGGGTTAGCGTTTCAGAAACGACCCAGTGCTCTCCATTCTTTCTACTGTATAACAGAGATCCAGTGTTACCATTAGATAACATACTGAGGCCTAGACGGAAATATGTCGGAGAGGACCTTCATAAGGTAGCCTTAGAACAACAGCACAAATTGTTTACCCAGGTGCATCAAAGGATAAAGAAATCACAGAAGCGGGGGGCAAAGTATGCAAACAGACATGTCAAAAGTGACGAAATCAAAGTCGGGGACCCAGTGTACTATAAAAAATAATCAAAGGAAAAACAAGCTAGACAGCAAATGGAAACCTTACTATAGAGTGGTCGAGCAAACAACCCCAGTAACGTACAGGATTAGGAACCAGTTGACTGGTGAAGTAGTTAAAGTGCATGCAGAGCACTTAAGACTCGCTAAATTAGATGAGTGGCCTAAACCCTCAGCGGAAACAATTAGGCCCCTCAGGAAGACTAATTATGCGATCGCACCGGAAGACAGCTCTTCCAGTGACAGCGAAGATGTAGGCGACTTGCCTTCAAGAGAAAGTTGGATCAAAAGACAGCGTAGAGAACGTGAGAACTCGTCTTCAGAAGACGACATACCTCTCATGGAGTTAGNACCATCCTGCTCGCAGCGCCATTTGTGATGGGGTGAGGTAGTAGGATTCGGAAAATTAAGATTAGATGGTGGTCGGACTTAGTGAGACTGAGACTCGTTCATGTTGAGCTAAACTTTTATTTCTAACAAAACTAGAAAGTAGAAACCAGAAAGCAGAAAGCCGAAACAGAAAGCAGAAAGCAGTACAGGGTCTCCAAAACCCGCGCAGTTTAGGTTAAAAAAAAAACTGTTTTCCTCCAAGGCACCGGTGCCAGAAGTTAATTGCTGGTACTGTGAGTCTTGCACGTTTGGTAAAAAAAAAGTCTCCCACGCGAGCAGCTGTACTTATAGAGGCACGCTGCTGTCTCCGCGTTGGTACAAAGTCCACGCGTCGGTGCAAAGTTCAGCGTCGGTACGGGGGGTCTGGCACTGATATAAATGGCAAATCCGTATTATAGTACTGCCAGCCCTAGGAGCTAGAATATCTTCTGAACTACATAGTGTAAAAATATAATCGTTAAATATAAATTTAAGAACTTTTACCAGCTGTACTCTGGATTTAATTTGAGATTATGGGCTATTAGTGGAAAGTTTATATTTATTCTTAAAGCGGTCTCAGAAGTGCCACAGAAAATCAAAAAGGCTACTAAATCGCCATTATCACTCTGATCGGTTATAATTAACCTAAAAACATATGCATTACAAAAAACTATTACCTGGGCCAAATCTAACCATGCTAAATACTAAGCAATGGTGTTGTAACTTGGCTACAATACATGGTCAAAACCGATATACCATACAACACGTACACTGAGCTATCGCGTACACAACACTTAACGCTGCGTTTGGCAGGGCACCGCGAGCGGCGCACGTCATAGCTAGCAGTCGACACGAGTGAAATCCGAGAAGCAATGGTCATAAGTGCTATCGGCCTAGGTACACAGAGGAACATCGGGTTCACTCTGTTACATTTTCCCATCGGCCTTAACAATACAGCGACCTCGCTGTATAAATACCAAAACCATAAATCCAAAAACACAAGAACACATTGGGCCCAATGACAACATAACATCAAAACACATTATCAAACAGTACCATCCACATGGTACACCACAAATATAGCAAAATAGCACTAGTGACCAAGGCTCTCTTGTCTACACTATTATACTGTAGACTTGGACTCACACAGTCATTTTCAAACTAAGTTATGCATAGCAGAAAACTGACATAGGATATTATCATTTGGAAAAATACCTACGCAGCGGACTAAGTTTGAAAATGAAATCAACTGCACAGCTGTTGTGTACTAGAAAGACACAGATGTACCGATGCCTTGATTTCCAATATTCATTTAAGACATCAAAATTCAAAGCATTGTACTACTCGAAAACACAGTACCGGTGCCTTGGATTCCAATCCATGACAAATCAAAATCCGATGCACTGTACTAACTAAAAATCCAATAATTTTAAATTAACCTATCACCTTATGCAATCCTTCACCTAAGACAGTCTCTTTAAGTAAAAACAATAAACCCAAAACAATTTACTCAATATTAATTTGTCCTATTTTCCTAACACTATTTAAGCATCCGATGCACTTGGAGGAATATTGAAGCTTTAATGTCTTGTGGGCATTTAAAGTTGCAGAGGCACACCTTCAAAGGCCCACTGATCACATTCAAGCTGTCAACGTTACTAAAAGTTTTAATGGTGAAGCTTTAATGGCTGGTGGGCATTTAAAGTTGCCGAGGCACACCCTTAAAGGCCCACTGTCTAGACAAAACGCACATGCCAAACACACAATCAAAATCAACTGTGCACTGTGCTAACATCACATCAGCTGCATCTCAACACACACAGTAACCCGACATAAAAAACAAAAAACATTTCTTGCATTATAAGGTCATTCGCATAATTATGCCAATGTCCCACAATCAGCATTGAATGATTGATCCTATCGCTAATCGCTACTGATGAAAACAAAGAAACAAGCATCAGTGACCACATGTAGACCAAACAAAAGACTCAAATCGTGACAAATATCGATGTTGCAACACAAACATCAGATCCAAACACAATATCACTACACACAAGACATGTACCTCAACCGAACACCAACACATATTTAAAGAAAAACAAACAAACACTTATTTGGTACTCCAGCACATCTTGCGACAAACATGACACCCGAACGCCAAATGACAAACATGAGACAAAGCAGCTTCGCTAGGAATCCACAGTACAACAACCAACATAACAAAAGACTCATCTACCAGTACTCGGACAAAGAAACGGTCACAAAAGTCCAACGAAGGATGCAGGTTTACATTGTCACAACATACAACACTGACACGCTCACATCTCGACTTCCTCAGCAAACAAACCTAAAACCTAGTACATTCATTCCACCAAAGAAAATGCAACTTATCAAAACCAAAACAAACACCGAAATATCGAACAAATAAAACGAGAACTCAAACGCAACAAGAACATCATAGCGCAAAACACAAATTCATACAATACACAGTTCGATTTGTCACAAGCATACAACACGACACCCTTTCTCAAACTGCATGCGCCATACACACGCAAATGTTTCAACTGACAGTGGCGCACGCACACCAGCAGTTCAACTGTCCTAGTCAAAGTTTCAAAAACGGGGCATGAACCCCCCACGTACTGCCATCATAATGTTCATGACAGCAGAACACACCAAGCGCGCAAACCACTGAAACATCAGCATTTGGAACATGACAAACATCGGCAGTGGCACCAAGAGTACCATGTTCACTGATGGCATGCTGAACTGTTGCTGGTTGAACTGTCCATGTTGGTTCCTTGCAGTTGGACAATTGGCACGGCGGTGGCCGTGCTGACCACATTCCCAGCACACAATTGGAGGTCTTGACTGCGGTCTAGGCTCAGGTTCGCTCGGAGGCTCAACCTGCACCTCAGCGTCTCGCCTTTCAGGAGCAGATGACACTGAGTGGCAGGGTGAACGCCAGGCAGTAGGCGAGCTGCTAACACCTGTCTCAAGAGCATTCACTCGGACTGAAATGGAAGAGCGCCTCTCCACCGGTTGCTTTACCTCAGTCTGCTCCTCCGCTGACGACAACCCATGCAGCGTGTCACCATAGGTACAGGAGTGCTCGGCAGACGGTGCGGATGGCCTTTCAGCAGGTTTAGCCACCTCTTGTGCAGATGTGCACGGATGCAGTGACTTGGGAACAGTTGGCTCATGGAGAACATCGACAGGAGTTACCTCCACTGCCAACTGTGTCACGTGTGCTTCCACGCATGGCGGTTTGGAAGACAATGGAGAGGGTGGCTGCAGGGCAGGTGTTACAACTGGTGCCATTGAGGTGTCGCTGAGGTCCGGTTGCACTGGAAGTGTCTCAGCTGTAGCACCCAGATACTGAGGCTGTGGCGCTAAATCGTCACCGAACTCGCGTTGCAGGCAGGCAAGGAGTTGAGCCGCAGAAGACCTGTCTTCCCTTGTCGCATTGTACGTGTAGTACGTGTCTGCCCCATAATCCAATGCGTATGTGATCCATCTCACAAACACAGCTGGGTGGATCTGGTGGACAAGGTCCTCACCGAGGTCAGCCATGACCTGTTCCGCACGCCGCATGAACGATGCAAAAGATGGACCCCTGTAGCCACGACCGTTGTAGATCGGAAGTGGAGGCAGTAGACGCCGCTCTCCATGCTCATTCAGCATGGCGTTGCCATCAAGGTCCTCCAGTTCAACGAGGATTTTCGTCATCGGGCACTTGCGCTTCCTCCCCATGTTGGTCGTGGTCAACCTGAGATGGCAGCACGCCCTCTACACTTTTCCGTTTGTACTAGTGACTCCTCCACGTGGCTGCATTGTTGCCCTGCACTGCTTTCTGTCACGTCTGAGTCTCTTTTTGTCCAACCATCCTGCTCGCAGCGCCATTTGTGATGGGGTGAGGTAGTAGGATTCGGAAAATTAAGATTAGATGGTGGTCGGACTTAGTGAGACTGAGACTCGTTCATGTTGAGCTAAACTTTTATTTCTAACAAAACTAGAAAGTAGAAACCAGAAAGCAGAAAGCCGAAACAGAAAGCAGAAAGCAGTACAGGGTCTCCAAAACCCGCGCAGTTTAGGTTAAAAAAAAAACTGTTTTCCTCCAAGGCACCGGTGCCAGAAGTTAATTGCTGGTACTGTGAGTCTTGCACGTTTGGTAAAAAAAAAGTCTCCCACGCGAGCAGCTGTACTTATAGAGGCACGCTGCTGTCTCCGCGTTGGTACAAAGTCCACGCGTCGGTGCAAAGTTCAGCGTCGGTACGGGGGGTCTGGCACTGATATAAATGGCAAATCCGTATTATAGTACTGCCAGCCCTAGGAGCTAGAATATCTTCTGAACTACATAGTGTAAAAATATAATCGTTAAATATAAATTTAAGAACTTTTACCAGCTGTACTCTGGATTTAATTTGAGATTATGGGCTATTAGTGGAAAGTTTATATTTATTCTTAAAGCGGTCTCAGAAGTGCCACAGAAAATCAAAAAGGCTACTAAATCGCCATTATCACTCTGATCGGTTATAATTAACCTAAAAACATATGCATTACAAAAAACTATTACCTGGGCCAAATCTAACCATGCTAAATACTAAGCAATGGTGTTGTAACTTGGCTACAATACATGGTCAAAACCGATATACCATACAACACGTACACTGAGCTATCGCGTACACAACACTTAACGCTGCGTTTGGCAGGGCACCGCGAGCGGCGCACGTCATAGCTAGCAGTCGACACGAGTGAAATCCGAGAAGCAATGGTCATAAGTGCTATCGGCCTAGGTACACAGAGGAACATCGGGTTCACTCTGTTACATTAGCAAAAAGGGTTAGACGCCAGAAGAGGAGACAAACAGTCGAAGCAGAATCGGCTGATGTTAGCTCGGGCGAAGGCACATCAGATAACTCTGATGATGATAGGATAAAGCATGTGGACGCAATCCTGCCTAAGTCTAGGAGTAAAGGGGTGAGGCGGTTATTAAAGGCTATAGGAGATCTACTTTAGGCTTCATGTAAAATGCAACTCTCAAGTGGTATTGAGAGAGGATCAATCAGGAGATCGCGCAAGTAATGCAGTTTTGGGAGTATGAATATATGACTACGGGTGTAAATTACATTTTGCAGACGTGCAAGATGGGGTTCGTCCTCTGTCTCAGGATATTGGGTTTAGCAGATAGCGTTTATAATTTATTAGTAATGGCAGTAATCATGTCAATTGTAGGCGAAATAGTGGGAGTAGCCCGATATTGTGAGTGTTAAAAGCTGACCCTTTATCGAGACTTAGGCGATGGCATAGTGAGGTCACTCGACCTACACTGGACCCGGGATCGGTGGCTACAACTGTGGCGGACGACAATGACGTCTACGGAGCAAGTGCCTCCGCACTGATGATGAAAAACAGGGTGGAACTGAAGGCGACATCGCCAGTCGTGAGATTCTACCCGGCCTTGGAATGAGGCGACCTATGAGGTGGATGAATTATGTTGGGACTGTGAGCGCAACGGTGCCCATGAGAGACGAACAATTTCAGTGTTGACAATGAACTTTTTCTCTTTTATTTTATGTTATATGTATTTGGATGGAATAGTTGTTATAATTAGATAAGATATCACGCACCGATTTGAAATGTATTTTGATTGTGTAATGATGTGGAATTATATTGTTATTATGTCCCGAAGTGTAAACCCTTCTGAACGAGATAGAAAAATAATCCTGAACGAGATGTATTTTTCTCGGGTTAGGGAGGAATGTTGCACTACTGACGCGTGCCTCCACATCCGGCATCTGGATGTAGTTTCCGGTCACATAACATTATGGTCAGCATCTGTATGTAACTACCGGACGTGCCGGGCAGCTCTAATCAAGATAACGGACCGGCCCTCCGGAAACTGTTACTATATGGGAAATGGATGGCATCTAACTAACGGGACGTCCGCACGCCGAGGGGACGCCATAATCACGTAACGGCACCGGCCCTAAACGAGGGGCGGGTCCTAAGTGGGAAGATGATTGATAAGGGCAAGGGTATATACCTACTGGAGACTAGACACAAGGGCAGAACTAGAGACACAACGAGAGAGGGAACACAACGAGAGGAGAGTGAGAGGAGAGAGAGCAAATAGTGAGAGAACGACCGAATTGTAGTCTGTGGTTGGTCTTGCCCAACCCCAGACAATGCTCTTTAGACTGAAATAAACACGAGAGAAAACCATCACTGGACTCCAGTTGTTTTACGTGTCTATAGTGTAACAGACATAAACAACCGTTTATAGGAAGTCGGTTGACCCAGATTAGAGTCCGTAATTTTTGTCATATTTACTTGAACTTTTGCATATATCTAGTTTGGAGAAAGACATTGGATGAGTTCGTTAGCCAGCTATGTATCCTTTCAACTTCTTTAGTACAAATTAATTCTTTTCAGAAAAGAATAAAAACACTAAAAGACCTTTACTTCTAGGGAAAGGCAGACAGTGGCGGTGATGTAAAAGAGGCAACTCCATCACCACGCAGACTCTCTCTCTCTCTCTCTCTCTCTCTCTCTCTCTCTCTCTCTCTCTCTCTCTCTCTCTCTCTCTCTCTCTCTCTCTCTCTCTCTCTCTCTCTCTCTCTCTCTCTCTCTCTTTCTCTCTCTCTCTCTCGATCACACAAACATGCTTGCATCTCCACGAGGAATAGATCCTCATGCGTCCTCCAGGCGCATGAGGATTTATGCCTCTTGGAGATATTTGTAGCGCGCGCACGCACGCACTAATACGTACACACGCATCGACGCGCTTTCAGAGGAGCATGCAGGTGACCCGTGTACTTAGTATGTCATGTAGCTAGGTAAAGTCAACCTGCTTTCACACAAATTATTGCAAGACTGAAATTGTACCGTGAAGTTCTAGTTTTGTCACCATTTTCTCAAGCCTATGAAGCGAAAGTGAAACTCATATCACGTAAAATATAAAATTACGTAAAAACTAAAACTTACGACATGACAAATGACGTTTGACAAATCAATGACGCGTATGTCCTGCGCCCCTTATAGAACTCACTGACGCATTGGCAGATTTGCGAGACTTTTTCAATAGGAGATAATTCAACATCAGAATCAGGTCAAAGACAAAAAGTAGAGACCATTGACAGCACGGACAGCATTCATATAGAAGGGACTTTGTGGGTCATGGTTCATCCCATCTTGTTTTTGTTTTGTTTTTGTTTTTTCTCGACGGTTTGAAATCGTTGACGTTGAATTTACAATATTTCCAAACTACAATATGCGTCCATTAGCAGTGAAGGGGTTAATCCATCCACTTTTAGCAGCTAAAAAAAAAGAAAAAAAAAAGAAGAAGTTCCAACACCACTGCATGTTCACAGTAACGCCGGGCATTGTACTTTGCTGATCAAAAACACCGACTATTTAGTCGTACCAAGTCTGGTAAGGCAGATTTTCAGTCTGTAGTTTGCTTTCGTTTATAGTAGTTTATGTAGTTTGAGCAGACTTTCAACTGTAAGGACGAATACAGCCTATCATCTAATTAGTTCGCATGCAAATTTGTTACTGAACTCATTCATCCTGATGGCCGTATTTCCCAAATTTTGGAGGCGTCATCTAATGACTATGCACCAGTTGTAGGAGATCCACCGTGATAATTCAAGGGCAGTGCCAAATTAGCTTGGCGTTGACAGGCGCCATTCTAATCTGGTACTACCCTTGAATTATCATGGTCGACCCATCTCCTGCTGTAGTGCGTCAGGGCTGAATGAGTTAATCAAGTTTTATTTCATTTCAGGTTCTAAAAGATGTTTTGTGTGTGTCCTTTGTGCTTGCAGATGCGTCCAACCGAGTGTTTGTGAACACATCAAGACAATGCAGCATTGTATGAACATTGAAAAAACGCTTGGCAATGACGTCTGCGAGTACTGCTGTAACGTCACCAACTGCAACCGCCCCCCAAACCTTATCCCGTCACTGGGGCTCATGACAAACCACACGGTCACTTCAACTGCCTAGAAAACGCTACAGTATAACGTCAGCTACACTGTATGGGACGGTGCAGTGTGTTCAAAGTTTCACAGCAATAACCCTGCTGTTCATGCAGCCACCAGGACTGTTTACAGTAACACGCGCACGCACACGCACGCACACACGCACACACACACACACACACACACACACACACACACACACACAGAGTTTATATTACAACACGCGGACACACATATTGTTTGTTTACAGTACCACACACACACACACACACACACACACATACTGTTTACAGTACATGCCGGTGGGGGTATGCACACGTGGGTTGATTAACTCATTCGAGACGCGAAGCTTCCGGTTACGCGTCATAAAGCCCCGTTTACGGATTGCCAACACAATTCGAATGTGTTGTTCATCCCTTTTTCTTAAAGTGGGGACATGTTTTCTTAATTAATTAACTAGTTTTGTTTTCAGCAGATCTTCAAAAACTTTGACAAGGCCTATACTGTTTAGTACAGTAAAAACGATTTAGTATGGGCGTGTTTCCGTTTAGCGGCGCGACAGCGACACGAAAGCGGTGACGACAACAACACGAATCGTGATATAGAAATAAAGGATGCAAATTTCCATATGCGTCATGCGACAGCGGCGCGATTGGCGAAAGCGGCGCGACAATATTCTATCGCCCCATGGAGCGATTCAAAGGTGATTCAGTCGCGATATAGCTGTGAAAGGAGCTTGGTTTCTGGTATGCGACAACAAATCGCAACAATTGTTAACTCATTCAGCCCTGACACTACAGCAGGAGATGGGTCGACCATGATAATTCATGGGTAGTGCCAGATTAGCTTGGCGCCTGTCGGCGCCAAGCCAATCTGGCACTGCCCTTGAATTATCATGGTCGATCCATCTCCTGCAACAGGTGCATAGTCGTTAGATGACGCCTCCAAAATTTGAGAAATACGTGCGCCAGGCTGAATGAGTTAAGCAACTTTATATTATAGGGGCGCGATGTCACCTGCTAGACCGTTATATGGAAACACACAAAGCAATTATCCGACTGCGTTTCAGCTTTGCCATTTCGAGCCGCTGTTCGCGTAGTATTGAAACACAGCTTTAGGCAGATGGTCAGATAGGTGTTTTGTTTTATTTAGAAGCTGGGCCCACGCTACCAGAATTTGCCACTAGCAATGTGTGGTAAGCAACAATTTGCCACCTGCCACATCGGCTTCCTGGCACACGTATCAATGTTCGCGCAATGTGTTGTACTGACTGACCTGCCATTACTATTATGGAACAGCTCTCACGGCGCGCCCGGTTGAAATATTCGGAGCTGCAGGAGTCCCATATGCATGGGAACTCTCGGACAAGGTTGATCAATTTACTCACTGGAGACGTGCCGCATACGGATACGCAGCTATTAGCAGCGTTTTCACATGCGGCGCGTCTCCAATGAATATTACAGTCTCAAAGCCGTCGGCCGTCGCTCAGCTTCTCCGCCATTTTTTCCGGCTCGCCGGAAGATGAAGAAACGGGAAGTGGCGCAAGAACACCGCTGATTGGCTGAGAGGCGGCAACATTGCTCGAGCCTTGCCGGCTACCACAAATGAATAGACTGGGTTTGTATCGGGTCGCAATTTGTGCGGCAATATTGTAGGCGCCCCTAATTGAGGCGGCAACATTGCCGCCACAAAATTGCGCCCGGCAATAGGTGTTTGTGGTAGCGTGGGCCTTGCTTCTTAGGATCGTGAGGTCCTTATCCCCGTTCAATCTGCACTCAAAATTCCTGACCATTGTCTGAACCCTTCGCCTTCATCAGCTGCAAACGATGCCTTGTTAACTCATTCAGCCCGACGCACGTATTTCCCAAATTTAGGCGGCGTCATCTAACAACAATGCACATGTTGCAGGAGATGGATCGACCATGATAATACAAGAGCAGTGCCAGATTAGCTTGGCGCCGACAGGCGGCAAGCTAATCTGGCTCTACCCTTGAATTATCATGGTGGACCTATCTCCGGCTGTAGTGCGTCAGAGCTAAATGGGTTAACCATTGCAAATCACAGCAGATAACAACGTTTGACCGCAGATACGAATGAGGCCAGCAAGAGGCATAGATCCTCATGAGAACCCACGTCTGAGAAGGGCTCATAAGAATCTATGCCCCATGCAGCTGCGTCGTGCTAACTTTTTCTTAGCAGAGAAAGGGCAAACATGCATTCGTTACTGAGGTTTAGCAAACAACGAGTACCGCTGATGCGATTAATCGGTAAATTGGTACGATTAGCGCTTCAAAGGCAAACGCTCATGTCTGAAAAGTAAGGGAGACAATTCCCGATATAGGTAGACTTTGTACCTACCCCCTCCCCCCCCCCCCCCCACCCCCCCCAAATCCCGATTTCATATAACATGTGTGGCGAAGATCATGACGCTAATGTGTCCATTCATGTCTGCTGATTGTTACTGCCTCGGATTTGAGTAAGAAATAAGCAGATGGCGCGAACACGTGCGCCGCAAATAACTCGTATCGGTACGGACTGAAGGACGGAAGTAAGCTGTGGTTTCATATATAAAAAAAAAAAGGAATGATAGGAGGTGTATTCTGTTGGGCCCCCAACTTACCCAGTAAGCCAAAGATCTTCGGGCCGATTTCGGCAGCAGTGGGCCCGCGCACGGTTGTGCGCGGGCCCACTGCTACCGAAATCGGCGCGAGGGTCTTTCGCTTTCTGCGTAAGGACTGCTGGCGGTTGTGAATGACGGTCTCTAGGCCGAGGATCAACAAACTGTCCGGTAATGGACATCGAGGCTAAAGTATGTTTTAATGACAGCGACGTGGAAAGGCTGAGAATTAAGTAACTAGCAAAACTGAAACAAGCTTCAGAGGAACAAGCACAAGCTCATTCTGTTTCTTTTCCTTTGTTGGTTATTTCTTTGCACCGCACACCCTGGGAAGTCACGTGCCTGGTCTGGATTTTGATGGAACGTATGTCCCTTTGTGATCTGCTTCCCGGGCTTGCACTAGGTAGCTACTGTATGCAATAAACATTACGGACAAAAATTGTGTCATATAATCTCTCTCTCTCTCTGTCTCTCTCTCTCTGTCTCTCTCTCTCTGTCTCTCTCTCTCTCTCTCTCTCTCTCTCTCTCTGTCTCTGTCTGTCTGTCTGTCTGTCTGTCTGTCTGTCTCTCTCTCTCTCTCTCTCTCTCTCTCTCTCTCTCTCTCTCTCTCTCTCTCTCTCTCTCTCTCTCTCTCTCTCTCTCTCTCTCTCCCAGGGACAGATCATTTTATTTCTTTTTTTTGCAAGCATTGCGTACTGATGAGGCAAAAAGAAAGGCGACACCAATAGAATCACCGAAAACACTAGAGTGTTTCCGCTGATTCCAGTGATGTTGCATTTCTTTTGTTCGTTAATATATTTAAAGTCGGTTTCAAGCTTGGCCAAACGAACTCGCCTTGAGATGGCCTTAATTGCCAGCTCGGCGTTAAACCCAAATAAATAAATAAATAAACCAAACGCCAGAGGAATTGCTGCGAACAGATGACTGATATTATGACTATCTTACACTACCTTAGATGTGCGTACACATAAAACATGGTTATCTATTAAATCCGGCGACCATAAGCGATCTGGAAAAAAAATCCTGTTTCTGAGATAAAAGTGCGCCATTTTTTGCTCTCTGCTCGACTGGCTGTCAAAACCCGAATGTTGAATATCAACTAGCTGACGACATGCCATCGGTAAGCTCATTATTATTATTTTTATGTTTGCTTGCTATTGGTGTGTTGCATATGTTCAAACTTTGCGAGAAAAGCTACAAGGTCGATTTTATACCCTTACATATGATCATATCTGCTCGAAATGCACGCATGTGTTTCGACTTTGCTTCTCTTCTCGCCACACGGGACGCAACGTCTTCTTTTTGCGACCAGGGTTAGCTCTTTTTGCTGGGCCACAAGCCTAAGAAGAGCCATGTATTTTTACCGTACACGGCGTGTGAAGTAAGCTTTTCAAGGACGATGGGTTGCTAGATCTTTACGTGATGTATGATATAAGTCACTGGAACAAGGTCCAGACGATCTGCTGCCTTTGACACTATCGGGAATTTTTTTTTTAAGTCGACATGGACTCAAACAGCAGATGTCTGTAAAATGTTCATCGCATCGCCCCCACGCCCCTCCCATCCACCCGTCTCCACTATTACTCGCTGTCGTTTGAAACTTCAAATGGTATTAACTCATTCGAGACGGGCTGCGTCCGGATACGCGGTTTTACTCGACATTCCTCGAATGAGTTAAGCATTAAATGCATTCCGCTGAAGTCTTCCTACGCGCCCGAACAAAACGTCTGGTATACACATTCCAAACTTCAGTTGTAGCAACTGTCGTGAGAAAAGACCACTTGCATCATGGCCGTGGCTGTGCTGTTATCTGCATTCATTCTTCTACAAGAAGGTTAGTGTAATTTTGACACACATCTTTTATTCAGGTCAAACTCCAAAATTGGATCGACCGTGATAGTTCAAGGGCAGTTCATGATTAGTTCGGCACCTAAAAGGTGCCGAGCTAATCAGAACTACCCTTGAACTATTATGGTCGATCTGTCTCTGGCAACTGGTGCGTAGGCGTCAGAAAAAGTCATCTAACATCTACAAATTTGACTCTAGGTTTGCAAGTGCTAAAACCACTCCATGTGCGTCACGAATAATGAGTCGTGATTTCAAGTGCTTCAAGGACCTACATTGCACTTAGAGTTGTCATGTTAGAGGTTAGGTCCTACACATCAGTAATAATTAATAACAGGAAGGATAATCAACACAACATTTGCCACGACGGTGAATGAATCTCCCCACACAAAGGCGACAGTTACGACATAGCAAAAACGATACCAGTATGGCATCTCGTTAAATTCACACTGGCATCCATATAACGCGAGACCATATCTGTGCTTTCTAAGTGGATTATATTTTCGCGTCTGTGACAAAATAAAACAGTTTGTTCAGAGAAGAACTGTCTGATTTAGGGGCTGATGGAAGATTGAATATCGAAAAATAACTGAATGTTTTCCACCCGTTTATCTCATATTGTTTTCATCGCTACGTCACACGACCAATCACTTTAGCGCAAACCGTACCATGTGACCGAGATACAAAACCCCTTGTAGCGAATAATGGCCGACTTTTTGTAGCCCTCTTTCTGACGCGTCTTGGATGCCAGTTTTGTTCCATAAAAGATCATCAAAACGTTCTAAAGTACAAAGTTACTTAGTGTTGATCGAGACAACAGGCACACTACTGGAGACGGCAACGTCATGAAAGATTTTTTAATTACGTCATAAGTATTATGTATAAATTTGTATTCATTTGTTGTCAGTCATGTCTGGCGTGACCCAGGTCGGAAGATTTCTTCTTGATTTCTTTTGCGAAAACATTGGAGGAATGAAAACAAATAAGTTATTAGTAGCAGGGGCTTGCGTCTGAGGGAGGTCAAAATGATTCCTTTGACCTCCCTCAGGCCTACAAGGGTCCGTGTGGCAAACCCCTGCTACCAATAACATATTATAGTGCGGGAGCCCTTCACTACACTGACAGTGATCACAACAGGCTAGTTCCGAAGCGAAGCAACTCAAACCATACTAGTAACATGAGTGATGGGATGCACTCAACATCTTTGCCGTGTGAAGACAAAAGACAGCAGTTTTTTTGTTTGTTCGTTTGTTTGTTTATTTGTTTTGTGGTTGTTTTTTTTCTGCGGAAAGGATGGTTTTCATTGTATTACAATAAAAGTCTCGCTTCCACAAACTGGATTTACTGTCTTTGGCCTTCGTATGGCATTCTCGTTGTACTGAAGGAATGAGGTAATTAGATCATTGTTCCGGGGAGACCGGGGTTAGTCCGCCCCCTGTTGCATTCTATGCCACTTGCAGTACGTACAAATTCAGTCCTTGGTTTAAATTGAACCGATATTGCCTACACTATCAAACCTGTCAAAGGCGACCACCTGTATAAGGTGATCGCCTAAGCAGACCACCCATTTTTGGTTCAATGGTTTTCGTCCTGTTACTTAGATGACCCTGTGTGACAAGACCACCTGTCTAAAGCGACCAATTTTTCACAGTCCCTTAGGTCGTCACTTTACCCAGTTTTGACTGCAAAGTTAAAATCTTTGTGCATAGTACATTTGTGAGACAGGAACGATTTTGGATTAGTAAATGTGGAATACAAAGAATTTTTCTTCTTGCTGCATGATTAAAAATATAACAAAGATTAATATTTTTCTGTGACCAGAAAAAGTGAAGGCATCAGGAGTCCCTTCTTACGTCTTTTCTTACCTTAATGAAATCGATATAGTGCGTTTGCAGTGCCTGTGAACCACACTTTTTGCGAATAGTCTTAAGATAACGATAATGTTTTTGTTTTTTTTTTAATTTGTTATGAAACAGGCATCCCAGGTCTCCCTTTTATTTTGGAGACACACACTTGCTAGGTCTGGTTGTGTAGCTGCGGTGCACGGTGACACAGGATCTATAGGCATGGAGATAAAGTAGGATACAGTGAGTCACACAAAAAAGAGATACATTTTAACCCTCTAGTGAATTCAGCTACCGGCAGTGGTTACAGTACAGGTGACTACAGGCACTATAGGTTAAAACTACTTACTTACTTACTTACTTACTTACTTACTTACTTACTTACTTACTTACTTACTTACTTACTTACTTACTTACTTACTTACTTACTTTCTCTCTCTCTCTCTCTCTCTCTCTCTCTCTCTCTCTCTCTCTCTGTAGTTGCCCTTTTTCCTCTAAAAGTAAGATTAATTCTCATCAATAATCTTTGTAGTGTGCTGTGATACATATAATAATAATAATAATAATAATAATAATAATAATAATAATAATATAGTAAATGATAATGATATCATCAGTTATTATTATTATTATTACTATTGCTATTATGAATTATGATGCTAATCATCAAACTGGTCATCATCTTTAAATAAATGGTCTGTGTATCTGTCCTGTTTGAAGGGAGCTCACCTGTGTTGACACAAGTTTATTTTTCTGTTCCGTTTTACTCATAGCGTAATCTTCCTCATTTTGTCAAAAGAATATAAATATCAACTCTGTGAAATCGAGATTTTCAATGTATTCTTTTTCTCTCGTATCTTCCATGTAGTTGCGACTTTCGTGCCCTTGACCATATCAAACAACTGCTACGCCGGTTGTAACTTTGGGAGTCGTGATACGTGCACAGCGACACAATGGGCGTGTAGCCAAACCCAGTTCTGTTCTGTGATTCTGGCCATTCTGCCCAATGACAACGTGTACACGCTATGCGAGGAAGTCACAGATCACTTGCAGGTACACTCAATACCTGGGAATATTTCTCTATGTACCCACTCCATAAAGTTTTCCCTTCTTCGACACATGTATTGATATATTGTATAACAAGCAAATTAATATTCATGAATTTGCTTGATATAATTTCCTTCCCAAAATCCCTTGCGCACCAAGAAGACTCGATCTTGAAGATAATTGCATTTTCAAAACGGAGACGTGAAATACGCTCACACCTCAACATTAACAAGCTCCTTATGTGTAGTAGTAATGAAATACTTCTTAGTGTGCATGAACGCTCGAAATTTATATTCTCTACACACACAAACGGAGAAAAGACAGGTGAGGGGGCGGAGGGGGGGGAGTGGCTTTGTGTATTTGTTTATGTGAACAGAATCTGCAAGTATTGTACTTTACCTATATGCATGTACATTTATATTATATGTATATCTTCTTGTGTGTAGATAGTCTTGTAGGTTTGTAAAATGGATGTGTCAACGACGATGTCAATGCCTTAACCGTTGAAAAATAAAATGTCATTGATTCTCTCTCTCTCTCTCTCTCTCTCTCTCTCTCTCTCTCTCTCTCTCTCTCTCTCTCTCTCTCTCTCTCTCTCTCTCTCTCTCTCTCACTGGCACCACCATCAGCGACAGCGTCAACAGTGCTACTGCTGCCAATACGTCTGACATCGGCAGCACTGGCACCACCATCAGCGACAGCGTCAACAGTGCTGACGCTGCCAATACGTCTGACATCGGCAGCACTGGCACCACCATCAGCGACAGCGTCAACAGTGCTGGTGCTGCCAATACGTTTGACATCGGCAGCACTGGCACCACCATCAGCGACAGCGTCAACAATGCTGGTGCTGCCAATACGTCTGACATCGGCAGCACTGGCACCACCACCAGCGAAAGGATCAACAATGCTGGTGCTGCCAATACGTCTGACATCGGCAGCACTGGCACCACCACCATCGACAGCGTCAACAGTGCTACTGCGGCCAATACGTCTGACATCGGCAGCACTGGCACCACCATCAGCGACAGCGTCAACAGTGCTGGTGCTGCCAATACGTCTGACATCAGCAGCACTGGCATCACCATCAGCGACAGCGACAACAGTTCTGGTGCTGCCAATACGTCTGACATCGGCAGCACTGGCACCACCATCAGCGACAGCGTCAACAGTGCTGGTGCTGCCAATACGCCCGACATCGGCAGCACTGGCACCACCATAGCGACAGCGTCAACAGTGCTGATGCTGCCAATACGCCTGACATCGGCAGCACTGGCACCACCATCAGCGACAGCGTCAACAGTGCTTGTGCTGCCAATGCCTGTGACGTCGGCAGCACTGGCACCAACGTCCCCATCAGCAACAGCTTCAACAGTGCTGGTGCTGTCAATACGTTTAACACCACCAGCGACCGTGACAGCAGTGTTCCCGTTGCCAGTACAACAGACGCCGACGGCACTAGCACTCATCCATCTGCTCCTGTTGCTGCAGTGTCCACCGAGTCTGCGTGCCAAACAGTCTGCCCGGTAGTACTCAAACCTGACCCCCTGGCTGTTGAGCGCCTTATGGCGGAAATATCGGCTCTCCGTTCCGCCGTTGGGGAGATCCGCCACTCGTACAGCATCGAGGTGGATTCGCAACACACGGAGATCTGACACCTGCGTGAGCGGATCACCCAGCTGGAGGGGGAGAAGGATGGCCAGAGAAGCGACAGGACAAGCGGCGAGAAGAACCCGTCACCCCCGTCCAACACTCGGCCCAAGCAAGCGCTGGAAAAGTCGCCAACCTCAACGACAACTTCTGAGCCCCTGCGTGCATCTCCGCTAACCCCCGAGCGCAAAGAGCCGGCACCAAAACGACCATCTTCACATACCGACAAAGCCGCCGACCTTTCTGGACTCCAAAACCCAAAGCCCGGCACGCAGACGCTACTACTCGGCGATTAGATACTACGCGGCCTTTCATGGAGACCTGATGTCTGTCACTGGCACAGACAAGGCGCAGGTCGTGTCAGTATCAGGCCTCGACAGAGCCGGCATCCTCCAGCACCTTACGATGCCGACCCCACGAATGCAGTCACCACAGTCGTCATGCATGTCGGCATCAATGACTGTAAGCGTGGGTTCGTCATCGGCAAAAAGGGCTGGAAGGATGTGATTTCTGCTGCCAGACGAATCTTCCCCAAGGCAGAAATCTTCATCTCGTCCATCCTGCCCACGATCAACGAACGTCAGCAGCCGGATCCATGCGTCACAGACACCAACCTTTGTCTCAGGGAGGTGTGCCACTCGCTGAAGGTCAACTTTATTGACAACGACACAAGTAGGCCTAAAGGTCTCTAACTCTATCGTGCAACTTTGTTTACTAAATAAGGTGGGGAACGTACACACTGTTGAGATAGGCAGTTAAAATATCACTGAGAACGTTTATAAATGTTGTCACTCGCATTTATATCTCTTTATGGGTGAAAATTTGATTTAAAATAGTGAAGCTTTTATGACAAGGGGCATAACCGCTTCACAACTCTTGTGTGCTGACGTACGAGAAAGTCCGATTTTTGACCAATCAGAAATTTGCAAGCCCGACCGGCGCGGTTTCAAAATGGCCTCGCAGGAGTGTTGTTTACACTTTCACAACGTGCAGTGTGGTGGGAATATTTGTGCTTTTTCAGACATTTCGTTACAAAGAGTGATTGAATTTTCTTCCCAGTGGATAGCTCTTGATGGTGAAGCGCAATCAGTGAGTAGCTCTTTTCGAAATCTGCTGGAAACTCACGGCAATTCATCGTTCCTCGGCGGTACTTTCGGTTTTCACCGCGAATGCTATCAGCGGCTGACAAACAAAACAACACTTCAGAGAGCTGAGAAACGTCGGTCAAAAGCCACTGCTGTTGATTTAAGTGTGCGTGACAACGATACTGACAGAAAGCGCATGACAAGGCAGTCCAATGTGTCAGCGATTGGCAAGTTGAAGTCTAGAAACAGTGCCATCCTGCCAGACATCTGTATAATATGCCAAAAAGATCAATACACTAGAAACAAGAACGGCACCTACACTATAGCAAAACTCACACTGTGCGAAACAGATGGCCGAACTTTACAAGCAGCAGCAGAAGAGAAACAAGACGAAAAAGTGCTTCTTCACATCAGGGGTTGCACTGACCTGGCAGCTGCCGAGGTACAATATCACGAGAAATGTTATAGGGCCTACACCAGGAAAGTCGGCAGCAGCTCAGCAACGGTCACACGCGACACAGATGCAGGGTTTGAACAATTTTGTTCAGACATTGTAGCTGGAAAGCTGTACCAAGACAAATGTGTGTTGACTTTCAATAAACTATTTCAACTCCATGTTGACTATGCAAGACAAAGTGGCTGTGCCCCATATGCCAAAAAACAGAATCTAAAGTCTGCTTTGAGGGCACGCTATCCTGGACTGCAGTTTTTCCAACCACATCAGAAAAACAAGAGTGAACTCGTCTATGCGCATTCACAGAGTCTAGCCAGGTATGGACATACATGTAATTGTTACAACTTCTATTCATTAAAATGATGATGTATATGTACAAATTGGTTCACAATTTGTTGTTGTTGGTGTTAAAAAGTAGTACCGTGGAAAGCACTGTGAACCCTTTAGAGTAGGGAGTGCTGCATATAATAAGGAAATCAATATAAATGAAGTTATCAACATATTATTGTACAAATCAATTGATTGAAATTTGAGTTCCTGTTGTGTGTGAAGTAATAGACGCAGGGTGTGTGTGATGCGGGGTAAGGGGGGGGGGGGGAAGGAGGTGGTGTGTTGACAGATAATGCCCAGAAATAGAGCAAGAAATTTAGTAAAAATAGTCCTGCTGTTTGTGTTTCTGACTGAAATAAAGTCCATGACAAAGCACATTTTCTTGTTTTAATTGGATGATTTAATCTTTTTTGTATCTTGCAGGTACATGGACTCACAACACACAAGTGATGAAAGTGACAGTGAATCCGAGACTGAGGATGAACACCCAGCTTTTGAACCCTCATCCTCTGCGTCTTCTGACATCAACACCAGAAAAGAGCTGTACATGTCTGGCCTTCACTTGAAGGCAGAGCTGGAAAAACAAAACCCATCTATAGTGAAGTGGCCTGTTGAACTGGAAGATTTAACTGCTGCTGCTGCCAAGTGTTCGGTCCCAGTTCATCTGTTTAACACTGTGGCACTGATTACAGGGCTCTCAGAAGATCCTGTCTTTGATGACTATACACAGATTGAGGACACTCAGTTGGAAAGAAAACTTGTCTCTATCTGCCAAGATTTGGTGTATCTACACTCACGTGGACGGAAAACAACACCTAAACATGTGGCATTAGCCATGACTGTGCGACATTGGACTGGATGTGCAAGGCTGATTCAGTTGCTAAACGGGCTTGGCCACTGTGTCTCAAACACCCATGTTTTGGAACTTGACACTGCACTTGCAAACCAACAGCTTCTCCGCAACACACTGGTGCCTGACAATTTTCAGGAAGAGAAGTTCACTACTCTCGCTTTTGACAACAGTGACTTCCATGAAGAGACATTGTCAGGGAAAGGGACAACACACTGCACTTCAGGCATCATCATCCAGGAGACAGAGAGCAGCAGTTCAAGAGTGGTACAGCAGCCAGTTGCTTGTGAAGGAGGTGATGCTAGCAGACCAAAAAAGGCACGACTCAGCAGCATCCCTGTCCCCGAGGATTGCATCCCTGCATATGTAATGGAGAAACGCAGAGGTCCTGATCCAGCTTTACATCCTATTGATAGCTCTATGGACATTTGGAGGGATGTGTCGGTAAGTTGTTTTTGAGCTTTTCTTTAATATGAACAAGATGGCAAGCCATTCAAAATCATTACCAGAATTACTTGATCAGTTGATGCACATCTTAAGTGTATGTGCACACACAGTGCGCAATGTTTTTGACCACTGGCAAATATGCCGCATGGTGCCATGTATGCATACACCAAATGCGCACATAGCAAGTATAGGATACTCTTAAAGCAAAACATGCCCTTTGTCACCATGTACACACCACATTTGTGTGCTCTGAATGCATGGTTTCAGTGTATGTGCACTGTTCGCGCAGTTTTTGAGAAAGTATGTAGCTTTGCATTTATTTTCTGTGCGAATTCACTCAAGGTAATATGCAGGGAGACATAGGTGGCAAATGTTAACAAAATTCAGTTGACCAAAAATTAATATATATATTTTTTAATCTCCAGGGGATTGTTGAGATAAGGGAAAAGAAAGAAATATGTCATGAGTCAGAGAATCCACCACATCTGTGAGTGATGTATGCACAAAAAGTCAAAGTCAAAGTTTGCAGTAAAAATGAGTAATACATATATGTAATTTGTATTCATTGTTTCAGTTTCTGTCGCTGTCACTAGACCTGCTCTTCAGCCTCGCAAAGGTGCCTGAAGAACTTTGTCAAGTGTTACCAAGTTGGACAGGATTTAACATTGCATTGAGGGAAGGCATTGTGCCACCAGTCTCAAAGGTATCTTTTAAAGTGGTTCTATGAATCAGCCAGCTATTCGTTGTCAGTGTCATTTTGACTGATAGAATTTCTAATAAAAAAAATCTTTTAATTTTCCTATCCTATTCTATCCCGTAACTCGGAGGTCGTAGGGGCACCACAGATGATCGTTTAACCAGCGTACTCATCTTTCTCTGTCCTCAGCAACCCTGATGGCTTCGCTCAGTGTCAAGCCAGTCCATTCTCGAATGTTGTCCTCCCACCTCTTTTTCTATCTCTCTCTTCTTCTACCTCCTTGCACTGTGCCTTGCAAGGCCTGATAATCTGGTGACGTGGCCATACCATTGGAGTTTCAACAAATTAAGACGCGCCCTTTTCCTTTTACATTTTAAAATTTGTTTATAGATCTATGTCAATTTGTCAGAGCAAAGAAAAATGATCGAAGCAATTTATAACGCAATGTTACTGTAACTTTTATCTTAATCCTGCCGATACAAATGTGGAGCTTGTTTATTATTATTATTTTAATTTATTTTTTACTTTGCCCAATTTCTCCGCATTTTGTTGCTGTTTCAGATTGGTTACCTGCCCATGATAGACAGCAGTCCAACTGAAATGTCTACAGTTCTGGCAATACTCCAGAGGGGTGTTCGGATTGCCGATGAGCTAAAACTGCAACATGTGGTCATGTGCTTTGACCAACCCATCTATGCCAAAGCGCAAACCATCAGATGGCAAAACCCAGACTTTAAAGAAAGACTAATTCTCCGGCTTGGAGAGTTTCACACCAGTGCAGCCTTTATAGCAGTCATTGGCCGAAGATATGAAAACTGTGGGCTGATGGAGATATTTGTGGATTCTGGTGTTGTTGCTGCTGGATCTGTCACTGGTGTGCTTGGGGGCACTTTCTACAACAGAAGCATCCGGTGCTACAAGTTGCTTGCAGACTGTCTGTGTCGCCTACAGTGGACGGAGTTCCTGGCTACGCTTTCTGCAGAGGACCAGCAGCTAGCTCTGCAATTTGCTGCCGAACTGAACGAGTCCTTTCCTGAGTCATTCGAGGAGAAAACATCTTCTGACCATGGAAAGACATTGGTGCAAGCCTTCCAGAACCACAGAAAACAGCGTGCTTCATTAAATCCAAACTATGGCTATTGGAACTCTCTCCTGGAAATGCTACAGACCCTGTTGTTGTTTGTGAGGGGCACACGGGAAGGCAGTTTTGAACTGCATCTGGCAGGCGTTCGCATGATGTTGCCATGGTTTTTTGCTTACGACAGACAGAATTATGAACGATACCTGACTGTGTACTTCGCAGAAATGATGCAGCTGAAATTGTCGCATCCACATGTCTACAGAGAGTTCTGTGAAGGGCGCTTTGCTGTCCAGCGGCATCCTGACAACTCATTTTCTCAGTCTGCGTGTGATCTTGTGATCGAGCAAACAGTCAACAGGGAAGCCAAGACTGGGGGCGGGTTGAAAGGCATCACAAGAAAGAAAGGTGCAGTTCACCGGTGGCTTCTCACCCGAGTGACTCGAGCTCTCATGGCTGCTGCATGCTGTCAAATGGCAGGGCAAGTGCATGCTGAACAAGGTAATGTATTGTTCTTTTTCATCAATTTTTTTCCGTTATTGTGTTAAGTCAGATTTTCTTGTCATTTGCAAGTGGTAACTTCAATTTTAAAGACAGTTACAACTACACGTGTGTATTTCTATCATACCCACGGTATTCATTCACACAGAGGCCCTTACTACAGCTTGTACGCAGCATGTATTATGATAATACAATACAATTTTCTTCAAAAAAATATTTAATTCAGTTTTGAATTGGCCACTTGTTTTTACTTAAAATGGTGCATTATTGTCCGATAGGACACAAGGACTTGGAGATGTCAAGGATTGAGGCTGATGAACGTGATGTTGGCAAGCTCATGAAGACCATCACAGACATGGCCAACCCCTTCACAAGTACCCATCCCATGCTGTTCAACATTGCCACAGGTTTGTTTGTCTATCTATTTTTTTTTAACCTCTAAGGATTTTTACCAACAACCTTTTCCTGATGAAAATTAACGTTGTTTAATTAAAGAAAAGTAAATCAGATTAGAAATTAATTATTTGTGTGCTGAGTTTAGTTTGGTCAAGTACAGAAAAGAGAATGGGTGCAGGTACTTACCTGCTAGCGTAACATTATTTTGTAATAAATTTTGTAATCATTATGTGCTAAAAGTAAGGAAAAAATGGCTTCTTTGTGTGAATGCTTGTATGGCTCCCTTGTTGTGCTTGCAGGTGTGGTGGCTGAACCAGGAGTCATGGAGGACATGCTGTCCGCAAAGGAGAAGGGAAATGAGGCATGTGAATGCTTCATTGAGGAGCGTCTGAGAACTTGCAACAAGGATGTCTTCGCGCCAGTCCACCAGCTGAAGTTGAAAACATTTGGGGAAACTAAAAAGAACCCAAAGCAACAGAAACTCAATGCAGTGAAGGCAAGTCGCACCATGATCACCAGGATCTTGATTGCTTCCAGGGTGAGAAACATTAGTCTCCAGTCTGTTCTCAAGTACAACCTAAGTGGCGTGCCCCTGGCAATAGCAAACGAGAATGGCACTCTTGCGAGAACTGACAAGTCAAAATTGGGTACAGCTCTTAGGGCAATGACAAACAATGTTGAGGATCTTCATGCTGAGGTGGTCATTCTTGATGCTATGGCCATTCTGCAGCAGCAAGTGTATCTTCCAAAGACCTTCGGAGAGCTGGCCAAGAAGCTGCTACGTCAGATTGTCAACATTGCAAGAGCATGTCAGTCAGAACGCGTTGACTTTGTAGCAGACCGGTACATTCAGCCAAGCATTAAGCAGCAGGAACGTGACAGAAGGTACAAGAAAGAAATGCGTGCAATCCACATCACACGTAGTGCACAAGATGTCCCAACTCCTTTCAGTCGCTTTCTGTCATCCAATGACAACAAGGAAGAGCTCCTTCACTTCTTGGCCCAGGAATGGGTTGGCCTCTGTGCAGAAATTCCTCCTGGCCTGGAAGTGTTCTATGCACACGGACTAGTATGCCAGCGGTTGACTGCAGGTGGTGTTGAAGCTGTTCCTGAGCTTCAGTGTGACCACGAGGAAGCCGATACACGCATGCTTCTTCATGCACAGCATGCATCAGCAGCGTACGGGAGCATCATTATCAAATCCCCAGACACAGATGTTTTGGTTCTCTCAGTTGCTTTTGCAATGGACATTAGTGCAGAGCTGTTTGTGTCCACAGGTTCCATCAATGCAACAAAAAATGTCAGTGCCACTGCCATTGGACTCTCTGAGGAGATGAGTGCATCTGCATGCAGTGCGTTGATCGGCATGCACACCTTCACTGGTTGTGACAGCATCAGTGCCTTTAAGTTCAAGGGCAAGTCAAAAGCTCTGGAGCTGATGCTATCCAACCAGAGGGTTCAGGGGGCATTCCAGGAGCTTGGGACAAACTGGGAGCCCTCTGAGGAACTATTGTCTGCCCTTGAGCAGTTTGTCTGTGCCCTGTACGCTGAGAACGACTGCTTAAACATCGACGAAGTTCGATACAGACTGTTCTGTCGAGACTTAAGAAATGAGGACGCCATTCCCCCCACCCAGGACAGCCTTCGTCTGCACAGTAGGCGAGCTAACTACCAAGCTGCCATCTTCCGACGAAGCCTGTCCCCATACATCAACGCGCCTTCAGCTGACGAGCACGGTTGGACGCAGACAGACGGCAAGTTGGATGTCAAATGGATGACCATGCCCACTGTGCCCCATGACGTGTTAAACATGGTGACATGCAAATGTGCCAAATCAGGCTGCACTCCCCAGAGTAGGTGTGGCTGCCAGGAGGCCGGCTTGCTGTGCACTGAGCTGTGCAAGTGCAACAACTGTGTAAACACCGAGCGCCAGCATCCAGCTGAGGGTGTGCAGGACCTGGAAGACTCTGACTCCGATTCAGATATTGACATTTAGTCACTGTGTTGTGCGAGGTATGTACCTCAGACTTTAAGTGAATCTAACATGTATCAATTAGGATTTGGTGCTGCAGTGGAAAAACAAACTATAACAAGCTCTCCCAAGCCTGAATGCTTCAAAGTTGTCTATTCTAGTGGTAGTATTCTTGGATTAAACATCAATTCCTGAGGTATGTAATTGCTTTTAAAATCCCTTGTTGTGATGTCCTGTCATTATTTATCATGAATAATATATGATTGATTATAACAGTCCTCTTGTTTGAAATAGTTTGTGTCTGTTTCTGATATTTTGTGTCTGTTCGTCAGAGCGTGAATATTTTTTCTTGATATTTTGCGTTCATTATTTAATTTTGGATCTCTGCCATTTAACATAAACTTCATAAAACCATATAAATGGATAATGTTATTGTGACAGAGCTATGAATCAACAAAAAAGCTATGAAATTTTTGATTATTCTGACCAGTACGGCAAAGACTGAAGGCGCCACGGCTGTCTTACATTGCGTAACTTTAGGGGTCAATATCTAAACAAAGAGAAATGATAGAAATGACAACATTGCATTTTTAGAAAGACCAAACTACATGTTTTTCAAAATAGCAATGTTTACATTCCCCACTTTTTGGGTAAACGAACTTTTTTTTTAGGCCTCATAGGAGCACATAACTTGTGGTCTAAAGGACCGGCGAGATAAAGAGCGGGTGGTTTAGAGACGCCATCCACCCGAACAAGCGGGGCACCAGTGCTCTCGCTGTAAACATCAAGCGGGCGTACTCTGGCCGTACCTCCAACAACGTAACCCGCCCCACTGAGGCTAAACACCAAAACCCACGCCACCACGGACAGCTAAATGTACCCGGGCATGGCGGTAAAAACGGGCATCCCGGCCCTAGAGACCAAGGGCCTAAACACAGTCAGCGCCCTCAGCACGCAGCCAGTTCCAGCCTGGCGCCTCGATTCCACCAGAAGCAGGCTGTGACGAAAGTCTTCAGAATGGCGCCCAAATTCCACCAAGAGCAAGCTTTTGCAAAAGACTCCAGTCAGCACGATCCGAACCATGCTGACCGTACACCAGCGCCGTTTGCGTATGGCGGTGGATCAAAGACCGGGGCTGCTCCAGAACACAAGCCACAGCAGCCCGACTATGATCGCACCTCAACACTCATGGGCGCCCCTTGCTAAATGGCAGGCGGTCGACCTGTGTACCCCTACCCCAATCCCCCAACTTTCCCCTACCCTCCGCCGCCCCCACCGCCTGGAGTGCCGCAGCTTAGTGAGAGTGACTGTGCCGCCTTGTTTTCACTGCTTCAAAAGTTCAGGCCACGCGCCGGAAATTAGGACACGCGTCCCTAGGTGATAGCCATTTCGACAGTATATGAATATTAGTAGGACACGCCCTTCTCATTTTGACAGCATGTGTTTGAGTCGTGATTTGCATCAGTTTCTTCTTCTTTGATAAAGTTCCACTTTGCGCATTTTTTGAACCAATTATTGACAGTAATTCCCAATTAATCTGCTATTATCATTTCCCGATTTAAATATTTTTTTTTTTCACCTAGCGATTTTAAAATTATTTATAGTTGCACCATTTTCTTAGACTTTAAAATTGTTCTTGTTTTTCTTTCTTCTTATTTTTAAGACGTCAAAATAGTTTTGTGCACTATGAACTTTGTCGCAGGTGAACGTGCATAGTTCCTTGACAAGTTATTTTTCATTTGTTTTCTCTTACAGTTGCTGACTTTGTTATTTTTTGTTGATATAACCAAGCAAGAAAACCGTAAACATTCTGCTGAACTCAGACTAAGCGCGTGATAAACATTGTGATTCTTCGCCGTGTATTGTTTTATTGAGCTTCTTTTAGGCATTCTATAGATATTGATATTAGTTGATTTTTGTTTTGTGGGGATTATTTTTTGTTTCCATATTTGTATTATATCTCTCGCTATTTGCGTTTTTACCGACATGCAAAATCGTAATCTAAATACTGTTCTGAAACAAACAGACGAACTGAGAATTGGCCATCTTAACAAATACCATTTAGTTAACAAGGTGCCCGATTTGTCTGTGTTCCTAAACACGCCCTTATATTTTCGTATTTTTGGTGTGTCCGAGTCAAGGCTTAAAAGTTCAATAAGGGATAACTCCATTTCTGTCCCAAACTTCTCAGTACTCCGCAGAGATCCCTCAAGCCCTCAACACACTGGACTAGCAGTATATATACATAATTCAATACTTGGTAACGTCAAACGGCGACAAGACTTAGAGTCAGCTCAAGTGGAAAGCTTGTGGGTAGAAGTGAACAAGTTAACTACGGTGTCCCCCAGGGGTCGATCTTGGGACCTCTTCTATTTATAATATTCATTAATGATTTGCCTTTGCATATTACTAACACTGATGTCAACTGCAACATGTTTGCGGACGATACGACTGGAGCGTCCATGTTTCGGGTACAAAAACAGCTGACATTAACCTTAGCTTACAAAGTAGTCTCAGCGAGGTTTCCGACTGGTGTAGAGTGAATCATATGGTTCTTCATCCAGGAAAAACAAAGAGTATTTTAATCACTACACGACAAAAACACCAACGCCGACCACAGCCGTTACATTTACAACTGAACGCTAAACCGATAGAACAAGTCACAGAGCGTAAATTCTTGGGAATACACGTTGACAAACAACTATGTTAGGAGACGCATATATATATATTTATATTTTATATATATATATATATATATATATATATATATATATATATATAATATATATATATATATATATATATATATATATATATATATATATATATATATATATATATACAGTCTGTAAAACCATTGCAAAAACACAACACGTTCCTGTAGTCCCAGCTTAGACAAGTAACGGATACACATACTCGTAAACTGTTTTTTCATGCCCATATCAAGTCTCATGTTGATTATGTCTCCACAGTGTGGGACGGTTGTAGTGATGTTCACATAAACAACAGGTTAAACTCTATATATAAAAGAGCTGTCAAAATGATAGATACGCGGCCCATTCCTAGCACAGACAAATTTAGACATCTAAACATTCACGGCCTACGTCAACAACTTAATTTCAACAAATGCATCCTCATGCACACGATATTAAATAACATGATACCGCAGTATCTAACCAACAAATTTATGCCACAGCAAGGACGCGAACGGACCTCAAGGAACAATACTTTATCCCTACCTCTGCCTAGAGTTGACCTCTTTAAAACTAGTTTATCATTTTCTGGACCGTTTGTATGGAACACTATTCCTGCACATTTGAAGACTATAGCCTCGATTGGAAACACAACCTCGACCCAAACGAACTCAAAAACTATCGCCCAGTCTCCAATCTCTCTTTCCTGTCCAAGCTTCTTGAGAAGGTCGTTCTCAACCAGCTCAACCTCCACCTTGCCGACAACAACCTCCTCAGTCCCTTCCAGTCTGCCTATCGCAAACATCACAACACTGAAACAGCCCTTCTACATATCTTAAACGATATGCTTCTCCCCACCGACTCGGGCAACATCTCCCTTCTTACGCTACTCGACCTCTCTGCCGCCTTCGACACTATAGACCACTCTATCCTCCTCCACCGCCTTCACCACTCCTTTGGCATCACTGACTCTGCTCACTCCTGGTTTCTCTCCTACCTCTCCGACAGACAGGAGTCCGTCACCATCGACGGCGTCTCCTCCAACCCAGTCACACTCTCCAGCGGAGTTCCACAGGGGTCCGTTCTGGGCCCGGTCCTTTTCACACTCTACACCTCTCCCCTGTCCAACATCATCCAGTCTCACCACATACACCACCACCTCTACGCTGACGACTCACAACTACTAGACAAAGACAAACTCGACAACACTCGCACGGCTGACTGCTACGAAGACGTGAAAAACTGGATGACAGCAAACAAGCTTAAACTGAATGACGACAAAACGGAAGCCATGCTGGTAGGCACTCGCCAGAAACTTTCCCAGCTCCATCCCTCCCTCCACCTTCAACTCGACAGCACCCCCATCTCCCTCTCTGACTCGGCCAAAAACCTCGGCGTTATCCTCGATTCCTCTCTTTCCATGACCAGCTTCGTCTCCGCCACGGCCCAGGCATGCTACTTCCACCTCCGGCGCATCGGTCAGATCAGAAAATACCTCACTACCGAAGCTGCCACCAAACTTGCTGTCTCTCTCATCCTATCTCGCATCGACTACTGCAACTCTCTCCTTTCCGGCCTCCCTCACTCCACCACTTTCACTCTCCAGCGCGTCCAGAACAATGCTGCCCGCCTCGTCCTCAGAAAAAAAATCCAACCACACCACTCCCCTGCTCAAACTCCTTCACTGGCTTCCCATCCCCCAACGCATCCAATACAAGATTCTGTCTCTCTGCTACAAATCCCTGAACAACTGCGCTCCTGCCTATCTCTCCAACTTACTTCACCCCTACACTCCTCCCCGCTCCCTCCGCTTCGCCTCCGACCCTCTCCGCCTCCACATCCCCCGCACCAAACTCAGCACTTTCGGCCCCCGCTCCTTCTCAGTATAGGTCCATCCACCTGGAACACTCTCCCACTCTCTCTCCGTCAGAAACACTCTCTCTCCTCCTTCCAGTCCGCCCTCAAAACTCACCTCTTTCAACAGTTCTAGCACTATACCACCACACTCCCCACCCTAAGCAGACTGTCGTAATGTATTTCACTATTTGTGGTACGTGAGTCGTTGTCTAAAGCGTGCGCATGCGTGCGCGAGTTGTGAGGGCGTGCTTAGAGTTATAATTATTATAAGATAAGCGCATTATAAATACCGTAATTATTATTTTTATTATTATAATCTTTAAAACAAAACTTGTCGATTACCTGATGAGCCAAACATAACATCACTGGCATTTATTTAAACAAACCCTGATGGTTAATACTTTCATGTAATACATGCATTTATGTATAGTGTTTGTGTGTGTGTGTGTGTGTGTGTGTGTGTGTGTGTGTGTGTGTGTGTGTGTGTGTTGGTGTGTGTGTGTGTGTGTGTGTCTTTGTGTGTGCGTGTGTGTATAAGATGAATGTTGAGTGTTGTTATTATTTTGTGTATATAATTTTTTAAAAATTTATTATTATTTTTTTAAATATTATTATTGCATAAATAATGTGTGTAAATATAATGTCTTTATTATTATTATTATTATTTTAAACTTATTTTATGTTGTAGATGTTAGCAACGGCAAGTTTGTAAAATGACGATTTGTTTCTGTCAAAACGTTTTACCGTTGATAAATAAAGTTTCATCATTTCTCAGAGGCATATACATAAACACCTGTCTGACTACTTAAAATCACGAAAGTTGCTCCATTCATCTCAGTCAGGATTTCGCCCTCGGCACTCATGTCATACGGCTCTGAGCAGATTAACAGACACATGGCTTTCAAATATGAATAATTAGCAGCTGACAGGTGTAATTTATCTTGACTTTGAAAAGGCTTTCTGCATAGTGAACCATACAATACTGATTTCCAAACTTAAGCATTATCTTCGAAACAACATGGCTGTTTCATTTTTATGTCTTACCTCGAAAACATGAAAACAGAAAGAATTGCTAATGGAGCATGCTCTTCTACTAAAGATGTAAAACTCGGAGTTCCGCAGGGGTGAATCTTAGGTCCTCTTTTTTGTATTTACATCAATGACCTACCTTTAAGTCTCACGTATGAAGCAACACAGTGTGATATGTTCGCCGATGATACCTCAATCTACACGCTAACAAAGATTTAAGTGTAGTTGAAAACGGCCTTCAAAAAAGTATCGAAGATTATATCAGCATGGTGTAAAGTCAACTCAATGATTTTGCATCCTACTAAAGCAAAATCTATGATTATTGCAACACGCCAAAAGCATCAATCGAAACCATTAAAGCTTAATCTATCACTCGGCGACGACATCATAGAACAGGTAGCCGAACATCGTCTACTGGGGGTCACAACTGATAATCAGCTGAGGTGGCAGTTGCACATTAACAATGTCTGTAAAACGGTCTCTAGAAATGTCTTTATGTTATCGAAATTAAAGTATTACACAGATAGTGAAACCAGAAAATTGTTCAGTAATGCACACATCATGTCACATATAAACTATGCATAGACAGTGTGGGATTGTTGCAGTGATGTCCACTAAAAAAGACTAAATTCTTTACATAGGAGAATGACAAAAATTAATTCTTCCCGACCCGCACTTGACGACCGAGGAAAAACTCAGTAAAGCTTCAAAATCACTTTAAATTTAACAAAGGGGTACTGTTGTTTAAAGTGTGGAACCATAGCGCTCCAGAATATCTAACAGAGCTGTTAAAAAAAAAAAAACAGATTCCTGCTATGGGAATATGAGGGGTCTTTATATTGTTCCAAAACCCGGAATACACAAATTTAAATCCACTTTGCCATTTGCGGGTTCCACACTGTGAAACTCACTCTCATGTTAAAGCCACTCCGACATTATCTCGTTTCAAGACAAGTCTTTATAGATACCTGACATCACTCAAATAACAATAACTAGATATACGTAGACACACGAAAGTACGTGTATATTCTAACAATCATGCGTATATGTGCGCGCGCGCGATTGTGTGTGTGTGTGTGTGTGTGTGTGTGTGTGTGTGTGTGTGTGTGTGTGTGTGTGTGTGTGTGTGTGTGTGTGTGTGTGTGTGTGTACGAGCCCGCGCGAGTGCATTTGAGCGTGTATGCGTATGTTTGTGTTTAGTGGACTATATATTTTGTATCCCTCATCTGTCACAAGGGACAGATGAGGGATCAAAACCAGAAATACTGTCCAGGATTGCGCAGACAACAACAGCACTGACAAGATTGAAGACCATATGGAAGGACAGAAACATCACACTCTGCTCCAAGATCAGACTGATGCGCTCCTTAGTCATCTCAGTGTTCTTGTATGCCTGCGAGTCATGGACCCTCACAGCAGACCTTGAAAGGAGGATACAAGCCACTGAAATGAGATGTTTTCGAAGGCTGCTTGGCATCTCATACAGAGATCACATCACAAACGAGGAAGTGGGAAGCAGAATCAGGCAAGCCATTGGGCCCTATGAAGACTTATTAGCCATTGTGAGAAAACGCACACTGAAGTGGTATGGGCATGTCACGCGTTCAGCAGGGCTTACCAAAACAATCCTGCAAGGCACTGTGCAAGGAGGACGAAGGAGAGGAAGACAGAGGAAAAGATGGGAAGACAATATCTCAGAGTGGACAGGACTGAAGCTGGGCGATACGCTGAGAATGGCAGAGAACAGAGAGGATTGGAGGGAGCTGGTTGCCAAGTCATCAGTGGTGCCCCAACGGTTGGCAAGACTACGGAATATAGATAGATAGATAGATAGATAGATAGATAGATAGATAGATAGATAGATAGATAGATAGATAGATAGATAGATAGATAGATAGATAGATAGATAGATAGATAGATAGATAGATAGATAGATAGATAGATAGATAGATAGATAGATAGATAGATAGATAGATAGATAGATAGATAGATAGATAGATAGATAGATAGATAGATATTTTGTATCACTGTGCTTTGATGTCCATGTTTTACGTACATTTTGTACATAGTCGTAGTTGTAGCAACGGCAGGTACGAAAAACGACATAGTCACTGACTGTGTTAATATCTTCACCGTTGTAAAAAAAAGATTCATTGATTCATTAAATCATCTCTCTCTCTCTCTCTCTCTCTCTCTCTCTCTCTCTCTCTCTCTCTCTCTCTCATACGCGTGCGTTAAACAAATCTGATTCTATCTCAATTTAGTTATTTTTATACAAAGTTGTAGACGTGTTTACATGCGTTTCTCTCTCGTGTGCTTGCGTGCGTGTATGCGTGCTTGTATGCAAGGTTTGTGTGTGTGTGTGTGTGTGTGTGTGTGTGTGTGTGTGTGTGTGTGTGTGTGTGTGTGTGTGTGTGTGTGTGTGTGTGTGCGTGTGTGTGTGTGAATTTGTTTTGTTGCAGACCTGTAAAATGGGTGAAGATGGAAACGATGCGGCATGTCGGTCAAGGATAAGAGACCCGACTGTCAGCGTGCATGGTGCCTGTAGCTTCTGCTGCAGTGATCACAGCTGTGTCGACACTCTCCTGGGCGGAACATCACATACCTTCACGTCATTTACGTCATCAGACACTGGGACAAATTCATTTGAAAGTAGCACATATCAAGTCGCAACACAAGGAAATACGACAGAACTACCTACACCTACGACACAACCGTCCACAATGCTACCAACAACACCACGACTGCCGTCTGTATATGATCGTGAGAATTTCAGTCACATCTATAACGTCTTGTGAAGACAAAGGCAGTAAGCTCATTTTTGTGAATTTGATTGTAAGACATAAAAACCTCACTTTAAAAAAAAATGATTTTCTGTCCTTTGTCGTAACAAGACAATTTGCATTCCTCCTCGCATTCTTTGTCCGATAGTTATTGGTACTTAACGCCAAGCAGCCTACAAGGGCATATCACGGCAGTTCTCTTTGCCAGAACACAAACCTTAGAACTAAAGGCCCACTGCAACGTGTGCAAAATGCAGGGAAATAAACAACAAGAAAGGCAATGCAATTATGACTCACATGGACGACCGATATACATATGTATGACCTTTGCGACAATAAGTAAAGGGCTGGCTTCCGCACCAGCAAAATCCATGTTTTCTCAAAATGTAAGCATTTTTCACACATCTGTCAACCCCCCCCCCCCCCCCCCCGAACCTTGACCTTTGCGATGAGTCGACTAAATTAGTATGCACAGGAAGGTCTTATCATCAGCTACCTTTGTGTTAAATTTGATTGCAAATTTTGCGAAAATGTTGATAAAACCTACAATTTTATCAAAAATTGGCTTACAAACATGTGCCAGCCAGTGACCTTGACCTTTCCAAAGGGTCATCCAAATTAGTATGCATAGATAGGTCTTACCATCAGGTATCTCTGTACCAAATTTGGGTTTGAAGTTGTGAATAGTATTTGAGAAAACAATATCTTTTGTCAAAATATGGCTATTTTTTACCGATCTTTCCGAGGAATCAACCAAATTAGTATGCAAAGAAGGGTCTTCCCATCATGTATTTCTGTAGCAAATTTGGGTTTAAAGTTGTGAATAGTATTTGATTAAAAAAAAATCTTTTGTCAAAATATGGCTATTTTGAACCTATTTCCCGAGCACTTGTGACCCTTGACTTTTCCAAGGGGTCATCCAAATTAGTATGTATAGATAGGTCTTATCATCAGGTATCTCTGTAGCAAGTTTCGGTTTGAAGTTGGGAATAGTATTTGAAAAAAAAAGTCTTTTGTCAAAATATGGCTATGTTCCTGAACTCTTGTGAGCCTTGACCTTTCCGAGGGATCAACCAAATTAGTATGCATAAAAAGGTCTTACCATCAGGTATCTTTGTACCAAGTTTGGTTTTGAAATTATAAATAGTATTTGAGAAAAAATAAATTATGTCAAAATATAGCTATTTTAGACCTATTTCCTGAGCCCCTGTGACCTTGACCTTTGTGAATGGTCATTCATATTGGTATGTTTAGAAATTTCTTGCCACAAAGTATCATTGGGCCAAGTTTGAAGACTGTGGCTTGAACAGTCTCCGAGAAAATGCCAACGTTGAAGTTTACCAAGGACGACGGACGGCGGCGGACGGACGACGGAGGGACGACCACTGGCCCAAAATATAGACTCACTTTTGCTTCGCACGTGAGCCAAAAAATAAATGAAATAAAGCAAAAATCAAAAATAAAGTACAGTAAAATGAAATAAATAAAATAATAAAATAAACAAAATATACAATAGAAACAAAGCTTCTGAATAACAAAGAATAACAACATAACAAGGACACCAGGGTTCGCTTATTACACGGTTTCTGTACATCGAATTTTAGAGTAAAAGACATTTTTAAAGTGAATTAGCGACAAGGGAAGAGGGCTACATGTTGTCTTGGGGGATTTGTCAATAGTAAGTGTTCAACACATTCGAGACCTGCTTCACCTGATTCACAAATATCGGAATGCAGCAAGTATCGAATGCGTTAACTGTGTGCTTTATGTTGCAGCTGACTGCAAGGACACCGATGCTCAAAGCTTCTGTGCTGCGTTTTCCTCACGTTGTACAGAAGCCAGCATGATCCAGATCTGTCCAAAAACATGCGGTGCTTGTGGTAATACTGACTTACTGCCTTCCCTCATAGATTAACTCATTCGAGACGAACGGCATCGAGATACGCGGCTTAAGCCGCGTATTCGGATGACGTTTGTCTCAAATGAGTTAACCCTCTTGTATATGCTGAAGTCGTTACTATTAATTCTAGATTGCATATATAGAAAACCCAGTATCTGAATACTTTCTAAATTTGGCGGTTTGCGCCGCTATCAACACATTCGGCCACTCATAAGGCCTTACAAAATAAATGATTTTTGTTGGTGGGTTTTGATTCGTATAGCCGCGTATCCGGATGCCGTTCGTCTCGAATGAATTAATCGATGATGTCAAGACGAATCGCAGTTTTCATGAAGATAATAATTAACACGACATTTGTCTATCAAATATCAGCCGCCGTATAATCCTTAAACAAAACTAAAAGCTGAGTCGCGTGTAGTCGATCTGCGTCATCACAAGTGGTAACGGATTGTGCGTGTTGTATTGTAGTTGAATGCCGACGTTTCCTGAAGTTTTTCATTGATGGTTCTGGGGGGGGGGGGGGGGGGGGAGAGAGAGAGAGAGAGAGAGAGAGAGAGAGAGAGAGAGAGAGAGAGAGAGAGAGAGAGAGAGAGAGAGAGAGAGATGAAATAAAAATTAAATGAAATTAAACTTTATTTTTCAAGGATAAATGATTAGGTACCTTCAATGACCTTTTTTCAATCATGTCCTTGCTAAGCTATAGCATGCACGTAAACACACATACACATAATTTAATATAAAAAAGGATACATAAAATGTGAAAGTACAGGCAACAATAATTTCATTTCAAATAATCAATGCTCACATTACACCACACGCACGCACACACACACACACACACACACACACACACACACACACACACACACACACACACACACACACTGATATATACCAGTCCGCACACACACACACACACACACACACCACACACACACCACACACCACACACACACACACACGTACTGATTTCTACCAGTCCACACACACACACACACACACACACACACACACACACACACACACACACACACACACACACACACACACACACACACCAAGCAGAACATCGAACATTAAACTTTTTTTAAAAATGATGTTATGCTGCAAAAGAAATGACAAAGAACACCTCAGCAAGTCTAAAGTATTATGATACATGAATATGAATAAGGAAATGTTTCTGCAGTCAATGACTGTGAAAGAAAAATATGAACAATATGTTTTCACATGTTCTTAATAAATTTATGCAGTTGGTTCTTGAACGTTCGTAAAGAAGGTGCTGCTTTAATGTCTGCAGGAACTGTGTTCCATAATTTTGCACCAGAGTAGGAGAGGGACGTCTTGTAATATCTAAGCGGCGCCTTGGTACTACCAGACTGTTCCCTGATGTTCAACTAGCTCTGTGGGCAAGTGCGAACAAATTAGAGAGATAGGCTGGTGAGTCTGAGAGGGTGATTTTGCGCATGAGTACCAACTTATTATAAATGAACTGCTTGTCAAGTGGCAGGATATCCAGTAGTTTGAACTTGTAATCAGTACTAATGACTTGCATGGGTCTGTCAACGATTAATTTGATTGCCCGCCTGTGAAGCGAATTCATCCTTTTGAGATTAGCATCACTGCTCCCATCCCAAACTGAGGAGGCATAATCCAAATGTGGCTGAATATGGGCACAGTAAAAATGTTTCCTTGTTGGTTCGTTAGTAAAATATCTTAATTTTGACAGTAAGAATAAGTTTTTTATATTGTATTTACACACTTTGGTAATATGGCTTTGCCAACATAGTTTGTCACCAATTATGATTCCAAGCACACGCTGTACCTTGACTTGCTCAACAGACTGCCCATTCAAATAGAGCTGTAGGGGAGGCTGGTTCAGCAGATGCTTTTGTCTAGTAGTAATTAACATACATTTGGTCTTAGTAGGATTCGGAATCATATAATTGTTTTGACACCATGTGGAAACATCATTCAAGCCGCTTTGTAGGGACTGGTTTATACAGGATGCATCTGACGATGACACGTCAAGAGTTCCAACATCAGCAAAGAGACTACAGATTACACGGGGGTCGGATATATGTAAGGGAAAATCGTTTATAAAAACTGAAAATAATAATGGATCGAGGATGGATCCTTGTGGTACTCCATGCTCTGTCACCCCCTCACGTGAGTTTGCACCATTAACACAGACGTACTGTGTGCGCCCGTTTAGATATGATGCAATGAAGGTAAGGGTGCCATCACTCAGCTGATAGGCAGCAAGCATTTTAATTAAAATGTCATGGTTGACAAGATCAAAAGCTTTTGAAAAGTCCAAAAATACCGCTCCAATTATTTGCCCATTATTCAGAAAGAGAGAGAAATGAAACTTTGAAATGAAATGAAACTTTATTTTCCAAGGATAAAAGAATAGGTGCGCAGACCTTTTTTCATTCTTGTCCTTGCTACAAACTACATAAAAACACACACGCACGCACACACACACACGCACACACACACACGCGCACACACACACACACACACACACACACACACACGCACGCCGGCACACATACGCGCTTGCACACACTCACCCAGACACGCGCGCACGCACACACACGGAAGTACGTAAATCAGAGTTAGGTCAGACCCCGCTACGGCTCACACACTGGATTAAAGGCCGGGACAAACGTGGTATCGTGATGTATGTCCGGGGCCTTCAACCAACGCCCGCGTCAGACGAAGCACAGTCCCGACCCAAGTCTGGCTAATATGCATTACATACGGTACATGAAATACTACTACATAATAAACACACATATAGTATACATTGCACACTGATAAGACTACATTCGGTACATTGAACGCAAAACTGTAAGCATAAACGTCAAGATTATCTAGACGTTTTACTTCCTCCTGACTAACCCAACACACATACATGCACGCAAGATGCACGCACGCACACACACACACACACACACACACACACACACACACACACACACACACACACACACACACACACGCGCGCGCGCGCGCGCACACACACACATGCACGCACACACCAGCATAAACAAATATGCACGCACACACTGTTCCTCACACATGCACGCACACACATACACACGCGCCCACACACTGCATGTTCAATAACAGTCATTATTCAGAACGCAGTAGTCGCGTGCGCTTTGTCCGGCGGCTCAATTAAGTGCCGGAATAGTCTTGCTTTGAAGGTGGACAATGAAGATGCTTCGGTAATATTGGCCGGAAACGAGTTCCACAGTTTGGCCCCTGAGTATGACAGACTAGTTTTGAATATATCGAGTCGTGGCCTAGGTCATCATCATCATCATCAGTCCCTTGCCCGAACTGGGCGTTGGGGGGACTGAAAGGCAGCAGCAACAGACAGTGCTCTCCACTGAGTTCTATTTTGGGCGGTGGCAAGCAAGTCTGGCATCTCGAGTTCGGTCCATTCTTTTATGTTTGCGACCCAACTCTTTCTCTGACGACCTCGCCGACGACTTCCTTCGAGAGTGCCTTGGAGGATAGTCTTGGACAAGGTGTTGTGTCGGGTCACGTGGCCAAACCAAGCAAGCTTGCGCCGTTTCACAGTTGCCAGAAGGGGTTCATGTGGGCCCACCAGGGAAGTGACGATGCTCCGTACATATTCGTTGGTCTTGTGCTCGCGGTACGAGATGCGGAGCAACTTCCTCAGGCACTTGTTCTCAAAGGCCTGGATTTTCTTTTCTGAGTCTGCAAGCAGTGTCCAAGTCTCACAGCCGTAGAGTAGAATAGACACTACGAGGGACTTGTAAAGCCTGTACTTGATGGTGAAGCTGATGGAGTTACTTCGCCATATCCTGTCCAGCCTGGCCATTGCGGATGTTGCTGTACCTATCCTGATACGGATCTCTGCTATGCAACTACCGTCTTTGGACAGGGTGGCTCCCAAGTACTTGAAGCTATTGACCTCTTCTAGCTTCTGGCCATTCATGTGAATATTGCTGCTGCTGTCGCTTGTGGTGTTGATCATCACTTTGCTTTTATCCGTACTGATCTCCATGCCATAAGACCCTGCGCTACTTGAAAGTTTGTCTGTCAGGTTTTGGAGCTCACTATTGCTGCCTGCCATGAGGTCAATGTCGTCTGCGAATCGAAGATTGCACAGGGATCTGCCACCAATAGAGATTGAAGTATGGTGGTCGTGGAGGGTTTCCTGCATGATCTTCTCCAGGAATATGTTGAAAAGGACAGGAGAGAGCAGGCATCCTTGACGGACACCGATCGTCGTCCTGAAGAACTCGCCTGACTGATTGTTAAGTAGAACCGCGCTGCAGGCGTTCTTGTAAAGCGCTTCTATCATTTGGATCAGTCCCTCCTCTATGTTGAACGATCTCATGACTTGCCAGAGTCCGTCGTGCCAGACGCGATCAAATGCTTTCCTGAAATCAATGAAGTTGTGGTAGAGTTCGCGCTGATGCTGCAGATGTTTCTCGATCAGGACGCGGCAGTTGAAAATCTGCTCTACAGTGCTTCTTCCAACTCTGAAGCCAGCCTGTTCTTCTGCCAGCAGTTCCTCGGCGAAAGTTTTGAGGCGGTTGAGAATGATTCTAAGCATTACTTTGCTAGGGTGACTTATCAGACTGATAGTTCTGTAGTTCTGGCACTGTTTCAGGTTTCCTTTCTTGGGGAGCGGGATCACTAGAGACTGTGTCCATTCTACTGGCCATTTCTTTTGCTCCCAGATCTTTTGACAGAGTGTAGTGAGGACCTTCGTTGTTACTTCTCCTCCATGTTTCAACAGTTCAGCAGGTACGTTGTCTATACCTGGAGACTTTCCTCCCTTCAGGCCGCGTACGGCTGCTTCCACCTCTTCAGCTAACACTGGCAGGTCTTCAGCCTTCCTGGCCCCAGCCTGGTTGTTTTGGAGGATGCTGGTGTCTGGCTCAGCCTTGTAGTTATACAAGTCTCGGCAGTACTCAGTCCATCTGTTTAGTACAGCAGTGTTTTCCGTAAGGAGTTGGCCGCTGCTGTCTTCGATGACTGTGGCTGTTCGCTGTTGAGTCTTGGTGAGGGTCCTTAGCGTTTCATAAGCCTTCTTGCTGTTGCCGTTTGCCATGCCCTCTTCCACGCTACAACACTGGTCTTCAATCCAATCTTCTTTGGCTTCTTTCATCCTCTTCCTGATCTTCTTGTTGACAAGTCTGTACTTGTTTGCTGATGTGAGGTCTTGGCCTCTCTTTTTCTTCCAGGCTCTCCTCTCATCACAGAGATCGAGGATGTCATCGGTGACCCAGGGCTGTTTGCGCTTCCTCTGCTTCCCCAGCACTTCTTCTGCTGTAGAAAGTAACACCTCTTTTATATTTCCAGCAAGGGTGTCTACGTCGCAGTCCAAAGTAGCCAAGGCTGCAAATCTGCCTCCCACCTGGGCTTGGAAGAGCTCTTCTACTTCCGGGTCTTTTAGCTTCTGGAGGTCGAATCTGATGCGAGGGCTCTTGCTATCTCGTTTCAATGCCAGCTTCAACTTGAGGCTAGTAAGGACGAGGTTGTGGTCGCTGCCAATATCAGCGCCAGGAAAGGACCTCGTTTGTGCTTTGTTAACGCTGGATTTGAATCGTCGAGGCAGCAAGATGAAGTCAATCTGGTTATGGACCAGGCCTCCTGGCGATTGCCATGTCACTGTTCTTGACTTCTTGTGTGGATGGAGGGTATTAGCAACGGTGAGACGGTGACTCTGTGCGAACTCTAAAAGTCGCAGGCCTCTGTCGTTTGTTTCTCCAAGGCCAAACTTGCCAGCTGTTCCTGCCCATTGTTGGTAGGCGTCAGGGCCGATCTTTGCATTCCAGTCACCGAGGACAGTCAGAATGTCTTTCTTAGGTGTTTTCTTGATGATGTTGTCCAGTTGTTCGTAAAATTCTTCTAATTCTTCATCATCATGATCTGCTGTTGGAGCGTATACTTGAATGATAGTGATGTTGTGCGGTCGGGCGGAGATGCGGATGGAGATTAGTCTGCTTGACACGGGGGTGCAGCTGATGACAGTTCCAGCCACCTCTTTCCTTACGATAAAAGCTACGCCATGTTCGTGCTTGGTTTCTTTTCCGCTGAACCAGATTTTATGGCCTTCATCTGTTGTTGTTTCTCCGAAGCCTGTCCATCGAACTTCTGCAAGTCCTACAATGTCCCAGCGATAGCGCTTCAACTCGTGGGTGAGTTCCTTCACTTTGCCGCACTGGTAGAGTGTGCGAACGTTCCAAGTTCCGATAGTTATTCCTTGCGTGGGCAGCTTGATGGTGGGTTTGGTTCCAGTAACACACTTGTCGCCCCCACCCTGGAGACCTCCAATGGGGTGCGCGGTCGTTGGTGATCCGGGCCCCGACCGATCCGGCATGTTATTCTTATTCTGTTGCTTGTCCATCAGTCCTTTCAATGGGCTTAGGCGAACTTGGCGGCGCCCGTCTCCTCTCCAAGTATTTCAACTGACTGAGAGACGCGTCAGCCCCTCACAACGTTTCGCCCGCCAGCAGAAGCGGTTACCGGGGTGTGGCTAGGTAAAGGACCTGGAGCCAGCTGTGAGAGTTGAGTGCCATGTGAAGACCAGTGCTCCCGCCTGCCCCAAGAGGCGCTGCTGGCTGAAAAGTCAAAGGTACTACTTCTCCATGAACACTCTACACCCCCGTGGCCTAGGTACTGACAGTTTGTTCCTTGATGTCTTGTATGGTGTGTTAGCATCCTTAAACAAATCCGAGACGTACCGCGGGGTTTTGGATTTTCGGACTTTAAACATTAACACGCCCTTATTGAACACAAAGATGTTACGTAACGGAAGCATGTCAAGGGCCCTAAGTCGCTCGTCAGTGCTGTCTCTGCTATTAGGAAGGATTAGCTTGGCTGCCCTCCGGTGGAGGGAATTAAGCCTCTTTAAGCACGCATCACTACTCCCGTCCCAGACTGTAGATGCGTAGTCAATGTGGGACTGGATGTGAGCGCTGAAAAAGAGTTTTCTAGTTGGTGAGTTCGTAAAGTAAATAAGTTTTGAAAGGAGAAATAGATTTTTGGACACAATTTTGCACACACTGTTTACATGCGCATGCCATGTCAATTGATCGTCTATAATGACGCCTAACAGCCGGCGCTCCTTAACTTGTTTAATCGGCTGACAGTTAAGGGAAAGGCTAAGTGGCGGTGGGTTTAGCTGGTGCTTTTGACGTGTAGTGATTAGCATGCCTGTATTCACGCACTGTTCTGGCAGCTCCTGCAGCCAAACTGATGCCAAACGTACTGCTTTGCATTCCTTTGGATACATCAGCGAGGCCGAGAGGGGGATCTTGACGACTGGGCATCCCAGGATCTCCATACACTTCGCCCAGGCTTGCGCACTGGAGAGGTCACTCCAGTGACTGACCCAGCAAGCGCATACTCCATTGTCTTCCGAGACAGGATGCCGATTAGCATGCACACTGTTTTAGATGGGTTAAGTATCATGTAGTTGTCTTGGCACCAATTTGAGACGTCTAATAGACTATGTTGCAAAGAAGAATTAATTGTATATATTTTTGCCGACGACACGTTGAGAGTAGCGTCATCTGCAAACAAATTGCATCGCACATTTGATTGTGAAATACACAAAGGCAAGTCATTAATAAAAATTAAAAACAAGAGAGGGCCTAAAATAGACCCTTGGGGTACTCCATGCTTAATGATACCTTCTGAGGAACGCTTACCGTTGACAAAAACATACTGAGATCTATTGCTTAGATAAGATTTAAAGAAGGCAGCGGAATCTGTGTCTATGTGGTATGCCAACAGCTTCTGTAGCAACAGTTCATGGTTGACTAAGTCAAAAGCTTTAGAAAAATCTAAAAATACCGCACCGGAGAGAGAGAGAGAGAGAGAGAGAGAGAGAGAGAGAGAGAGAGAGAGAGAGAGAGAGAGAGAGAGAGAGAGAGAGAGTTGAACTGAATTGTATTGAAACCTTATTTTCTAAGGATGAAGACAGTAGGCACGCAGGCCTTTTTACATGTCTGTCCTTAATAACATTTCAAATAAATATAACAGCAGAAAAGGTAACATGACAAATAAATAAAATAAAAAGAAGATATAATAATAATAATAATAATAATAATAATAATAATAATAATAATAAACAGAAATATTTCGCGCACGCGCGTGCACACGCGCACACACACACACACACACACACACACACACACACACACACACACACAGAAAGAGTGAGAGAGAGCATGCATGAATGCTTGCGTACAAAGTGTATGTTTGCCCGATTAGTAGCCCGATGGATATTTCCTTCAGCCTCGGCTGACTTTATTAAATTATTTTACGACAGGTATGGCAAACTGTGTGGATGTGCATACAGGAAACTGCAGTCAGGACTTTGCCGGAAGATGCTCCGACCCTCACGTCCAAGAAATCTGTCATAAGACCTGCGGCACGTGCGGTAAGTCTTGTGCGTGTATGTGTGTGTGTGTGTGTGTGTGTGTGTGTGTGTGTGTGTGTGTGTGTGTGTGTGTGTGTGAGTGTGAGTGTGTGTGTGTGTGTGTGGTGTGTGTGTGTGTGTGTTTGTGTGTGTGTGTGTGTGAGTGTGAGTGTGTGTGTGTGTGTGTGTGTGTGTGTGTGTGTGTGTGTGTGTGTGTGTGTGTGTGTGTGTTGATGTTGTTGTTGTTGATGTTGTCAAGACACAAAGAAAGTGGACGGGTGACATTATGTCTATGTACGGAACCCTCCGCAGCGACTCATGAGAATCAGTCTCTTGTTCGCAAGGATTTGCCTCATTCACATCCAGTTTCAGACCCTTATCCGGTGTTAACCCATTTAGCCCCGACGCCCTACAGCATAAGATGAATCGTCCATGAGAATTCAAGGGTAGTGCCATATTAACTTGGCGCCATCAGGCGCCAAGCTAATGTAACAGAGTGAACCCGATGTTCCTCTGTGTACCTAGGCCGATAGCACTTATGACCATTGCTTCTCGGATTTCACTCGTGTCGACTGCTAGCTATGACGCGCGCCGCTCGCGGTGCCCTGCCAAACGCAGCGTTAAGTGTTGTGTACGCGATAGCTCAGTGTACGTGTTGTATTGTATATCAGTTTTGACCATGTATTGTAGCCAAATTACAACACCATTGCTTAGTATTTAGCATGGTTAGATTTGGCCCAGGTAATATTTTTTTGTAATGCCTATGTTTTTAGGTTAATTATAATCGATCAGAGTGATAATGGCGATTTAGTAGCCTTTTTGATTTTCTGTGGCACTTCTGAGACCGCTTTAAGAATAAATATAAACTTTCCACTAATAGCCCATAATCTCAAATTAAATCCAGAGTACAGCTGGTAAAAGTTCTTAAATTTATATTTAACGATTATATTTTTACACTATGTAGTTCAGAAGATATTCTAGCTCCTAGGGCTGGCAGTACTATAATACGGATTTGCCATTTATATCAGTGCCAGACCCCCGTACCGACGCTGAACTTTGCACCGACGCGTGGACTTTGTACCAACGCGGAGACAGCAGCGTGCCTCTATAAGTACAGCTGCTCGCGTGGCAGACTTCCTTTTTTACCAAACGTGCAAGACTCACAGTACCAGCAATTAACTTCTGGCACCGGTGCCTTAGAGGAAAACAGTTTTGTTTTTTTTAACCTAAACTGCGCGGGTTTTGGAGACCCTGTAAGTACTCAGTTTTTTTTTTTTTATTGTATTTGGTGCATTACTATTTTGTACTATTTGATGACATTGTGATGCTGGATGTTTTGATGATTTTCTTGAGCATGAAATTGACATGATTGCCAGACCGGTCGGCACTAGCCATTCTGTGAGGCTAGTTTGATTCCATTTGTTTTCTGCTAGACGATTATTTACATGCTAGTACATTTCCATGTAATGCTGCAGTGAGGAAATTTGTACACAAACTTTTGTAACAATGTTGATGTGGAAGATATCATGTATGAATTTTGCCGTAGAAAACTTAACGTGTCAGAATGATGCGGCGCTTAGCGTGCATGACCGACCGCACGTAGTCAGTTGTGACTAGGTGATAGTTTTCCCTCGACGCATAACCGTGGGAGTAAATGGGAGTGCACTTATGCCTCTAATTAAAATGATTCGCTAAGTTTGGTCTTGCTGGCAATCATGACAATTGACTACATTGCTTGCATGGTGGATGCACCATAATGCGCGCATTTTCTGTTGTTCATTTAATGCTATTTCTTAGTGGTTGATTGTTTAGTTGTTGTTGCTGTGGTAGAGATTTAAGGTATTTCATAGTTAGGGATGATCTTTATTTTATTTAGTTCTATGTTTTCTTGAGTCTTCCCTTGTCTATCACCGATCGAGCTAGGGAGCAGGGCAGCAGCTTTGCGTGATGTTCCCGCGTTGGTGACGTCACTCACAGCTGACTCAGTCTCTTAGGCGCCATGTTTGTTTTGATTCTGAAACTTCCGCTTAATTTGTTTATACGTTGCTATGCCGGACCGTATGCCATGCCTAGCCATAGGTCGAGTGACTGGCTGATGGATTGATTGATTGGTTCATTCAGTCACTCATTCCATTCATTAGTCATTTGTTTATAGGTCTTTTATTATTTATTTTGACTTTAGCCATTATTTGCTTCCTATTTTATGACTAAGTATTTCACTTGACATAGTGCATAGGTTTGGTTCACATCACTGAGAGGCATTATTAGCCTGTGTGACAGGAAGCGATATAGGTCATCTTTGTTATGCGACCTCAAGGGTCATTGTTCACTACAATGTGTAATAAGTAAGTGAAGCCTTTGAGTGACTGTAAGAAATACAGGACATTTCTGTTATGCGACCTCAAGGGTCATTGTTCACTACTATGTGTATGAAACTTAAAGGTGCTTTGTAGCCATATTAAGTGCACCATGCCTCTATTTAGTGCATGGTGACATTCATTAGATTGCATTTTGGTAGATATACTTTATTCTAGGCTATCTTATGTTACATGCACATAATTTCCCTTCAAGTACACATTTTCTGCCTGTCTTTCCTCTTCGTCATGAATGACTGCAGGGTGTGTAGATGTTTGCGTTCTTCGTTGATGTTCAATGTTTGCGCTTGTGTCTGCGGTGCGAATGTAATAAAGACCGAGTGAATGATAAGGTTGTGTGTACGTCCTTATTCATTTGATGGTAAGTCGGTTGTATTGTGAGTTCCTTTTTGTGTCATGTTACTTTCACATTACTTTCCCCTTGATACTAGTTATTTCTATATACTATTCCTTAGTGCCTAGTCACATAGCTATTGTACCGCTGGCATAGCATCTGATTTAATTTGGTATTTTACTTTTGCTATGTTATTTTTAGTACTTTGCATTTAACTTGATGTGGGCTGACCTGTTAGGGAGGCCCCGGTCAGAGTGACTACCCATTTGTTAGTCATTTGCGTGCTCGCCTTACCAGGTCTGACTGCATAGCGCACTTACGTATTGGTGCTCTGCTTTATTCTTTGACTTGTGCTTTGCATGACTTTGTAGTTAGTATTGTGACTTATATTTTTCATTTTATTTGCTATCATGTCTATTACTACACATTCTATATGTTACACGACCATCACTTTGATTTTGTCAGTCTTTAAATTCAAAGTGTTGTACGTTCACTGCATGTGGATATATGCCTTAATTTAGTTATGTGCCTTGTTTATTGTATTCTTGGCACCATTACTGATTACCTGTTTGTTTATTCTACAGGTACTGCTTTCTGCTTTCTGGTTTCTACTTTCTAGTTTTGTTAGAAATAAAAGTTTAGCTCAACATGAACGAGTCTCAGTCTCACTAAGTCCAACCACCACCATCTAATCTTAATTTTCCGACTCCTACTACCTCACCCCATCACACTAATCTGGCACTACCCTTGAATTATCATGGTCGATTCATCCCCTGCAACTGGTACATAGTCGTTAGGTCCCTTTGTTACTGCGTTGTCGTCCGTACTGGTCAAGGTGCGCAACCTGCTGTCTGATTATGATTCATAAGTAATTTCTATTATAAATCTTATAAATATTATAAACCAGGCAATGGTATACAGTTGTTTTTTTTTTTGGTGTGTTTGTTTGTTTGTTTGTTTGTTTGTTTGTTTGTTTGTTTGGGGGGGGGGTTGTGTGGGGTTTTTTACGTCTTTCTACGCCTTTCAGACTGTCAGGATCGGAACCATGGGGACTGTGTGAACGAGTATGCCGGGCAGTGCTCCAATCGCATCGTCCGACAACTATGTCCAAGGACATGCTTCGCTTGCCATGGTCAGCAATTTGAGTTGACGTCAGAGATGGTTGCTAGAGAATTATGGCGAAATACATACACTGGTTAAAGTCTAGTTAAGCTTAATTTTCGACAGCCAGTTCGTGCATTTATCTCTAATTATTTCTTACTGTCAAATCCCGCGCCCCATGCGTTAATGCCCCCCCTCCCCCCCTCCTCCTTCCCTCCCCCCTCCTCCTTCCCCTCCCCCCTCCCCCCTCCCCCCCAGATAGAACCACTCGAGAAGTACGCAACAAGTACACTTCTATTCAAATAGGATGCTTCGCATTCCATTTAAATAGAAGTGTACTTGTGGTGTACTACCCGATTGGGGAGTACTGCCACCACACGGTACGTGATTACAGTGGATAGTTTTATTGTAAAATCCGAACCATCTTCCTGATTGTTCACTTCATTCATGTTTTTTCATAAAATCGTTCATGCAAAAAAATAGCAATTTAACATGCATGATTAAATCGTGAAACTGCATATAAGTACGTTTCCGTTGTACACGGGGTTACCAGATTTGTTCTTTATCGGACGGATCTACATTTACACAGTCTGTCCGAGACACTTCACCTCATTTCTGGCCATCTAGAGAATACTATATAACTTGTTTTTGAGCGACCTATTGTAATGGTGGCCTTTAATGACGGGTGACACTTTTTGCCCTGCAAGACTTCTCTTGAGAGAGCATCTGTCTGTTCAGACCAATTTCCCCGATCTAGATCTAGATCTAGATGCTAGATCTACTGTACACGATCTCGAGCTGTACGCAACTGAGACGAGGCATTGGCCTGAATATGCTAGCTTAACTCATTCTACCCCAGACACACCACAGTAAGAAAGGATCGGCCATGACAGTTCAAGGGTGATGCCAGAATAGCTTGGCGCCTATGGGCGCCAAGCTATTCTGGCATCACCCTTGAACTATCATGGTCGATCTGTGTCCTGCACTGCAATGCAGTCTTCAGAGGACAACGGCAACATTTGGGGATTTCGGTTTTGGGGTTAGAATGAGTTAAAGAGCGGTGCCGAGCTTGTCTCGTAACAGTGTCGTGTTTTGCTTTTGCAGAGCTGACCGCTGCAGAAGTAGTCACCAATACACCAGGTGCGTTCTCCGAATACACGAAAAATAAATGCACTTTTGATTAAAAAAAAAAGAATTAATTAATTAACTAACTAATTTTGTAAGTAAGTATAGGTCGTTTTACATCGGAGCGCACAACTTTTTTCGCAAATGTCTCCGTAAAGAACCACTTTTCTATGCCAGTCTTATAACAAATATCATTCAGTTTTGATTTACTTTCAAAGAAACTCAAACAATGTGTCAGTTGTGCTGTACAGTCAAATAGTTCAAGGGTAGTGCCAGAATAGCTTGGCGCCTTGGTGCTATTCTGGCACCACCCTTGAACTAATGCAACAATTCGCATTATTTTCATGAAGTGACCGATTTTTTATAAATTATCATGGTCCATCCATCTCCTGTACCTGAATCGTAGTTGTTAGGTGACGTTTCCTCAAAAAATGAAAAAAGATGCCATGGGGTTAAAAGGGTTAAGGGATCAAACTGTTTGTTGTTCTACCATTTAGTGAATTGTGTATGTGTTGTGAAAGGATACGGAAAATCGCCTCACTGTCAACTCATTCGAGACGTGCCGCCTCCGGATACGCGGCATAAGCCGCGTATCCGGAGGCGGCACGTCTCGAATGAGTTAACCAAGTCCATCTCCTCCCAGGAGGGCCGATCGACTGTATGGACATATACGCGGGAGACTGCAGCGCTGACTATAAGGGGAGATGCGCCGAAAGTCAGGTGCAGAGGCTGTGTAGCAGAACATGCGACATGTGTGGTACAGTAGGACACTACTTACTTCCTCTACCGTTTGCAGGATTACTCCCCAGGCCACGGAACACAGTGCTGTTTCCGTACTGTCCAGTCTCTTAGCCTTAGTCAATCCCAGTCATCCCCTAATATTTCAATCCCCTAAAATAAAAAAAACCACTACCGCCTACCAGCTGCACATTTGCCATGCACAAAATACCAAAAATACCAGCACATTGACAGTCTCATTTCTTGGCTATGAACCTGATTCCCTACCAACCCCACACCCAAGCACAGCTGAAATCAGCGTGCCCCTCATATCACTACGTCAAAGGCAACTCAACAATTGTCCACTGGATAAGCTCAGGATGGTATGAATCAAAGCACCAAACATGTCTCTTCTTATCTAACCAGAAATTTCCAGCAAATTCCAACATTTAGCCCTACCACAAATTTTCAAACAAGGCAAAAGGTTATTTTTTAAAAACACCTGTCCTTGCACTGCCTCAACTGCCCAATTTGAATATGTAACATGACCCCCAGATAGCAGTGCGCGACAAGTATACTTCTATTCAAATGAGATTCTTAGCTTCTCATTTAAATAGAAGTGCACTTGTGGCGTAATCTCCGAGTGGATCTTTAACATCTCATGTGAACGAAAGTGTGACTGAGACGTACTACCCGCAGCGGGTCTATCAAGCGGTACTCACGCAAACGGTACGGGTTGTTTTGATTTAACTCATTCAGTCCGACGGCCGTATTTCCCAAATATTGGAGGCGTCATCTAATGACTATGAACCAGTTGCAGGAGATGGATCGACCATGATAATTCAAGGGCAGTGCCAGATTAGCTTGGCGGCGACAGGCGCCAAGCTAATCTGGCACTACCCTTGAATTATCATGGTCGACACATCTCCTGCTGTAGTACGTCAGGGCTGAATGGGTTAAAAAGTTGAAGCAAAGTAAGTAAAAAGTTACAACATTTCGACTGTCTCGTTCAAAGAAAGGCTAACCCATGTCATTCTGACAGCCAACATGAATTCACAGGAACGTTCGACGGATGCTTCTCCTGGCTTGAGTTTTCACCTAACTATACTACGGTCCTTGGCAAAAGCAATATGAACAGAACAACATCAAGAAAGAGGACTGATACACGCATACAAAAGCAATATGAACAGAACAACATCAAGAAAGAGGATACACGCATACAAAAGCAATATGAACAGAACAACATCAAGAAAGAGGATACGCGCATACAAAAGCAATATGAACAGAACAACATCAAGAAAGAGGATACACGCATACAAAAGACAATTACAACATTGCCATTTGTCAGCGTGTTTTATTTTTTCTATTTTAGCTTTTTCTTTGTTGGAATTTTATTTGCTTGGCATTCACCATTTTGATCTGGATTTCAACAGCAACAGCGACGACAAACACAATTTTGACGTCAGCAAGGTACGCAGTGGTATCCGCGGACACGGGGAACAAGCCACTAGCGGCGGCGACGGCACCAACAAAGGCAGCGTCAGCGACAACAGAGGCGACGGAACAAAAACCGACACAGGCGGAAGCAGATACACCAGTTACAGCACCATCGATATCACCGACGACATCCACACAAGGAGACAAAACAACAGACAAAGCATTAACACAAACAGCGTCGTCTACATTTACTATTACAACATCAAGGACATCGTCGACGACGACGACATCATCAACGACGTCTAAGCCCGCAGGTAACCGCAGAGTCGCGTGCATTTCTGATTATTTTGTTGTTTTGCACACAAGCGATTCAAGATAATACGCCTGAGAAGTAGAGATTAAATTACACCTGTCTACCAGTTATCAATATAAATCACTCGTGCTTAGTTCGATCGATAAAATGCGAGCTTTAGCTCTGCTATTTCTAGCTTTAGCTCTAGTATTTCTAGCTTTAGCTCTAGTATTCTAGCTTTAGCTCGCATTTTATCGGTGGAACTAAGCGCGAGTGATTTATTTTGGTAACGGGAGGTCAGGCGTAATTGTATTTCTTTATAAAACGACTTCTGATAGTGTTTTTACNAACTAAGCGCGAGTGATTTATTTTGGTATGTCAGGCGTAATTGTATTTCTTTATAAAACGACTTCTGATAGTGTTTTTACCTTGGATGTACATATTTCTTTTCCCTTCAAATACAAACACAACGGCGCGGTGCTACAAGCCTTGTGCGTAACTGAGTTGCTGCAAACTAATGCTCCACCACAGTGATGACCGTTATGTGGAACTGCAAGGAAATGGTCAGCACTCCGGCGGAAAAAGCGCAACTTTTAGGTTGGTCAAATAGTGTGATGCTGTCTAAAAATACTTTTCACATGTTCATGTTGTGGACTCTAAGTTTGAACCTTACGGTCTATGTCTGTAAGGTAAAAAATCACAGACCAGAACACTGTGCCCGCGCACAGCTGTGCGCGGGCCCACTACCGCCGTGAACGGCCCGACGACCGTTTGCTACTGGGGTTGTGGTTTGTGTTTTCAGACCATTTGACTTGTGTTCAATGTTCCGGTTTGACCTGCCTTGTGACTCCACAACACGTGCGTTGTTCCGGCGTGTGTACGACTACAGTGGACGATTCTCAACAGGCCCGCCAAATCACACGACTGTAGGTAACACTGGAAGGGCCAGTTTTGCTATTTCTTGGCGTAAACCCACCCAGCGTGAATCTACCCACTGCACATTTGACGTGGTTGTCCTAAATTTTAGCCTTACGATTAAAACCCCTTTTTTAAAATAGATATACAGACACATGCACTTTTTTCAGTAACATTAGTTTTGTTTGTTGATCTCAGGACCCCACATTGTGTGTTCGTCACATGTAGCGCAGGCACGTCCTGAATAAGTCTTTCACTTTGCTGCTGCCGGGATTGTTCACATACCATGGGGGATTACTTAGCGCTGAACAGACAAAAGGTTACATCCCCTGCTCCTTCCAGTCAGGCTCTCGATCGCCAGCCCACCGATAAATACGCAGATAAATAGCAAGACGGTCACGTTATTATGAACGTTTTGTTCTTGATCTGTTCATTCTGCTGTGGGCTGGCGATTGGCGATTGGTCTGTTCAGTGTTTAGTAATTCACCTTAGTATGGTTATTGTGAGTGCTGCCGGAAAGCTTGCAAAGTCAAATATTTGACTTTGCGAGTATTTGAGTTTGCAAGCTTTTTGGCAGATTCACCGCCCCCCACCCCCCCCCCCCCCCCCCCCGTTTCCCGTGGATGCCCGAACAGCGAAAGGTACTCGTGCTGACACCAGCCCGAAGACCATATTACTACCAAGTGCATTTTTTCTACAAGTCTAAACGGACCACTACAATAACACGATCGCGCAAAAAGCGGTCTGACAACTCATTCGAGACGTGTCGCCTCCGGAGGCGGCACGTCTCGAATGAGTTAATGCCTCCCGGCTACCTCGATATACTGAAGCCAACATGTACTATACTGAGGAGCAAAAGAAATGCGACGTCAACGAGATCATCGGAAACACTTCAGTATTTCCGATGAACTCGATGATGTCGTGTTTGTTTTTGTTTGTTTTTTTTTTTTACGTCAGTATGTAAAATAAGTATGGTTATGTTTCAGTTGCGAAGACGCACAGACATTTTGCAATGACATCAACGGAAAGCCGCACTGTCGAGACATTGAGAAGACCCTTAGCTCCGACGTATGCAAGTACTGCTGTAACGACACAAACTGTAACCAACCGCCCAGTCTGATCCCGACCAGAGGACTTGTGGTTGACCATCTCGCTGGCTAACTCATGCTGTCAACCACTCCTTCAAAGCCTTAGTAGAAACATTTCCTTATCTTCCCAATCTGAATCTGACTATACTGCATTACATCAGATATGATAGTTAAAGGGTGGTGCTTGAATAGCTTGGCACCTAGAGACGCCTTGATATACTGGCACCACCCTTGAACTAGCACGGTCGATCTCCTGAACTGTGTTGTATTCTTTAGAGGAAAACTCCAAAATGTGGGAAGTTTGTTCCTGAGCTAGATGCTTTATACTTAAACCTGGGGCTGCAATTTAACCTCTTAAATGCCTTGGAAAGTCGAACGCTATCCATCTGCAAGAGACATAAATCCTCGTGAGCCCCCGCAGTCGCGAGGGCTCATGAGGATTCATGTCTCTTGTTGGTACTACGTTCCTTATGCCTATTTCTGGTCCCATGCAGTTTGAGTTCTTTGCGCGAATGTTGATCATTGCGCAGTAGCTTCTGACGTGAAATCCGAGATCACAGGCAGCGAAGGGGTTAAGATTGAAAATTTCAAGATTCCAAAACCTTACTCTGTCTCGCCGACAATTTTTTCCCCCTAAATTAAGTGGAAGTAATCAATAATCACGTTGTACAGTCGGATCCGTCTTTACATGCGCACATGACTTCCTGTGCAAAAATGGCAACAAAGAGCGATTTGATTCAATAAAATTGCATATCAAGATTTCTTCTTTAACTCCATCGTCTCGATTGACACATCGTGTCAAATGCAGAGAGCATCTCAAAGAAGAAAGGAACACGCTTTGAAAAGACAAGCAAGACAAGAAAAGACAAGACAAACAAGCACACGATTTGTTACTCATCTTTTCGTGATTGGAAGTGTCAACCAGTTGACACTTCCGATCACGAAACGATAAGTAGCAAATCGTGTATTTGCTTTTATGTTTATTTTGACCACAAAAAAAAATCAGTTGTCGTTTTCTAAGCGTGTTTCTTTCTTTGTTGGGATGTGCTCTGTCGCAAACGCAACTGTAACACACCGCCCACGGTCATTTAACAACAAGACGGGATCGTGACGCAATACCAGGATGTTAGTGGTTGGGTGATTGTGCGAATATTATTCGTGATGTATTAACTCATTCGAGACATGCCGCCTCCGGAGGCGGCATGTCTCGAATGAGTTAATAAAGATTTATTTTTAGACGTTTTTGCTGACTCCGTTTTTGTGTGTTTGTGATGGAGATCTGCTAATTGGTTGGTTGGATAGTTGCTTGCTTGCTTTGTACCATGAGTGTGAGGGAGTGTTAAAAGGGAGATTCAGTACTGCTCTCGCACACTAACATCAAGCAGAGATGCAATAACCAATCGCTTTCACACTAGGGCGAAACAAAGTGTTGCGTTTATTTTTCTTTTCCTTGGGCAAAAGACTTTTGATGACAGTCGGAGGTTTATGTTCATGGAATTTGTAATGCAAATGAGTGTACTGTAATGTGTAAGTGTGGTGCATCTGAGAATGAAACATGTGGGAAATGTGGGTTAAGCATTCAGTCTTATCAGCACATCCGCCAAAGGTCGTGGGTTTGTCATGAAGTTACGTTTAAGCAAGGACATCAATATTTCACGCTGTCCTTACCCCTGTGGAAGTGGTTTTTATCGTGGTGATTTCTGTGTGAATGTCCACGACAAACAACCAACAAAAAAACGGCTACCCTCAGCCAATTATAGTCTTTGACTGTTGGTAGCGGTGTTGTTATTGTTGTTGTTATTTGTTTGTTTGTTTGTTTTTGTTTTTTATGTTGATCACTTGTTGGGTTGGGGGGGGGGGGGTGTTTGTTTGTGTTTTTCTTTGTGGGTTTTGTTTTTTGTTTTTGATAAGTCCCTTCTATTTATAGAAGGGATATTTTAGGAGGGGTCGCGGTGGGGCGAATTTAATAGCATGTCCATGACGTCAAAGGCGGGCAGGCTAAACCTCTAACAATTGAAGTAACAAGATAAAACTTACGTCATGTCTAGTTACGCTAACCTCGCTGCTGAACGTACTGACATATTTGGCGCGAAGCGCCGTGTGTGCGTATGTAAGTATGTATGTATGTGCATATGTATGTATGTGCGTGCGTATGTATGTAAACAAAAGAATCGCCGATATATCTGTACACACAAGCTTGAAACTTGGCGAAATATTTTTTTAAGTGGGTGGCTAAGAGAGCCTCCGAGCATGTTGTAAATGAATGTCTCATTGAAGACATTAACAACCGTTTATAGGAAGTCGGTTGACCCAGATTAGAGTCCGTAATTTTTGTCATGTTTACTTGAACTTTTGCATATAGATAGTTTGGAGAAAGACATTGGATGAGTTCGTTAGCCAGCTTTGTATCCTTTAATTAATTTAAAATTAATTCTTTTCAGAAAATAATTAAAACACACAAAAAAAAACGTTACTTCTAGAGAAAGTCAGACTGGCGGTGAAGTAAAAGAGGCAACTCCGTCACCACGCAGACACTGACATAATACTCTAAATATGACGTCATTCTCTCTCTCTCTCTCTCTCTCTCTCTCTCTCTCTCTCTCTCTCTCTCTCTCTCTCTCTCTCTCTCTCTCTCTCTCTCTCTCTCTCTCTCTCTCTCTCTCTTTATCCTTTATACTTTTTATATTTGCTGTAGTATAGTTTTAAGTGATAGAATGTATGTGTACATGATATACTGATGTGTGTGTGTGTATGTGTGTGTCAGTGTGTGTGTGTGTGTATGTGTGTGGAGGGTTGTGCAGGCTTGGCTTGGCGCCTGTAGGCTACAAGCTAATCTGGCACAAGCCTGTGCACGCGGCAATTGCACACCGGCGCGCGTGTGTGAGTGTGTGTACGTTATTTTGTTTTGTAGTGTGTAGCAAGGACAAGAATGAAAACAGGTCTGCGCACCTATTCTTTTATCCTTGGAAAATAAAGTTTCATTCATTCATTCATTCATTCATTCATTCATTCATTCATTCATGCTCTCTCTCTCTCTCTCTCTCTCTCTCTCTCTCTCTCTCTCTCTCTCTCTCTCTCTCTCACACACACACACACACACACACACACACACACACACACAAACATGCGAGCATCTCTAGGAGGATCTATGCCTCTTAGATATGTTTGGAGCGCGCGCGCACGCACGCACTAACACGCACACAAACATCGACGCGCTGTCAGAAGATATGCTGCAGGTAACCCGTGTACTTAGTATATCATGTAGCTAGGTAAAGTCAACCTGCTTTCACACAAATTAAAGCAAGACTGAAACTGTACCGTCAAGTTCTAGTTTTGTCACCATTTTCTCAAGCCTATGAAACGAAAGTGAAACTCATATCACGTAAAATATAAAATTACTTAAAAACTAAAACTTACGTCATGACAAATGACGTTTGACAAATCAATGACACGTATGTCCTGTGCCCTTATAGAACTCACTGACGCATTGGCAGATCTGCGAAACTTTTTCAATAGGAGATAATTCAACATCAGAATCAGGTCAAAGACAAAATATCCAGACCATTGTCAGCGAGGACAGCTCTCATTTAGAAGGGACTTTGTGGGTTATGGTTCATCCCATCTTGTTTTTGTTTTGTTTGTTTGTTTGTTTGTTTGTTGTTGTTTTGTTGTGTTTTTGTTTGTTTGTTTTGGTTTGGTTTTGTTTGTGTTGTTGTTTTTGTTGTTGCTGTTGTTTGTTTATTTGGTTGTTGTTGTTTTGTTTTGGGGGGTTTTATGGAGGTAAGGAGGAGGGGGGGGGGGGTAGCTGAGGTGATTACCGCAGAAATCACCTCGACAAAAAGCGTCACCGACAGCCAAAGGGTTAAGAGCTGGCAAAGGGCAACACGCGCATTCGGGTTCGTATGACCTTCACTGCTATACAGGGCAAAGATTATGTTCATTTGAAACTATTGTTCAAAGACTAGAAGACAGAAAGTCCGTCTGAAAGGCACTCGATCCCGGTGAGAAAGCAGATAATAATGAGGCCAGCATGGAGAGTAGATACTCATGAACTACCTCGTGTGTAGGGATTTTATGAGCATGTCTCTGGCAGTTGGATTCTGAATTTACACCGTGAATTCCGACAGTAAGGGGTTTAACCCCATCACTGCCGAGAAAAAAGTGAACATGAGCCAACTGCAAGAGACTTAGATCTTCATGAGCCCGCGCGACTGCGGGGGGCTCATGAGGATCTATGCCTCTTGCTGAGACCAATGTGTATCCATGTTTCTTGGACGGTGTTGGCTTTTGGTGGTTGATTGAACCAAGATTTCAGACACCAGCAGGTACGTAAAGTGTATTACAGTGGCAGGGAAGGGGTTTAAACGTGATTTGTACCCCTTGTACATCCAGTCAGAATGTCTTCTTATCTGATCTCCGATCAGTGACTTCGAACCATACGGCTCTAACTGCCCAAACCACAGACGCTGCACATATTACAATCGTCTCCTTTTGAGTCGCGGGAGATTGAACTAATGTGATACTCAAGTTCAGCAGGTCCACGGCTACACTACCCTTGAAACAATCGTTTCTGAGTTCGATCGATACCCAGTACGCACACTCTCATCGGGCCTATATCGGCCGCAGTTGGCACGCGCACAGTCATGCAGTGTACATTTGCGCGCGGGCCAGACAGCGGCCAACGTAGGCCCGATGGCCTTCTGCTCATTGCAGATAGTGCCCCTGGAGAAAGTCGCCTTCTAATCCTCCTCGCATGTTATTGAGGTGTCACTAAAATAAACTGCATACATAAACTCCACTGCTGCAATGTTTCTTTGTTCAGTGTAACCATTTTTCCAATTTGTTTAAACTGTATGTTCATAGCAAAAAATCAAGCACGGGTGTGTATCAACACACGCTCGAAACTGTGATATTAAATTATGATTTTTCATGCAACATGTGTCAGTCCAGTAAAAGTTTAAAGAAACATATTATAGATACCGTTAGCTTGTCCGTACAATTCTAAATATGCCTAGTAAGTCATTCTGAGCAGGCTGGCTGAAAAACACAGCCCGTTCAAGTCTTAATGTTGAAATAGCCTTCTTATAATGATGACGATTTCACAGAAGCAAATTTTATAACCCAAGCATCTTTTTCCTCGGTGCGGTTTATAGTAAACTTATTTTTAAGATTACTGTTACGGCACGTGCAACCATTACTGTGACGGCCGATAATCAAATCTGCGGGCGCATGATAATTTTAACGAGGCTTCTAGACTAGTTGCCTCTAAAATCCGTATTTCTTTATCATCTTGCATAGAACGTGAAGCATGCAGAACTGAGAGACTGTTTCCAAGACAAGAGGTTATACCAATGTTGCTAAACAGCAATAACGAATACTAGAAAGCTCGTGTGGGATCGGCATTGTGTCTGGTGAAGGGCCGGGACCCTAAAGGCCTCCGTAAGAGCTATTCCTAGAGCTGCAGCATGTGCTTGAAATTGTCATTCTTATGACTACCATAAATGTATCGGAACTGAAGACGAATTAAAAAATTACACCCCCCGAAAAACAATCACAATATATATTTCATTCCGATTTCCGTAGCTCAAAGAAAGCGGCGATTATATTAACCCCTTGGCTGGCGGTAGCGATTTTTGTCGCGATCAGTGATTCCTGCAGGATGAATTGCGAGAAAAAATCTCTACAGACAGTCAACGGGTAAAAATAACCCCCATTTTAGCGGTGTGTGCGTATAGCGGTGTGCGCGTTTAATCTTAACTAACCGGGCCGTTGTTTTCTCAATGAACTCGGCTATGATTTTAGCCCAGAGATCGTTGCATAAGCAGATCACAAATTTAACAAGGGGGCGTGTGTACCAACGATTGCTGTTGTGGGCTGTGCCCGAGTCTACCAGAATAGCCTGCTGATTACGGCCGACTTCCGGGCCCCAGAACTCCGGTGTGGAGAATGGCGACGCTTCTTCTCTCATCACTGCTGCTGATGGCCTGCGTTGAAGGTAAGTATTCAGCTCGTGCCAACCATACCCCTGCTAGTGCTTTGTCATACCAAGTGGATAACAAATCCCCCTTAACCCTTGACTGCCGAGAAAAATTGAACCCCAGCCAAAAGCAAGAGATCCTCGTGAGTCCCCGCATTTGCGGGAGCTCACGAGGATCTATACATCTAGCTGACACCACTTTATATCCATGTTTCTTAGACTGTTTGGGATTTGTAACGTCTGGCAATGATTTCACAAACACAATCCACGTACGCTGGCAGTGAAGGGGTTAAACCACTATTCGGATGACGTGCGAAAGGGACTTCAGCCATGTGCAGTATGTCCATTTTGTGAAAAGCAAGATTTTCATTGTAATATTGTGTTACTCTCGCTGTCACAAAAGACGTAATGTCTTTGGCCTTTATAGGGCAGTTTTCTTTTCCACTTCTTATAGCAAAACAAAGAATATCCATTACAACCAAACCAGGACAAAATTCATTTTATCACTGTCTGCAGAAAATTCATTTTAGCACTATCTGCACAAAAAATAACGAAGCAACCAAAAAGAAGGAACAGTATAATTAACTCATTCAGTCCTGACGCACTACAGCAGGAGACGGGTCGACCATGATAATTCAAGGGTAGTGCCAGATTAGCTTGGCGCCGATAGGCGCCAAGCTAATCTGGCACTGCCCTTGAATTATCATTGTCAATCCATCTCCTGCAATTGGTACATAGTCATTAGATGACACCTCCAAAATTTGGGAAATACGCAAAGAAAGTACCCAACGGAGAAAGAAACACGCTTAGAAAAGACGGGTACAACACAATTTATTAATATTTCGGGTAAATACCCTTTGTCAAAATAGACAAACAAACAAACAGAGAGATTAGCCGCTACTTATCTTCATTGGCAGAAGGAATGTGGCAACTGTGGTCCTTCTGCCAATGAAGATAAGTAGCGGCTAATCTCTCTGTTCGTTTGTTTGTCTATTTTGACAAAGGGTATTTACCCGAAATATTAATAAATTGTGTTGTACCCGTCTTTTCTAAGGGTGTTTCTTTCTCCGTTGGGTGCTTCTTTGCATATAACACGCTTGGCAGTCACCTTTTTGGTCTGGATTGGGAAATACGGCCGTCTGGCTGATTGAGTAAAAGCAGCCTTTAAAATGCAAGAAAAGAAATGAAATGATATAATATAACAGCATGTTTGTTCGTTCGTTCGTTTCTTTGTATTCCAAACACTGCGACCGTGAAATTTAGAGCACGCTGTAAATGCCCTATGATGGCAAAATTGCACTATGAAGGCAAAAGCCAATATGCTCATTTTTTGTGAAAAACGAGAACTTCAATGGACACATGGAAACAAACAATAAAGGCACAGCCCTTATGGCTCACGTGAATGACCGATGTACATATGTGTGACCTTTGTGACCTGCAGTCAAGGGCTGGCTTCAGCACCAGCAAAATCCATGTTTTCTCAAAATGTACGCATTTTTCACACATCTCTCAAACCCCTGTGACGTTGGACCTTTGCGATGAGTCGACTGAATTAGTATGCACAGAAATGTCTTTCCATCGGCAAACTTCACGCCAAAGTTGATTTAAAAGTTTGCAAAAACTTTGATTAAAAACTACAACTCTAACCAAAATTAGAATGGTAAAGCCATTATGGCTCACGTGTATGACTGATTTACATATGTGTGACTTTTGTGACACTAAGTAAAAGGCGGACTTCTGCACCAGCAAAAACCATGTTTTCTCAAAATGTAAGCATGTCAATCCCCGTGACCCTCGACCTTTGCGATGAGTCATCAGTAAGCTCTGTGCCAAATCTGATTGAAATTTTTGTACAGATGTTGGTAATACCTAAAATTCTATCAAAGATTGGCATTGTACACACATTTGCCGGCCTCGTGTGACCCTTGACCTTTCCGAGGGGGCAGCCAAATTCCCACCAGGTATCTTTGTACCAAGTTTCAGTTTGAATTTGTGACTAGTATTTGAAAACAAAAAATTGGGGGCAAAATATGGCTATTGTTTACCTATTTCCTGATCCCCTGTGACCTTCACCTTCGTGAGAGGTCACTCAAATTGGTATGTTTAAAAAGGTCTTGCCACACAGTATCCTTGGGACGAACACTGTGGCTTGAATAGTCTCCGAGAAAATGCCAACGTTAAAGTTTACCACGAACGACGGACGACGGTCGACATACAACAGACGAAGGACGACGGACGGACCACCACTGGCCCAGCTCATTTACTCACCTTTGCTTCGCACGTGAGCAAAAAATGGCATTTTTCACACATTTACTGACCTCTTGTGACCCTTGACCTTTCCGAGAGGTCATCCAAATTAGTACGTATAGATAATCTTACCATCAGGTATCTATGTGCCAAATTTGGGTTTGAAGTTGAAAACAGTATTTAAGAAAAAACTTTTTTGTCAGAATATGGCTCTTTTAAACCACTTTTTGGATCATCCCATAACCCTTGACCTTTGTAATGGGTCAACTAATTTAGTATGCATATAAAGGTATCATCTACTACCTTTGAGTCAAATTTGATTGATAACTTTACAAATATGTTGAGAAAAACTTAAATTCTATGAAAATTGGCATTTTACACACATTTGCCGACCTCTTGTGACCATTGACCTTTCCGATGGGTCAACCAAATGAGTATGCATAGAAAAGTCTTACGATCAGGTATCTTTGTACCAAGTTTGGGTTTAAAGTTGTAAATAGTATTCTGTAAAAAAAAAAAATCTAATTTGTCAAAATATGGCAATTTATTTTACCTATTTCCTCATCCCCTGTGACTTTGACCTTTGAGATAGGTCAGTCAAATTGGTATGTTTAGAAAGGTCTTGCCACAAAGTATCCTTGGGCCAAGGTTGGGGACTGTGGCTTGAATAGTCTCGGGGAAAATGTCAACGTTAAAGTTTACCACGGACAAGGGACGAGGGCGGACGGACGACAGACGACGGACGACGGACAGACGACCACTGGCCCAGAACAAAGATTCCCTTTTGCTTCGCACGTGAGCCAAACATGGCCATACTGGATTTTGCCAAATCAGGGCGGAAAAAGAGTGCTCGTTTAGTTACAGTGCAAGCGGGCGGACCCAACTCTTGCTTTCTCAACGTTCATAACGGTCCATGCAATCCACACACGTTCGATTACTATGGATGTCTCGCTGACCCAGCCGACTGGAGTTGTCACGATAATCAGGTAATGTGCACAAAACAAGCCTGCTATACGATAGTAACATATTTCTGGCAGGAAGGCCGACGCCATTGATGCGGCGCTGTCACTTAGTCTACTAGCGCTATACATGACCGTCAGCTACAAACACAAAGGTAATATCTGTACCACGGTATAGAATGTTGGTCCAGCACAGTCAAAACGCACCACATCTGAAAGAGGCACAGATTCTCATGAGTCCACGCATGTGCGGGGGCTCATGAGAATCTATGTCTCTTGTTGGCTTGACTTACCTCTATGTTGTTACAGAATGCATTTTCTAGTACGAATCAATGACAGTCCGAATACATAACGTTAATGCAAATTCAACAGACATTGATTCTGTATTCAATTGGACAGTGCGACACTTGAAAACCGAACGTGAACCAGATGTGCTAGTCTGTGATTGTGGCCCTTATGGCGTCAAGCTGTAAGGTCGAAAATCGTACACATGCATTGGTAACATGTAACTGACAAAGAGTACAGTTTCAGCCTCATCTCTCCTACGATTAGTAAAACAGCCGTCGTGGTTGTTTCAGTTCTGTTGGCTGGAGATATCGCACGCAGGCACCAGTTCAGAGTGTGTTCACTATGATGAGCATCACCATGATAGTTACTGGCACGTGAGTCTCTCTCTCTCTCTCTCTCTCTCTCTCTCTCTCTCTCTCTCTCTCTCTCTCTCTCTCTCTCTCTCTCTCTCTCTCTCTCTCTCTCTCTCTCTCTCTCTCTCTCTCTCTCTCTCTCTCTCTCTCTCCTTCTTTATCGGCAACAAAGACTTTTTATTTTGAAAACGCGAGGGTCATTTACTGACAGTCACAGCAAGTAACTTTGCCATAAACCATCTTAAATATGCCATACAACATTAGACCAACAATGTTGATATTTATTTGTTATTACATTTATAATTTCTTGCAAGCAATCGATCACACATCAATAGTCACCTACACGAACCACGCTTTAACAGATTTCACCCCTTCACTGCTGATACAATGGCAACACAGTCCGATTGCAAGAGACTTAGATCCTCATGAGCTCTCATAGTCTACTAGGCTCATGAACATGTATGCCTCTTGCTACCACCACGTTGTATCCGTATTTCTTAAAGCGATCTGCTCCATGGTGGGCTCTGACTGCTAAAATTTGCCGGTACACCGGATTATCAATGTTGTCTAACAAAATATTTGTGTACACTTCTTTTCATAATCCACATGAGTAGCCACACGTACCAGAGGGTCCTGTGTTTTTAGAGTGTTACAGAAGAAACCCTCCTGCGTACAAGTGAAAAGAAGAGTATAAAAAGCACATGAGTAGCCACACGTACCAGAGGGTCCTGTGTCTTTAGAGTGTTACAGAAGAAACCCTCCTGCGTACAAGTGAAAAGAAGAGTATAAAAAACACATGAGTAGCCACACGTACCAGAGGGTCCTGTGTCTTTTGAGTGTTACAGAAGAAACCCTCCTGCGTACAAGTGAAAAGAAGAGTATAAAAAACACATGAGTAGCCCCACGTACCAGAGGGTCCTGTGTCTTTTGAGTGTTACAGAAGAAACCCTCCTGCGTACAAGTGAAAAGAAGAGTATAAAGTCTTTTTCACGACATTCAAATCTCATAATTAAGTTAACCCTTTTGCCCAGCCTTATTGTAAGACATACTAAGAATATTTATAAAGGAGATATTGCGAAGTATTAACCCTATACTGCCTGGAGTCGGTCGCCTTAAAAGGCCGGGACTCTTCGGCGTTGAACTATCGAAATTTTCAGAATCACAGACTGCGTCCAAGGTCAATAAAGTCATAGTTATAGTTATTTGGGTTTAGCCGAGCAGGCGACTAAAGCTACGCTTCTGTAAGCACGAATACGATCCGAATCCGAAGCGGGTCCGAAACAAACATGTTCGTGCGAGTCGCTTTTATGACTGCGTGTTTCCATATGCGGAACCGAGTTCGCATCTGACTACGAAACAGACAAGACATAATTTTTTTTTAACGAAAATTGCATTGCCGTATCGTTCGGATCGTCTTCGTATCGGATTCGTACTTATGGAAGCGTAGTTTAACCCTTTGGCTGTCGGTAACGCTTTTTAGTCGCGGTGATTCCTGCAGGAATCACCGCGACTAAAAGCGCTACCGACAGCCAATAGGGTTAAGGCGATCGAACGGCGGGCTGGCAGTAAATTGGGCTTACAGGATCCTGCAAACTATTTTCTAGGATTGCTTGAAGTGGTACAATGACAATGAGTATTCGTGCGACCCAACACGTTCCCATAGCCATCATTACTGCACTTACTGCTGTCTGGATTTCGAATGCTTCCAACACCTCGGTCAGCACAATGCAACACAGCAGCTTGCAACGACACCTCACAAGCCCGCGCACAACAGTTGCTATGATACGCCGTGTGACGGTAACGATGACCTTGCCGGCTGCTCTTCAGGTACATGGGCATGTGAGAATAATCAGGTACGGCTGAAGAATACACGACTGGTAATGGAAACAATTCGATTTTTCATGCAAAGAAAATTACAACAAAAAAGAAACACGCCGAAAAAGTACAATTACAACACACCTTTTTAAATAATGTTGTAATTGTCCTTTCTAAGCGTATTTCTTCTCTTTTTATTTGTGGTATGTTGTTTACATTTTACAAACTAGGCAGTCATTTAATGTGTTTTTCGCGTTAAAGTGTTTGCACGTTTTAATGTCAAATGATCTGCGTTTACTAGGAACAACGCTTTCTCTGTTTCAGTTCTGTGCCCTTACAATAGGCCACGAGATCCACATGTCGTGCGAAGATAAATCAGAAATACAAGTAAGAAAGCGATTTGCCTCGTGGCACCGTGGAAACACCATTTTTATACTGGGCAGTCCGCATAACCATAATATCAAAATGTACATGCCCTGCTATGGTAAGGCCAGTTTGTCCATTTTTGTCCAATGCATTACACTGAAAATCTCGCTTTTCACAAAATGGAAATACTGGCCTTAGCCACTTAAGTGATTTTCACTTCCTTTATCAATGTGTAATCAGTTCGTCGTGCTTTTTATTTATCATTTTTTCAATACGATAGACATTGAAAAGGGCCTTAGTGCGATGCGTTCCATAGCAGACGTCAGACTCTGACAAGAAAAAAATTACGTCACGCCTAGCTACGCAAACCGTGCTGGCGAACGTACTTTTGGCGCTAAACGCCGTGTTTGTGTGCGTGTGTGTGTGTGTGTGTGTGTGTGTGTGTGTGTGTTTGATGGTGTGTGATGGTGTGTGTGTGTGTATGTGTGTGTGTGTCTGACGGTGTGTGTTTGTGTGTGTGTGTGTGTGTGTCTGTGTGTGTGTGTGTGTGTGTGTGTGTGTGTGTGTGTGTGTGTGTGTGTGTGTGTGTGTGTGTGTGTGTGTGTGTGTGCAGGAGAGAGACAGACAGACAGACAGACACTAGCACAGGCGTTTGTCGACAGACAAGCTTGAACTTTAGAGAATTCTCCGAGTTTTTTCGGGGGTTTTCTGGTATGTTTGTTTGTTTGGCGGTTTTTTTTTAATTTGTTTTATTTTGTTTGTTTGGTTTTTGTTGTTGTTGTTTGTTTGTTTTTTATTTTGATTTTTTTAAATTATTATTTTCGTAAATGACCTTTACACGTAAACCGATTGATCCGCATCTGAGTCCGTATTTTTTTAGGACGGGTCTCGGTGGGGAGAATTTAATGTCATGTCCATGATGTCAAAGGCGGGCAGGCTAAACCTCTAACAATTGAAGAAACAAGATAAACATTACGTCATGTCTAGTTACGCTGCCTCGCTGCTGAACGTTCATTTGGCACGAAGCGCCATTTTTGCGTATGTATGTGCGTATGTATGTATTGTGAACTCTCAAAAGACCACAGGAAGCAAGGACGGCCAAAAAAACGCTTCAAAGACTTCATAAAAGACAGCTCAAGTACTGCGTCTTACCGGTAAAGGAACTTGAAGCGCAAGCACAAACAGGTCTGGCTGGCGTGCCGCCACCAGAAAAGCCTGCACGCTCTTTGAACACAATCGGCGCGAACAGATCACCAGTGTCAGAGCTCGCAGAAAGACAGCGTCGACTCTCCCCACAGCTACGTTCCGGTGCCCCCATTGCCCTTGCAGGTGTGGCTCCAGGATTGGCTTGGCATGCCACACCCGCACCCACAAATAGAAGTGTTACGTGTTGAGTCGTGGTCCGAGTATGATATCACACAAGACGGCACGCACGTAAGGTTCTTTTTAAAGAAACTTCATTTAGCTGCAACCCGACACACGTGGCTTAAGGATGTAGACCACACTGGAGGAACAGTTCCAACAATACTTTATTTCAGCGATGCGATCTTCACACAATGCGTTCACCAATGCACCAACACTTATACAATGTCTCCTCTGCAAAATGTCAACACTTTGACACAATGCGTCTCTCATACAATGTACATCACTACACACTGCATAACTCCGTCACTGACGATGAACCACGATACCTTGCGTAGCTCTCTCAATGTCAATGTGCTTACGATACACTGCAATTCTACAACTGAACAATGTACCGACGCTCAATGTTACATTGCAATTCTACAAATGAACAATGTACACACGTGCTTCCTAGCACCATCTTTTATTGTGGTATCCTTTCCAGAACAATCGCGAGCAATTTCATACAACACAACCAATCAAAATAGAATACGCAACCGAAACTCATAAATATTAATGAAAAAGAATACACCAGAATGGTCTACAAAAATCTGGCTGCTATTTCCAGCCCCTATTTTTGGAAAATCCCGGCGGTATAATGACGTCACACAAAAGTACGCCAGACACTTTACGACCTTGCCCGAATTCTCTGGAAATTACACGAGTTTTCGTAATACATAGTGGCAGCTAACTTCAAGCGCACATAAAACGGTGGCGCTTTCTAGACTCTTCGGGATTCAACTCCGTGTATCAAAAGACAATCAGTTCCGCTCTCCGTGCGAACGATAGTGAATCTTACTAAAAAGGTATGTGATTTGTACAGAGTACAGACCTTCATGAACAGTTGCCTTAGAAGAATTTTGAAAATCCACTGGCCAGAGAAGATCAGCAACGTCAGACTCTGGGAGAGAACAGAGCAGATAACAGCAGAGAATGAAATTGGGCGAAGAAGATGGGGATGGATCGGTCACAGTCTGAGAAAGCCAGCTTCCAGTATCACTAGGCAGGCATTGTCATGGAACCCCCAGGGAAAGAGGAAAAGAGGTAGGCCGAGAAACTCCTGGCGTCGAGACCTCCAGGCAGACATCAAGAGACTGGGAACCACCTGGAGTAGAATCGAAGGAGAAGCACAGGACAGGAGTTGCTGGAGGTCTCTCGTCGACGGCCTATACCCGGGTAGGGGTGACAGGCGTAAGTAAGTAAGTAAGTAATATTATTTGTAATCATGATAGCTCAAATAAATATCGGATCGTTTCCTACGATTAATGCATGCATGCTCTCACAGCACAACACAACCACAATCGTAACATTACCCCCCCCCCCCACACACACACACACACACACACACACCCCACCCCACCCCCTTTTTATAATGAAATTTCACCCAAAAAAAATTCTCAAATCCAAATACGGTTGTGGCTGTGTTAACCTATACAAAAACATTTTTTTTTTAATTCACATCAAAGTCAAATCAAATCAACTACTTTAAAATCGTTGTCTCACATTTCCTTTAAACTGTCCTGAGCGCAGACATGTCCCTTTAAATTCTCATGGACACCGAAATGTTACTTTAAACTGTTCTGGACACAGAAATGTTCATTTAGACTGCTCTGCTCAGGTAATCCGCTCCAAAGTTCTGCGAACCCTTGATTAAACTGAAAATTAATGTCAAAGTACATTTCTGGAACATTGCCAAATCACGAGATGGATACAGTTCACACAGTTCAAGGGTTACTGGTCCCGGATCGAACACTGTCGGCTTATAGAATGTATGATAATCCATACACACCAAATTGGATTTCTCTGGGTTTTTTTTCGCGATGACCACTGGCGATCTGGAATCTTTGACGACTCCCAGGTCCGGCGTCTCCCCAACATTCCTCCCCAGTCCTTCTCTCGTACTGCGAAGCAGACGACATGGCTCGTCGAAAACCGGCTTGTTGGATGTCAGACCAACCTCTCGCTGGACGGTATCCGCAGTCCCTGTGTCAGGCGCAAATCGATGCCCGAACTCCGTAGATTGGACTCTCTCAGCGTCTCCTGTTTATCTCTCTCCTTATCCTCCTCCTGCAGCTTCAACATCTCCTTACTCAGAGGAGCTCCGTCTCGCTCGCGACCCTCGATCACCTGGTTTTTCGGCGATCCTATCTCATCATTGTGGCGGCGCTCGGCACCGTGCCGCCTACTGTCCAACTCATGCACCTGTTTTTGCTGCAAATGGTGGACGGCTGTATGCTGTTCTGATTCTAACTTATCTCGATCGCTGGCCACGGTCGCATTCACCTGGTTCTGCTGTCGCTCCAGCGCCTTGCACTTCTCTTCCTCCAACTTGTCTCTATTCACCGTAACTGCTTGTATGTTGTCAGCCACTTTTAGAGGGATGGTATGGTGGCTCTTCTCTTCCTGACCTCTCGTAGTAACTGTACACGTTTCAGGTCTCCACTCCGGATCTGGATCGTCTGCGTTTCTGGCACCATAAATGTTTCTGATGATAAGGTCGTAGACTGGTGTCTTCACGCACAACGCCTTCACCTCTCCTGTCAAGTACGGGTGTTGACACTGACCTTGGCAAGGGTGATGATCCTCACAGTTCCGTCGGCCAAGATAAGGGTTGTCCACTCCTGTACCTTATGGTCTTCAGTTACTAGGTTTTCTCTCACGATGACGCAGCTACAGCCGGTGTCTCTCAGCACTCTCACTGATGTGTTGCCGACGAATCCTGACACCGCCGGCATGTTCGGCACTTCATTCTCAGGCAGTGCGATGTTTGAGACTGGTAAGAATGTAGCCCCATCTCCTACTGGGATGCGTCCATTCTTTTTGAAAGATTCAATCAGTTCCGGTGTCACTCGCCTTTCTCCAGACTCACAGTCACTGGATGACGTCACATCATTTGCTACTACAGCGGCGGCTCTGTGTTGAGACGTGGTACTGCTTCTGCCTGTTATCCCGCGATCTTGGTTGGATCTTCTGGTGTTGTCGCCTCGGGGAACATCTTTAGAAGGACATCGTATCGCCTTGTGGCCTTTCTTTCCACAAAGAAAACATGTCAGGCTCTCCATCGGCAAGTGTTTCGGGGTGTCTCTGACGTTATGAATTTCTTCTGCCGGCGCAGACACACGCGGTGGCTTACCGGGCCCAAACTTCATGTTGTGGGCGTCCAGGTATCTTTGAGCGAAATCTGCCAGGGCCTTCAGAGACTGGTTCTTTTGCTCCCTGAGTCCTTTGAACACGCGTTGAGGACTTGCTCTTTGATGATGAGGTCACACAGGTCCTGGTACTCTTTGTTTAAACCAGCAAGCTCTATCCATTTCTCCAAGTAGCTTCTGATTCTTTCAATGGATTGGCCGGGTGTTTCTCCTTCTTCAGGCTTACAGTTCCGAAATCGTCACCTATAACCCTCTTCAGTGAATTTGTACTGTCTCAGCTGGGCGGCTCTCAACTGCATATAATCTTCGGCTTCTTCTCTTGGCAAGCAGGTGTAAAATTCAAGCGCTTTGCCAGTTAGAAGTGCGCTCAGTTTGATAGCCCAAGTCTCTTGTCTCCAGTTATTACTGCTTGCGAAGCGCTCGAATCGCTCTAGGTAAGCGTCCATCTTATCTGAATTTCAACGAAAGGCGGAAGCTTTGGCTCACGGGTTGTTTGCTCTCTGTTGGCTAATGCTGTTGCTTCAGTTGCCCTCTGGCTCTGTGCCTCTATCTCCATCTGCTTCAGATGAATTTCGTGTTGTCTCTGCCTCTCCTGCCTCTCCGCCTCTTCTCGCGGTTTCTCTTCTTCTTCTGCTTGGATTTCGAGTTTGCTGATTTCACGTTCTTTAGCTCTTTCTTCTCTCTCCAGTCTCTTTTCTTCTCTCTCCTCTCTCTCCAGTCTCTCCTTTTCTTCTCTCTCTCTCTCTCGTCTCTTTTCTTCTCTCTTCTTTACAAACTCGAGGATTTGAGCTCCTTCGAGTCCGTCAAATTCAAGTTTTGTCACCATTTTCCCAAGTCATGAATAGAAAGCGAAACTCATATCACGTTAATTATAAAATTACGTAAAAACAAAAAAATACGTCATGACAAATGACGTTTGACAAACAAATGACACATAATAGCGCATCTTCAAGAGGCATAGATCCTCAAGTGCCCGGAAGGCGCATGAACAATTATGCCTCTTGAGGATGTTTGCAGCGCGCGCAAGCAAACACGCACACGCACACGCATACACACACATCGACGCGCTTTCAGAAGAACTTGCAAGTGTACTTAGTATAGCATGTAGCTAGGTAAATGCAACCTGATTTCAGACAAATTATAGCAAAACTGAAATTGTACCGTCAAATTCTAGTTTTGTCACCATTTTCCAAAGTCTTGAAGCGAACGCAAATCTCATATCACGTTAAATATAAAATACTAAAAATACGTGATGACAAATGATGTTTGACAAACCAATGACGCGTGTGCACTGCGCGCGCCTCTTCTAGAGTTCACTATGACGCATTGGCACATCTGCGAGGCTTTTTCAGCAGGAGATATTTCAACATCAGAATCAAGTCAAAGACAAAAGGTAGAGACCCTTGACAGGGAAAACAACTCTCATACAGAAGGGACTTTGTGGGTTATGGTTCATCCCATCTTGTTTCTTATTCTTATTAGATATAGCTAGACTAAAGAAAGTCACTGAATGAGTTCATTACCCAGCATATGGCATTGTAGGCCTACCTCTTAAACCTTTTTTTAAATCACTATTAAGGTAATAATTTCAAATCCATGGGAAAAAGAAGGGGGGGGTGGACTTTGTGTGTACGTAAACAAGAAGTGGTGTAATCCGAACAACATGTCGCTGACGTACACATTCTGTTCGCCAGACGTTGAAATTATGACAGTGAGCGCACGCCCTTACTACCTTCCGCGGGAATTTTCACACGTTTTAGTAACGAATGTGTACGTACCACCATCAGCTAACGAGAAAGAAACCGCCGATATCATCGCTAACCATCTGCATGATCTTGACACTCGCGCGCTCGATGCGTTCAAGTGTGTCACGGGTGACGTCAATCACTGTAATTTAAAGAATGTTCTGCCAGGGTTCCACCAAAGTGACGTGTACAACACGAGGGGACCGAACTCTTGACGTGTTTTGGTGTAATGTCAGAGATTCGTACGTCGCTGTTCCGATGCCGCCTCTAGGACGATCTGATCATAACTTGGTTAAACTCGTGCCACGGTATACACCACGCGTACAACGCGAGCCGCCGCTTACCAGGACAGTACAGAAGTGCTCCACAGCAGCTAAAGAGGCCCTGAAAGTTTGCTTTGACTGCACCGAGTGGAATGTTTTTTTACGGACACTACAAGCGACGTTGCCGAGCTGGCTGACACAGTTTGCAGCTACATAAATTTCTGCGTAGACAGTGTTGTGCCTAAAACAACTGTTAAAATCTATTCCAAAAACAAACCTTGGGTCACGAAGCACATCAAGGAGGTCTTAAACAGAAAGAAGAAAGCTTTTGAAGACAAGAACAAAGAACAGTTACGGACAGTACAAAAGGAACTGAAAAGGGAGCTTAGGAAGGGGAAGGAAGCATATCGAAAAAAGATAGAAAAACAGTTTGAGACTGGTAACATGAAACGGGTTTGGGAGGGTATGAATCTGATGGGTGGGAACAAGAAGGAAAAAGCTGTTCCGGGTTTGAGCAAAACTACGGACTATGCCAACGACTTAAATCAGTTCTATGCAAGATTTGATTGTCATGATTTTGAGCATGAAAGTGAACAGGTCAAGGAAATGCTAGTTACCCAGTGCGTCGTTCCGTGTTCGTGGAAGACATCTTGTATTGTCCCCGTACCAAAAAAGCAAACTGTATCTGTGATGAATGATTTAAGACCAGTTGCTCTTACCTCGTGTGTCATGAAGGTTTTTGAGAAGGCTGTTCTTTCACATTTTCAAATACAGGTTTCAAATTTTATGGACCCCTTTCAGTTTGCTTACAGAAGGCAAAGAGGTGTTGATGATGCCATTTTGCATGTTGTAAACAACAGCTACTCTCATTTAGAAAAACCAGGAGCCTCCATTCGAATGATGTTCTATGATTTTTCGTCTGCTTTTAACACCATTCAGCCACACATACTCGCCTTCAAACTAGTTCACATGAATATAAATGCCTCTACCATTCTTTGGGTTTTGGACTATTTCACTAACCGCCCACAGTATGTCAGAATTAGTTCGGATCTAATCTCAGATGTACTTTTTACCAACACCGGTGCACCACAGGGGACTGTACTGTCGCCTTTGTTGTTTTCTTTGTACACAGCAAACTGTAGAGCTACTCATGACGACTGTGTCATGGACAAATACGCTGACGACACGGCAATGACAGGTCGGATTACAGATGAGGACGACAGACACTATCGACAAGAGATCGATGACTTTGTAGAGTGGTGCGATAGAAACTATCTTGAATTACATGTTGGCAAAACAAAAGAGATCGTCATAGATTTTAGGAATAACAACAGCATCCCGGTCCTGTTGTCATCAAAGGAACAGAAGTTGATCGTGTAGAGTCCTACAAGTATTTAGGTGTTCTTTTTGACAACGCGCTCAACTGGAAACAAAACACAGATGCTATTGTGAAAAAAACGCATACCCGTCTTTACTGTTTGAGAAAGCTCAGATCATTTCGTGTAAGCACTCAGCTTTTACAGATGTTTTACTGCTCCAGTATTGTTAGCATTCTAACTTTTGGACTGACGTGCTGGGGGAGAAATTTATGTAAAAGAGATCAAGATCGCCTTAACAAAGTAATCCGGAAAGGGGGCGGGGTGATTGGTAGGGCACAGGATATTTTGGACACACTGTACAACAGACGGATTACGAACAAATTGGCTGACATTCTTGATGACAAAACACATCCACTTAGATATGAATTTGACAGCAGACGTATCGAACGAAGTGGCAGACTTCGAGTACCCAAAAGTCGTACATCACGTTATGCCAACTCTTTTGTCCCTCAGGCTGTTACCCTTTCAACAGTAATATCAGTAGATAGTGTCGGTCAACATTCTTTAGTTCTTTAGTACTAAGAAGTACCCAACGGAGAAAGAAACACGCTTAGAAAAGACGGGTACAACACAATTTATTAATATTTCGGGTAAATGCCCTTTGTCAAAACAGACAAACAAACAAACAGGTACTAGCCCTTTCAGTATTTTTTTTTTAATGCCAAGAGTGTTACAAAGGTAACAATACGTCTGTTACAGTTAATTTCTTTAATTGAGAGTTATGGGTTATTTAATTATTTCTATGAGTGAATGATGAGGCCATGTGTTGTATGGGCAGACAGTGAATTTCCCCGTGAGGGATTCATCGTCATCATCATCAGTCCCTTGCCCGAACTGGGCGTTGGGGGGACTGAAAGGCAGCAGCAACAGACAGTGCTCTCCACTGAGTTCTATTTTGGGCGGTGGCAAGCAAGTCTGGCATCTCGAGTTCGGTCCATTCTTTTATGTTTGCGACCCAACTCTTTCTCTGACGACCTCGCCAACGACCTCCTTCGAGAGTGCCTTGGAGGATAGTCTTGGACAAGGTGTTGTGTCGGGTCACGTGGCCAAACCAAGCAAGCTTGCGCCGTTTCACGGTTGCCAGAAGGGGTTCATGTGGGCCCACCAGGGAAGTGACGATGCTCCGTACATATTCGTTGGTCTTGTGCTCGCGGTACGAGATGCGGAGCAACTTCCTCAGGCACTTGTTCTCAAAGGCCTGGATTTTCTTTTCTGAGTCTGCAAGCAGTGTCCAAGTCTCACAGCCGTAGAGTAGAATAGACACTACGAGGGACTTGTAAAGCCTGTACTTGATGGTGAAGCTGATGGAGTTACTTCGCCATATCCTGTCCAGCCTGGCCATTGCGGATGTTGCTGTACCTATCCTGATACGGATCTCTGCTATGCAACTACCGTCTTTGGACAGGGTGGCTCCCAAGTACTTGAAGCTATTGACCTCTTCTAGCTTCTGGCCGTTCATGTGAATGTTGCTGCTGCCGTCGCTTGTGGTGTGAGGGATTAATAAAGCATTATTGTATTGTATTGTATTGTATAGTGTTGTATGAAAACGCTATAGGAATGACTTCTTTAAGTTCCCGAGGGTTACAGCCTTCAGTAGACAATGCCTACCCCGCCTACGCTCTCCTAAAACTCTTTTTTGTCTACCGTATTGAAAATATGGTTAAACTTTGAAATGGGGCTGGTCGGAGCGCATTCCGGAGCATGCACATGACGTTTTTGGGCGTGCGGCGCAGAAACTCTGGCAAAGAAGTAACACGATATAAATGACGTCACGTCTAGCTACGCAAACCTTGCTAGAGAACGTCTTTTTGGCGCCAAACGCTGTGTGTGTGTGTGTGTGTGTGTGTGTGTGTGTGTGTGTGTGTGTGTGTGTGTGTGTGTGTGTGTGTGTGTGTGTGTGTGTGTGTGTGTGTGTGTGTGTGTGTGTGTGTGTGTGTGTGTGTGTGTGTGACAGCGACAACATTTTGTCTTGATCTTAGTATAGGCGCCTGCGCGCACGCGGTGGCGCAGTTGATTTGCATTAGTCAAAGCTACTATCAACTGACCCTTATGGTCTGGAGATGGCTGGTAAGGCCAATCTGGGCACGGAGGTGCCTCCCACAGGTGGGACACACGTTAGATGGTGCAGCATTGGAGGTACTTGCCGCTCGTCCTTTTCCCTGGAAACGCTTTCTCTCTGCTTCGGATGTGCGTCTAACCTCAGCGCTTGTGGATCCTCTGTTGATGAGGCTGCGCCAGGAGGTGCGATCCAGGGCTGAATGCTCCCAGGAGTTGATAGGTATATCAAGGGCATTCAGGGAAGCCTTGAGAGTGTCTTTGAAACGCTTGCGCTGGCCGCCATAACGACGCTTGCCTGTGGACAGTTCACCGAAGAGCAACTGCTTGGGGATGCGTTCATCTGGCATTCTTACAACGTGGTCCACGGAATGACTTGATGCATCATCAGCATGGTATGAACACAAAGCACACCCGCAGAAAGGAGCACTTCAGTATCTGGAGTCTTGTCCTGCCACCTTATCTTCTGGATCTTGCGCAGGCATATTAGGTTAAAGTGGTTCAGTCTGCGTGCATGCCTCCTGTACACCGTCCAAGTTTCGCAGGCGTACAGGAGGGTGGGCAAGACAACTGCACGGTGTACCTTGAGTTTCCTCACGAGACTGATTCCCCTACGCTCCCAGACAGTTTCCCGCAGCCTCCCGAAGTTGGCACTGGCTTTTGCAATCCTGCAATTAATTTCGTCGTCACTGTGGACTGCTCTGGAGATGGTACTGCCGAGCTATGGGAACTTGTCAACTGCCTGAAGCTTTTGTCCATTCACTGAAATGGAAGGCTCAAGAGAGGGTTCGTCTGGTGCTGGCTGGTGCAAGATTTCGGTCTTCTTGGTGCTGATGGTTAGGCCGAAGTTGTCGCATGCTGAGGAAAACTGGTCCATGCTGGCTTGCATCTCAGAATCTGCATTAAGAGCGCAGTCATCAGCAAAAAGAAAGTCTCTCAACACAGTTTCCTTAACTTTTGTTTATGGCCTGGCGCAGGGTGAACAGCTTCCCGTCTGTTCTGTACTTGATACGGACTCCCTGGTGGGAATCCTTAAAAGCAGCAATCAACATAGCAGAAAACATAAGGCTGAAGAAGAATTTTTTTTGGGGGGGTTGGGGGGTTTGGGGGGGGGGGTGTCTACCGTATTGTTTAGAGCTCACATGCTTTTTCCGAATATATTTTCTTACTTTTAGGAACATTCACACGCACGAAACGCCAATATTTGGTTTTACTTTACAGGATTGTTTGACAATGCATGATCACAACGAGCCTCTGTGTCATCAACATGTCACTGACCGACCCCTGCATGGGCACCACCAATGCCAGTATTGCTGTAGCGACGCGCAGTGCGTTCAGGATCTACTGACCCCCCACGCCACTACGGCGTCACACGGGATGACGTCAGCACACCACGTCACCACACTAACCCCGCATGCCACTACGGCGTCACACGAAATCACGTCGGCACAACACGTCACAACACTGAACCCCCATGCCACTACGGCGTCACACGAAATCACGTCGGCACACGGAATCACGTCGGCACAACACGTCACAACACTGAACCCCCATGCCACTACGGCGTCAAACGGAATCACGTCGGCACACGGAATCACGTCGGCACAACACGTCACAACACTGAACCCCCATGCCACTACGGCCTCACACGGGATGACGTCAGCACAACACGTCACAACAACTTTAGAACATACGACAGCGCATCATGTGACACATGCATTACACTCCTGTTTCACTGAAGAGTGTCATCGTTTAGACGACTTCGTTACCTGTACATCCGGGCACTGGGCGTGCGGGCATCATGAGGTGAGAGATACTAAAATAATGAGCCCGAAGGTTAAAGTTCACAGAGTTGGTAATTGTCTTCCGAAGAATGCGTCCCAGTTCCGGAGATAGATCGAACATGACAATAATTTATTTAAGTTTGGTGCCAGAACAGCTTGGCGCCTGGAAGCGACAAGCTACTCTGGCACCACCGTTGAATAAACGACGGTCGACCTATCACCTACAGTAATATGTAAAATATGCAAAATGGAATGCCAGGCTCGGTTCGTCGATCTTGTGTCATCGCTTTCTGTGCTGGTTAGGGTCTGAAAACATAACGATTGCTCGCTTCTGTTCCAGTTTTGCATGGTTGATATGAAACATTCGACAAACACGCTGATGATGCACTGTGTACATGCAAGCGATGTACATAATGTGGTAAGTACACACACACACACACACACACACACACACACACACACACACACACACACACACACACACACACACACGTCATTACCATACGAAAAATCAGAAAACCAATAGCGTACCCAAAACATAAAATTAAATAATTCGAGAAAACTAGTATACAGAACAACATTTCTGCAAAAACCCCAGTATACGATTTGAGTATTATGCAGTTTGCTGCGTGCGCTAGGGTTTACATTATAAGTTTTTGGTAGCAGGGGCTTGCTACACGGACCCTTGTATTCCTGAAGGAGGTCAAAGGAATCATTGTACCCCGAAGGCCGAAGGCCTTTGGGGTACAATGGTTCCTTTGACCTCCCGAAGGCCTACGAGGGTCCGTGCAGCAAGCCCCTGCTACCAATAACGTATTTGTTTTCATTCCTCCACTATTTTCGTAAAAGAAATCAAAAAGACATCTTCCGACCTGGATCACGCCAGACATGACTGACGTCAAAGGAATATACATTTATACATAATATACTTAATGACGTAATTTAAAATATTTCATGACGTTGCCGTCTCCAGTACTGAATGTGCTTGTTGTTTCAAACAACACTAAGTATTTTTTTTTTTATTTTAGAACGTTTTGGTGATCTTTTATAAAACAAAACTCACATCCAAGATACGTCACAAAGAGGGCTACAAGAAGTCCGCCATTTGTCGCTACAAGTGTTTTTGTAGCTCGGTCATATGGTACAGTTTGCGCTAAAGGGATTGGTTGGGTGACATAGGGAAGACAACTAATTATTTTGTTTCATGCCACGACGTACCGGGCTGGTTCAGGGGATGAAGCGTCCGATTCGGAAGGTCGTAGGCCCTTATCCCGGTGGGGTCAATCTTTTTACGGACCGTATTCGGTGCCCTGTATTTGACACCTTTATGGTGGCGAAATCTTGTATATATGCACGTTTGTTGCTTTCAGGGCTGCGCACATGCCACAGGCCAATACTTCTGTGCCCGACCAGAGGATTTACTCGCCAACAACAGGTGTCAATTTTGTTGCCCGGACAGCAATTGCGTTAGAAAACTTAATTCGGTTATACCAACGGGGGAACATTTGACGTCACAACCACCAGTCACGTCACAACACCCTGCCTGGACAAGTGCTCCATCAACTACTGGGCTGACATCGGTTGCACCAACAACTTCTACTCCTGTTTCTTCAACAACAATCTCTCGAGGTTGAAGTTTTGAAACTCAGTTATTTTCAAGCATGACAAACTAGCACATCGCTCCTCAGTGTCTGAGCAGCGCTTAGAGCATCTTGTTTAGAGGTTAACTCATTCGAGACGTGCCGCCTCCGGATACGCGGCGAATGAGTTAACCCATTCACTGCCGAGAAAAGGTGAACCAATTGCATTTCTAGATACACAGATCTGCAAGTGCGGAAGCTCATGCGGATCTATGCATCGTGTTGATCCCACTGTGTATCTATGTTCCTTGAAAGGATTGGGTTCTTTGGCACACAATGTACACAGATTTCAGGAAAGAAACAATCTGCAACAAATGGCAGGGAAGGGGTTAAGCGTTCTACTAAAGTACATCAATTATTATCATTATTAGTACTGCTGTTGTTATTTCGTAAATTTTTCATAGCATATCAGAAATCAATAAGAACGCACAGATTCGATTCCAGTCTGTATTAATCCTCTTTGTGCGTGCGTGTGTGTGTGTGTGCGCGCGCGCGTGCGTGCGTGCGTGCGTACTTGAGTGCGTGAGTGTGTACGTACGCCCAGTAGCGAAACGTCTTCGGGCCCACGACGGCCGCAGTGGGCCAGAAAACCTTCGCTTACTGGGACGTGCGTTTTAAGTGAAAGCGTGTGTCCGCGCATCTGCAGGGTTCACATTAATTTTCAGCTGACTGTTGGTAAGTTTCTGTTCTCACATGAGTGATCTCGTTCACGCATAGAGTAAAGTAAATGTTCTTTCAGACTGTCACGACGTGTACCACGGAGACTGCGCGGCGGATTATGGTGCACACTGTGACCAGTTCCTCATCCAGCAGCTCTGTCCTCATACATGTCACGTGTGTTACGGTGAGTCAGAAGAGACGGTCAGAAAACGTACAGTTGAAAGCGTCAATAGATTAAATAAATAAATAAATAAATAAATAAATCAGAGCATTAAATAGGCGCTTTACCAAATTGAATATCGGCTCAAAGCGCCGCCGCGAACTGAACCCAACAAGCACGCTCACGTGAACACTCGCATTCCCTCACGAACTGTACATAAACACAGAACATTCACGTGGTGCTAAGGGCAAGCTCAAGCAAGCTACTGAAGTTTTTGGAAATTCAAATCGTTTTATGTTTGAAATTTGATAAGTGGGCTGCAATTGATACCAAAGTCGTGGGGGAGGAAGAACCGGAGTACCCGGAGAAAGAACCCCCGGCGGTCCGCCCGAATTAATGGTGACACTAGAGGAGAAAAGTCCGACGCCGGCACCCGGTATCGAACCTCGCACCTTTTGCATTGGTGTCGGGCGCCTTAACCACTGCGCCACGGACCGCCCCACTCCATCTTCAACATGCCCGTACCGTTTGCGGGAGTCCTGCCGAGACAGACTCACTCAGGGAATACGCCGTAAGTACATCTCTATTCAAATGAGATGCTGAGCATGTCATTGACAGACAAGTGTACTTGTGGCGGTCTCGCTAAGTCTGTATGGGGAGTAACCCCGCAAACGATACAGTTCGATATATGCATTCTGTATAGTGCTAGCAAGCAGTGGACTCAGTCACGTACCCAGCAGTGACCATGTAGATCTTTTCTTCCACATATATATGACTAGGTGCCAAAAGATGTACGCAGAAAAATTACATGTGGGTAAAAAAAAAAATAAAGTTTGACATGAAGTATCACTCCCAAAATTTGTAATGTACATTGTACTTGTAATGTGCCTGTGAAATAAGAAGATAATAACTTAAATGGTTTTTGAGACAATAAACTTTGAAAGTTAAAAGTCATTATTATTGAAATGTGGCACATAGTCGAACGTCAGATCTTCAGACAAACATTGGGCTAAACATACATTTTTTTTGCCAGCTTAGAAAACTTTGACGTAAAAGTAATTTCAAAGCCGATGAAAGACACTACGAAAGTGAAACGAAGTATCTACGTCATATCTAGTTACATTAGCGTGCTTTTTTCCCTGGAAAAATGCTCGCAGAAACCACGGTACTGCTGTTGCGACAAACCGGACGTCCGACGAAAGATATTTTCAACAGCAATAAACAACAAGATGAGGATTTCATCCCAAAGTCTACCGTATTGTTTGGAGCTCGGATACGTTAATCTTTTAGGAATATTCAGAGTTGTTCATATTTTAGGCTTATAATGCTGATCCATTTCCCTCCTCTCTAAACCAACCCCTGATCAACACACACGTCGGCGCACACAAATAAAGACGGACACACCCGCCATTTGAACGCTCTGTGGGCTCGTGTAGCGACAGGAATCCATCTCCTTGTACTCAACCCACCCTCTGATCCAAAACACACTGGCACTCATAAATAAAGTCGGACACACGGCGATTCCCGCCCATTCGTAAGCTCCGTCTGTGGTCTGGCGTAACATAGCTATTCTGAAGAAAAACAAGATGGGACCAGTGAACAATAACCCATAAAGTCCCTTCTATATGAGAGCTGTCTTCGCTGTCAAGGGTCTCTACCTTTTGTCTTTGACTTGATTCTGATGTTGAAATATCTCCTTCTGAAAAAGACTCGCAGATGTGCCAATTCGTCATAGTGAACTCTAGAAGTGCACACGAGTCATTGGTTTGTCAAACGTTATTTGTCATGACGGATTATTTTTGTTTTTACGTAATTTTATGTTTAACGTGATATGAGATTCGCTTTCGCTTCAAGACTTGGGAAAATGGTGACAAAACTAGAATTTCACGGTACAATTTTAGTCTTGCTATAATTTGTGTGAAATCAGGTTGACTTTACTTAGCTACATGCTAAACTAAGTACACCTGCATGCTCTTCTGAAAGCGCGTCGATGTGTGTGTATATGTGTGTGCGTTTGCGTGTTTGCATGCGCGCGCTGCAAACATCCCCAAGAAGCATAGATGTTCATGCGCCATCCGGGCGTTGAGGATCTATGCCTCTTGGAGATGAGCGCATAAGTGTCATTGGTTTGTCAAACGTCATTTGTCATGACGTATTTTTTGTTTTTACGTAATTTTATATTTAACGTGATATGAGTTTCGCTTTCACTTTAAGACTTGCGAAAATGGTGACAAAACTAGTATCTGACGGTACAATTTCAGTCTTGACTTTACCTAGCTACATACATGCTATACTAAGTACACCTGCATGGTCTTCTGAAAGCGTGTCGGCGTGTGTGTTTGCGTGTGCGTGTGCGTGAGTGCATGCGCGAGCTCCGAACATCCTCAAGAGGCATTGATGTTCATGCGCCCTCATAAATTGACTTAATCGTACCCGACGGCCGAGACAAGCTATAGGCTTGTGAAAATACCGTATATAAAAATCATGCGATTAATAATAAGAAGATTGTTTCTTTTCGTAAAAAAAAGACCCATTCAATTCGTGAAATTAATCCCCAAAAAAGTGAATTTTTGTTTTCCAAAAATATTTTATTATCACTCAAAAAGTTCTAGAGGTACAATGCTGGTTAACGAACTCAATCAATGTCTCCCTTTTATCTAGCTATATGCAAAATATCTAGAAAAATAAGAAAACTTACGGACTCCAGTGTGGATCAACCGGTTTTTGTGAGAGGCCATTTTCTCGCCAATGAGCATCTTAATCAAAACATTAAGAAAAATATTCCCCGAGATTATTCTTTTAGGGACAATATCATACAATTTCAAGCTTGTCCGACCTCAAACGCGGGCTCTAGTCTTTGTCACACACACACACACACACACACACACACACACACACACACACACACACACACACACACACACACACACACACACACACACATGGAGACAAAAGCCTCAGAGTGGGTTACCTACCATTCTTTGTGAAAATGGGTTCCCATATTTCTATTTATTCTAGAGCTCTGGAATTGATGCGAATGTTTAGAACTCACCTTATAACTAAGCTCTATAACTTAAAATAAAATAGACATTTTCTAAAAACAGAGCCACTAGATGGAGAAAAAAATGGGTTTCTACCAATAAAGTGGGTGCCTCTCACACAAAAACTGGCATTACAGTAAAAATGGGTGTCTTCACAACATTAGGCGTCTGTAATAAGGTCAAGTTTATGGAATACTTCTTTTTCACATTAATTTTTTTTTCAACTTAATGTGTATGTATGCATTAACATTTTTAACACTGTATGGTGCAAAATTGAATGAACCGATGGCATGTCGATGTCCGTTTTCCGAGGCTAAATTTTTGCCGTGAAATACGTTTTAGTATATGCCACTTTTCAAATTGTTTGTTAGGCGCAGCAGTTATTTCCAGTATATCTTCCATCATTCACACACACATTCCACATGTAAAAATCAACACATGCCCTTTTTCAACAGTTTTTATTTTCAGTCAAAAGAGGTCACTTCACTGCTTGCGCACCTTTTGGCACTTAGTCATTTGTACAGAAGAGCAAAGTGGCAAGATCATATTGCAGTTGTATAACAAGCGACATGATTAATTTAAAAATAATATTTATAATGCATTAACCCCTTCCCAGTAAGCAAAGGTCATCGGGCCCAAGACGGCTGCAGTGGGCCCGCGCACGGCTGTGCGCGGGCCCACTGCGGCCGTTGCGGGCCCGAAGCCGTTTTGCTGCTGGGCTTTACTGCTGCTAACGATACCGTTTGGCGGGGGGAAAAAATGCGTAACTTGGCATCTTTTTCGTCGAAAGGTACCGTCAGTAACAGTCAAGCGGTGTGAAATGCCTCTAAAATGAAAATACCCGATCACCACCTCCACACACACCTTAAAAACTATGAACTCCAGCTAAGATAATAATTACGAGGGGCTAGTCTTTAAATCATGCTTCATCGTCTTTAAAAGTCTATTATCTCACGATCTAGCACAACATTTTACATTCGCACCTGGAGCAATCCAGACCACAATGTATAATGTCCACAATGCCGCCTTCATTTCCTCTTTCCAGCACAAGACACGAAACCAACAAATGCGTCCTCTACAGCATTCGCTACAACTGCTGAAGCTGCGACTGCGACAACCGCATCATTCCCACTACCATCAGTGACACATACTCCGGCAGGTAAACCTTGTATGTCTTTTGTATTGCCATGAAAATTTGACTTTTCACGACAGTATACATAGGCGCTTGTTAGCGCTTGTTTCTACCCTCAGTAATCTGTTCTGTGAAGCTAAAAGACCGCCTGTTCCTACCTACAGTAATCTGCTTCGTGAAGATAAAAGATCGCCTGCTTCTACCTACAGTAATCTGCTCTGCGAAGACAAAAGACCTGCAGTAATCTGCTCTGTGAAGTTAAATGACCCCCCCCCCCCCCCCCCTGTTCCTACTTACGGTAATCTGCTCTGTGAAGACAAAAGACCCGCAGTAATCTGCTCTGTGAAGTTAAATGACCCCCCTGTTCCTACTTACGGTAATCTGCTCTGTGAAGACAAGACTCGCAGTAATCTGCTCTGTGAAGTTAAATGACCCCCCTGTTCGTACTTAATCTGCTCTGTGAAGTTAAATGACCCCCCTGTTAAGACTTACGGTAATCTGCTCTGTGAAGACAAAAGACCTGCAGTAATCTGCTCTGTGAAGTTAAATGACCCCCCTGTTCCTACTTGCGGTAATCTGCTCTGTGAAGACAAAAGACCCGCAGTAATCTGCTCTGTGAAGTTAAATGACCCCCCTGTTCCTACTTACGGTAATCTGCTCTCTGAAGTTAAATGACCCCCCCCCCCCCCCCCCCCCTGTTCCTACTTACGGTAATCTGCTCTGTGAAGACAAAAGACCCCCTGCTTCTACCTGCAGGGCTATAGTTATCAGTCAACTGTAGACGTGTACACTGACTTACACGGCTACAGTAATATGCTCTGCGAAGACATAAGACCTGACAAAGCAGATTACTGTAGATATGAACGCCTTTTCGTATACCATTTACCGTGCTTCAGAATGGGGGAATCCATTTTAAAAGCCACTACAGAACAAGTGGGTTTTTTTTCCAGTTGTAAATGCATGTCTCGAAAGTGATATGTCTCATGGCTTTTATTACATCTGCTTCAGGGGTTTGCGCAGTTTGTTCGGGTCTAGAATGCCTGGTGTCAGTTACAACCAATCAACTGTGCCCACATGGATTCTGCATGACCACCGTCCAAGACGCGAATAACGCCCGTCATATTTCCAGAAGGTTTGTAATTCTATGCTTTAGAAAACTTTCTAAACAGATTAGTAGTTTTGAGCAATTAATCTACAAAAGCGGCTTATAGAGAAAAACGAATACGAAGAAAATCCGTAAGTAAACACACGACGAAATGTATCTTAAACAAGAACGGCAAAACCTTATGGCTCACGTGCATGACGTCCAGAACTTTGAGAAAACTAAAATTCTATTAAAACTTGGCATTTTTCACAAATTTGTCGACCTTTAGTGGCCCTTGACCTGTATGAGGGGTAATCCAACTGGTATGTATAGAAAGGTCTTACCATTAGTATCTCTGTACCAAGTTTGGGTTTGAAGTTGAAAATAGTATTTGAGACCTAAACAAGTTTTGTGAAAATGTGGCTATTTTTACATATTCCTGAACCTCTTCTGACTCTCAACATTTCCGAGGGGTTATCCACATAGGTATGCATAGGTCTTACCATCAGGTATCTCCGTACCAAGTTTGAGTTTGAAGTTGAAAATAGCATTTGCGGAAAAAAAATGGCGAAAAAATGGCTTTTTTTCCTATTTCTGGATCTTTTGTTACCCTTGACCCTTCCGAATTAGTATGCATAGAAAATTCATGCCGTTGACGTTTAAATTATAATTTGAGAAAAAAAAATTGTCAAAATGCCTATTGTTACCTATTTTTGGTCATCTGTGACCTTGACCTTGAGAAAGGTCATTGAAATTGTTATGTTTCGAAAATTCTTGTCACGAAGTATCCTTTGGGCCAAGTCTAAAGACTGTGGTTTGAATAGTATCCGAGACAATGCCAACGTTAAATTTTACCACGGACGACAGATGGACGGCGGACACCGGACGACAGACCGACGACGGATGGACCAGTACATAGACTCACTTTTGCTATCACTTGTGAGCCAACAATTTGCAAAACTACTCGCACAGATCGGCTTTCTGTACATTAATTAAGAAGGCAAAAGACAATACGTCAATGTTTATGAGAAGCGATATTTTCATAGTAATAATATACAATGAAAATACAATGAAAATCTCGCTTTTCACAAAATAGACTTTGCCTACCGAGGGCAATGCTGGACAGATTATGAACACTAATAATAATAATAATACATAGTTCTTGTATAGCGCTGTTCTCCAGGAAAACACTGGAATCACTGCGCATGCACAACAGCACACCCTCTCTCTCAGACACACGCACGATTATACACTACTTTAAACCACCCCATCTCTTCCCGACACCTTACATTCACTTCCTCTAGGATCAGGAAAAAAAAAAGGCAGTCAACAGTTAGCTAAAGATGAGCTAAGTGTTAAATGCCCGACAGAAAAGAAGTCTTTAAGTGAGCTTTGAACTGTGACAATGTGGGCAGATTCCGCATTTCAGTTGGCAGGGAGTTACACACACTTGGGGCTAAAAAGGTGAAAGAACGCTCCCCGACAGTTTTCATGTTAAGCTTCGGGATTTTTAAAAGTTTTACACTAGAGGAACGGAGGGTGCGTGATGGCTTATAAACAGACAGCTTGGTATAAAAGTACGGCGGGAGAGATCCGTCAAATTGCCGATAGGCGAAAATTGCAATTTTGTACTGGCAGTGGAATTTTACAGGCAGCCAGTGCAGCTGCTTCAGTAACGTGGTCTCTCTTTCGTTTCTTCAAGATGTGACGCGCCGCATTGTTTTGAATCATCTGCAAGCGTGAAATCTGATCCGCCCGTAAACCTGCCAGTACAGAATTGCAATAATCGAGCCTGGACGTAATGAATGCATTTACAAGTCTTGACGCCGCACTTTCTGTGAGATACGGTCTGAGGGAAGAAATTCTGCGCAACTCAAGGAAATAAGCTCGGCAGACACTATTACGGATAGTTCTGTTGAATGTGTGTTACAGTTGCGCCACTCAGGCTGAATGCTACGCCATCAAGCCCACGCCAGCGTGTCAACAAATTGAAAACACCCTCCTCACGACGAATTCTGCGTGCAAGTACTGTTGTACAGAACCCAACTGCAACGTTCCACCCAGCCTGATACCAAAGACAGGATACATTACAAACCATTAACACTTATACCCGATACCTCAGCCCTTGGAAGTCAAAAGACGGCACGTCCATTTTTGGGAAAAGCGAGATTTCAGTTGCATTACAATGACAATATCTCCTGTCACAAAAATGGACTTAACCCTTTGGCTGTCGGTAGCGTTTTTATCTCGGGATGATTTTCACAGGGATCATCGCGACAAAAACCGCTACCGACAGCCAAAGGGTTAATGTTTTTTGCCTTCCTATGCTACTGCAGACCTGTAAAGCACTGCCGCGAATTCCTTATTGGCAGTGTCACCGCTGCGTTATTTCAAAATCTGACGTCACATGCAGGGAACACGCTGCGTTTGACGTCAGATTATGACGTGTAAATAATGCGTTTGGCGTCCAATGGTGACGTATTGCAGAGATTTCTGCCCATGTAAGTCAATAGGTAGCAGGTCCATGTGAATGAAAATAAAAATAAAATACTTTTTTTTTTTTAATCTAGCTTCTCACAAAAATAGACTTGTTATTTTTATGTTTGCCATCCTGCAGCAGATTGCGGATCAGGAGCCCGCTTGACGCATACCTGCCAGTTTGGCTTCTCGCAGGAAATTTTCAAAAACCGTAAAAAGCGAAACGAGAATTCGAAACGAAAGCACAACACAATTTATTACATTTTTGTTCTTATTATCATTTTACGAAAATAGATATACATGCAGAAACGGACTACATGCACTTATCTTTTTCAGTGAGGCAATGCTCCCCCACGAAAATGATGTTCATCTCAATGCCTCACAGAAACGGATAAGTATATGTAGTTTATTTCTCTTTGTGTGTTTGTCTTAAACCCATTTTCAAGACAGACATACAAACAGAAATAAATTTAAAAGACAACTACGATACAATTTCTAATATTTCGGGTTTAGACCGGAAACGTAATAAACTGTGTTGTAATTGTCCTTTTCGGCATGCTACTTTTTTTTCTTATATACATATATGAGAGAAATACTTGATGTGAAAATAAATAGCCAGGAACTGTCAGCATGTGTTTCCTCATTATCCGGGTGCGACTAACGCAAGAGTTTGCAAAACTCTGCGTGTCTGCTCGTACAAATGAATAAAAAGATAAAGACAAATCAAGTGCTTAGAAGCACCTTCAACGGAGTGGCCGCCATTAAAAGTTTGGTGATTGTGCGTGCGTGATTGTGTGTGTGTGTGTGTGTGTGTGTGTGTGTGTGTGTGTGTGTGTGTGTGTGTGTGTGTGTCTGTGTGTGTGTGTGTGTGTGTGTGTGTGTGTGTGTGTGTGTGTGTGTGTGTGTGTGTGTGTGTGTGTGTGTGTGTGTCTGACCTAATCATAAGAATAACCAAAATCTTACTCTGACCGTCGAAAAACGGCCAACAGGTTGGGTGGCGAAAAATTGTAACTACGACATTTTGTCTAAGTAAATTGAAACAAGATTACACTGACGAACAAATGAAATGCGACATTTTTGGAATCATCGGAAACGCTACAGTGTTTCCGATGATTCAAAAAAAATGTCGCATTTCTTTTGCTTGTCAGTATAGATTCACTACCTTTTTCGGGGCCCCGAAAGACCCGGCCAAATCAAATACTGAATATGCATGCAAAATGTGCTGATCATACACTAGTTTCGGTGCTACCTAGGTCTTTTGTTTAGCTGAGTCAAGTCTCCGTGATTGTCGTACTTAGTACGATCTACCTTAAAGTGTACATGTCGTGCAAAATGCGTTGCAAAAATGGTTTATTTCGAGACAGATTAGTTTATCTTCGCTACTGTAGAGAAAAGTCCACAAAAACGACAAACTGCTTGTTTAGAGATGACATTAAGTCTATGGATGCTAAATGATGTATACTAATGGTCAAAACTTAAGGGCCACTTTTTATCGCAGACGCACTGACAACACCACACAAATAATGTAACAATACTTGGAGTCAGTACTTTGCTAATTTATTCAGTAACAACTTCATTAAAATTTTGAGTAAATCAAGCAGTTGTAACAACAGCAGTACGTTTGAATGTTCACCCACCCCTCATTTGAAAAGTCACACAAGACTGGTCCAGTCAGTAGCGAGTGTACCCACCGCTTGCAGCCCAGCATTCAATGCAGCGTTGACGCACGGAGTTCACCAGGGCTCGGAGAACATGTGGGATCCCTTCCCACTCTTGAAGCAGGAACTGAGTCAGCTGGGGGACGCCTAGAGGCGGGGGGTGGATGCTGACTACACGTTGCCCCAGCACGTCCCAGAGGTGCTCGATGGAAGCCAGATCATGTGAACGTGCTGGCCACGCCATCCTCATGATGCCCCGTTGCTCAAGGTACTCATCCACCACACGGGCGCGATGAGGTCGAGCGTTGTCGTCCTGCAGAACAGCATTGTCGCCTATGGCTTGGAGAGCTGGCTGGATAAGGGGCTACACAATCTCGTCCCGATAGCGCTGTCCAGTCAGGGTGCCTCGGATGACGTGGAGGGGGGGGGGGGTCCTGCCTTCCATGCTGAAGCCTGCCCAGACCATGACTGAGCCTCCTCCTTAGCGATCCACCTCTTGGACGCATCCATCCGTGAATCACTCGCCCTGGCTTCTCCAGACCCTCACTCTGCCGTCGTTGAAGGACACAGTGAACCGTGACTCATCAGTAAACAGAACCTGAGTCCACTGGAGTCTGTTCCACACACTGACGACACCAGGCAACCCGGGCTCTACAATGAGCTGGATTGAGGGGTATTCTTACTGCTGCTCTGCATGAAGCCATGCCAATTTCGCGCAGACGTCGGCAGACTGTGCTTCTGCTGACGTTAACGTTGCATCAGATGACGTCGCAGAGTGGTTAACGTGACACTTCGGTCGCGCAGAGCCGCCACATAGAGGTATATGTCCTCCCTTCTGCTGGTGCAGCGCGGGCGTCCTGAGCAGGGTCGTCGTTCTGCCCTTCCAGTTTCTTGGAATCGTGCCAGCAGCCTCTGGATCATTAAATGGGACACCTCAAGACGTCTTCCAACTTCTCGTCCGGAAATTCCATCCTGCAGCCATGCTAGCGCCCGGCCTTGATCTATTGGCGTTAGACTTCGTCGTGGTGGCATGGTTAGGAAAGTGACAATTATGCCCCTACTGTACCGGTATTTGTAGCGAAACAGAAGTGCTCAGTGTTCACGACTGACCCCTTTAGCACGTGCATCACGACTTTACCGAGTTTTTCCACTTGCCTGCCTTTGGTACGCTTGCCAATATCGCACAGCTTTTCACAAAAACTGACGATGTTTCACGTGCATTTGACACGTTCGTGGAAATTGATGAATTGTTGTCTATTGTTCCCTGTACAGTGGACTGTCTAAGGTCAACTTTTAACCCATTTGGATCGAAAGAACATTGTATTTTATTAGCGTACTTGCGACGATAAACAATCACACAAAAAGTCTCTAGCCCTTAAGTTTTGACCATTGTATATTATTATTGTTAAAAAAAAAAAAAAAAAACTGTCACCGAAGACAGAAGTTAAAAACCAGGGTCTGCTGCCACCCTAAAAATACTGCACAGTACAAGTTAATAACTTGCACAGCCAATGGTTAACACTTTTAAAGGAATATTTTGAATTTTTGCCCCAGACACGGTCTACGTTTGATATCGCAGTGACATCAAGTCAAAATGCTTGACCAATTTATCACATTGCCCTAGAAAGTCAAAAGATAGGAAGCCCTTTTTGTGAACGTTAAGATTTGCAAAACAATGACAAACTCGCTTTTCACAAAAAAATGTACCTTGTCTTTTGCCTGTCACCAATCGTCGTTGACGTGACAACTTGATCACCATAACAGGCCTACAAGCCATTGTCCACATTGTTCATTACGAGGCCATTGAACGAACTAGTCGCCTTTTTGTTCATTGACGTAAGCATAAATGCAGCATACATCTACGGTATCTTCCTTTTCTCGAAGTGTATTATACAGATTGTGTGGGACTTTTGGCCTCAGTAGTACAGCGGCTCCGTTGAGAACTGGACTAAGGCAGTATGTCGGCAATAGTCCTCTTATCGGTTGTGCTTTTGCACAGTGTTCAAGGTAGGTCAATTCAAATCTTACTCTTCAAAACGTGTGTGGTAATCACAAGTATCGTTTGAGGGAGTATTCCCTAAAAGACGCACTCGGGGACTAAACCACAAGTACACTTCTATTCAAATGAGATGCGAAGCATCTCATTTGAATAGAAGTGTACTTGTGTACTACCTGACAGAATTATCAAGGGAGTTCAAAAGGTACGCATAGACAGTCGATGGGAAGCAAAACGTTGACTTATTCGAGACTCGTGCACACATAGGCGGATAAATTGAGTTTGCGCTCAAGAATGCCGCAAAGACCTCCGTTGCAGACGCAGAGAATGACGCTAGTGTTTGAACTATAAATACAGTGTCGCGAATCCGTACGCACTATGACTCAAACTGTGACGTTAACTGCATTTGCTGCAAAACCCTACGCGGTGTGTCTCGAACGCTTTCTGCCGTGTATTCATAAGAACACATTTCAAATAAGTTAAAATGCTTGACAAACTCTTGTAGCAGTTAGACTGGCCATACTGTGCACATTTTATGTGCTTTTATGCATATTATTTAATCATTCCACTAGTATTTGACGCCGATTGTTTTACTGAAATCGTTGTTGATTCATCGCCAAAGATCTACAGCCGTCAAAGGAACATGGATATAAAATGGTTTTAGCAGGAGGCATAGATCCTCACTGCGGGGACTCATGCATCTATACTTCTTGCAGTTGGGTGGTGTTCAATTTTTATCGGCTGTTTACATGTTAATATTAATTAAATATTCCCTGGACCCAAAGATTTCTCCATACGCAAGACAAGCGGTTGAATGAACATGGCGATCAGCTAACCTGTAAGAGTTACAAATATTACATAATGTGATAATGCGATAGCAAAGACATCAAATAACTGTCTAACTTCTGATTACTCTGTTCGTAAACGGAGAGGGGAATGGGGGTGGGGAGAGGATGGGGCACTGGCAGAGAAAGATCAGCGATGATCACACATTTTCAGTCCAACAATCTGCCTCTTTCATTCTTAACCTCATCCCCTCTTCCCCACCCCCACCACCCACCCCCACCCACCCCCCTACACCACCCACCCCACCCCGCCCCCAACAGTCGATCTAAAATCATTTACTGAGGCAATCAGAAAAAAATACCAACGGCGATGTTAATAAAACAGAGACGAATTTCATCACTAACTTCAGTTTCCCTCAATAACAAATACTACATTTTATTCTGTCGGAGCAGAAACCGTGAAGTAAAATGTTTGCAACGATGCCAGTACACTGGCTTTATCTCGGCAATCACATAATGTGCGTAACAATTAAGGTACACGAAGTGTGTGGTGAACACATACGGGCCACGCAACTCTTGGTGCTGTGAGTACTTCTGCCTATCAGTCTGTGCGACCTCGGTACAAAGGACAGTATTTAATATACTGTTAACTTGTGCCTGGAAACTAACATTACCCAACTGTCAGACGCATATAGCCTCATGTACCCCCGCAGGTGCGGGGGCTCATGAGGATCTATGTCTCTAGCCAACTTTTGTTTAAATCGGTGTTTCTAAGGCGTAATGGTAATCGGATCTCTAGTGTAATGTCGCTTCTTAATATCCCGAAGTTTTAATTCGCGAAGTGACTGAAAGGCACATCGGAGATTTCGGCGAAGCTACTTTGGTCACTTCGGCGAAGCCATCGAAGTGCCTTCGCGGGATCGTCGAAGTTGCTTCGGCTTTGCCTGACTGGTCGGTCAAACCGAGGCTATTCAAACGAGGGACACTCAAAATGGTGAGTAAGTTGGCTGCTTTGCTTTATTCAGTGAAATTACGTTTAAATTACCTTTAGTGACTCTTTTGTGATTTGTGGGATAGCCAGTTATGTAGTGTTGAAAATGGAATATGACTTAATACAAAAGTAAAACGGACAGGGGCAAGGCCTACCTACAGTCGGTTTGCAGGCGCTTTCGGCAGACTCGGAGATCGGAATTCAGGGTTACACAGCCGGATACAAAAAAAAAAAAACGCACAACGACAAAAGTATATGCAAGGGTTATACTATGCCTAAAGCTACGCTTCCAGAAACACGAATCATATACGATTTCAATCCGAATCCGAAGCGGGCCCTAAACAGAAATGTTCGTAAAATCCTTTTCATGTTTGTGTGTTTCCATACGACCGATGCGGAAACAAATTCGCATCCGACTTAGAAAGAAAATGACGCAAATGTTTAAGGAACATTGCATCACCTCATTGGGTTCGGATCGTATTCGTATCGGATTCATGCTTATGGAACCGTAGCTTTAGGCACCCATCCCACACCAAACAAAACAAAAAAATGCGACAGTACAGACAGCATCATCGAGAGAAAATTCCAACCGAGCCGGCGTGCCAGTGAAGTGACTGATTTGACATATTAAGACGCAAGAGCTTGGCGACGTCCGCTTCGCGATTTAAACTTCGGCGATGTGAACATTGGACACTTCGGGATATTAGTATGGGGTCTTGGGAAATTTTCTGTACTACAGCGCCACTGGCAGTGAAGGGGTTAAATACAGTCGGCATCTAACTAGCTCTTTGTGTTTTTCTATCATTAACTAATTGCCCTTTATGGAATAAATAAAGTTTTCTTTAATTTTGAATTTGAATTAAACTACTCACATTATCACAAACATCTCATCTTTATTTCCTTTATTCTCTTATTCTGTAAAGATGATTCACTGTCATTCTCCACTTCTTATTTCTTATTTCACAGGCTGGTAAGTGCTCCATACCGTAGCGGCTGGTAGGCGGTCACGTTCCAGCTCAGACGCATTCAAATTTCTCACTTGATTCAGGACGATCTAAAAAGCAGGACTGCGGGACGGTGTAGTTCAGAACTTTTTGGGCGCTATAAGTCACAGAATGGTCCAGCTGTCTTTTCAGTTGTCGGCAAGGCACCAGGCAACCTGCCTTTTCCTGGGTTAGCCAAAATGTGAAGAAAATGCCATTTTTCTCACATGTTGGTGCTTTTCCCTTACTAAGAACATAACCAGGCGCACACAACTTTACTAGGTGTTTAGGCATTGACAATGAGAGTAGATCATGAAGGAAAATGAGTGTCAGGAGCACCTTAGATTGTCTATGAAATTGATTTTTTTAAGGCGGTGTTTCGGCTCGTATACCTAAGTTCCAGCTCGGACGCAATTAGACGTTCCAGGTCGCAGGATTTGCGTTCCAGCTCGTACATAACTGCGAAAATACGGCTTGTGTAGCCTTCGCTTTTGCTTGGCTACTCTAAGGGAACCATGCCTAGAACATACGTGTAACGGTTAGTATTTTTTTTTTAATGGCCAATATTACCTGTTATTTCCAGCTCGTATTATACAGTTCAGGAGTATATTCCAGCTGGTATTAAAATCTGTCAATGAATGGTTCCAGCTCGTATGAATTATCTCATATGCTACAGATTTATTATATGTGCATTAGTGGAACATCTGTTTTGCCTTGTGGTCGGCCGTTTGTCTTCTTGTTTGTGCAGATGTCTTTACCCTTTCTAGGTAGTGAACACCACCCTTTCTCGGTAGTGAAGGGGTCAGTGACCACACACACGCGTATAGGACATGACATATTTTGCTGCCAGGATGGTGGTTTCGAACTTTAACTATGCGAGTTCGAACCCAAGACCATTTTCAAAAATATTTCAGCGCCCCACCACCTGAGCTCTCTATGTCATCAAATTGCGCAAATTATTTTTAAGCACATACCACTATTTCTCGCGAACACTTTTCACTTTCCTTTGTCTTTTTGTCCGCTTCACTGCCATCGGCTGAAAGTAGAGTGTCTCGACAGTGTCTTCAGACAGACCGCCCGATAAGCGTGAACCCCACACCACACCCAACCCCCATTCACGCACACTAGCGCGCGCGTACGCACTGTTACGAAGCTCCCGCATCGCTGAGAAAAATGGACATGCCTGGCCGCAAAATTCACAGATCCTCATGAACCTCTGCGTCTGCTGGGGCAAATGATAATTCAAGCTACTTGCAGTCGTGAGATGTTCCCTGCGTCTCGGCAGAGAATGTGTTATTCTTCTGACCACGTGCATTGAACTGTGTTGAAGATGACTTCGTGATTATTTCAGAGTCTAGATCTGCTGCAGGTACTAGTTCCGCCTCACAGCCATGTTTTGCCGGATGTGGTATATCTATGGACAATCTGTCTTCTTGCCTTTCACACGGCTGGAACTGTTCTGCGGATGAGGTAAGAACTCAAGCGGTTTTCATTGTCTTGGACAGACGACAGACAGTGGTGCAATGTTTTTGTGTCTAACGTGTGTAGCAAAACAATACTGTATGCGTAACTTCCATTATAGAATCTAAAAAGGTGACTGCCTATCGTGCAAAATGCAAACACCAGTAGCCAAACGTCTTCTTGCCACGACGGCCACACTGTGAGCCCGCGCATGGCATTGCCCGGTTACACTGCGGCCGTCGTCGGCCCGAGGACCTTTGCTTACTGGGAAGAAATGTCCAACAAGAAACACACACGCTTAGAAAGGACAAGCACAAAACAATGTATTAAATTTCGTTGCTAGGACAAGTGTCTGCGGTTCATTTCTGTTTGTATGTCTAGTTTGAAAAAGGGGGTTTAACCCGAAAATGGTGTTGTACTTGAACGTTTTAAACGCGGGGTTTTTTTTTTTTGTTTTTTTTTTTTTCTTGGGCGCTGATTTCTGTGTAACTTCCACTTTCCTAAAAAAAAAAAAAAAAAAAAAAAAAAAAAAAAAAAAAAAAAAAAAACTGTTGAAACAAAAGAAAACACTGCCGCAATTGTAAAGCCGATATATATATGAGACCGGCAGGAGGCAAACGGATCCTCATGAGCGACTTCTGGGTATCATGAGGATCTATATCTCTTCTCTTGCTAGCGAGGGGAGGGGGGAGTTTGCTTGTCCAACGGTTAAATGGTTAAGAGATTGTTACAAAATCCAAATCTAGGTTTGAACAGCAGCTCTCTGACATAATGGAAGTTACAGAGGGTTCATGCGTACAGCCACTTTTCAATGCGTTATGCGTTATGACATAAATGTAATTTGGACCCCGTTCTCGTAATCGTTTTCTGTGAAGCGCTGTGCAAGGATCTTTGACGTGCTCCATCACAGCCCCAGCCCCTTTCCGAACATAAATTCTCAAAATATCTCAAAGACTTCATTTTTATTTGTTCGCCAGTTCTGTGAGGCTTACGCAGTCGGAGGTCAACTTTATATGCAGTGCCGGGATGCCGGAACCGGCCTTGCCAATTTTATAGTAAGCACAGGGCAAAAGATCATTTGGACCACTTCAGCCGCAGTCGGTCAGCGCACAGCTGTGCGCGCTACACCTGCGGCTGACGTCGGTCCAGTTACCTTTTACACGCTGGGATTGTACGTGTGCTCTAAACTGTGGCAACGCTAAATGATCTTTGATTTCTGGCTCCAGTGTGATGTACTCCAGCTCTAACTTCTTCACAGTATTCTTTGGTCGCAATTTACTAAAGGTTTAAATACATACGTTTGACTTAAATCCCAATACTGTAATAGATGAGAGCGTTCTCTCTCTCTCTCTCTCTCTCTCTCTCTCTCTCTCTCTCTCTCTCTCTCTCTCTCTCTCTCTCTCTCTCTCTCTCTCTCTCTCTGTGTGTGTGTGTGTGTAGTGTGTGTGTGTGTGTGTGTGTGTGTGTGTGTGTGTGTGTGTGTGTGTGTGTGTGTTGTGTGTACACTTGCTTTTTGAGCTCCAGTCTTTCTTCTTGTCCAGGACTGTGCGCTACATCAACATAACAATGACCCGTCTTGTGATCTGAGTCAACATGACCACAGTGTGGGACACAACTGCCGCTACTGTTGTGGCGATAAATCGTGTTTTGAAAAACTTCTCAATCCTTCACACACTATACAATACAAGATAGCCATGAATGATTGCTACAAGAACTGTACCTGGGCAGACGGATCTCACAGTTGCTCATCAGAACAATGGAAATGTCAGCAAAGGGAAGTACGTGTTCAAAAGCGCGTCCATGTGGTTTGCATATTATTTACTATTAGTTGTATAGACCAGCCACACATGTATAGTTTTGATCCCATCGAGACGACGTTTGAATGCTCCAGACGCGAGCCTCCAGTGCATTCACGACTGTCGCGATGTGAGCAAAAGCTATAAATATTATGTTCCTGTGTCAAAGGTTAATCTCTCTTCATGATATTTTTACAATTTCGACTCTCCTTTCTTCTTTGCGCTCATGTTACGTCAACGTTACGAATCGAGACAGTGTGTGATGTCACAAAAGTCGTAAAATATGGTAATGTGTGAGTGTTTTACAAAGACAGGGAAGTGAAGAAAGCATGGGCGGCCTATATAATAAGACTTGATTTCTGATGGGGAAAGCTAGCACATGAAGTGATACAGATATCGGGATCCCATATTCGCCTTGAACAAAGAAGATTAAAATTGTTTTAAGTAATCGACAGTCACGTTAAAACATAAAACATTAGACACATACCAAGGGGAATTACTCAGCGCTGGACTGACAAACAGTTAGATCCCCTGCCCCGCCTATTAGGCACCCAATCGCCAGCCCACAGAAAAATACGCAGGTTTAGAACCAGACGGTCATCCACATCCCTAAAAATGATGCATCAGGTCTAGCCTATAACCCATGTCTTTTTTGGAACTTTGTGGGCAATCATGGTTTTTACCCGATCACGTTTAGTAGTGCACCTTCTTGTTTGTGTATGTGTGTTTCTCCTGCCTACTTCCTAAATTCCAGAAAAAGACATGGGTATCGTTACATTGTTGTGTATTGTCTTGTGCATCTACTGAGGGCAATCAGGGTATTTACCCGACATGGGCTATAGGCTAGACCTGATGCATCCCGTTTAGGGATGTAGATGATTGTCTGGTTCTATACCTGCGCATTTTTCTGTGGGCTGGCGATTGGGTGCCTGGCGGGGGCAAGGGATCTAACTGTTTGTCAGTCCAGCGCTGAGTAATTCCCCTTTGTATGCGTACAATTCTACCAGCGCTAGCCTCACCTATCTGGTTTGTGAGTATTCAATAACTCGAGGCAAACTTGTATCGTTACAGTGTTGTGTATTGTCTTGTGCATCTACTGTGGTCAATCAGGGTATTTACCCGACCACATTTAGCAGTGCGCCTTCTCGTTTGTGTATGTGTGTTACTCCTGCCTACTTCCTAAGTTCCAGAAAAAGACATGGGTTATAGGCTAGACCTGATGCATCCTTTTTAGGGATGTAGATGATCGTCTATACCTGCGTATTTTTCTGTGGGTTGGCGATTGGGTGCCTGATAGGCGGGGGCAGGGGATCTAACTGTTTGTCCAGCGCTGAGTAATTCTTCTTGGTATGTGTACAATTCTACCAGCGCTAGCCTCTTCTATCTGGTTTGTGAGAAAACAGACGACTTTGGGAAAACAAGTAAGTCGTTTTGTGCGTACAATCGTGCTTCTTATGTGCGTGAATGCGTGTGTTCGGGCAGCGGTGGATAAACTGACACCAAAGTCATGATTGTTAGCGCTTTCATCCTAAAGAATTTTTTTAATTATATAAATTATATACTAATGGTCAAAACTTAAGGGCCATCCCATTTTTGTGTCATTGTTTATCGTCGCAACTACGCTAATAAAATACAATGTTCTTTAGATCTACATAGGTTAAACGTTGACCTAAGACAGTCCACTGTACAGGGAACAATAGACAACAATTCATCAATTTCCACGAACATGTCAAATGCACATGAAACATCGTCAGTTTTTGTGAAAGCTGTGCGATATTGGCAAGCGTACCAAAGGCAGGCAGGTGGAGAAACTCGGTAAAGTCGTGATGCACGTGCTAAAGGGGTCAGTCGTGAACACTGAGCACTTTTGTTTCGCTACAAATACCGGTACAGTAGGGGCATAATTGTCACTTTCCTAACCATGCCAACACGACGACGCCTAACGCCAGTAGATCAAAGCCGGGCGCTAGCATGGCTGCTGGATGGAATTTCCGGACGAGAAGTTGGGAGACGTATTGGGGTGTCCCATTCAGCGATCCAGAGGCTGCTGGCACGATTCCAAGAAACTGGAAGGGCAGAACGACGACCCTGCTCAGGGCGCCCGCGCTGCACCAGCCTCTGCATATACCTCGGTGTGGCGGCACTGCGCGACCGAACTGTCTCGTCAAACACTCTGCGACGTCATCTGATGCAAGCTGCAAACGTTAACGTCAGCAGAAGCACAGTCTGCCGACGTCTGCGCGAAACTGGTTTGGCTTCATGCAGAACAGCAGTGAGAATACCCCTCACTTCAACTCATCGCAGAGCCGGGGTTGCCTGGTGTCGTCAACATGTGAGGTGGAACAGACCCAGTGGACTCAGGTTCTGTTTACTGATGAGTCACGGTTCACTACGGCAGGGTGAGGGTCTGGAGACGCCAGGGTGAGCGATTCACGGATGGATGCGTCCAAAAGGTGGAACGCTACGGAGGAGGCTCAGTCATGGTCTGAGCAGGCTTCAGCAGGGAAGGCAGGACCCCCCTCCACGTCATCCGAGGCACCCTGACTGAACTGCGCTATCGGGACGAGATTGTGCAGCCCCTCATCCAGCCAGCTCTCCATGCCATAGGCGACAATGCTGTTCTGCAGGAAGACAACGCTCGACCTCATCGAGCTCGTGTGGTGGATGAGTACCTTGAGCAACGGGGCATCATGAGGATGGAGTGGCCAGCTTGTTCACCTGATCTGGCTCCCATCGAGCACCTCTGGGACGTGCTGGGGCAACGTGTAGTCAGCAACCAGCCACCCCCACCCCCGCCCCCCTACCCCCATCCCACCCACCCACCTCAAGGCGTCCCCTCCTGCATCAAGAGTGGGAGCGATCCCATTACATGTTCTCCGAACCCTGGTGAACTCCCTGCATCAAAGCTGCATGGAATGCTTGGCTGCAGGGGTGGGTGAGCATTCTAAAGTACTGCTGTTGTCACAATTGCTTGATTTACCCAAAACGTAAATTAAATTGTTACTGAATAAATTAGCAAAGTACTGACTCCAAGTATTGTTTCATTATTTGTGTGGTGTTGTCTTTGCGTCTGCGATAAAATGTGGCCCTTAAGTTTTGACCATTAGTATATATGCTCTATGCTCTCATAATTCGTTTTACATTCTTGTTTGGTAAACTATAAAATTGCTGCCAATGCATTTTGTCTGCAAGTGATTCACATCACGATATATGAAGACAAGATGAGGATTTTATCCCAAAGTCTACCATATTGTTTGGAGCTCACATGCGTTTTTCTTTTAGGAAGGTGCAGAGTTGTTCATATTTTTAAGCTTATCCTTCTGATCTATTTCCCTCCTCTCTAAGCCAACCTCTGATCAACGCACACGCCGACGCACACAAATAAAGACGGACACTGACAGGGCGCTTTCCGCCATTGTGCATATGTAGCGACAGGAATTCTCAAGAAAGAACGGCACGAGCAGCAAAATGACGTCACTATAAGTTTGACGTCATGGAATCGCTAGTCTCACGACGCCGTGTACACAGTGACGAAACTGATGTTCACGTCACTCATCCATAAGGCACGCAGCCTCTTCCAGGGCTGACTGTTTTGTTCCACACAGCCTCTTCTAGGGCTGACTGTTTGATGGGAGTATATATTGGTTTCAAAACTTGCAAAAATGAATTAATTATTATTCAAAACGTTGAAGAGATACAACGCTGGATTACGAACTCATCCAATATCTCCCTTTAATCTAGCTCTATGCAAAGTACCTAGTACGAATAACAAAAATTACGGATTCAAATGCGGCTCAACCGCTTTTTGTGAAACGGCCATTTTCTTCTCGATATGTAAAGTAATTTCTTTTTTAAATAAATAAATAAAAACTGCTTCGGGAGAATTCACGTAGCAAACACATCCTAACGGTTCAATCTTGCCCGTCCACAAATGCGGGCTTCAGTCGCTGTCACACACAAACACACACACACACACACACACACACACACACACACACATACACACACACACACACACCATCACACACGCCGACGGCTGAGACGGAGAAATTTTGAGAAAGAGAAAATAAAAGCGCAACTCCAAAACTACCTGGCTGATATGGATTCTTTCTTCGTATTAATGGTATATTATAAGTTATTGGTAGCAGGGGTTTGCTACATGGACCCTTGTAGGCATGAGGGAGGTCAAAGGAACCATTATACCCTGAAGGCCTAAGGGTCCGTGCAGTAAGCCCCTGCTACCAATAACGTATTTGTTTTCATTCCTCCGCTATTATCGTAAAAGAATCAAGAAAAAATCTTTAGACCTGGATCACGCCAGACATGACTGACGTCAAAGGAATATACATTTATACATATTAGACTTATGACGTAATTAAAAATCTTTTATGACGCTGCCGTCTCCAGTAGTGTGCCTGTTGTTTCAAATATCACTAAGTAACTATCTGTACTTTAGAAGGTTTTGATGATCTTTTGTAGAATAAAACTGGCATTCAAGACGCGCCATAAAGAGTGCTACTATATATATATATATATATATATATATATATATATATATATATATATATATATATATATATATATATATATATATATATATATATGTGTATGTGTGTGTGTGTGTGTGTGTGTGTGTGTGTGTGTGTGTGTGTGTGTATGTGTGTGTGTGGAGAGAGAGAGAGAGAGAGAGAGAGAGAGAGAGAGAGCCTTTCAAGACCACTTTTACAAAGATAGAATCTCCACACTATATTTCCTAGTCTTCCCGCGCTAAGCTTTCTGGAATATTCTAGTAAACCTCTCCAATTTCGGGAGATTTGGTCTTTGTCCAAGTCATGAAAACAAGTTCCAAACCAGATGCTTTTGACTCACTGTACAAGCATTTTACTTCAAACATTTTCCGATTTTCAAACACTAAGTGTTGCGGACTAGTCGACGGTTTTCAAGAGGGGTTAACCTTTACAACGTTTCCCGTAAAATGTTGGAAACACGAGAAAAAGTGCGCAAACTTTAGCACTGGATGTCCGAATGTCACCGTGCGTGGACTGCACTCAGTGGAATTTTTTTTTTTTTTTTTTTTGTTCTGATTATGCGGTTTATTTGGCAAAACCTACATTCATAAATTTAACTTTGCTATTGGTTTTTGTTGCCTAGAGTGTCCGTTCAGGGCGTCCAATTTTGCCAGAGGTGAAAGTCTCGGGCTAAAGCCAGCGACTTACCTCTGACATCGAACTCCCTGGTCGGACGCTCGAGACGACAAGAACCACTGGTAAAGAATAGCTCCCAATGTAACTAATTATAACTAAACAGGAAAATGATTGTGCGAACATGTCCTGTTCATGGACTCATGCAATGTGTATCTTGACTCAGCCTCTGGGAACGTTTGAGTTAGTGTCACAGGAACTCCACCCGAACAAACAAACAACTAAAAAATAAACCAAGAACAAGGAAGCCTATCAGCTACAGACCCTGGTTGACGTGCTGACACACTAAAGAGCATATTACTCGTTATACAGCTAGAGGATAGGACTGTCTTCATTCACAATCTTTGCCTTTCACGTTCTGTTTGCTTCGTTGTCCACCCTTTCACAAATAATGCCAATGGTCCAGTGGTGAGGTACTCCAGAAATTCAAAATAAACTTTTAACTTTTAAACGTTTTAAATAATATATCAATAACCAATTTAAGCAAACACTAGGCTTGTAATCTACTAAAGCAATATTTCGATCAGCGCATTTGACCACTGGGCCTTTCAAGACAAATTTCGCAGTACGGCGGTGTTAATAAAATATCCACTGAAAGAATAACAACGTCAACAGGTCAACAAGTACGTCTGGAACGTGTTGCCAAGAATGCTATCTCAACACCCTGTGCACCTAATGTCAAAACGGGTGCTGAAAGTTGGCATCTCCTGAAACAGTAGAATTGCATCGGAATCAGTGAGGTGCATCACAGGGTGAACCAGAGATAGACTACGTAGACATATTTACCTCGATTCGCAAGACCCAAAAATTCTGGGACAAGCTACATGACAACATGTATAAAGTTAAACCGGACAACGTTTTGAGCGAACATCCCCAGAAGCAAATTACGTTTTAGGGCCCACAACGGCCGCAGAGGGCCCGCGCGCAGCCCTCGTGGGTTCGAGGACCAGAGATAGACGAATGGAGATTTTTAAGACACCCATCCATTGCCTTAAGTTGGTTCTAATTAATTAGCTAATTAAGCCCATCAACGCCCACATGGTCGTTGCAACCCAGGCCCAAACTAGTGCATTCATTAAAAATAACAGATGAGATTTTTAAGACACCTAAATTAATAATGCTGCATCGTCCTCTAAAACAATTAGACAATTACTCTCTGTTGTCCCCGCCAACACCCTGCCTTTCTCAATGCACCCTTTTATTTTTAAATAACGCAGTCAACCACATTATGTATCTACCAAGCTATGCGAGCCATGCACACAAAACCACCCTATACCAGGATTTTTAACAGCGGCCAACTGAGCCTGTCAACTTTTTTCTTTCTTTTTTTTAATACATCATGCGCTTATTGAGTAATCCTGCCACATTAATAGCACAACATCAATAAAAAGTAAATCACATGTACTTAATAGGTAACCTATAAGTTACCTTTAACTGACAAGTAACTTCAAAGTTATCTCTACAAGTTTTTATAAGTTAGTTCACATAAGTTCTTATAAGTGACTTAACATAAGTTCTTATAAGTTTTTGACCCAAGTCATAATAATAATAAGAAGAAGAATAAGAATAAGAATAATAATAATTTCTATGGCGCCTAACCTCACACCCCACCCGGGTCTGCCCTGGGGGACTTGGGTGGGGTTAACTACTTTTTAGTTCCCAGGGTCACCCTGGTCAGCCCCACAGGGTGGGTTTTCCTCTCTATTCTGGGGCATGTGTTTCTGCTTACCCTTGATCCATTCACCTGTATTTCCCTTTCTTAAACTCTCCCTTTTGTCTGCACTGCCTGTAGCTCTTGATATTGGATGTGTGTTGCTAAGTGGTCTTGGTTTTATTTAGGCCCCATGTTGTAGGTTTGTTTAACATATTGGACTGGCTGGCGACATACATTCAATATTGTGTTGGGTTTTGTTTTTTTTTTCACAGGCAGTGCAGGCACGTCCTGAGAAAGTCTTGTTGCTGTTGGGACGTTAATCAATGTACAATCAATCAAAGCCTAACCTCTAGGTGCCTTAAAAATTTCAATAATATAATTACAAAAAACTGTACACAATATTACACGCACGCACACACACACACACACACACACACACACACACACACACACACACACACACACACACACACACACACACACACACACACACACACACACACACATTCCAGGCACCACAGCAAAACTACAACAGAATCCTCGGCAGTCAATGATTAATCTGTGGGGTAATAGAGTTGGAAAAGGTGTGTTTTTAGCACAGATTTAAAAACGTCTTTAGAAGCACTGTAGCGGACATGGGAGGGGAGTTCGTTCCAGTACAGCAGCCCAAGATATAAAAAAGACCACTGGCCAAAAGACTTGGTACGGACAAAAGGTACATGCAAAATGCAGCTGTCAGCAGAGGATCTGAGTTGTCTTGAGGGAGTGTACAGCTGCAGGAGAGAGGACAGATACAAGGGGCTTGATGTGGAAATGCAGCTTAAGCGGACAGAAGAAAGTTTATACTGAATTCTTGCAGCCAAAGGGAGCCAGTAAAGGGATTTCATTACAGGTGTAATATGATCAGTTTTGTGCTTTTTGGTGATGAGCTTCGCAGCAGAATTCTGAACTTTTTGAAGCCTGTCATCATGTTACTCAGACAGATTTGACAAGTTACATGGGCAAGAAAATAACTTTGTTTCAGTAATACTCTGGTGGTGGAGCCAATGGGGTTAAATAGGCGTGAGCGACATGTCATGACTCTGTGAATTGCATGACAGAAATAAAGAAAACTGATCTTTACTTGCTTAGAAGACCTTGCACTTTTTCCATGGTTTCTTTCGCCCCTATCTTTTTTCCTTCTTTTAAGAAAGATGCCTTCGGTTCTTCTACATTCATGGGCTGACTACGCATCTTATTTTGATTTCAGACTTCTGTTGTTTGTGATGAGCCAAATCATCCTGCACTCTCTTAATCATCATCAATTTTATTGTCCTCTAAGACTTTATTGATAATAAGTTTCCTACTACTCAGCTTTGTTCCAGCAAGAGTACTTAATGTTTCATGCTTTTGTAACTTTTTATGAAATCTTTGGTTAAGGGTGTCACGACATGGGTTTTATTCGTCTATTTTTGTAGGAGAGTAAGTTTAGAGGGGTGACAGGATTTAGATAGTCACTGGACGTACGGGTAGTTTAGATGGGGTATTTGGCCTGTACACAAGTATTTGCTGCCGTGCAAGAAGTTTGGAGGACGGCGTGATGCACATGATCACCCGGTCGGCGTGATCGGGTGGTCATTGTATCATGTGAATTTTCATCACATGATTTACTGAGCATTTTATTGCAAACCTAACGTTATCCAAATTGTTGGACAGTGGCGTTTCCAACTGCGAATGAGTCAGTCATTTTTCCAGCAGTCTCCTAGGGTGGTCTTTCAGGCATGGTTCGCCATTTGCTGAAGGCTGCAAGCAGCTGTGTCATTTTTTTTTTTGTATCGGCCTTGCGATACGGTTTTGGTCGTCCCAGAGCCAGTGTCCAAAGATGGAGAAGAGAAGAAGAGCTGTGATGACTTAACCCCTGGCTTGTCTTGTCATTGTTTGTCTGCATCCTAGCCAGGGCGTCTTCACGGATGGCAGTAAGTACACGCGACAATTCCTTAGTGACCATTTGTTTGGGGGGTTTGTTTGTGTTTGCTTGTTTGGTTATTATTATTATTTTGGTTAATGTGTATTGGGGGGCAAGTGTAAGTATAGAATGTAGAAGTGAATGTCATCTGTATTTTGTAGTATTTAGTGTCGGAGGGTGAATTCAGAAGTGAGTCATGTGGTGATGTGTAAATATGTATTTTGTTGAGGTTGAATTTATTGTTGTGGGAGAGAGTTGAAGGGAATATAAAATACAACAATTAAAGTTGTGCGAAGGGTGATGTGATTATTTTGTTTCTTTTGTTAGTTATTTATATGTGTATTTTTGCACCTGTGTTTTAGTGCATCCTAATCCAATGGGATTGTAGAGTGTTCATGGAGAAGTAGTACCTTTGACTTTTCAGCCAGCAGCGCCTCTTGGGGCAGGCGGGAGCACTGGTCTTCACATGGCACTCAACTCTCACAGCTGGCTCCAGGTCCTTTACCTAGCCACACCCCGGTAACCGCTTCTGCTGGCGGGCGAAACGTTGTGAGGGGCTGACGCGTCTTTCAGTCAGTTGAAATACTTGGAGAGGAGACGGGCGCCGCCAAGTTCGCCTAAGCCCATTGAAAGGACTGATGGACAAGCAACAGAATAAGAATAACATGCCGGATCGGTCGGGGCCCGGATCACCAACGACCGCGCACCCCATTGGAGGTCTCCAGGATGGGGGCGACAAGTGTGTTACTGGAACCAAACCCACCATCAAGCTGCCCACGCAAGGAATAACTATCGGAACTTGGAACGTTCGCACACTCTACCAGTGCGGCAAAGTGAAGGAACTCACCCACGAGTTGAAGCGCTATCGCTGGGACATTGTAGGACTTGCAGAAGTTCGATGGACAGGCTTCGGAGAAACAACAACAGATGAAGGCCATAAAATCTGGTTCAGCGGAAAAGAAACCAAGCACGAACATGGCGTAGCTTTTATCGTAAGGAAAGAGGTGGTTGGAACTGTCATCAGCTGCACCCCCGTGTCAAGCAGACTAATCTCCATCCGCATCTCCGCCCGACCGCACAACATCACTATCATACAAGTATACGCTCCAACAGCAGACCATGATGATGAAGAATTAGAAGAATTTTACGAACAACTGGACAACATCATCAAGAAAACACCTAAGAAAGACATTCTGACTGTCCTCGGTGACTGGAATGCAAAGATCGGCCCTGACGCCTACCAACAATGGGCAGGAACAGCTGGCAAGTTTGGCCTTGGAGAAACAAATGACAGAGGCCTGCGACTTTTAGAGTTCGCAGAGAGTCACCGTCTCACCGTTGCTAATGCCCTCCATCCACACAAGAAGTCAAGAACAGTGACATGGCAATCGCCAGGAGGCCTGGTCCATAACCAGATTGACTTCATCTTGCTGCCTCGACGATTCAAATCCAGCGTTAACAAAGCACAAACGAGGTCCTTTCCTGGCGCTGATATTGGCAGCGACCACAACCTCGTCCTTACTAGCCTCAAGTTGAAGCTGGCATTGAAACGAGATAGCAAGAACCCTCGCATCAGATTCGACCTCCAGAAGCTAAAAGACCCGGAAGTAGAAGAGCTCTTCCAAGCCCAGGTGGGAGGCAGATTTGCAGCCTTGGCTACTTTGGACTGCGACGTAGACACCCTTGCTGGAAATATAAAAGAGGTGTTACTTTCTACAGCAGAAGAAGTGCTGGGGAAGCAGAGGAAGCGCAAACAGCCCTGGGTCACCGATGACATCCTCGATCTCTGTGATGAGAGGAGAGCCTGGAAGAAAAAGAGAGGCCAAAACCTCACATCAGCAAACAAGTACAGACTTGTCAACAAGAAGATCAGGAAGAGGATGAAAGAAGCCAAAGAAGATTGGATTGAAGACCAGTGTTGTAGCGTGGAAGAGGGCATGGCAAATGGCAACAGCAAGAAGGCTTATGAAACGCTAAGGACCCTCACCAAGACTCAACAGCGAACAGCCACAGTCATCGAAGACAGCAGCGGCCAACTCCTTACGGAAAACACTGCTGTACTAAACAGATGGACTGAGTACTGCCGAGACTTGTATAACTACAAGGCTGAGCCAGACACCAGCATCCTCCAAAACAACCAGGCTGGGGCCAGGAAGGCTGAAGACCTGCCAGTGTTAGCTGAAGAGGTGGAAGCAGCCGTACGCGGCCTGAAGGGAGGAAAGTCTCCAGGTGTAGACAACGTACCTGCTGAACTGTTGAAACATGGAGGAGAAGTAACAACGAAGGTCCTCACTACACTCTGTCAAAAGATCTGGGAGCAAAAGAAATGGCCAGTAGAATGGACACAGTCTCTAGTGATCCCGCTCCCCAAGAAAGGAAACCTGAAACAGTGCCAGAACTACAGAACTATCAGTCTGATAAGTCACCCTAGCAAAGTAATGCTTAGAATCATTCTCAACCGCCTCAAAACTTTCGCCGAGGAACTGCTGGCAGAAGAACAGGCTGGCTTCAGAGTTGGAAGAAGCACTGTAGAGCAGATTTTCAACTGCCGCGTCCTGATCGAGAAACATCTGCAGCATCAGCGCGAACTCTACCACAACTTCATTGATTTCAGGAAAGCATTTGATCGCGTCTGGCACGACGGACTCTGGCAAGTCATGAGATCGTTCAACATAGAGGAGGGACTGATCCAAATGATAGAAGCGCTTTACAAGAACGCCTGCAGCGCGGTTCTACTTAACAATCAGTCAGGCGAGTTCTTCAGGACGACGATCGGTGTCCGTCAAGGATGCCTGCTCTCTCCTGTCCTTTTCAACATATTCCTGGAGAAGATCATGCAGGAAACCCTCCACGACCACCATACTTCAATCTCTATTGGTGGCAGATCTCTGTGCAATCTTCGATTCGCAGACGACATTGACCTCATGGCAGGCAGCAATAGTGAGCTCCAAAACCTGACAGACAAACTTTCAAGTAGCGCAGGGTCTTATGGCATGGAGATCAGTACGGATAAAAGCAAAGTGATGATCAACACCACAAGCGACAGCAGCAGCAACATTCACATGAATGGCCAAAAGCTAGAAGAGGTCAATAGCTTCAAGTACTTGGGAGCCACCCTGTCCAAAGACGGTAGTTGCATAGCAGAGATCCGTATCAGGATAGGTACAGCAACATCCGCAATGGCCAGGCTGGACAGGATATGGCGAAGTAACTCCATCAGCTTCACCATCAAGTACAGGCTTTACAAGTCCCTCATAGTGTTTATTCTACTCTACGGCTGTGAGACTTGGACACTGCTTGCAGACTCAGAAAAGAAAATCCAGGCCTTTGAGAACAAGTGCCTGAGGAAGTTGCTCCGCATCTCGTACCGCGAGCACAAGACCAACGAATATGTACGGAGCATCGTCACTTCCCTGGTGGGCCCACATGAACCCCTTCTGGCAACCGTGAAACGGCGCAAGCTTGCTTGGTTTGGCCACGTGACCCGACACAACACATTGTCCAAGACTATCCTCCAAGGCACTCTCGAAGGAAGTCGTCGGCGAGGTCGTCAGAGAAAGAGTTGGGTCGCAAACATAAAAGAATGGACCGAAGTCGAGATGTCAGACTTGCTTGCCACCGCCCAAAATAGAACTCAGTGGAGAGCACTGTCTGTTGCTGCTGCCTTTCAGTCCCCCCAACGCCCAGTTCGGGCAAGGGACTGATGATGATGATGATGATGAATCCAATGGTCCAAATCAAACGGCCTAAAACTTAAAAAACTAACCAGCTAAGTCTGCCACTGTGCTGTGGTACTGAGAGTGGAGGCTGGCTGTGTCACTCCGCCTTGTGGGGCTACGATGCCGTACCTGCGTGCTGTTGCGAGTGTCACGGCACGCCCCATGTTTAGTCAGGTCGGGTCATCCCATTTAATTATTTCTAACCTATTTAAATAAAGTCCTGTTTATTTATAATGTTGTAAAGAACATTTTGAGATTTATTTCATCTCCGCATAGTGGCAATGTGGTGAGAGGAGCTTTGTCACGGTGACTGAAAGTTTTTGAGTGATTGTATTATTTAAGGGCAGCCTGTGTCACGGAAGGTCTTATTGTGGAAGCAAGAGTGTTGAGCTGAGCTGAGCTTACAGTTGTGCTTCTGACGAGAAGGTCCAGTGATGTGAAATATATTGAGTTTATTCAATTTTCAGTCATGTTAAATTTAGGATATTTGCTCCATTTGTATACGTGATATTGTTTATTCTGAAACATTGTGTTAGCTAAAGGAGCCTTGTGCTGTGAATGTCTATTTTGTGGAAGCATTAGTTTAATTCGAATATTCATTTTTCTCTATCTTTATTTGTGTTTTAATAAGCATATTTGGTTCATCGTATATTTGATATTGTGCTATTTGAAATACTGTGGTAAGGAGTCACGTGCTGTGAGGGACTCTTCATGGAAGCAAAGGTGTTGGTCTAACTGGTGTTAGCGCTTGACGCTTGTGCTTCTGTAAGGGTCCAGTGGCTTATGATTGAAAAGCTTTTCAGCCTCAGTTTTCTTTATATTTTATTTAGGATATTTGTTTTATTAAATATTTGTTGTTATTTTATATTGTGTATAATGGATATTCAGGGTGGGGAGTTTGGACGTGTGTGTGAAAATGTGATGCGTGAGTACGTGGTTAGGATTGATTGATTGATTGATTGATTGATTGATTGATTGATTGATTGTACATTGCTTAATGTCCTGACAGCAACAAGACTTTCTCAAGACGTGCCTGCACTGCTTGTTAAAAAAACAAGCTAAACAGAACATTGAATGTATGTCGCCAGCTGGTCCAATACGTTAAATAAACTTATGACATGGGGCCTAAATAAAGCCAAGACTATTTAGCAACACACATCCAATATCAAGAGCTACAGTCAGTGCAGACAGTAGGGCCCCCACCCGGGTCTGCCCTGGGGGACTTGGGTGGGGTTAGGTACTTTTTAGTTCCCAGGGTCACCCTGGTCAGCCCCACAGGGTGAGTTTTCCTCTCTATTCTGGGGCATGTGTTTCTGTCTACCCAAGATCCATTCACCTGGTATTTGCCTTTTTAAAACTCTCCCTACTGTCTGCACTGCCTGTAGCTCTTGATATTGGATGTGTGTTGTTAAATGGTCTTAGCTTTATTTAGGCCCCATGTTTTAGGTTTATTTAACGTATTTGACCGGCTGGCGACATACATTCAATGTTCTGTTTAGTTGTTTTTTTTTTCACAAGCAGTGCAGGCACGTCCTGAGAAAGCCTTGTTGCTGTCGGGACGTTAAGCAATGTACAATCAATCAGCAGACAGTAGGGAGAGTTTTTAAAAGGCAAATACAGATGAATGGACCAAGGGCAGACAGAAACACTTGCCCCAGAATAGAGGGGAAAACCCACCCTGTGGGGCTGACCAGGGTGACCCTGGAAACTAAAGAGTAGTTAACCCCACCCAAGTCTCCCAGGGCAGACCCGAGTGGGGTGGTTAGGATTGAGTGAGAATAGTTGGTATGTTGTTAGGGTTATATGTAATAAATGTCGTCATCATTGTTCCTCTGGTGTTTGTGTTAGGTTTGTGTTAGTGTGGGTCGGGTGTGTCTCAACTGGTAGCACTCATAGCTTGCGCCCCAGAAGTGGGGTCGTGACAAAAGGGCTTCCAAACCAAAACATGTTAGGCACGCAACAGAGCCCAACACTCTCAAGAGCAATTCCTATGACATTCCCAATTCCCTTTGCAAACAGCGCAATACCACCAGCAGATAAACCAGCTGAAACCACACCCACAGCTATAGTTGTGTTTTGTACAGAATTTAAAACTGTATTATACCGTCTTTTACACCTTGAATATTTTGCCTCTTCACCTTCAAAATACTTCAAAGCGTCTAATATTTATTAATCAGAATGAGTCTGCCCGTAATCTTTTGTCAGGCGCAAGCGACAGTATATGCGGATACAAGTTCACCATTTTTTTATGGCAAATATTTTTTTGATTTAATCAGTCATTACATTTTGCAACTCTTCAGGGGTATACAATTTGCTAGCATAATAAATGAAACAAGATCTATGTGTGTTAGGTTTATGTAATTTAATGAAACTAGACTTGATTTATTTACTAATATCTTGTTACTACTCAATACATCTACATCTGTGCCTTTTCTAATAGCATAAAGACTTTTGCTGACTCCGTCACTGAGCTATCCCAAGTAAGTTTGATTCCCTGTGCAATATTTGCTTCTTTGGTATCATTCAAAGGTCTCATGATAATTTCAAAAACTATTGTTGCTTTTCTAGCTAAGGTAAAGTTTGCTGGTTTAAACTCAACAGTAGGATCAGTTCTACCCTTTTTACCTGAGAGAAGATACCCCCGTCTCTTATACTCCTGTATTTTTATTTTATCTCTGCTTTTGGTGTCTTCGGAATAGCCTGAAACAAGACTCACAAGCAACGGACCAGAGTTAAATGCTTTTTTAAAATGTTAAGTTATCAGTTTCAGCAATTATGTAAAGACTAATGAATTCAAACTTTATGTCCCAGTCTATTGCAGGTGCAGAAACAGGAGCAGGAACAACTACCCACTTATTACCCAAATGTGTTAAGATGTAGAGCGTATTATTTACAGGACTAGGTACAGTAACATCACGAAGATGTTTAAGTTTGGGAAACTGTCTTTCTGCGACATCTTTCACACATCAATTACTTCTAGCTTGTACAATCTAGTGGAATCTAGTTCAAGGCCGTAAACACTAACTACACCTGAGAGCTAACACATTTGGATTTTGACATGTGGTTTGGTGCAATGTAGGCGACCAGGAAAATTTTTCATCTAAAATGGGCTGTCAAGGGTTAAAAGCAACCCTTCTGATGAGGTTTATGCTAAACCAAAACAGCCTAACAAGGTAAGTGCACGAATTATTAATTCATTTTTTATTACATTATAAAATGAATCAGGATGAACTTCTTCTGTTGAGAGATATATACTGTAGAGAACAAGGACATAAGCTCAAAAAAAGAACATCTTCTCTCTGTAGTTGTTTCTGGGAAATCTAAAGCTTATCTCGGAAAATGTTATACAACACATGAAATCAAAATGCTTACCGCCGACCAGCTAATTAAACTACACACTAAATACAAAAATCACATTGGTTCATTAATGACCCGTGATTTGAGCCGATCTCTTGTGTGCCTATACACAAAGGCTGTTAGTCATTTCCTACCCATGGACACTGATAGTCTATCTCATGATCTGGAAAGCAACTTTATTATTTCAAGTTCAATTGGCAAATTAGCATGCATTATGTTTTACAAGTTTGGGAATTATTTAGCACCTGTGGTCACATTATTAATTCTGGAAAACATGTTGATTTTTCAAAAATAAAATTTAAAGCAAAAGAAAATGATGGAAGAGAACCAGACGACCTCACAACCCAGCCCGGGCTCGACTCATATTCAAATGGTGACTAAAGTTAAAAACCAAGGCAGAGTCGAAGCGGAAAAAAGATTAGCTGAGTATAATAGGCAAAAAAATTGCAACTTCAAGAGTTATCAGAAAAGACTCATGTAACTGAACCACTGTCACTGTCAGCACCCCCAGCACTGACATCATTATTAACCCCACCACAACTGCCATATCAAAGTGAGAGACTAACAACTAAACCTGCCACCCATCAGTCTAAACCTGAAATAACAAAATATATAGTTGGCGGATTTGTTGTAGGATTTGGTTATGTAGGGTACAGGCTATTGAAAAAATACAAACCACAAACTCAAACAGTGTCCAATAAAACAGATGCACAAAAAGCCAAAGAAACAGCATCCACATTACCAGCAACACCTAAAGCCTTTACCCATTTTACATGCGGTTAATAATTTTATTATTTTAATTTTTGTGGCCTAAGAAAATGAGCGACACAAAGAACATAATGAACCTTGTCTATCACTCTGCCGTAATAAGTGGACTTGTAGTAGCTTACACTATGCTAGGGCGGAGTCTTCTCAAAATGCGTTCTGCAGACCTGGGCAAGCTAGATTTTGAGGACAGTGCTAAGCTAGTTGCGGTTGTCACAGAATCGATTGCTACAAAAGATTTTCTCATTAAGCAAGGAATTATTCCAGAAAATGTATCTATGTAAATAAAAAATATGGCAACATTGGCTGTTATCATTGGTGGTGCTGTTGTTAACGCACTTGCTTTCAGTGGATTGAATTACCTCTTTTCAAAAGTTAGTAAAGAGGAGTCTGCAGACGAAATGAGACAACACAATGAAGCATCTGAGAAACTGGTCCAGGCTGAGCAAGATTACGAGAAACAGAGAATTGAGAAACTTGATTTTATCAATTAAAAACTCAGACTGGAAGGTCATGCACAGCATACATTTTCGAATGTTGATGAGGCTATCAAAGAATACTACCTTGTTACTGGCAAAGACATGAGCATCCAGAACCGAAACTTGTTGAACATGTTTGTGTGCTTCTTTAATGGAAGAAAACCTTTGTAACATCTTTTAAAAAATTCCTGTTTCCCATTGTGTTTTGATACATGATCGTGAATTAGACGTCACATACTCCTGATAATTGTGTAGTGAAAGTTACTATCATTACCTGTTAGCAGAAGGTCAACATGCTTATCTTCTGGTTGTCTGTAGGTAGGGGCAAGTGGTGATACTCTAATTGGTTACACTTATTAGGAGACTCAGTGTCCATACATACACATTTACAGATATGCCAGGATGTAGTTCTTCAAACAAGTCTATATCCTCCACCTTAACAGGAAACGTTATATCATTTATTTTTAGTTCATTTGCAAACTTAGTGTAGCTAGATACATGTTCAGGTTTTGTTTTTATAACATGCAGTTTAGCAAGCACACACCACATGAAACAGTAATTATCATTGTTCTGAATATTGACAACAGCCTTTTTGTTTGCAACCTCAGTTGGTAGTGGCAACCATGATTTGCCTAAAATAGGATGATATCTTGACTGCCTCAGTTGTAGTTCATGTACATTCCCTTCGTGCAAACCAGACCCCTTCATTTTTGGTCTGTCAATTGCTTCAAGGAAGTCAGGCAACATTTTGTTTCTAAACACTTTCTCCAGTTCCCCTTTTGCATTAACTGTGTGTTGTCTTGTCGAGATATATGATACAATCACTTCCTTGTTAAATTCTATTTTTGCAACAACCTGAATCTTTACACTACCAGCAAGAAGATTGTCTTGTATGATGGAAAAAGAGTTCTCTGTTGTTCTATAGACATTGTAAGTGTTTGATATAGGCAAGTTTGTTGTGTGAAACACGTTTTGCAAGTTTTGCGATCTCAAACTGTTGTTCATTTTTGATAGACAGACAAAATAACAAATAGAAAAAAAAATACCGCTCACACTGTTTGTGTAATACCACTTTATTGACTGTAAACAGATTTAGTTTACATAGTTGTCTGAATATTTGTTCACACACTGCCTTAACTCATTCTACCCCAGACACACCACAGCAAGATATGGATCGACCATGATAGTTCAAGGGTGATGCCAGAATAGCTTGACGCCTATGGACGCCAAGCTATTCTGGCATCACCCTTGAACTATCATGGTCGATCTGTGTCCTGCACTGCAATGCAGTCTTCAGAGAACAACGGCAAAATTTGGGGATTTCGGTGATGGGGTAGAATGAGTTAAACCAGTGCAAGTGGTTATCATCAACTTTAAAGTATGTGTCTTAAGATCAACAGTCATGTACTCTACAGATGGTAGCTCCTCAAATATTTTAAAAGTCATATGATATGTCACGTATATAACCTCTGGTTGCTTGGAAGGTGTTATTATCTGATCAAAGTACTGGATATGTTTAAAGCAATTTTTAATGTCAATTGCTTGCGCTTGCCTGTCCATCATTTTTATTGACAGACAAAATAATAATATAAAAAGATTACCGCTCGCGCTGTATGTGTAATAACACTTTATTGACTGTAACATTCATAATACAAAGATATAGTTCACACAGTTGATTGTGTATGTGTTCACACACTGTCTCAAACCAGAGCAAGCAGTTATCATTTACTTCAAAAGAATGTGTCTTATTTTCAACAGTCATGTACTCTACAAATGGTAGCCCATCAATATAATCAAAAGATGCATTATATGTCACGTATATCACTGCTGGTGTTGATATTGGTGTTATGCCAGGATGCTCAACATATGCTTCAAAAGAATGTGTCTTATTTTCAAGAGTCATGTACTCTACAAATGGTAGCCCATCAATATAATCCAAAGATGCATTATATGTCAGGTATATCACTGCTGGTGTTGATATTGGTGTTATGCCAGGATGCTCAACATATGCTTTTGTCTGATCAAAGTGATAAACATATCTGAAGCAGTCAGTAACGTCAATTGTTTGCTCCCCTTGCACTTTTCTGTCTGTCATTTTTTATGACCAAAACAAAAGTATAAATTAATTTATTAATCTGTACCCAGTGGGCTAATCTGTCTTTAAGATGAGCTTTAGATGATTAGTCAATTTTGGTTTGTTTTTTACATCGGCTGATTCATGCTTGCCGGGTATTACATCATTCTCCCGGAGACAGTTTTCAAAGCTGTCACGGTCCTTACAGTAAAACAAACAGATAAACTTTAGTTGCTCTCAGAAATCTTTTAGTACAGCATTATATTTTTGAGAGAGAATCCAGAGACTAATGTTTGTGTGTCTGCAACTGAAGGCAAGTTCTGCCAATGTGTTCCTCTTCATAACAATGTCTTTCTCTGCAGAGCAATCATCAACTATGAACAAAGTTGGTTGCCCTTGAAATTGCCTGTAAAAATACTGCAGGTAGTCATTCAGTTTTTTCTCAGGGTCGACTAAATAAATGTTGTTGTCATTCCAAATAAATAAACGGTTGTGATATGCTTTGTTGTGTTTGATCGTGGGACAAAATATCACAATGTTTTTGAAATGATGGATATATCTTGTTTGTAATAGGTTAAGAACAAATTCAGTTTTCCCACAGCCTGTTGTACCACAAAACAAACCACAGTGTGGATCGAGTGTCAGCAAGTTAATTTTAAAACAGAATATAATTTTAATACACCAGATACGGGTATATATTTATTGGTCTGGCTGTTTCACTCTTTTTCTGTATCTGAATTGTAATTCCATCACTGCCATTCTCGACAGTACAACCCGACCCATGTAGGTAGTCTTCCCTAGTGAGCCACAGATCTTTGTAACAGTAGGACACTAGACATCATCCAGACTAAACACTTCTTGACCTTCAAGTTTAACTTTAATAATCCTAATAATTGCTCTGCCAAGATTGTCAACTAGTGTTCTGTTTGCATCTGCATCTGATAAAAGTTTGACATTAAAAGCAAGGCGTGCAGTACCAGGAATAATAACATCACTGGGACCTACTGTTAACTCTCAGGTGTAGTTAGTGTGTGTGTGTGTGTGTGTGTGTGTGTTTGTGTGTGTGTGTGTGTGTGTGTGTGTGTGTGTGTGTGTGTGTGTGTGTGTGTGTGTGTGTGTGTGTGTGTGTGTGTGTTTGCTAAGCTGCCGGTGCATCCTAAAGAAAACAAAACACATACACATTGCACTCCAGGGCTAAGTTTAAAACTTATACTATGTGTATGTGTTTTCCCAACACATCACTGCTAAGTTTAAAAGAGTATGATGTATCAAGTTTGCTCGTATGTTCATAATCCTGAGAGCTTGTAAAAAACGATTACATTTGGGTTCCCCGTAAGTTGTTTAACGGACTGAAACTACTCCATTATTTTGCATTGCTTCCATTTGCTGTTGCATCTCTTTTCTCCTCTCTATCATAGATCTTTTGATTGAGGGGCTATTTTCTTTTAATTTTTGCATTTTTAACAGAGATCTTTTGCTTGCTTTTTATTCAGCTGTACATCCTTCTCTTTAAATCTCATCTTTTGCTCCTCTCGAATGATGTCACTTTTAATTTTTTTTCTACTCAAGTATACCATATTCTTTCTCCATGTTTGCAAACATCTCATTATTACCTTCATCTTCACACGTCAAGAGTGTAGCCACAATATTTGCCATCTCTTGTTCAATCTTATTTAAACTTGTTTTTAACTCCTGTACTTTATCCTTCAGTAGTTCTAATTCAGTTCAAAATGATTAACTTTTTTTTTCATGAGTGCACAGCCGCTTACGGAGAATACAATCTCGCCTAATAGCGTTTTCTCCAAAGTATTGAGTCATGTTTGACCATGCATTGCTCGGAGTTGGGTTTTTAATCTAGGAATATCTTGACACACATTAGATAAAATCTTGCCTGCCAATGAAATTAGTTAGCAGGCACGCTACCAGTTCAGGTTAAAGCTGGTTTGGACAAGTTGTTTTTGAAGAAATTAACAGTCAGGCCCCATCAGTCTAACTCACAGGGAGGGGTCTGACTTTTAAAAAAAAGATGATTCCCCTGTTCCCAACAGGTTGTAAACTCACTCAGGTCCTGTTTCTACCAAGACTTTTGAATTAAACTCACCTGTTGAAAAGAAATGCACTTTGCACCTCTCATCTGTGAATAAAACACAGGCAACCGATTTGCACCCCCATACTATTACTGAGGGAAAAAAAAACATTTTCCTGTCTAAGTAACCTAGCAAATCTGTCTAAGTAACCTGTTGCCTTAAACAAATAACTTGTAAGTACTTATGTTAAGTTACTGGTAAGTACTTAATTTAAGTCAGTTACAAGTACTTACAAAAGTAACCTTAAAGACACTTACAACTTATCGAGTGCCTGTATATCGCCCACCAGAGCAAATAAATTTCTATAGGGCCCTGACGTGAAAGAAACTCGACCCACCTGTACTGGATTTTATTATACTGCCTGGGTGCCAAGCTATTGAAAATATTAAATATGCATGGTTTGAAAGGCTAGGCACACACCTCTCAGTCATGCTGTGGCCTTTTAATAATAATAATAATACCGGTTATCAAATAGGTGCTTTTCCCAATTCGGTGAATAGGCTCAAAGCACCACAAACTGAACCCAACACGCACGCTCACGTGACACACACGCATTCACTCTGAAGACAAACACAGTGCAAGACAGACACAGGACATTGACATGGTGTGAAGGGTCAGCTCAGCTACTGAGGTTTCAGAAATTTTGATCGCTTGTATTAGAAATTTATAAAGTGGCCTGAAACTGGTACCAAAGTGGAGGGGGTGGAAGAACCAGAGTACCCGGAGAAAGAACCCCTGACGGTCCGCCCGAATCAGTTAACAGTGACACTTACTAGAGGAGAAAAATCTGATGCTGAAACCCGGTATCGAACCTTGCACCTTTAGCATTGGTGGCAGGTGTCTTAACCACTGTGCCACAGACCGTCCAATCCCTCAGTGATATGAGTAAATGCCCTTTATATGAAAAAGCAATTATTTTAACCCAATGTGGGCAAGATGACACTGAGTCACGTAAATAGATTTAAACAGGAGATTGAATAAAAGGTGTACACATTGCCTCCCCTGAATTGAAAGAATGTTTTGTAAAAGTGCAAGGGCTGAAGAGACATTAAATGGGATATAATAATTGTAAGAGATTCTCAGGAGTTTTTAATGGTTAGCATTGGAATAGGCGTGGGTTTTGATTTGAAATGTCTTCAAGTTTATTTTACTGAGTAAACTGTATGCGGCCTAGTTTTTTTAGAGCAACAACCGTGTGGGCGTTGATGGGCTGAATTAGCTAAATTAATTAGGACCAACTTAAGACAATGGATGGTTGTCTTTAAAATCTCTATTGTTCTATCTCTCGACTCCTGTTGTAGTTTTACGCAATTGAGTGCGTGCAAATTGACAAATGCTTTTATATCAATCCATTTGTTAATCTATAATTTGTGTTATTTAAAACTAGAACGTGTGAAAACAGCACATATTGCTGAAGCCCTCCCCCCCCCCACCCCACCCCCACATCACCCCCCCACCACCACCACCACCACCATCACCACCACCACCCTACCCACCCCCACCCCCCACCCACACCCCACCCCAGCCCCCTCCCCCCACCCCCTTCATCGCTAGTCGGACTGGGGGTGATCGCAAGTTGGACACTGTGCCAAATATAGCATATAACAATAATTTCGAGCTTGTGTCATTTTTGTGCAATACCTCCCATTGCAGTTCAAGACTGACAAGGGGGATAAACACACTTCAGTGGGTCGATCACTCATTTGTAACGTGATTGACAGAGCCTACTATGGCCTATTTTATATGCGGATTTAAAGGAGAACAAACCTCTTCCTATGCATAAAATTTACTACAATTATGGTCAGCTTCGTCATTGTGCTTGTTATGTTTGTGGCTTTGACCATTAGTTACATACAACTAAACTGATATGAACCAGTTGCAAAAGAAAGGCGAATGGCGGAATAAATTGAAAAACTGGTGATACGTCCGTTTGCTATGGCAAAAATATCTAAATCCGCGAGTGTTTATTTGCTGCTGGACAGCGAAGAGAAACACGTGGTGCCTAATTTAAATACAGCGCGCTGATTGGTCGAGGGGCTCTCGCTCGCGGAGTTTGACCTTACAGGCAAAGAGTGTGTTGGTCTATTGTCAGAGAGAGAGCGTTGCCGCTCTGCTTCGATACAAGAACACTGTATAACGCTGACGTGTCTGGTGCTCTTACGTCACCGTCACGGTCTGATTCCTCTCCAGGAGTCGAGGATTCTTACGTTTGACATTGTTTTTCGAAAAAGTTCCGAGTTACAAAGCTGGCTAACGAACTCATCCAGCGTCTTTCTCCAAACTAGCTCTATCCAAAATTTCAAGTGATAATGAAAACTACGGACTCTAATGTACGTCAAACAACTCTATAAATGGTCATTAAACTCTTTAACGAGACATATAATTTCAAACGTCTCGGAGGCTATCTTTAACACACCCTGAAAGAAGCATGTCCTCAATTATGGAGCTTGTACGCGCACAATCATCGGAGACTTCGGGTTTTCATACATACGCACGCACTCCACACGCTGGCACGCACGCACACACACGCGCGCGCACGCACACACGCACGCACGCACATAAGGCGCTGCCCGCCAAAAGTACATTCTGCAGTGAGGCCTGCATAACCATAACGCACGGTATTGGCTTTAGCAGTTAACACATTGTCAGAAGCTGCAATTCCGACCCTGCGGTTTCTAAATTTCTGGGGTACTCGTGTTCCGGCCATGCGTCGTTGCTTCAAGAGTTAAGAAGGAAAAATATCGCAGTTTGCAAAGTTGGAAGGATAATTAATAAAACGCTCAAGACAGCGTATAAACTATGAAGCCTAAAAAGATAAGTTATTTATGAAAATATCGAGCGTTGAATCGTTGTCTTATTTTTTATGACGTTTAGTGTGTTACGAGTTAGGCTATTAAAGTGGCTCTTGTCGCCTTTTGGATCTTATTACCGAGTTGGTGTCAAAAGTAAAGTCTCAAGCAAAAAGCCTTCAACTTTACTTTTGACATCAGCCCGTTAATCGGCCCCTCGAGGTGACAAGAACCACTGGAAAAAACAAACTCGTAATGCAATTATAATTATTTTTTATTAACAATGCCCAGTTTGACCACCATGCTTGTACTTACCGCCGACAATGATTCGTAAAAAAAAAAAAATGTTTCAGTTCTGCTCGGTGGTGATGACCAACGACGACACAGTGTACATGGCTTGCGAGGATGTTGAGACTCACGGGGAGGTAACCTGCGTATAGCAATGCATATTTCATCCACCTTCATATGTTCGACATGAAATTGTTTATTTTTCTTCAATATGACTTACTTCAACACTAGACAGTTCAAAGATTTGGCCCTAGGTGTATGACAGGGATGTCCCTTGAGTGGGCAAAAAAACGTTTTACTTAAAACTTCGAGTGTCATGGATTAGGACAGGATGAATAATATTATAACGGTTGATAGAAGGGATATTAACAAAATATTTATAAAATGGCTGCATGCTTTCACCCTCTTTCTCAGTGTGAAAACTATCAGGGATTCTGTATGCCTCACGGGTAAAGTAAAACTATTGATACGACAGTAGAGATGTAATTCGGTATGTAACCCAAGGCATCCGAAAAAGCTTTAGTCGATCTGTGCACCTAAAGGTCCTTGAAAGCATACTAAGACTTTTTTATCCTGTTTTTCATAAGTCATTTAAGCACATGGAGGTGTCTTTACTGACCATTTACGCATTGGGGAAATCTCCAACATACAGAAGTGGAACAGAAATGTCTTTCGTTTCACGGCGTATTTTTGACTTTATATTTAAACAAAAATTAAGTTAGTAATTTTGGCACCATTAATGTAATAATAATAATAATATAATAATAATAATAGATACAACGTCTAAGCTCCTAATCAATGCTCTATGTGCTTTTCAAAATAAAAAATAACAGAAAAAAAAGTACTGGATACATCGAAATTGTAATAAAGGTTACGCCTAAAAAGTACACATTAAACACACGCACGCACGCACGCACGCACGCATGCACGCACGCACACAAACACACACACACACACACACACACACACACACACACACACACACACACACACACACACACACACACACACACACACGGAAATGAATCTAAGCAAAGATCATGGTCTGTAAGTTTGTGTTGCTCCAGGATGTGAATTTGGACCTTACTGCTGTGAAAGTACCCCCCCCCCCCTCCAACCCCCACCCTCAGCCCTATATATTTTAACGTGTGGTGCACGCTGCCGCTGCCCACGCACTCCCCTATCCCTCCCCACCATCTCCTCACCCCCTTCCCCCGCCCCGTGAAAGATAGGTTTTAAGCAGTGCTTTAAAAGCACACAGAGTTGCAGCATGTCTGAAACGGTTAGGTCTTTCCAAGTAACTGGACCAAAACAGAACAAGGCACGCTAGCCCTAAGTTGGCTTCTTTCAGGAACCCTGAAAATACGTGTCTGATGCAGATCGAAGGGATCGTGAAGGTGTGTATATCTGAATCAGTTCTGACAAACATGAGGGAGCAAAACTGTTAAGGACATTGGAAGAAATGGCAGAAACTTTGTACATGATTATTTATCGATACAGGCAGCCAGTGCAGGTCAACAAGTATGGGTGTTACGTGCTCCCGTTTCGCTTCTCTGTAAATTAGACGGGCAAACCAGTTCACGACTCTTGGAAGTTTACCAAGATTCTGAGTAATACCAGCCAAAAGTAAAGTAATAATCGATGCGCGAACGATTAAGAGAGTTAACAAGCGTTTTAGGTGCTTAAGTAGTGAGAAGGTGCCGAACTGAACGGATCTTTCTCAGTTCAAAAAAGAAGCACTGACAAACCTTGTTGGCAAGCTCTCTAATGGTCAGTCTGCTATTAACGATAACACCAATAATCGGAAAACGGGATGCTGCTCTGACCAACAATGACTTTGTCTGGGAGACCAGTGCAGGCAGCTAGACCATGAAAATCTTAGGGACTCAGTTTTTGTCGCCATCCATTTGCAATTTGTTCTGCATGGTCCTCCATGGTACATGACAATTTTGCGCACACTGGGCCATTCACTAACCAAGCTGTATCACATATTGCGTAATACGGCTTTTTCCGCTTGAAGGCGCTAAGAAGGAGGTGTGTAAGAAAAGCAGTTATATACCTTCAGCTAAGTGTTTTACCTACACACTCTGATGCGCAGATAAATACATCGCGTGTTCAATGGGTCTAAAGACGAAAAAGAGCGCCGTTAGATCTACAGACAGTGAACGCAGCCTTCGCGAGAGCGTTATAATCCAAAATGTCTGATGCGCCATAACCACCTCATCAGCTAATTTTGTGTGCGCCACCGGATGGGGCACAACTGAACTTTTTGAAGGTTCAGTTGGAAAAAAGCTTTTGCTGGGCTTCAGTATACATACCCAATTAGACAGTAACCATCCTATTGTCCCACCAAATGCTTTCTTTCGTCCGTTCGAAGCGAAAAGAGGCCCACAGGAATCTTGTGACTGGACCCAGTGAAAAGATTGCTTCTGATAGGCGATGGCAGCTGACGTCATAACTATTCTATAGACCTCAGGTCATCTGCATAATTATAACCAATCAGAGACAAGATGGCGGATGAACCAGCGAAGAAAAGAAAGTATCATCGACTTGCGACGACAATGACAGACTCGGAATTGAAGAGAAGAAAGAGGAAGACAGACAAGATACCCTAAGTAGAACTGACATTGGACAAGAGAATATGGACATGTGGCAACGTGTCCCTTTCCTACTGAATCAGTGAGTAATCTACGGTCTTTGTCGATCTTCCTATAGTTCCGCGAGCGCTAGTGATTTTCAGAATTCATGATCTTCCGTAGAATTTATCTCTTACTGATTTCGCAAGATTTTCAAACCTGTTTTATCATATAGTTACGAGCTAGTTATCACATTTTATGCTGCAAAGACTGATCTGAAAACTACGGTGTGTGTCAAAGTTGTATGGCATCGCTGGTCGTAACATGTTTTTTGTCCGTGTGCCGCGGGCTCGCATTCACTCGATTCAGCGAGGTAGTGTTTCTGCTGCGATCGTGCATTTGTCGTTTCCAGTTATGCTTTCAGTTACGTAGATTTCGATGTGTGAGATGTGAAATTGACTGCAGTGCAGAAAGTGGGTATAAGTACCAATGTTCTGTTTCAATTATGGAACGCGTTGCGTGTTTCCGAGGGGTAAAGGATCAAAGGTTAAACTAGGCACCGTGGAAGCAGGCTCTCCGACTTTGCGAGTCAAATAAGCCACGCCCTCGGTCGGTGCACGAATACGCAGCACGATCATTACTATAAATACTACAGCAGGTCGAGCGGAACTTGCATTGTGATTTTGACAGAATAGCGAGTATGAAAAGTTTATTCTACTTTCTCGTGAAAAATTACGTCAAAGGGATGCCGGAAAACATCAGTACACGTGTACACTGACACGTGTGTACACCACACCGATGACCTCGTGACATGCAGTTTTGCGATACACTGCCAATAGTCGGCCGGGTTCTGCCTTGTGACATAGGCTCATAAATATGCATAATAATTCAAAACAAGGCCGATACAGACAATAAATCTGCGACTCGGGTACAAAAACAATACACCCTCCAAACGATAAATTTCGACCTTTGGCATTGTACTTACACCATAAAGCTCTAAGATAGTATACAAAGGACCCATACACATATTGTCAGCAGTATCTGTTGCAGACAGTTTTCTGACTGTGTTGCGATGCTTGACCCTGGGGAAAATAACTTTAACGGACAAAATCTGGGCCTCTCCCTCCCCCCCCCCCCCCCCCCAGTCTGGCCATGGGAACTCTCCGCATACACGAATCAAGTCTCGGGTCTCTCTTGTACACACTGGGTGCCAAATACTACGTCTGGAAAGTCTGCAGAGGCGGCATAAGGAACATTTTTCGCTTTGCTTGCGGCGGGCGCCTGTGTTTGAGTGGTGAGAGTGATGACATGACACACGCACACGCCTTCTTTCTCTACCCCCACCCCACCCCACTCCCACCCCCACCCCGCCCCCCTCCCCTCCTCACCTCGCCCCCCCCCCCCCCTAACCCCCCGCCCGAGCCACTGGAGGAAGGTCTAGCGTCGGCGAGGCCTTTTGTGTCAGGTTGAAAGTACCAAACTAAAAGTTGGACCCCCCCCCCCCCCCCCCCAGCCCCTTTCGAAGTAACTGATGACACAGATCCGACCCTGGTGCCTACTTTGTTTGATATAGACAATGTGACACAACGCCAACACCCGCAAACGTCCCACATTTTTCAACATCAAAGGTGAAAGAAAATATGCGATGAGGCCTGGGAGGCGACTTTTTGTTAGGTGCTAGAATCATCCGAGAGAAGGGTACTTTATTACTTTTCAATCACGCCTTTCTAATAATAAGCGGCAGAAACTGTCAGCGTTAGAATTTATTGTAATTATTTTTCAATTTTCCATTGTGAAACTGTTATTAAATTGCTCGGCTTGAGCTGTAGTAGTCTTCGCGTGGTGAGTAATTCTTCGCATACGCGGAAATTGCCACGGGTACTTTACGTGTGGCGGGTTATTCTCGCGTGTTATACCGGTCTGTCATGCATAACATTCCAGTCCATACAAGAAACAATCGTGCAAATGTGGGTAGGCTAGTTGGTTGGTTGGTTGTTTGTTGTTCTTTTTGGGGTTTTTGTTGTTGTTGTTGTTGTTGTTTTGTTTTGTTTAAGTTATTTGGCATGGTGGTTGAGCATCGTGAAATAAGAAATTATCACACCTGCGACATCGATTTTTTATTTTTTTTTTACTGCAGACATGTGTCATCGATCAACTAAGTAACAGCGACGCATGTAAAGCAAAGCTGAGTGATCCGTCTGTTAACGTGAGTGGCGTCTGTAGTTACTGCTGTCCGGACCATACCTGCGTGAACATGTACCTCGGAATGCGGACACCCAAGTCAACTCTGGCAGTAACGCCTACAATAACTACAACAGCCACAACCACTATGGCAGGGCTAACAACAGAGCTTTCAACAGAGCCAAGAACGACAGCTGAGCAGTCCACGCCATCAGTGACCGACCACTCGTGTTTTACGACGCCCTGTCCGGCTGGTGCAGACCCCGCTTCCTGTGCTGCAGGACAGTGGACGTGTAATAATGATGAGGTGAGATTTTCATACAGACATCACGACAATACACAATGTTAGTGTATATGTTGTAAAGGAAAATAAACTGTTAGCTAAATATAGTCAATAATGGCAGATAATGTTATGTTTCCATGGAATGTAGTGCGTGCGAGTGTTTGTGTTTGCATATGTGTGAGTGCGTGCGTGCGTGCGTGAGAGCGTGCGTGTGTGTGTGTGTGCTTATAGCTTATAGATATTTTTTTATTAAATAACGCTGGATTGACACTTTCTTTCAGTTCTGTCAAGTCCGCACTTATCCGAACGGATCTTTGATAATGGACTGCACATCTACCATTTTTTCTTCCGTAAGTTCATAATTACTCATTCCTGATTAAACTATGAAAATGGCCAATGAAAGATCGAAGTATGAATGGGACTAATGTAAGCCTACAATCAGACTTTAACCTGTCGTGAAGGTCACGAAGTACGTGTACTAGACCCGGCTCATGACTCAACAGCTGTATTACTTGTTTAATTTAACCCATCACTAGCATTAGTCGCAGATTGTGTACTTGAAATCGTAAATTCAGCGTCAAAGATTCCCAGCCGTCATAAAACATGAATACAAAGTGGTTAGCAAGAGGTATAGATCCTCATTTGCCCCCGCATATTCGGGGACTCATGAGGATCTTTACCTCTTGCTGTTGGGTGGTGTTCCAGTTTTCTAGGCAGTGAAGGGGTTAATGTTTTGTTCTGCAATGGTGCGGCCATTTTATTGAGCTTACAGGACCATGTAGCAATAATCCGATACATTAAGCCATCAGTTCCCTCACCAAAAAAAATCAACATATTTCCTTACAACAGATTGTTCCATGCCTTGTGTGAGGACTTTATTAATCTTCAAAGTGTGTGTAGGTGTGTTCAGAACTTTTGGCTCATCTCTACTGTCCACACCCGGATGATTTCCTCGCCAAGGGCTGCAGTAAGTGCTGTCCTGACAGAAAGTGTGTGGACAACATCATCAGCTACCTCAAGCCCACCACTACACAGCCGACCACAACAACGCAAGGAACGACGCTGACAGAAGGGACCGTTACAACTCTTGCGGACACTACGACAACAGAGCAATCGACAACACCACAGATTACGATTGCAGAATCAACGGTTCAGACAGGTCAGATCTGAAACACATATACAAGATATGCGTACTGTAATACCAGTATCAGATTGTGTTTGATACTTTTTTTTAACACAGATCTGCTAAGACAAATCGTACATAGAAATAGAATTTCATCCTGCCATCTTTTGTTCATCGTGGAATGAATTTGGAATGTGATTCGGTTCTGCAAAATCATATGCAAACTGCATGGCCTCTGTGTGTAAAGGAAAATAAAAGGATGTGTGCGGCAAGTTCATCTTCCGAGCTGGAGAAACCAGCTGGTCTTCCGAGATATTTGATCACTGATGGCAGACTTGTTTTCCCCATGAAAGTGCCCATAAAGAGTTGTTTCTTGTGCGCCATACCCCTTTCTAACCTCTCGCAAGCCCATGGTTTTCAGTCACAACATCGGAACCGTCACAACGTGGGAAAAGAGTACATATCTTGTGGTACTTAAAAACAAGAACGGCTAAGCCCTCATAGCTCACTTGCATGACTAATCTGCATCATTTATCTGACCTTCTGTGAGCTAGACCTTCCGTGACCTTTCTGACAGGTGCAAGTGTTTACATGTAAAATGGCAATAGTACCTGCAACATCCTATGTCTTGTCAACAAATGTGCATTTTTCACACATTTGTCGACCTCCCTTGAACTTTGACTCCCAGGAGTGGTCAGGCGAATTAGCGTGCATAGGAAGGCCAATAAAAACTTAACGTTTTAGAAAGAAAGAAAAAGAAGAGGTCATTTTTTTACGCATTTACTGGCCCACTTTAGTATTCACAGTCTTATCATAAGGCATATGTATACCTTGGTTTTGCAGTTGAAAACAGTATTCGATAAAAGACAACTAACAGGAAGGACGAAATCCACTCGCCCGTCGCCAATTGCATGCAGATTTATTTTGTCGGGAAAGACTATCAGAAACTGAATAAGTTGGGCTGCCAGATTTTACTTGGGTGGTAGTCCGAATGGCTACTAGGGTCCTAGAACATTTGGTCCTCACTGAATTATTGTTAAAATAAGCAATTTGTGACATATTTCTTGGCCCACTGTCAGCTTTACCAATGAGCAAGTGTTACGTGGTAGTTGTGGTCGTAGTATGATGCAATCACACCGGCCACACTCACGTAGGATTCTTGAAGAAAAACCTCACTCAGCTGCAACTCGTCACACGTGGCACAAGGTTGTAAACCACACTAACAGTTCCAACAGTACTTTATTCTCGCGATGCACTATCTCTCACAAATGCATCCACACTTTTATGCACTGCTTTTTATACAATGCATCTACATTTTGATATATCTCTACAATACATTTTCTAACACCCTCTTTTATACTATTACAGATTTCCAGAACAATCCCGCAAATTACATACTCAACCAATCAGAAAAGAAACCGTAACCAAAATAATTAATATTCATTAAAAAGAACATCCTAAATATATCTACAATCTTCCACTAAAATCTAGGTGCATCGCGTAAATAATGCTCCGAAATGTGGGCAAAATGTGTACTACAAAACTTTGACATCACATTTGAGGTCCCTAAAACGATCGCACATTTTTCATAATAGTTCAGCTGAAACTAGGTCGGACTTTGCAACAATTTAGTAAAATGTGCAACATTCTAGTCACAAACACACACACAAAATCGATCCCATGCAAAAGAAAAATACTAAAACGGTACGTGATTCCGATCTAAAATAACTCAAATGAACACCGGATCTTTCCTATGATCAACACACAAAGAATAACACAACCACAAACGTAACAGCGAGGTCACTCAAACCGATATGTTTAGAAAAGGTTTTGCCACGAAGTATTTTTGAGCCACGCTTTAAGTCTGTGAATTGAATGGTCTTCGAGAAAATGCCAACGTTAAATTTTACCATGGACGACGGACAGAGGCCCAATAATAGACTCATTTTTGCTATAGCACTTGAGCCAAAAAGTAGGGGATGTCAAATTTTAAATCGAATGGTTGTTATAACATACAGACTAATGGTACAGTTACTGTCACACAATTTTTTCCTCATGGAAAGTGCCCACAAAGAGTTGTTTCTGCTGCGCCACACTCCCTTCCAGCCTCACGCAAGCCACGTTTTTGGGTCTCAACATCGGAACCGTCCCAACGTACTCTCAAACAAGGAAGACAAAGCCCTTATGGCTCACGTGTATGACCGATTTACATATGATGACCTTTGTGACAATAAGTAATGGGCTGGCTTCTGCACCAGCAAAATCCATGTTTTCTCAAAATTTGTCAAACCCTGTGACCTTGACTTTTGCGATGAGTCGATTAAATTAGTATGCATATGAAGGGCTTATCAACAGCTACCTTTGTGCCAAATCAATTGAAAAGTTTGCTAAACTGTTGATAATAACTACAATTCTATCAAAAATTGGCATTTTACACACATTTGCCGACCTCTTGTGGCCTTTGACCTTTCCGAGGGGTCATCCAAATTAGTTTGCATAGATAGGTCTTACCATCAGGTATCTCTGTACCAAGTATGGGTTTGAAGTTGTGAATAATATTTGAGAAGAACACCCTTTTGTCAAAATATGGCTATTTTGGACCTATGGGTTTGAAGTTGTGAATAGTCTTTGAGAGAAAATTAATTTTGTCAAAATACGCCTATTTCTGACATATTTCCTAATCCCTGTGACCTTGACCTTAGTAAGAGGTCGTGAAATGGGTATGTTTAGAAAGGACTTTTCCACAAAGCATCCTAGGGCCAAGTTTGAAAACTGTGGCTTAAATAGTCTCCGAGAAAATGCCAACGTTAAAGTTTACCACGGACGACGGCGGACGGACGACAGACGACGGACGACGGCCCGACGGGTGGACGACCACTGACCCAAAACATGGACTCACTTTTGCATCGCACGTGAGCCAAAAGCAGAGGATATCAAAATTTAACTTGATCAGTAAAGACTTTTTTGTTGGATTAAATTGTTTCAACAATGGTTTCGCTGTGCGCTTTACACGGTTTAAATGATATAGGGCAATGGTAACATGCTGGTTATGTCTACAAAGTTTACGTGGTATAGGGCAATGGTAACATGCTGGCTATTTCTATAAAATAAGTTCAAATTTGTTTTACTTGATTTTTAAAACTTAAACGTTTTTCATCAAAATAACAAACATATGACAATTGCCATATCTCCCAAATGCTGCCAATCTGAACACGTAAATCGCAAAACAAACCAATGTTGTGAGAATTAAGGCCAATTGCGTGTTTAATCACTGACATAACCGTCAGTATACCCAAGCTAACGATAAGTGAAACTGTAAAGCCTCTTACGTTTTGTTAGCACCTTATGTCACTCTTTCAGAGGTAGGGACGTTCTCTAGGTTGCGACACAAAAAAAAATCTTGGAAGAACAGCTGTGTTTCTAGACACCGTGGAAGATGAACTTGTGGAACACATCTTCCACATTGAAAGCAATTTGTTAACCCACTCATAGGCCATGGCTTTTGGCATATGACTTCACTTAACATAATCCCATGTCAAATTAATTTAATCATGAAACAAAGATGACAGAATGACATTATAAAGCTGGAAAAGTCCCGAGTGATGTTTCTACCTTCTCGGGGGTAAAACTCAACAAAATATATTTTCTAACTGCTGACAGTCGTCATGGTCAATTATACCTAAACAATATATTGAATGGACCTTTTGGACAATCAAGTTTCCTTACGGCATGTGACAAGACAGATGTCAAACTTGTAGACTGCAAAAAATGGGTTGATCTGTCATTTTGAGCACTGCAGCTGGAAGTTTCGTGATAATGATCCTTTGACATTACTGTCCATGACCGCGTCCTGCTGGACTTTTGGCATAATAACGTTCTATTAGAGCGAATTAAACGAGACACAACTGGATATGTTTGACGTGTATAATCTTTATAGCTTTTAAGCGATTAGGCTTTTATTGTCCGAGGCATTAATTGTAATATGGAAATCCGGCAGAAACTGAAAGGAGTTTTGTTTAGGTGATTTACTTTTGTGATAATTGGGGAACAGTTCTAGTTCATATTAAAAATGTAATAACCCGATCTTCTCCAGACAATAAAGGTTAATAATAATTAATAATATTTCCTTAAAAAATGTTCTTGGTATTTCTTCAACAATGCTGCACAACAGGACTAAATCAGCTTCTGTTTAATTTATGAGATTAGAATGTTGTAATACGAAAGACTTCTCTGCTCTTCTTTTTATTTCCTACGATGGAGAGTTCCCTGATGGGCTAAAGTGCAGTAACGACACCTCGCTTATGAATGACTACTCCATGGCTTGTGAAAAAAACAGAAAAGTCTTAGATAAGGCAGAAAAAACATAGAGAATCCGCCTAACTGGCGAATTTCAGCACTAAAAACACACCGTGTTAAAGGAAATTTTTAAAAGGGAGCTGAAAGGAGAAGGAAACTGATTACATTTTTGTTTGTGTCATCTGATTTTTGAAAACTTAGGGAAACGTTCTGTTTATTCAGTTTATAATAACGAACCTGGTCCAAAGGTAGTTAGCCATTAATGTATTTTGTTGGCATGATTGTGTTGAATGTACCTGAGCAGAAAGTGTTAAATGTTAATGCTTATGTCTCCGATAATTTGCGCAGGGAAAACTGCACAGTGGGGCATATTTTAAAATGCTATCGCATTTTACCTCACTCACTTTTTCAGACACAGCCCAGGAACTCCTAGACGATTAAAGTAATCTAAGTATATTTTACCAGATGAAGCCTTAAAAACAAGAAAGGCAAAACACTTATGTCTCACGTGTATGTCCAATCTACATGTGTGACCTTTGTGACAATAAGTAAAGGGGTGGCTTCTGCAAGAGCAAAATCCATGTTTTCTCAAAATGTAATTGTTTTCACACATCTGTCAAACATCCGTGACCCTTCACCTTTAAGGTGAGTCGACTCAAATAGTATACATAGGAAGGTCTTATCATCATCAGCTACCTGTGTGCCAAATTTGATTGAAAAGTTTGCAAAACTGTTGATAATAACTACAATTCTATCAAAAATTGGCATTTTACACACATTTGCAGACCTCTTGTGGCCCTTGACCTTTCCGAGGGCTCTTCCAAATTAGTATGTATAGATAGGTCTTATAATCAGGTATCTCTGTAGCATGTTTGGGTTTGAAGTTGTAAATAGTATTTGAGAAAAAGAAAAAAACATCTACTGTCACAATATGGCTATTTGTTACGTATTTCCTGAGCTTTTGTGACCCTTGACCTTTCCGAGGGTTATCCAAATTTGTATGCATAGATAGGTCTTACCATCAGGTATCTCTGTAGCAAGTTTGGGTTTGAAGTTGTGAATATTATTTGAGAAAATATATCTTTGTCAAACTATGACAATTTTTTACCTATTTCCTTAGCTCTTGTGACCCTTGACCTTTCGAGGGATCAAACAAACTAGTATGCCTAGAAAGGTCTTACCATCAGGTATCTTTGTACTAAGTTTGGGTTTGAAGTTGTCAATAGTATTTGAGAAAAAATACATTATGTCAAAATATATCTATTTCTTTCCTATTTCCTGATACCCTGTGACCTTGACCTTTGTAAGGGTCACTCGAAATTGTTATGTTTAGAAAGGTCTTGCCACGACGTATCTTTAGGCCACGTTTGAAGACTATGGCTTGAATAGTCTGCAAGAAAATGCCAACGTTAAAGTTTCTACCACGGACGACGGGCGACGGTGGACGGACGATAGTCGGACGACCACTGGTCCAGAAAATAGACTCACATTTGCTTCGCACGTGAGCAAAAAAAAAAAAACGTTGAATCAAACATCCTTTTGTTCAATCTCTGTCTTAGCGCCACAGGAATTTTCGTTTAGGTGTGGCATATTTGTGCCTCCCCCCCCCCCCCCACCCCCCTCCCCCCCCCCCCCCCGCCCCCTTCCCAAACGAGAAGTACAAAGAAGCCACTGTCCACAGTGTCACGTGTCTTTCTGACGATACTGTGTCTCGTTTCAGATGTGACAACAGAATGTTTCGATGGTTGTGAAGGTCAAAGTATTGCATCATGCCTGTCGTACAACTGGACCTGTGGTGCAAATCAGGTAGTTTCCTTTTTCATTCAGTCTCAGGACGGACGGACGGGCGGGCGGGCGAACGGACGGACGGACGGATGGATGGATGGATGGATCATAATTATTTATATAATGTTAAACAATATGTAGCACGTGCATGTGAAACGCTGAAGAATCTTACAATAATCATGCAAAAATGGGCAGGAAACCATACAGAAGATATTTTGGCTGTATGTTTTCTGAGCGACATCTAGTGATTAACATCTGTGTGCATATAGCCACCGGAACTGTAAACAGCATCGTTGACAGTTATTCACATTGAAGTTAACAGACATTGTATAGGGTAAATAACCACACCCAACTCATCTCTGTTCGAATTTCCTCCCTACCATAACATTATCAAATGTCCGCTCCTTGCAGAATAAAATGGATGAACTAACGGCTCTAATGCAGTTTGACGGTGACTTTAGGCGGACTAATTTATTCTGTTTTACCGAAACATGGCTGACGGAGGACTCTGGGGAAGTGACATTGGCGCCTGGTTTTACAACTGTACGGGCTGACAGGGACAGGGTTAAGATTCAGAAGAATGTGGGCGGTGGTGTGTGTATGCTCGTCAGCGAAAAGTGGGCTACACAGCTGACTGTCCGTGAGCGGGTGTGTACACGCAACCTTGAACTGCTAACCGTGTCGCTGCGACCACACTACTTGCCACGTGAATTCGGCCAGCTGACTATAATTACCGTTTATGTTCCGGGTCCCGACTTCAAAGCTGCAGCTGAGACGATCGCTGACTGTTATTCTAGAGTGGTATCAAACTATCCTGACCAGCCAGTATTTATTCTTGGCGACTTCAATCAGTGCGATCTAACACCACACCTCTCTCTACAACAGTACATTACATGTCCTACAAGACTTAATCGCACCATTGATCTCTGCTTTGGCAACATTGACGATGCGTTTAAGCCGTTGTGTAGGCCCCCACTGGGGCGCTCGGACCACAACGTCATACACTTGTTGCCAAAGTATAGACAAAAAATAAAGACGTCCAAGACTGTAACGAAAACCACACAGCTGTGGACACCGGACAGCATACTGGAGGAGCTCCGTGGGTGCTTTGAGGCGACAGATTGGGATATGTTTACTCATAACTGTGATGACCCTAATGAACTTGTTGAGACAGTCACTTCTTACGTAAGATTTTGTGAAAACACTGTAATTAAAACCAAGACAGTGAAGGTGTTTGCTAACAATAAGCCATGGGTCAGCAAGGAGCTAAAGGTGTATTTGAACCAGAAGAAACTTGCTTTCTTACAGGGTAACACTGATGAATTTCGGGAAAAGGAGAGGGATTTTAGAAGGGCTGCTAGGACTGCCAGACTGAACTATAAAAGCAAGATCGAAACAAAATTTTCTTCTGGCAACGCTAGAGATGCATGGAATGGTCTGAACGGCATGATGGGTAGGCAGCAAAAGAAACAAGCCAGGCTCTGCACTGGGAATCCAGTTGAGATGGCCAATGATCTAAATCGTTTTTACTCACGGTTCGATGGCAGAAACCTTAGTGATAACTGTGATGAATTGTGCCAGTCCATTATGCCGGAACCTTTGTCAATTACTGAAGAGGAGGTAGTAAACATCTTTTCTAAGCTGAATGCACACAAAGCACCTGGACCAGATGGGTTAGGTGGCAGAGTATTGAAAACCTGTGCAGGTCAATTGGGGAAGATCTTCACTACTATTTTTCAGTTCCTGCTTTGATCATCATACTGTCCCTACGGCTTGGAAATCATCAATCATTGTCCCGATTCCTAAAAAAACGAACGCTCATGAATTCAACGATTTCCGTCCAGTTGCATTGACTTCTATTTTGTCAAAATGTATGGAAAAAGTGGTGAGGAGGCATCTGTTAAATGATGTTGCCGAACTACTGGATCCATTCCAATTTGCTTACAAAAACCATAGGGGTGTGGAGGATGCATGCCTTACTCTGTACAATCTTGTATTTCAACATCTTGAGAAATCAAAGGCACATGTGAGAATTCTTTTTATTGACTTTTCTAATGCTTTTAATACTGTTGAACCACTAATGCTTTTGCAGCGTATGATGGACTTTAATGTGAACACAAACATTATTCTGTGGGTGCGAGACTTTTTGAAGGACAGGCCACAACGTGTAAATGTACACGGCAGTCTGTCTGACCAAGTGGTGCTAAATTCAGGCTGCCCTCAAGGTTGTGTCCTCTCTCCGACATTGTTTTCTATATACACAGACCATATGCGTTGTCACACTGCCACTTCTCGTCTCTTAAAGTTCTCAGACGACATGGCCCTTGTATGCCTACTCCAAAAAGAAGACAGTTTGGCCGAGTACTTTGCACAGATAGCAGTATTAGAGTCATGGTGCAAAGATAGTTTTCTGGAAATGAATGTACAGAAAACCAAGGAACTCGTCATTGATGACAGGAAAGTTGATGATATTTTTGTACCTGTCTCAATTAATAATCAACCTGTAGAGGTGGTCACTGAATTTAAGTACCTTGGCACAGTCGTGGATAGTGGGCTGTCCTTCACTGGCAACACTGATCTGATTGTGAAAAAAGCAAACCAGCGTCTGTACCTTCTTAGGAAACTGAGAAGTTTTGATGTCAGTTCCAGGGTTTTAGAATCCGTTTATAGAAGCCTGATCGAAAGCATACTGAGGTTTAACATCACTGCTTGGTATGGCAATCTCAGTATGAAAAACAGAGGCAGACTGTCACGTATCGTCAGAACAGCTGAGAAGATCATTGGCCTAGGACAGTACCCAGTAGATGATCTGTACCATAGAGCTGTCCGAAGGATAGCTGCTAGCATTGTCAATGATCCTAGTCACCCACTCTCTGATCAGTTTCAAATGCTACCATCAGGCAGACGTTTCAACATGCCACTTGCCACAAGGAATGTTTTTAAGAAGTCTTTTATTCCAACTGCTGTCTCGATTTTGAACTCTCGTTTATAACGCCGCGATAAGTATGATCTACTTAACATTACCTCCCATCTTGTGACAGATTGCTTGTGATAGATTGCTGCAATGATAATTTTTCCTGATATGCTTTTGCAGCGTTTGTTAATGTCTTATATTGTTGTTTCATGACGAGCCGAAAGGCAAATTTCTGTCGTGCCTGGACTCGAACAGACAATAAAGTTGTATTGTATTGTATTGTATTGTATTGTATTGTATTGTATTGTATTGTATTGTATTGTATTGTATTGTATTGTAATTTCTTTGGCTCCAAGGCGAAACCGCTGTGCTGAAATTTTGGCACTCCGTTACACGAGTATGTATGAAATGAAAACAGCGTAACTCGGCCGTTATAAAACGTTTCTGTTAAATGTATGCATGCACCACAGCAACCTACAATTAAAAACAGAAAATAACTATTGTCGTTTACCGCGGAAATTGTATTAATCCTTAACGTGTCTGTAGCGGCTTTTGTCACGATGATTCCTACAGGAATCATCGCGACAAAAGCCGCTACAGACACGCAAAGGTTAATCTAAACGCATTGCAGAAACATAACGCAATGATTACAAATTATTTTCAGTACTGTGATGCGAACATAACCGACGAGGGAGTCTATAAACAGTGCGTGGAGGGCACACCAAACTTTCTGGTACGAAAACAAGTCTCTCTCTCTCTCTCTCTCTCTCTCTCTCTCTCTCTCTCTCTCTCTCTCTCTCTCTCTCTCTCTCTCTCTCTCTCTCTCTCTCTCTCTCTCTCTCTCTCTCTCTCTCTCTCTCTCTCACTCACTCACACAGAGACAAAACCCCAGCGGCTGGTACTAGAACGAGTTTGTTTTCTTTAAACTTTAAAGCTAGACTTGGTACGTATGTTATCTAATGATAAGAATCCTAATTCATACTAATGTGGGTCACCCGTCCAACAGTTTAAGGGTCACAAGAGGTTCAGCAAAAGTGTGAAAATTCGTTTTAATAGAACACTAATTTTATGAGTGCTTCCGCAATTTTTTCAGTTACGCTTGAAACATTGATAGTTGATGATGTGACCTTTTCTATACATACTGATTTTATGGACAACATATAGAGTTAAATGTAGGTTGGCAGAAGTGTATAAATACAGGTAATATGCCCCAAAAAAAAAAAAGATTTCTCGTGTACTGTGGTCAAGACGTTTTTACTTTTGAATGACGTGTTCCCACAGGTCAAAGTCACAGAAGCCCGGAAGATTTATGCGGATGTCATGCACTTGAACCATGAGGGATTTGTTATTCTCGTTTCAGGCTTGCAACATGCGTTATAAGGCAAATGCTGCGTCCTGTGACCTGTACAGCAACACTCACACCAAGGGACCTGCCTGCTCCTACTGCTGCAGCAATAAAGAGTGTTTTGAAAAAATTGTTAGCCAGAGCACCAAACCTCCGAGTACTGACTATCACGAGGTGACTGTAAACCGTTGTTATAACACCACCTGTGACTCTGATGCTGAAACCTGCTCATCTATACCAGACTGGGCGTGCAGTGATGATGAGGTGAGAGTCTGATGCATACATATGTTCAGTGTATGCAGTAATGAAATGGGCGGTGTTGGTAGCAGCAATAGTATTGGAAGCGGTAATGGTAATACATCATGACAACAGCAAAGATTTATGTGGATGTGGATGCCAGCACAGCACCTTTATACAAGTTTATCGTAGTCCAGTCATGTGGGTAAGATTTGATTATGTTATGAAAATTTGATGTATGTTGTTAAATTGCGGGATTTTTTTCAGTTCTGCGCGATGGATATCAACAATGAGAACCATGTGTCCCTGAAATGCGTGAATATGCAATCGTACGTACAGGTAAGCTGACATAACTGAACCTTTATTCGTCTGTGCGAGCCTGTTCTATGTGTATGTCTTGTTTGTTGTTATTTTAGTCATTTGCCCACGTTCAACCCGCTTCTCTCACTTTACTGAATCTTTCTCTTCCCATCTTATTCAACAATAACGGAGTCCGATAGGGGGCAGGCTGATCAGGAGGTGTGGACATCCCCTACCTTGTTCCGGCTCAATATTAAACAAAAAGAAAATCCGAAAAATAGAAAGAGATAAAAGAAACTACAGTGTTCGCGTTAGATGAGGTAGAATGGACTTTTTGTTTAAAATTGCCGTCATCCTTCGCAGACTGGTCATGTACCCTCCCTGTCGTCAGATCGGCATCAATGGCCTGCTGGTCGTTAAACCCTAAGAACTACAAAGTAGCAAATCTCAAAAGGTCGCTTGTCTGAAACGCTATTCAGAAATAAGTTTGTATCGACTCACTAAATGTAGATATAACTTTGCTCTTTTTTTGCAGCTGAATTTGAATGGAATAAGAAAATTCTAATACGAAGCTGTGCGTCATTTTTTTGAGTGGTTTATTTGTGAGATGATTTTTAATTTAAAAAAAAACACGAGAATTTCGGCAAAGAAAAACATTACACAGAATACTCTAATATGGGAGCTTCAGCACGGAAATGGATGACAAAGTAAACCTTGTTTCTGTGTTCTATCTATCTATCTATTTATCTATCTAGCTATCTATTTATCTATCTATCTATCTATCTATCTATCTATCTATCTATCTATCTATCTATCTATCTATCTATCTATCTATCTATATCCCGTAGTCTTGCAGACCATTGGGGCACCACTGATGACTTGGCAACCAGCTCCCTCCATTCCTCTCTGTTCTCTGCCATTCTTAGCGTATCACCCAGCCTCAGTCCTGTCCACTCTGAGATCTTCTCCTCCCATCTTTTCCCTTGTCGTCCTCTCCTTCGTCCTCCTTGCACAGTGTCTTGCAGGAATGTTTTGGCAAGCCCTGCTGAACGCGTGACATGCCCATACCACTTCAGTTTGCGTTTTTTCACTATGGCTAATAGGTCTTCATAGGGCCCGATGGCTTGCCTGATTCTGCTTCACACTTCCTCGTTCGTGATGTGATCTCTGTATGAAATGCCAAGCAGCCTTCGAAAACATCTCATTTCAGTGGCTTGTATCCTCCTTTCAAGGTCTGCTGTGAGGGTCCATGACTCACAGGCATACAAGAACACTGAGATGACTAAGGAGCGCATCGGTCTGATCTTGGAGCAGAGCGTGATGTTTCTGTCCTTCCATATAGTCTTCAATCTTGTCAGTGCTGTTGTTGTCTGCGCAATCCTGGACAGTATTTCTGGTTTTGATTCTTCGTCTGTCACAATGGCTCCTAAGTATTTGAATTTATTAACTGTTTCCAGTTTTTGGCTTCCAATCATGGTGTCAGTGCCAATGCCACTGGTGTTATTTGTCATCAGTTTAGTCTTCTCTGCACTGATTTCCATCCCATACTCAATGGCTGTACTGTACTGTACTTCTCTGTTCCTGCAAGGTCATCAATGTCGTCCGCAAAGCGCAAGTTCGTGATTGTTCTGCCTCCAATACTGACAGTTCCTTCATGATCTTTCAGAGCGTCTGTCATGATTCTTTCCAGGAAGATGTTGAAAAGAGTAAGTGAGAGCAAGCAGCCTTGTCTGACTCCGACTGTAGTCCTAAACCAGTTTCCTATTTTGCCGTTGAAGCAGACTGCGCTAGTGGCCTTGTTGTAAAGGTTTGCTATGACTTTGATCAGGTTGACATTGATGTTGTATAGCTTCATGGTGGACCAAAGGGCTGCATGGCACACCCTGTCAAATGCTTTCTTAAAATCCACAAAGACATGATAGAGGTCTTGCTGGTGCTGGAGGTACTTCTCACATAGAACTCTCAGGTTGAAGATCTGCTCAGTTGTGCTGCGCCCTGGTCTGAAGCCTGCCTGTTCCTCAGCTATGATTTCCTCTGCCTGTGGCTTCAGCCTGTTCAGTAGGATCTTTAACATCTTTGCTTGGGTGGCATATAAGACTGATCGTGCGATAAGTTGCCTTTTTTGGGGAGAGTTTTTATAAGTGATTGGGTCCAACGTGTGGGCCAATCCCCTGACTGCCAGATCTTATTGCAAATTGTTAGTAAGGCGCTTATCATGTCTTCTCCCCCTTCTTGGACTAGCTCTGCAGGAATGTTGTCTGCTCCTGCTGCCTTCCCGTTTTTCAGCCACTTCACTGCAGCCTCTACTTCTTCTCGGAGGATGGGATAGTTACCATTGTTGGCCACGGGTGGGTTGACAAGTATGCCTGGGTCCCCTGTAGCTCGGTGGTTGTACAAATCTGAGGAGTATCTGTCCATCTCTTCAGTTTCTGCCCCACCCGGGTCTGCCCTGGGGGACTTGGGTGGGGTCAGGTATTTTTTAGTTCCCAGGGTCACCCTGGTCAGCCCCACAGGGTGGGTTTTTCTCTCTATTCTGGGGCATGTGTTTCTGTCTACCCTTTGTCCATTCACCTGTATTTGCCTTTTTAAAACTCTCCCTACTGTCTGCACTGCCTGTAGCTCTTGATATTGGATGTGTGTTGCTAAATGGTCTTAGCTTTATTTAGGCCCCATGTGTTAGGTTTATTTAATGTATTTGACCGGCTGGCGACATACATTCAATGTTCTGTTTAGTTGGGTTTTTTTTCACAAGCAGTGCAGGCACGTCCTGAGAAAGCCTTGTTGCTGTCGGGACGTTAAGCAATGTACAATCAATCAATCAATCTTCAGTTTCTGTGTTGCATATGGATTAAAGTACATGCACAGGGCAAAGTGTTTGGTTGATCATGATTCTTTTCTAATTTATAATTTGAATTTGAAACTTACGGTGTCGGGCGTTACCTCTACGGTCATAGTAGTCCCTAAAGTTGAGTACAACAGATGATACAGCTAAAGGTACATAATCACGAAAGCAACATAACCACACGATTATTAATGCATTTGATTTTGCAGAAAATGAGCTTTATCCGTTAAAATGAGTCAAAAACAATAATTTAGCAGGGGACAAAAACAGGCATTGTGATTCCGGTCAAATTCTCCTCTAACTCCCTAAAAAATGTTACAAAAAAAGAAAACAGTTGCTGAATAGTGTTTGAGTTGTGTCAGATATATGCAATCAAATCAAAGTCAGTTTTCAAAATGAGATATGAAATTTCAGCTACGCGTAATGTTTCCTGTCTGACCTTTTGAGAATTGCACGCTGGTACATCTGCTACTCATTTACTCTTCCTGCTGCGAGATCAGCCAAATGTATTCAGACGTAGCGCACACAAGTATTAAACCTTTTAGCTCTAGTGTCCCATTTTTCAAATTTTGGAGGTGTTGCCTAACGACTATGTACCGGTTGTAGGAGATGGATTGATCATGATAATTCAAGGGTATTGCCAGATGAGCTTGGCGCCTGAAGGCGCCAAGCTCATCTGGCACTACCCTTGAATTATCATGATCAGTCCATCTCCAGTGCTGCAGGGTCCCGGGGCTTAAAGGGTTAATGCAAACAAATGGTTGCGTTTCTTTTAAATTATGCTCATAACAGACATGCGGGGACCTTACAAGCGATGCCGCGATTCAGTGTATAATGAAACTGACGGACCCGTCGTACGCTGTACATGGCGTCTGCACCTACTGCTGTAGGGACGACATCTGTGTCAGCGATCGTCTAAAGCAAATGCGGACCACCACGCCGCCACCTACAACGACGACATCAACAACACCAGAAACCACAACTACAACAGAATCCACAGCACTGCCATCTACCACTCCGATGACGACACTACTAGCAACTGACACTCCGCCATCACCTTCACCGCAAACCAGCACCACAGTGAAGCCAGGATTCAACAGTTGTTTCACAACACATTGTCTGCCTGGATCAGACTTTTCTTCCTGTGTCAATGGGGACTGGGCGTGTGCCGGCCAAGAGGTGGGTTTCCTGATATATTTATCTTACGAGCCCGACAACGCTTACCTACATCGTCGACCATAAAGTGTATCAATGAAGGACACCTCAGTAACAACAAAACTAACCACATCATTTGTTGATCTAAAGAAAATGATCCAGAACGTTAAATGATGGTGTTGGTGTGTGGATTTTTATTTAGGATGTTTTTATTATTATTTGCTTGAAAACTAGATAATTATTGGTTCGCGGTCGATAACAAAAGTTGGTCTTGTGTGTATTGGGCTAGTAGTCGTCCGTCCGTCATCCGGGCCGGGAGAAACTTGAACGTTGTCATTTTCTCGGATTCAAACTTGGTCCAAGAATACTTGGTAGCGAGACCTTTCTAAACATGGCTATCCTCGTTCAATAAATGTTTGAACATTTACCCTTCTGATACCAGCCCCTAGCAGTGAGTCAAAGTTTCCATGACGTGCGATTGTGATGTATTTCAGTAACCAATGTTTGAAATGCTCTCCAACCTTTAACTTTGCGCACGGGAGGCTGGTATTTGGCAAAGTGCTCATTTATTATCAGTACTTTCAGAAATCTTCAAAAACTTTTGCCGCAACATGTGCAACGTTTTGCGGTTCCAAATGGACAAATGAAAATAAGTGAAATAGATGCGCTAACATCTGGTATTTCTACATTCAATTTTCGAAATTATGCAACAAGGATTATCCGCAAGCGTTAGCTTGTTCACCTCTTGGCTGGCGACTTTTTGTGCATTCGAAAGTGTGGGGTTTCGAAAAAATGAGATCAGTGCAAAAGTTGACAATGTGGTGCTCTTGGCTTTACATGGAATTTTAATTTATGCTGAACACGTGTGTATGCACATGTTTGTACGTGTATGCGTGCGTGTGTGCGTGCGTTCCTGTGATTATGTTTGCAGTTCTGCGACCTCCACGCATCCTCCATGTCTGGCAGTGAACATCTAAGTATGCGCTGCGCGGATAACTTACATTATGACACGGTAAGGCTGTGTGTGTGTGTGCGTGTGTGTGTGTGTGTGTGTGTGTGTGTGTGTGTGTGTGTGTGTGTGTGTGTGTGCGGTGCATGGCTCTGTGTGTGTGTGTGTGTGTGTGTGTGTGTGTGTGTGTGTGTGTGTGTGTGTGTGTGTGTGTGTGTGTGTGTGTGTGTGTCCCATAAATTAAAATATCAGTACGATTTGTTCATTCTGGTGGTGTATTTATATTTGGACGTTACCAGCTATGTGCAGATACACTCAGCTGCACAGGTCCGCATGATTTCTTCACCAAAGACTGCCACAAGTGTTGCGTGGACAGAAAATGTGTGGATGATGTCGTCACCATCATCAAGACTCCCGCACCCACTACCACAATGACAACACAAGAGACGTCAGCGGAGCCGATTACGACGACCACGCCAACCCCCACCTTGAAACCAGGTCACATACACACACACACACACACACACAGAGAGAGAGAGAGAGAGAGAGAGAGAGAGAGAGAGAGAGAGAGAGAGAGAGAGAGAGAGGTCGTACAATGTGACTGAAGCGGTTAATTTTGACACTTCCGTTGAACTCGTTGGCAATTTATAAAGTATTACGCCATATTATCATAGCATAGAAGTTGAGTGTTCGTATACTAACACCATTCAGCCACACATACTCGCTTACAAACTAGTTCACATGAACATAAATGCCTCTACCATTCTTTGGGTTTTGGACTATCTCACAAAGCGCCCACAGTATGTCAGAATTAGTTCGAATCTAATCTCAGATGTCCTTTTTACCAACACCGGTGCACCACAGTGTCTGTTCTGTCGCCTTTAAATTTTCTTTGTACACAGCAGACTGTAGAGCCACTCATGACGACTGTGTCATGGACAAATACGCTGACGACACGGCACTGACAGGACAGATTACAGATGAGGACGACAAACACTATCGACAAGAGATCGACGACTTTGTGAGTGGTGCGATAAAACTATCTTGAATTACATGTTGGCAAAACAAGAAAGATGGTCATAGATTTCAGGAAAAACAAACATCATCCCGATCCTGTTGTCATCAAGGAAACAGAAGTTGAGTGTGTAGAATCCTACAAGTATTTAGGTGTTCCTTTTGACAACGCGATCAACTGGAAACAAAACACAGAGGCTATTGTGAAAAAAGCGCATACCCGTCTTTAACGTTTGAAAAACTCAGATCATTTAATGTAAGCACTCAGCTTTTACTGATGTTTTACTGCTCCAGTAGTGTTAGCGTTCTAACTTTTGGACTGCCGTGCTGGGGTAGAAATGTATGTAAAAGAGATCAAGATCGTCTTAACAAAGTAATCAGGAAAGCGGGTGGGGTGATTGGTAGAGCACAAGATACTTTGGACACACTGTACAACAGACGGATTACGAACAAATTGGCTGACATTCTTGATGACAAAACACATCCACTTAGATATGAATTTGACAGCTGAGACGTATCGAACGAAGTGGCAGACTTCGAGTACCCAAAAGTAGTACATCACGTTACGCCTACTCTTTTGTCCCTCAGGTTGTTGCTCTTTTCAACAGTAATATCAGTAGATAGTGTCGGTCAACATTCTTTAGTTCTTTAGTACTATCCCATTCAGTATTTCACTTCAACATTGCTGACATCCGAAGCACAGGGGTCATAAACCATAAGTGTTTCTGATGCCAACTGAGAGTTATGGGTTATTTAATTAATTCAATGAGGGAATGATGATGTCATGTGTTGTATGGGCAGACAGTGAATTTCGCCCATAAGGGATTAATAAAGTATTATTTATTGTATTGTATTGTATTGTATTGTATTGTATTGTATTGTATTGTATTGTATTGTATTGTATTGTATTGTATTGTATTGTACTAGCTGTCACAGCTGACACTGTTTGAATCACAGTCACCGTGCGCCGCGCGCAAATTGTCTAGGAATCAAACAGCCGCGAGATCTGTCTAGAAATTATAGTACACTAAATGCCAAAACAAGACCAAGGTTGAGCGGTCGATAGTTTGTATTAGATGGCATCTTTAGACATGACATTAACTGTTTGCAAACCTTTCTTAATTATTTGTATACCCAGCAAATGACATCTACCCCCAAAACATATGGTTCAAGAAAGATTGCAAAAAACAGTTTCCTTCACTGTTGTCTGTAAAGGGCAAGAACAAAATTTGATGGTTTAATTGTCAACTGCTTGCTGCTAAGTGTACGCCCACTGCAGTAGTCTTCAACTTTGAGACTCAAACCCAAAGTTGACATTAACGGCTGTAGGTTAGGTAATATTCACAATACCAAATTGTCACGTGCTAGATCTGAGCCTTAAGTATCGCCCAGGCACTTATCTCAAAATCGACATTTTCTACATAGACCACTCTTCTTTGACGCCATTCTGGCTCACGTGCTAGCAAAAGTGAAACCACCCTTGTTATGGCCAGTGGTCCATTCGTCTTCCATGACTTTAACGTTGGCATTTTCTTGGAGACTATATTGAAGGCTCTGACCTTAAACTTGGCCCAAGAATACTTCGTCGCAAGATCCTTTATATTCCTACTAATTTCAGTGACATCTTTCAGATTTCAAGAACATGGAGGGGAGGGGGGAGGGGGAGGAGGCTGGAGAAATAAGTTGAATAAAACTGATTGGACAAAAAAATAGAGTCTGTAAAATTCTACTTCAAATTCACACTTGGTATAGGGAAACCAGTTGGTGGACCATCCTATCTATATTAATCTAGATGACGCTTCTGCAAGGTCAAAGGTCACAAGAGGTCGGCAGAGTTCAAAAATGCATATTTTGGGTTGTTTAATCATCACTTTTCAAACGTTTTAATCACATCTAGCACAAAGGTAGCTGATGTTAAAGCGATCTGCTCCATGTCTTTGATTGCTGACATTCGCCGATACAACGCGTAGTCAATGCTGTCTTGCCTCAACAAAGACTATTCTACCTTCTTTCACAGAGTATGTAGCCAATGCTGTCTTGCCTCAACAAAGACTATTCTACCTTCTTTCACAGAGTATGTAGCCAATGCTGTCTTGCCTCAACAAAGACTATTCTACCTTCTTTCACAGAGTATGTAGCCAATGCTGTCTTGCCTCAACAAAGACTATTTTACCTTCTTTTCACAGAGTATGTAGTAGGCACACGTAACGGAAGGAACTCTCCTGCGTACACAGGAGAAGAAGAGCAGAACGATCTTTCATTTTACGAGAATCAAAACTACTTGATTTAAGTTAACCCTTTTGTCCAGTATTATTATCAGTTCCACTGATATGCGTATAACATGTACTGCACAGACAGAGAGAGAGAGAGAGAGAGAGAGAGAGAGAGAGAGAGAGAGAATCGATTTTCAGATGGGACAGGGAGAATTAACCCTTTCAGCGCCAACACCCTACAGCAGGAGCTTGATTGACCATGATAATTCGAGTAGTGCCAGATTAGCTTGGCGCCAAGCTAATCTGGCACTACCCTCGAATTATCATGGTCAATCCACCTCCTGCAAGTGGTACACAGTCGTTAAGTAACACTTCCAAAATTCGGGAAATGCGCCCATGGCAATAAAAGGATTAATTCTACCTCGGTGAGAATGCGTCATGTTTTTATGAATGGCCCCCGATCGTAATAGAAAATGAGATAGTACCTAATTTCACCATAACCACCTGTCATCATTTAACGTGTGCCCCCTCAAGATGAGAGAGAGAGAGGGGGGGAAGTGTCATGAGTGTAATTATTGCTCCCCGCCCCCGCCCCCCCCCCCCCACCCCCCACTCCCCTGCAACAATTGCAACAGTTAGGTGTTAGGTCTAAACTGCCCTGCAAAACGTTGCCATTGTTGCACTTCTGTAGCACCTGCAACATTCTGCGGTTCTGTGCCCAACCGCAAAATGGTGTTGCAACGTGTTCAACATTTTACGATTCCGTAGCCCCTGCAGACTACAGAATTTAAGGGTACCATAAGCTACCCATAGTAATTTCAGGCTAACCATAGTAATTTCAGTCTGGTTTTCAATTTCACCAGTGTATCATGTGTGATTGATTGATTAAATACTCCAGCCAGCAGTTATGTTGTTGTCTGTTTCAGCTAATCTTAGCATTGGCACTAATTTGTAGAGTGTATGTAGGCTGTGAACCCCTTTCAGACACATCACATCATTATTAACCACCCTAAACCATTTCATCCTCGTATGTGTATGAAATGCTGATCCAATAGCTATACATGGCATGAAGTGCGCAAAAATCGAAACAATCTCCATTAATTCGCTCCCCTGAAAAGGACAATTTTCCAGTACTCAGTCAAGGAGTCTCTCCCCAACACTGTTGTATGTCCGTGTTGTGAGGAACTTTCTGCTACTAGGAAATTGTTACCTTCAATCTTGTTCCACTGTAATTGTTCTATCAACTGATTTGTCCCTGCAGCCAACATCATAACTGCAGTTCACAAGCTGCATTAATGTGCAGCTGTTGTATGTGGTTATATATATATATATATATATATATATATATATATATATATATATATATATATATATATATATATATATATATATATATATATATATATATATATATATATATATATATATATATATATTCTTTACTTTTAACAAAGGCGTCGCCCAAAGCCAAAAAATGCACTGAATCAGATTAGCTCCAAGGCTCCAAGGGACGTGATTTTTCATTCAATTCTGAGAATGCTGTGCTAATGCCATGGAACTCCAGGCTAATAAACTTGCATTGTGTCATCAGGACATCAGCTGCCCTTTTTGTGACTGCATCGCTCACTAGATCTTTTGAGCCTTCCGCTGAACACCTACTACATAAAGCAGTAGGGACTACCCCCAGGCGCCCCGCCATCCGCTGGAGAATATCCAGTCCTCCCCCCGAGGTGGGGATGCTAGAAAATATTCCCAAACAGATATTGGTCGTAGGCGGCAAAAACTTTAAATCTACTCAGCAGGTCCAATATCTGTTTGGGAATATTTTCTAGCATCCCCACCCCCACCCCCCTCCCCCCCGTCTTCTCGTTAGATATTTTTGCAAGAGTTTTCACACGCACCCTCATCCCCTCTCTCTTCTCCTCCCCCCCCCCCCCCCTTCCCCTCTCCGTTTGATATCTGGATGTAAGATCTAGCGAGTTGAAGGTCCCGAACAAAAAGTTGGAGCCGCCCCCCCCCCCTCCCCCTCCCCCTTCCGTCTTCTTATTAGATATTTTTGCAAGAGTTTTCACACGCACCCGCCACCCCACCCCCTCCCCCACCTCATCCCCTCTCTCTTCTCCTTCCTCCCCCCCCCCCTCCCCCTTCCCCGATTGTTTGATATTTTGTCGAGAGACTCCCCTCCCCAACCCCCTCACACTCCCCCCCCCCCCCTTTGTTTTATTTTTCAGCCACTGGATGTAAGATCTAGCGGGTTGAAGGTCCCGAACAAAAAGTTGTTGGACCCCCCCCCCCCCCCCCAAGTAACTGATCCGCCCCTGCCTGTAGGAGATTAACCCGTTTCTTCAATCTGCCACTGACACAAGCTTCAAACGATCTGAGAATCTTAGCAGTCCTAAGCAAAGTGCCTTTGACGGAACTTTAATTTCATTGCAACTTGCAGATTGTTGACTGTGTAGCGTGTGCTGCTGACCCAAACCGTCAACTACGTAAAGAAATTAAATGCAGCAGCACTGTATACTACTTTATTTCTAATTTGTTGTTGTTGGTGGTGGTAATGCAGCCACGGACTGCCGCAATTTTCAGCCTGACGACTGGTGTAACGGAATTACCAGTCTGTGTAGCGACAGCCACATCGCTCAGCTCTGTCCAAAAACCTGTCACGCGTGTGGTGAGTAGTTGTTTTTTTTTTTTTTAATTTGCGTCTTGCATGTTTGGCTGAACACATCGACTACAATCGCTGTCGACAGCGAAAGTGTTAACTCATTCGAGACGTGCCGCCTCCGGATACGCGGCATAAGCCGCGTATCCGGAGGCGGCACGTCTAGAATGAGTTAAATATGCATATATGAAGGTTTTAAAAAGTCATGTCCACGGACAGTGAAGTGTAAGAAAAGCGACACAAGCAACAAATAATAAAATAGAACCGCCAGGATTCAAACTAGCCACTGTAATTTCAACACCCACAATACAGACATTAATTACGCCTGACCTCTCGTTACTCACAATAAATCACAAGCGCTCAATTGCATCTGAAAACGAGTGATTTACTTTGCATCACGGGAGGTGAGGCATAATTTATTTTATTTACACAATACTTTTTTTAAAGGGTTTTAAGCTCAGAATCGACATATTCTTTTCTCTTCCAAGTAGTGCGTTGTCACAACAGGGTCTTCTTTTTCTTCTTCTTGTGCCCTCGCTCATCAAAATGACCAGCAGCAGCACACACGCAAAATTAAATGAAATTTTTAAAAAATAAAAGATGACGAAAAAGATTATTACCATTTCTGATTGATGGGAGGAGTGGTAGTGGGTGGGTTGAAAGGTATTTTGGCTCAACTGCTGTTTTGGTGCATCCTGCTAGGCGTGCCTGGGTCGCTCTTACTTCCGTTGATTCCGCCTCAGTAGCTGATCGTTACTGATGTGGCGTTGCAACGAAACAGTCAAAACGTCAGAAAGATATCACAATATGGCCCTTCCTGGCCAATATAAAATATATAAACCCCGAGCAACATCGTCCCACATCTGAGTCAAAGTATATCGACCGAGCCGTCAGGCCAGGCCCATATACTTTGACAAAGATGTGACATCATGCTCCGAGGGGTTTATGTATTTCCTATTCGCCAGAAGGGCCATGAAGTCACACGGTGAACGCCATCATAGATTCAGTAGAATCAGGCGAAATACGAATCAGTTACTGTCGGCAAGAATACAAAAAAACATGCAACTGTATAATATGCTACAGATTATTATATGTAAGTGTTTTGCCTGTGAAAGTTTGATGGAAGCTGGCATCACTAGTTTTGTCTTTATGCGGCAAAGCATGCAACAAAAGGTGCTGCCTGAGATGTCTGCATCAAGAAAGAAAGGCAGACACAGGGCACGTGCAGGAATAGCTTGTTTAATGAACTTAAAGCCTCTTGTGAACAGGAACTAGTAACAATAGTCAGCAATAAACTGGTATAATGAGAAAAAAATGAGATCTCCTTCTGACCACATTAATTCCTTTGAAAGAAAGAGAGAAACACAGTTCATATGTAATATTTTTGTTATTTCACCAGATGTTGTTTCCTGTGTTGACACATATGATGGCAACTGCAGCGAGGATTTTGCCGACAGATGCTCTGAGAATCCTATTCAATTTATCTGTCAAAAGACTTGCGGAATCTGTGGTAAGCTTTAAACAATAATCCCTTAACATAAGGTGTATATAAGCGTAAAGCTTAAATAATCTGGAGCGATGTTGTTTTATTTATCAGCAGTTAAAGCAGCAAAAACATGCAATACTCTGGCAGTAACTGTAACATCTGCTTTTATTTTCAACATGTGTACGTCCATAACAGATAGGAAACTTTCTCCTCGTACTGATCGATCCATTGTATTGAGCTGTGTGAATCAGGATTAATCGTGGATAACCCTTAACGATTCGAACGGACAGATTACCTTCCCTTTCCCTAACAACATCCCCACCCCCAACCCCACAACCCCCACCCACCCACCCTCCCACCACCCACCCCACCTCCCAACCACCCCCCCCCCCCTCCCCCACCCTCCCCCTAAAAATAAAATACAGTGTACTCCGCTTATAACAAAGTCGGATATAACAAAAGTCGGATATAATGACACTTGTTCAGACGTCTCGACAGCACTCTTTCTATGTAAATTATTCCGCTTATAACAAATTTCGGACATAACAACAAGAAAAATTGGTTCCCCCGCCGATTTGTCAATATCCGGTCAGCATGTTCAAATGGTACTACGTCTGTTATGTCCGTGGACTGTGTTGCAGACTGTAGCGATATATACCAAAGCTGTGAAGCCGACTATAGTGATGATTGCTCCAGTGCCGTGGTTCGACAAATGTGTCCGCGGACCTGCCGCGCCTGTCACGGTCAGTTGTATATTATACATGGTTCTGATTTTACACGTATTACACTTAATAACTCCCCTCTACTTGCAGCCACCGGTACTGTTTAAGATTCTGCTTACAGGCACCAGTACTGTAAACAATACTGTGGCTGCATACACAAGGGGGTTAACCCGTTTAACCCCGCGGCCGCATTTCCCAAAGTTTGGTGTTATTACCTGTAGACTTTGTACCAGTTGCAGGAGATGGGTTGACCATGATAATTCAAGGGAAGGGTAGTGCCAGATGAGCTTTACCGCCTTAGGCGCCAAGCTAATTGGGCGCTACCCTTGAATTATCATGGTCAATCCATCTCTCTCTCTAACTCTCTCTCTCTCTCTCTCTCTCTCCTCTCTCTCTCTCTCTCTCTCTCTCTCTCTCTCTCTCTCTCTCTCTCTCTCTCTCTCTCTCTCTCTCTCTCTCTCTCTCTCTCTCCTTTAGGTCCACTGCTCGTGCAACCCTGCCATCTGTGCGGTCTAGCTTTGCCCACCAGCCTCGGCTGCGGCCAACTATGTGTGACGACCCCCTGCAATACGGACCCTCCATGCCGCTCTAGGAGGCTTGCACCGTAACGGTCACCTGCCCATTGAACTCAGCTGTAAAGTACCCCTCCTCCCCACCCCACATTATCCTCCCCAGTCAATGACCTCTCAGCGTGTTTCCTACCCCGTGGCCCCTTCCCCCAAATTTTCCTGTGATCCTGCCACTTGGAGTGTTGCTTTCCCTGAGCCATCTGTTGCCCCTAGCCATGGTCGGTCCGGCTACATCACCTGTCCAGAGTTTCAGGGGCGGCACTATGAGACCCTCGTCTGAGTGAATTTCAGTGTGAACCCACCCTGGTTGCCTTACTCGATTCTGTTCAGTGGATCGATGGGGACAAACAGTGTGGTCTACCCATCGTCCCTTGACTGAGTGAAGTAACATTCTAAACCCACGCTCACTGTCTTCCTTGATTCGTTCTGGCGGATCGACGGAGACAGTCTGCGCGGCGTACCATGGTGTGTAAATGTCGTATTTATAAGTCCATGAGTTGTCTCCCTCGCTTCTCTGCTGTGAATCGACGGAGCCAACCAGTGTGGCACTAACCTTCACTCTCATATATTGCCAACACTCATTAGATGGAGCAACACACCGTGATCATTTTATGAAATCTGAATCTGACAAACTGGTAAACTGTTTAGTGTCCGACATTGAATATATAGAGTATTAATCGATTAGCCCTTTGGATTTGAACATGCTGACACGAATTTACTTCTGTGAATAGTGAGTACGATCATTATCTTCCTGCATTTTCTTTTTCTATCAAAACTGAGGTAACAGACTCATTTTGTTATAGCGAAGGAGCCTATGTATTTATCGTATATTATACGGTCTACGCCCAGTGAGTCATTTCATTCGCTTTTCAGAACGTAACGATACATTATTTCCCCTACTTGGGACGTGACGCTACGGAGCCAGTATATATATATATATATCGCAGATACGGTATATTATCAGTGACTCTTTCGCCTACTGAACGTAACGACACTTTATTTCCCCGACGTGGGGCGTGACGTTGCCTGCAGAGAAAGCGACAGAGCTGAACTTTCAGCTCTGTAGTTTCTCCTGGGTTTTGTTTAACTTTGTTAGCGTTCATAAGCATTCATTTGTTCTTATTTGACTTCCGCTCACATTTCCCCCCCCCCCCCCCCCCACTTGTTCATTCATCATGCCTGCCTGTAGCCCACCTGTACCCCAGTGTTCGCTGCAAAGGCAAGATTGACGGATAGGGCATCTTAACATTTATCATTTATACAACAAAGTGCCCGACGTACTGTTTTACTTTCACAACCCCAACCCTTTCATGTATTTGGATTTACGGAGTCTAGACTCAGAGAACATATTAGTGACGACTCGATCTCCATTCATAACTATGCTATATTCCGTAGAGATGCATCATCCCCCTGTCATACCGGTATAGTTGTGTACCTTCATAAGTCTATCCGCCAATACGTACCCGCCGCATGGATTTAGAGTCTAGTCACGTGGAAAGTTTATTCTTTGAATTGAAATGTGACAAATCTTCTCCCACAATTATCGGATTTATTTATCGCACCCCTTCAGCCACATTCTCATGGTATGATGGTTTAGTCACCATGATGGATAAGGTGCAACTACGTAACGACAAAGACATACACCTTCTAGGCGATTTTAATATTGACCTTCTCAAGACTGGTCATGCGGGGTGGAATTACACCACATCATTATTTGGCCTGCAACAAATGGTTCGGTTTCTTTGTCATCCGCCACATCTACACTACAAATATATCTGCTGTCAAGAACGTCCATGTGCCGAATGTAGCCATTAGTGATCACTTTCCTACTTGTTTTAATCTTTCAGTTAAACGTGATAAACCCCAGCACAAACAACACACTACTATCACCTACAGGTCTTACAAAAAGTTCAACTCTGATGACTTTCTTCCTGACCTATCTAACACGCCCTTTCACCTTATTTATAACACTAATGATCCCAATGAAGACCTAGCGCTTTGGTACAAGCTGTTTCTTTGGGTCCTAGATAAATATGCCCCACTAAGGACTAAACGAATTAAACACCCTACCCTTCCGCCTTGGTTGTCCAAGGACATCATTCACGCAATGAAACTAAGAGATGATTTTAAACGACAGAAAAAACTAGCATTTAAAAACAACGTAATTTTGTAAAATCCTTAGTTAGAAAAGCCCAGAAAGCACTTGCAGAACAAGTTATCACAGAGGGTAAAGGTACCCGAAGTGTCTGGAATGCAATCAATTTGTTTACAAAGCGGAAAAGTTCCATCCATGCTGCTACCTCTCTAGGCATGGATCCAGACGAATTTAATTCCCATTTTTTAAATATAGCTGAGTCTCTTGTACAGTCTTTTTTCACTAGTAGTGATAGTTACAGTTGTTCTGCTAAACTGCGCACACACTGTGAGTCTGCAGCAGGTGCGTCCTTCCCCATACCTCTTATGACAGTGTTTGAAGTTCGTAAATATATTTCTACTCTAACCAGTAAATCGTGTGGCCTGGATGGAATTAACAACATGGTACTGAAATTGTCACTTCCATACACAGCTGAAACCTTGACATTTATATTCAACCTTTCTATCACGCAACATATTTTTTCCAGATGCCATGAAAGATGCTAAAGTTATCCCCATTCCCAAATGTAAAGATCCCAAAAGTCCAAACGGTTTCCGTCCTATTTCAGTGTTAAAAATATTATCGAAGCCAATCGAAAGACACGTTCACAAGCACCTTCTCCACTTCTTGGAGAATCAACGCCTACTTATAATTATCTCTTCAGTCCGGATTTAGACCTAAACACTCGTGTCATACTGCACTCGTTCACATTGTCGACTCTTGGCTCTCATCAATAAACGATTCCAAATTAAATGGTGCAGTTTTTCTGGACCTAACCAAAGCATTTGATTTAGTCGATCACAACATTTTTTTAAAGAACCTTTCAGTATATAAGCTTGATTCAAACTCTATAGCGTTTTTCTCCTCCTACCTAAGTAACCGCCGACAGAAGGTGTACTCGAACGGAAGGTATTCGAAAGAAGGTATAATGAGGCACGGAGTTCCCCAAGGATCTATTCTAGGGCCTCTTTTATTTTCTTTATTCATCAATGACTGCCTCTTTCCATCTCAAATCCTGAGGTAAAATGTGAACTCTTTGCTGACGATTCAACGCTGCATACATCAGACAATCGTGTCGCGCCGCTTAATTGTATCCTCCAGCAAAGTCTTGATGAAGTGTCAGATTGGTGTAAGCGAAATCGCATGCTACTCAGTACTTCTAAAACCAAAATCATTTTGATAACAAGCCGCCAAAAGCATCAGCTACATCCTGCCCCTCTGATACTTTCACTTGGCGATAAACCTATCCAACAGGTGTCCAAGCACGGCCTACTAGGAGTTGCAATTGACGACCAACTCAAATGATGGTCGCATATCGATAGTTTGTGCAAAACCTTGTCCAGGAATGTCTTTCTGCTCTCTAAACTTAGACATATTCTTAGTACAAATTGTTTTACATTGTTCTTTCACGCACACATTAAGAGCCACTGTGACTATGCATTCTCTTTGTGGAACATTATATTTAAAAAATCAACTCGCTGTATCGTCGTTCAGTTAAAATAATTATTCCAAACCCTACTTCCACAGACGAAAAAATAAAATCCTTTGGCCTGCTTCCACTGAAGGAACAACTCAAATTTAACAACTGCGTCCTCGTGCACAAAATATTTCATTGTCAAGTCCCCGAATATCTGTGCACACTATTTCACTTCAGCCCTAGGCATCAGCTGCACACGAGACATGGCTTGCTTCATGTACCCCGCCCCAGGATAGATGTCTACAAGTCAAGCCTTTTATTTTCAGGTAGTTTTGTCTGGAACTCATTGCCTTTAAACAATAAATCGTGTTCATGTAAAATCCATTTTAAACGTGCTTTGCACACGCACTTCCATTCAGCCTGACTTCACAGTTTGCCATAAAAGAGTATTCCTGCTGATAACACGTGACCGTCAAATAATTTCTCTTTCTCCTTACATTTGCTAAGTGGTATTCTTTTGTCTTGTCGGTGTCGCTATACGCTCTTGGTGCTGCTGATTCTTTGACACTGTCTTAGCTGAGTATAATATTAATGCTATGCACTCATTTATTTCCCTTGCTTTTTGTATTGGTGGCAGTTACAAATTCTCCAATGCCATTTTTTTCTCCTTTCATTAATTCACCTATTGCGTTTTTTCCCGTAGTTTTACTTCCTCTTCTTTTTCTTTTTCTTCTTCTTCTTCTTATTGTTATTATTGTTGTTATTATTTGCATGCTATGTTTATTTTCCTGTTATGTTGTTTTGTTTACAGGACAGCTTGTAAGACGGGCATTGAGTTGCCTAATAGCTTTATCCTGAATAAAAAAGATTCATCATCTCTCTCTCTCTCTCTCTCTCTCTCTCTCTCTCTCTCTCTCTCTCTCTCTCTCTCTCTCTCTCTCTCTCTCTCTCTCTCTCTCTCTCTCAAAATCCATTACGAAATTGGCATTTTTATGTTCATTAGCCATTAACTACCACGGACAACACTGAGTCTGTTTTGAACTTTGACACACTGTGCCCTGAAGATGGCATTGCCATTATAGAGGTTGTCTTCTGGAAACTATACACTAGAGTTAAGAAGACAGATCGGCCATGGGTGGCAGTGCTGACTAGATGACGCCAAAGTTTTCAACGCAGACACAAAGCAGCGCTTGATTTTTTTTTTTTTTAAAGGGAACACACAAGATACGTGTTTTGTTTTATATTTTTTAAAGAACACGGTATGGTTTCAATATATACAGATAGGCGGGTAAACAACAGATCTTAGAGGTTATTGCTTCTTTAATCTATGTATGTCTGCTGAGACGTTTACTGTTGCCTTTTTCAGAGTTAACCCGTACTTCCATCAGTACAACAGGTGCGAAGCCCACCACTACAACAGGTATGGCAAGTCGAGTTAAACGGCGTCACATGGTGGTATCATACATTCGTAGAAGTGTTAGCTTTGTGCCATACAATTTAAGTGGGCTGTCATAGGAAAGCAACCAAGCAAGCAAAGAAGAGCACTCACAACAACCGTATAGTTCAAGGGTGGTGCCAGAATAGCTTGGCGCCTATAGGCGCCAAGCTATTCTGGCACCACCCTTGAACTATCATGGAAGAATTAAAACAAAAGAAACACAATATCAATGTCTCTGTCAGACATAAGCCACAATGGTGCATGATATTACTGCTTGCTTGCTTTAACCTTCTGGTCGTCGGTAGCGCTTTTTGTTGAAATGATTCCTGCAGGAATCCTCGCGACAAAAAGCGCCACCGACAGCCAGAGGGTTAATCATGGTATCTGTCTGTGTTTATTTTCTGACATATTGCCTATTATTGTTCACTTTCTATGTAAACCATCTATAACTGAAGATCACTGTCACCAGACAAACACAGTAAAAGACACGACGATGTCGGAAGGTGAAAAAGACAGAAAGAAAGAAACACACACCCAATAACAGAATAGAAACAGTGAGTCCTTCCAGCAAAGGCAATAGGCGCTGTTCGGAAATCATGAGTAGGTCAAAATTGCACTTTTCGACGTGGACAGCGGATTAACCCATTTAGCCCCGACACCCTACAGCAAGTGACGGATCGACCATGATAATTCAAGGGTAGTGCTAGATTAGCTTGGCGCCATCAGGCGCCAAGCTAATCTGGCACTACCCTTGAATTATCATGGTCGATCCGTCTCCTGGAACTGATAGATTGTTGTAAAGTGACACCTCTGAAATTTGGGAAAGGCGGCCTTGGAGCTAAATGGGTTAAATGCACGGACAAACAGGCGAATGTCCGGGTTTTAACTCCACTCTTTGCGTCAATAACACGTCGCAGTTGTTTTTTTTTTTTTTTTTTGTTGTTGTTTTTTTTTACCTGCATGAGATTTTTTGTGGCCCATTTGGACTGACTCCTACCAAAAACACCACTCGTCACACAGAGCACACACATTGCATGGTATGTATACGTGACGCATCCTAATGTTGACACGAAATTGTATTCCGAATTCGCTTTGTCCCACACGCCTATTAAGCGGACGCACATGATTTTGGCCAGCATATCTAAAAAAGGTCTGTGATATCATGGCTTGACCGTAACACACACACACACACACACGCACGCACGCACGCACGCACGCACACACACACACACACACACACACACACTACATACACACACACAACAACAACAACAATTTTACTGTTTCCGATTATTCCAGATATATCGCATTGCTTTTGCTTGTCAAGCACTAGAGAACAACATAATTTTACCGAACTGTCAGCGTGAACTTGCATACACTTAAACAAAACGATCGCTGTTTAGTCGGCGGTTGGGGGGGGGGGGGGGTCTGTGTAAAATACATGTATTTCGTTTGCCAACTCTGCAGAGGTAGACACGACAACAACACGGCCAACTACACCGCCTACAACACTGCCTACAACACTGCCTACAACTCAGTCTGCAACACTTGCTCCGGGAGGTGAGTCAAGATGCCCAACACATCTGTGGAACACGCCAAAATGACTCACATGACAGTTTATCCCAAAAGCCAGATCGACACGGGATTACTCTGGCGTACGCTGACGTGACTCCAACTCTACCTAGCGTTAGTCATTTCGGTGGGCTATTCTCTCCATGCGTAACTGCCGCGCCACAACGATACTGGGTCAGCCTGGTGTGCGCCTAAGTGACTCCGTGTTTGCCTAGCAACAGTCATTTTGCGTTACTCCCCTCGCACAAAACTGCAACGACAAAGTGACCCCGGGTCAACCTTTGTACGTCAAAGAGACCCCGGGTCGGTTTGGTGTGTAAGTCACTACGGCATACTACACCTGTTGCTTTAACGCTTTGTACCCCAAGACCGAAATCCCCAAATTTTCCCATTGTCCTCTGAAGACCGTTGCAGTGCAGTGCAAGACACAGATCGACCATGATAGTTCAAGGGTGATGTTATAATAGCTTGGCACCCATAAGCGCCAAGCTATTCTGGCATCACCCTTCAACTGTCATGGTCGATCCATATCTTGCTGCGGTGTGTCTGGGGTAGAATGAGTTAAATTAGTGGTGAAATAGTCGTTGTTCATAAATCAGAAGTAGAACAAAACTGCACGTGTTTCGACGCCGGAAAACAGCGGACTAAATTTCCGAACAAACATGCGATATCGCACGTTTTTCCGGGCTTTCAGTTCACTGCTTTCGTCGAAAAGCGAGCAGTTCTGACCTACTTCTGATTTAGGTAAAAGGTCTGCAGGTTTTTCATATCCTATAGTGTTCCGCTTACGGAGTAAGCTGAACTACCTGCAAAGTACATGACTTTTTTTTTTTCCATTGATCATTCGAAAACGAACGTGCCCATAATTGTATATGCTCCATAATAGCATTAACCCCTGCACTGCCGGAGCAAAAAGGAAGCACGTCCAAGTGCAAAAGGCATAGATCGTCATGAGCCCCCGCAGCCGCACAAGGTTAACTCATTCTACCCCAGACACACCACACCAAGTAAATGATCGACCATGATAGTTCAAGGGTGATGCCAGAATAGCTTGGCGCCTATGGGCGCCAAGCTATTCTGGCATCACCCTTGAACTATCATGGTCGATCCGTGTCCTGCACTGCAATGCAGTCTTCAGAGGGCAACGACAAAATTTGGGGATTTCGGTGTTGGGGGTAGAATGAGTTAATTAACTGACAGTGATATGCGATGGTTCCGGAGACACCATTTCCAGCGGGTGGCAGGGAACGTGTTAAAATGTAGGGAATGGGAGAGATCCGCAGTATCTCGGACCGTCCTTGCTACAGTAGAACCAGTCCTTTTTTGGGCCAAAGTATCTCGGACCGTCCTTGCTACAGTAGAACCAGGCCTTTTTTGGGCCAAAGTATCTCGGACCGTCCTTGCTACAGTAGAACCAGTCCTTTTTTGGGCCAAAGTATCTCGGACCGTCCTTGCTACAGTAGAACCAGGCCTTTTTTGGGGCCAAAGCGGTCTGGAAAGACAGGCGCTTTTTCAAGAGAAGCCTTCAACGGCAAAACGAGTCACTGTTGTGGAAGACCATCATTTAGGTGGCTACATCCACCTGAATGGTGGTCATTAATGACAAGCTATCTTTCATAAGGTTGGTCGCTCAAAAGCTGACTCTACTGCACGACAGTGTAAGATACTCGGGAAGACGTATTAGAGGGCGGGGACAACAGCTTAACCGTTTGGCTGTCGGTAGCGGGGTTTTTTTTTTGCGATGATTCCTGTAGGGGTCATGAAAAAAATATATATACCAACAGCCAAGGAGCTAGAGTCCCTCCGAGCGCAAAGGTCCTATGGAACTAAACTGAACTGCCCATGCTATGGCGTCTGTTTCTTGAATTATTCGTTCGTGTTTTAAAGGCAGGTGTTACGAGTGTAGCGGTCTACAATGCCTGCTGAGCCCCGACGGCAAACAGTGCGACTTGGGCAGACCGAACTGCCTGACCACAGTCAATGATTCGGGCAACGCACGCCAGATCACAAGAAGGTATGCTGATCATGTTTACCCATCCACACACTACGGCTCAGAGACAGTTTTGTTGTTGTTGTTATTGTTTGGTTGGTTTCTTTGTTGTTGTTTTTTGTTTGTTTGTTGTTGTGGGGTTTTTGTCTACTGTATTGAAAATACGGTAGACTTTAAAATGGGACTGGTCGGAGCGCATTCCGGAGCATGCACATGACGTTTTTGGCTTGCGGGGCAGAAATTCTGGCAAAGAAGTAACAAGATAAAAATGACGTCACGTCTAGCTACGCAAACCTTGCTAGAGAACATCTTTTTTTCGTCAAAGCGCTGTGTGTGTGTGTGTGTGTGTGTGTGTGTGTGTGTGTGTGTGTGTGTGTGTGTATGTGTGCGTGCGTGCGTGCGTGCGTGCGTGCGTGCGTGCGTGCGTGCGTTCGTGCGTGCTTGCGTGCGTGCGTATGTGTGTGTGTGTGTGTGTGTGTGACAGCGACTAGACCCCGCGTTTGAGGACGGACAAGCTTAAAATTTTAGGATATTGTCCCTAAAAGAAGGGTTTGTTTTTTTTTTGTATGAAGATGCTCATTGGCGAGAAAATGGCCCGTTTCATCAAAACCGGTCAATCCATATAGGACTTCGTAATTTTTCTTATTTTTACTAGATATTTTGCATATAGCTAGATAAAAGGGACATATTGAAGGAGTTCGTTAACCAGCAGTGTACCTCTAGAATTGTTTGTGTGATAATTTTTTTTAATATATTTTGGGGATTAATTTCACGAATTATATGGGTTAATCTTTTTAAAAAAATTAATCTTTTTTACGAAAATAAATATTCTTCTCATTAATAACCGCATGATTTTTCGTATACGGTATTTACATAAGCCTACAGTTTGTCTCGGCTGTCGGGTTCGATTAGGTCAATTGTGACCAGTATGCCCTCGTTATGAAAATCAGACAATTTTCTGCCGGCACCACTTTTTCGAAGTCATTTGTAAAAGAGCTAACATAACTTTAATTTTTCTTTTACGAAAAACACTATCTTCTCATTAAAACCCGCATAATTGTTCATAAACAGTGTTTGCATAAGCTTGCTGTTTTTCACGGCCCTGGTGTAGGATAAGGTCAAATTGGGACCTTTAAGCCCTAGGCGTGAAAATCAGCAACAAAACTGCAAAGTTGTTCCTCTGATACGTCAAATGTTAGTACTGCGATGAGTGACGTATAACATAGAGTCGTCACTATAATACGACGTCGTGGGACTAATGATGCCATGACGTGAAGCTTGAAGAGACGTCATTTCGCTGCTCGTGCTATTATTCTTCTTTAGAATAGCTATACTATGCTAGTCCACGGAATTGAATGTTACTAAAAGATAAACGCATCTGAGCTCCAAACAATACGGTAGACTTTGGGATGAAATCCTCATCTTGTTTTGCTTTTGCTTTGTTTTGTTGAAACACGATATTTTCAATGTAATACATTGAAAATCTCCATTTAAAAAAAAAAAAAAAAAAAAAAAAAAAAAAAAAAAAACAGACTGGGCAAAATAGTCTCCGATAAAATGTAGATGTTAAGGCGGCTTACCGCGAACGACTCATGTGTCAGTATGTACGTAGACTTGTTTAGCTCGACACGTAAACAGACAAGTCGCTGCTCCACATCAGCAGACAGCGAGGTGTCGTTTCTAACCAAAGATTCAAACTTAATTTCAACAGTAAACGATCCCCTTAAAAAGTGTCAAAACATAATTCTTATGTCCAACGCTGGCAATGCCGGCCAATGTTGGCCGTGTGCGACTTGTTAATGTTGTGGCCCAATGATCGAAGCAGTCACTATATACATGACTATGCTAAACGATAAATTCCAAAAATTCTCGCGTTTGAGAGCATTCGTCTCGGTGCAGAATATGGAAGCTGTAATGTATCCACCCAGTAAGCAAAGGTCGACCGTCGGGCGAAGTGGGACCGCGCACTACTGTGCGCGGACCCACTGCGGCCGACAGTCGGCCGGAGGATCTCTTGCGTACTGGATGGACAGTTTCTTAGTTATATATGTTATTGCAGATGCGTCGATGGTGTTTACTGCTCCAACATTACGAAGAACAGCGCGTGTTTGGACATAGAGAAGACACTGAGCAACGTTGTATGCGAGTACTGCTGCAACGAATCCGACTGTAACCGACCGCCTGGTCTTATTCCACAGCGTGGGCTGATAACTTACCATAACGCAACATCTAAGTAAAGCACCTTGCCCCAGCACAACAGAGGCAAACTGATGACAAGTGTTTCTTGTCTTTTACAAAATGTAGTGAAGTCTGAAAATAAAACAGTCACAAAAGCACAATTTTGGCTTTTTCAATATACTTTCTTCTTTTCTTTGTATTTACTCTATATAAATATACTTTCGTATATGTCTTTGTTATGTAAGTTCCCTGCAATAATATTTAAAAGGCTGCTCCAGCATTCTCTCTCTCAGTCTCTCTCTCTCTCTCTCTCTCTCTCTCTCTCTCTCTCTCTCTCTCTCTCTCTCTCTCTCTCTCTCTCTCTCTCTCTCTCTCTCTCTCTCTCTCTCTCTCTCTCTCTCTCTCTCTGTTTGTGTGTGTGTGCGTGCCACGTGAGTGCGTTTACGTGCGCTTACTGTGATTCAGTGTGTGTGTGTGTGTGTGTGTGTGTGTCTGTGTGTGTGTGTGTGTGTGTGTGTGTGTGTGTGTGTGTGTGTGTGTGTGTGTGTGTGTGTGTGTAAAACATAATACTGTGAGGTGCGTGTGAGCTTGAATTATTGTATGTCTACATGCGCCGCGTGCTCTTCCAGGACCTATACGTCCTTGTCTGTGATTTTACTATACATTACCGCCGTAAGGTCCTAAATCACAGACCAGCACACAAATGCAAATCAAGCACACAGACACAACACTCATTCACGCACTCGCGCGCGAGGACGGATCAGTTACTTTCCGAGGAGGGTTCCAACTTTTTGTTTGGGACCTATAACCTGAGAATCTAATTGACACATACGGCGGGTTGACTTTTTTCCTCCAAATGGTCGAGAGAAAAAAATTGAATACAAGGTGCGTGTTGTTGGGGAGGGCAGGGGGGGGGGGGCATGTCTGTGTGTCACTTTAAAAGTTGTACCCGTTCAAATTACAAGATTGACGAGGTCTATTTGCGACTTTCATGTTTAAGTTTGTTCTGTTTGCTTTTTTTGTTGGGGGGGGGCGGGGGAGGGGGGGAGGGCGGCGTAACCCCTGGAACCCATACCCCCACCAAGGATCCGCCCCTGGTACTCTCTCTCTCTCTCTCTCTCTCTCTCTCTCTCTCTCTCTCTCTCTCTCTCTCTCTCTCTCTCTCTCTCTCTCTCTCTCTCTCTCTCTCCTTGTATTATCATGATCGACCCATCTCCTGCAACTGATACACAGTCGTTAACTCATTGGAGACGTGCCAAATACGGATACGCACAGAATCGCTGCGTATCCGTATTCGGCACGTCTCCAATGAGTTAAGGGACACCTGGAAATGCAGCCTTGGGGCTAAAACACAATCAAGGAGATTCTGAAGAAGGCGTGGACCTAGTATATTATGAAGGTATGGCCAAATATACTCTTACAGCACAACCACCTTCTGATGAGTAATGCTATGTGAAGGGAAAAGACAGTAAAGTCAATTTTTGAGAAAAGCGAGATTGAGTTCTGGTGTCTGGAGTTTCTCTTCAACTAACAGGTGAACAAAGGCACACTGCATGATCGCATCGCATCCAATTCTGAAATCCGTTTGTTTTTGCAGCTTGGGGAACGTACACAAATATGTAGGAACATTTTCAACCTGCTCGTGCTCAAGCGTCAGAGAGTAAAGTTCGCAAGTTACACTATTGATTAACTCATTCGAGACGTGACGTCTCTGGATACGCGGCTTCAATCTGCGTATCCGGAGGTAGCACGTCTCGAATGAGTTAAAATTAACGATGTTTTCATCGCCAAGCTCTTGAACCCAGTTTCTGGCCGTACAAACTGAAAGGAAGTGACAAACGATGATTGTTTTCACTTTGACAGACACTGCTCAAGACAAAAAAAATAACAATGGACATATAATATCATTTCTTTAGCATTGTCATTAAATGTTACCTAGAGGTCATCTTAAACGGAGAAACAGTGATCTAACGGGGACATGGCTTATTTCACTTCGGCTGTCTGAAAAAACAACAAGGAGTAGATTTCTGGGGAGACTCCCCAGGTACCCCTTCCACGTGACCAAGTATTACTTTTACGCCGGACGACTCCCAAAAGTGAAAGAGCGATGCCACGGCGGATAACCAGCTTGCACCATACGTTCAGACAACGCCCCAAACATCTCATATATTCTGGCAGTATCACGTTTAGACCACGTTACACACAATGTAATGCGCCTTTTTCTAGCAGTGTTGGCCAGATTGTGTACAGTGGTAAAGTAGCACAGCGGAACATTCGACAGTGACAAAATGTATGTGACGGAGTTCTTATCTCTGCTGTTTCTAAGCTGTGTACAAGGTGAGTTTGTGTTTTTTAAACTGCTGTTTGTCTGCTTTAGGATGGGGCTGGTCGGAGCGCGTTCCGTAGAATGCAAAGGACATAACAGGTGGGGGGGGGGGGGGGAGGGGGGACTGGGGGCGCATGATCTGGCGAACTGAAGAAGTAACAAGCTAAATATGACGTCACGTCTAGCCACTCTAACTTTGCTGTTGAACGTCGTTTTGGCGCGAAGCGCCGTATGTGCGCATGTATTCCAGACCAAAAAGGTGACTGCCAAGCGTGTAAAATGCAAAGAAGTACCCAGTGGTGAAAGAAACACGCTTAGAAAAGACAGTTATAACACAATTTATTAATGTTTCGGGTAAATACCTTTTGTCAAAATAGACAAACAAACAAATAGAGAGACCAGTCGCTACTTATCTTCTTTTCAATCGTAGAAGGAATGTGGCAACTGAAAGATGTGATGTAAAAGAAAAGAAAAGAAAAACAAAAGTGTGTAAAATAAAAGGAAAGTAAAATAAAAATAAAAAAGACGTCAACGAAAAACTCCTAAGAAAGAGACTGAACACTGAACTCTGTCTCTCTCCCTCCCCCTCTCTCTCTCTCTCTCTCTCTCTCTTTCTTTCTCTCCTTAAGCCTTCCCCCACCCAACCCCTTTCTCTACACATACACCACCACCTCCTCCCCCCTCTCCATTCCCCCCCCCCCCACACACCCCTTTACCTTTTTTGTTGTTGTTGTTGTTGTTGTTGCTATTTTTGGGTTACCCTTGAAGACGGTTTCACAACTCTCTCCGCTCCTACCGATAATCTATTACTAAACTCATCCCGGGTAGATTTCAGCACCAGCTCTAATCTGTTGATTTACCTTCTCATTGCCGAGAAACTATTTACACAAATGTAAGAGGTATAGATCCTCATGAGTCCCCGAGGTTGCAGGTGCGAAGGATCTATACCTCTTGTTAACTCTTTCTACCCCAGACACACCACAGCAAGATAAGGATCGACCATGATAGTTCAAGGGTGATGCCAGAATAGCTTGGCGCCTATGGGCGCCAAGCTATTCTGGCATCACCCTTGACCTATCATGGTCGATCTGTGTCCTGCACTAGAGTGCAGTCTTCAGAGGACAACGGCAACACTACTTTGGGGATTTCGGTGTTGGGGTAGAATGAGTTGAAACAACTTTGTCCACATGTTCCTTTGACGGTTCGGAATTGTTGACGTTGAGTTTACGATTTCAAAACAAAGTCTGCGTCCAGTGGCAGTGAAGGGGTTAACAGAAGCAATATTTTTATTGTTTTAAAACAGTCAAATATATATGCGTTACAGTCAAGTGTATAAATGCGTTACAGAAAACGGTTTTTGGGTCACGCAACAATTTTTCTCAAGTGTTTGGGCAGTGCTGCCCCAGAAAGACAAAAGATAAGAATTCCACTTTTTGTGAAACGCGATATTTTCATTGTATTACAATGGAAATCTCGCTTTTCACAAAAATGAACTTCTGTCTATTGCCTTCCTAAGGCACAGTGTTTCGGTGTGTGCCACGAGCGAACCCAGCGCCGCAGGAAACGTTCTGAGATCAACACTGGAACATGTTCCTTAAAGTCCTTGGCCGCGGTTTTACTTCTGAAATAAGTACAATATTGGTACTTATTCCAGACGAAACAAACACGATCAGGGGATTATAGATTTCCTAATCCAGTGTCAACACTAGAATATGTTCATAGACATCATTCAGAATTCGAAATACACACAGCCAATATATACTGAATAGCAAAAGAAAGCGAGATTTTTTTAATCATCGGAAACACTTAAGTGTTTCCTCCGATGATTCCCAAAATGTCGTATTTCTTTTGCTCGTCAGTGCAGTACATCTATTAAAAAAATATTAAAAAAATTAAAAAAACCAACAACAACAACCCAAGAGCAGACTGCGTTGCATCTTAAAAAAGACACAATTGCAGCGAAAAGTGTCCTGTCATATTTTGTCCCCCTTTATTTTTCTCACATTATTTATAACCACAAACATCATGTATCCCACTGTTGGCTCATAGTAATGTCATTATGTGCTTTAAAATCATACAGTGTTTTGGACGGCCGATGGAGCATGCTTCAGTGGATGCGGTGGACATGATAGTATCGCCTCTTGCTATTTAAACACCTGGCTATGTCATCCTGGCACGGTAAGTGCAGAAGGAATGGGCACGCACAAAAGAAATCAGTTTGTTAAAGCGACCTGCTCCATGGCGGGCTTGGATTGCTACAGTTTGCAGATACAAGGGGTTATCAACGCTCCTACCCTCATTTTCACAATCCAAGTGATCAGGCTTTCTAGCGATCCTTGTAAATATGGCCAGAAGAACTCTCCTACGTTCCAAGGAGAAGAGCAAAAAAGTCGTTCATTTTACGACATTCAAACTTTATAAGTTTTGTCAAACGTTATTGTAAGACACACCAAGAACACTTGCAATGGAAATATTAAGAACTATTAATCAATTATCACCCGAAAAAAGACGCTTTAGCACTTTTGACACCCTGAATTTAGTTCACACACACACACACACACACACACACACACACACACACACACACACACACACACACACACACACACACACACACACACACACACACCATCACACACACACATACACACACATACACACACACCCACACACCCACACACACACACACACACACACACACGCACACGCAAGCACCATAAGAAAAACGGGGGATAACCTTGCAGCGGAAGGAAAACGGGGAATAACCGTGCACCGAAGGCACATTTGGAACCGTGCGAAGTATCGTGTATAGTATATCGATCAAATTTTATTTCCGCTTCGTGCTTATAGAAGCAGAATATATAGTCCCTGTGATCACAAATGTAAGTATTTTTTGCATTCCAGTCGACAAATTCGCATATCAAGGCCTAGTTTTAAATTTGCACTGGTCTACATTTATTTAAATTTGCACCGGAATGTGTGTGACCTCTGCGGAGTTTAGTATGCGGTACTAATCTTCGAAGAGTGAGTGTACTATGTTTCGGCCTGATGTGTTCTTTCAGTGCAGAATACACGGTACTACTCAACCCAGACCAAACATGTGACAGGTTCTTTTTCGATGGAAATCGTTCTGATTCTGAAGACTAGAACCTGCAAATGTTTAAAATGAAAATAATACGTCAAAAACACGTTAAAAATGTAACACATCAGTTGTTTGGGGTTTTAATTAATGAAAAATAATCACGCTGCTGAGTGCTTTCAAACACGTTAATTATGTACCGTTTTCAAAGTTTTGCTGCGGATACAATAAAACTGACAGAATCTTGGATACGCGAGTATTTCAACTCTTTGCTGGGATCTCCTCAACAACAAAGGAATAGATATTACGTAGTGACGTGTGGGCACGACTTATGAGTAGCCAACCCCTTGAGTCTAGCCTGTGAATGCTTATATACGTTTACTCGCGACAACCGTAAGGACTCGATGAAAAATAACGATCCCATGTTATGAATCTATGTACCCACTCCATCAATGTTTCCTTCTCTGAAAAAAGAACGGAGACATTCTATATCGAGCAAATGAATATCTATGACCAGAAGTCAAATAAGCTTGTCAATGTAGCAGGTAATGCTTATTTTGTTTTCATTTTGACGAAATGCAGGTATCCGAATTGCATCATCTTGGCCGGCAACGATTGAACAATATCGCTGTGCGTAATAGATTCACGATTCAAGATGACTTTATTGTTGCTGTAGCAGAAATTAATCTTACATAGCAAAAATTGTCTTGCCACCGCAGGTGCAGCTGACATTCACCCTCTAGTTCATTCCACAATTTACAATAACAGCACTACAAAATGGACAGTGACTCGTGACGGGTGAAGCCCGTCGGCGAGGCATCTTGTTGCCATCGCCATTCGCCTACTCCCTACCTAAACCTCCCTGTCAAAACGGACGACGGACGGACGACCACTTGCCCAGAACACAGACTCACTTTTGCTTTGCACGTGAGCCTAAAAGAGAACGCTAAGACAGTCCTATGTCTCATGAACACGCAATTATATGTTCTTCTGTTAAGTTTCTACTTGACTAAAGCTAGAATATACGAATACAAGTTAACAACACAAACGAAATACCGTCGATAGGGATCGAAAGGATCTCCGATCTAGGCAACGTAAAACAACTGTTAAAGCTGCACCTAATAACAATAATAATGGTAACGATTATTATAATGGTAACGATTATTATTATTATCAGTAGTAGTAGTAGTAGTAGTAGTAGTAGTAGTAGTAGTAGTAGTAGTAGTAGTAGTAATCCAGACCAAAAAGGTAACTGCCAAGCGTGTAAAATGCAAAGAAGTACCCAACGGAGAAAGAAACACGCTTAGAAAAGACGGGTACAACACAATTTATTAATATTTCGGGTAAATACCCTTTGTCAAAATAGAAAAACAAACAAACAGAGAGATTAGCCGCTACTTATCTTCATTCGCAGAAGAAATGTGGCAACTGAAGGAGGTGACGTAAAATAAAAGAAAAGAAAAGGAAGAACAAAAGTACGCAAAAAGTAAAATTGATGTCAACGAAAAAATCAATAGAGAGAGACTCGGAGAGAAACTGAACACGAGAGACAAGAGTGTGAGTAAGCACGCGCTGGAGCGAGCAAAAGTAAATGCGTGTATGTGAGGTCAGAGAAAGAGAGAGAGAGAGAGAGAGAGAGAGGGAGAGAGAGAGAAAGAGAGAGAGAGAACGTACGGGGAGTACCCTTGGCTGAGTGTCTAATACACAAAGCCTGCTAAACACCAACCCGAAGGCAAACTTTATATCACCTTCAAGTTGAGGACTACCTCGGGGAAAAACGGGAGGACCCCGGGAAAAAAAAAAAAAAAACAGCATTTAGCACAGTACACAACAAGTAATAAGTCATTTGAAACAAAGCAAATAATCAAATTCAGTAAGAGAATATTGGTGTAAGTGGAGAGTAGGTAGTTGTCAAAAAACCGTCTTCAAGGGTAACTCAAAAAAAAAGGGGGGGGGGGAGAGAGAGACGGAGGCGGGGGGGGGGGGGAAGGGGGAAGGAGGAAGGGGAAGAAGGGTAAAGGAAAAAGCGTAAAGAGAGAAAGAGGGCTAGAGAGAAGTGTTAATGGGGGAGTAGGGGGGAGGAAGAGAGAGAGAGAGAGAGAGAGAGAGAGAGAGAGAGAGAGAGAGAGAGAGAGAGAGAGAGAGAAATGAAATGAAATGAAATGAAACTTTATTTCTGAACGGAAGAAGCAGTTAGCACATGTGCCATTTTTCACGCTTGCCGTTGCTAAACTACAAAGGTACAAATCTGCTAAAGGTACAAAGCTAATAAGATACAAAAGTACAAGGCTACTAACATGAAAGTGCACATAATATAACAAGTCGTTCAAAAAGAGATGGATAAGGCAAAATGGAGGGCACCAATTATGATTACTAACAATGTGAACGGGGAAAAAAAGAAAAAAAAAAAGACAGTCTTTAAAATTCCTTCTTTCACTGAAATCAAACACGCGCGCACGCTCGCGCCGCATGCTCACACACACACACACACACACACACACGCGCGCGCGCGCACACACACACACCCATATACACGCACGTGCGCGCGGAGGTTAATATCAAGGCTTTAGGCGATGGAGATACCCGAACCAGTGAATGAGCTGTTAGATAGCAGGTACTTGAAAAGGCTTTCCTTGAAAGAGGGGAGTGAACCAGTGTGTGTTATGTGCGCTGGCAGTTTATTCCAAAACGAGGCGCCGAAGAAAGCGAGGGTGGTTTTAAATAAATCTATCCTCAGGCGTGGTGTGATGAAGTTTCGCCTTGATGTTGAATAGCCTGAAGCTACCTTGGTGAAGAGATTACACAAGTATTCTGGGTGGATTTCATTCCAGATTTTATACATGACTACCCCTTTGTTAAAGAAATGGTGCTTGTCAAGAGGAAGCATTTTTAATTTTTCAAATTTTTGGTCAGTAGAAAGAGCTGGATCAGGCAGGATCTGCTTCACTGCCCTGCGATGCAAGGAGTTAAGCCTCTTCATGTGTATGTCACCACTGCCGTCCCATGTCGTGGAGGCATAATCGATGTGGGATTTGACATGGGCATTGTAAAATAGTTTGCGAGTGTCGACATCAATAAGATATTTTAGCTTAGACAGCATAAACACATTTCTGGACACAGTTTTACAGACAACATTGATGTGAGATTGCCATTTCATCTGGTTATCAACAATAACTCCAAGTAGGCGATGTTCAGTTACTTGTGTAATGGTGTGGTCTTGGATTTCCAGGCTAAGCGAAAGTGGCTTGAGCTGATGCTTCTGACGGGTTGCTATCGTCATACATTCGGTTTTGGTGGGATTAAGGATCATTGCATTATTTTCACACCATTTGGAAATTTCACTCAGTCCCTGTTGCAAACGATCATTTAAAGACTCGAGACACTTATCGGGGGTGTGGATTGTTGCGTCATCGGCAAACAAGTCACATTCAATTCTGTCATTCGTGAAATGTAGTGGCAGGTCATTGATAAATATGCAAAAGAGAAGAGGTCCCAGGACAGAGCCCTGGGGCAGAGAGAGAGAGAGAGAGAGAGAGAGAGAGAGAGAGAGAGAGAGAGAGAGAGAGGAGAGAGAGAGAGAGAGAGAGAGAGAGAGAGAGAGAGAGAAAATAAGGGGGGGGGGGGAAGACAACCAGCCAGAGCCACCAGCCCCACCCAACAGGCACCCACAAGCTCACAGAAAAACACACAGGCATGCAACAAGACGACCACATACATCCCCAAGGGATACACACGATCGCCCCGTACCACAACCGCGCATCACTCCGTGGGCCGGAGACCGGGCGCCCGACAGAGAAAGGCAAGGGATCCAACTAAACGTACGGCCAGCGCTGAGAATGTCCCCAAGGGAAATGTACATATCAACCAACGCCAGCCTCACCTATCTAGTTAGTGAGTAGTAAAACAGAAGCGACACAGTGAGGCAAAGGTACAATTAGCAGACACAAGCAAGGTAAAAAATGTTAATCTTTCATATTCATCCCGAGTGGCGCCACAGTGCCCGGTTTATTAATCAGAAATTTTTCAGGGTCTTTCCTGGCCCAGACAGTACTGGCTTGCATAAGCCAGAGGCCTTTAACCCGAATGTCCGAGACGGAGTGGTCGGCCTCATTGAAATGTCGTCCGACCGGTCTGTTGTATTGGTACTTGACAGACTGAAGATGTTCTTTGAAACGGTCGTTAATGGTTCTTTCCGTCTCTCCAACGTAGAGTTGGCCGCATTTCACACAGGGGATGACATAAATCACGTTGGTGGTTTGACACGTGAAGTATCTGTATATGTTGAATTTGTAACGTAATAGTAGTAGTAGTATGACGAATATTTATACTGACATCCCTTATCCTAAAGTAAGCTCTAAGCGCTGTACAAATCCGGCGGGGAGGCGGGAGGGTTGTGATAATGCCAGTGAAACAGGTTGCTACGAGACACAAATCTGCAATATAGTCACTGATATCACACACAAACACACACACACACACACACACACACACACACACACACACACACACACGCGCGCGCGCGCGCGCGCGCGCACGCACGCACGCACGCACACACACACACACACACACACACACACACACGGCACACACGGCACACACACACACACACGTACACACACATTACATAATCATGAAAACTAAGCTACACAAGGGTAACAGGTGGGACTTTAGGGCAAATTTAATGGCAGCGAATTAGGAAGAATGTCCAATACGTGCGGGTAAAGAATTCCCGACTACAGGTCGAACGTGTGCAAAACAACGGTCACCTCTGATTGGATATAGAGCTTGTCTGAGGATGGAAGTAATAGGCTGATGTTTTGTGACGCAGACAATAAGACGTACATGTGTCAAAGAAGGAAAATCTTTTTTTGTAGCGCGTACATAATATAATCAGTTAACTCATTCTACCCCAGACACACCACAGCAAGATATGGATCGACCATGATAGTTCAAGGGTGATGCAAGAATAGCTTGGCGCCTATGGGCGCCAAGCTATTCTGGCAACACCCTTGAACTATCATGGTCGATCTGTGTCCTGCACTGCACTGCAGTCTTCAGAGGGCAACGGCAAAATTTAAGGATTTCGGTGTTGGGGTCGAATGAGTTAAGGTTTGTGAGGATTTATAAATGTGCTAATTGTCGTCAGATCTGCCCATCAGGTGGGAAAGGTAAAGAAAACGGAAAGCTGTCAACATCAACAAAGAATTAACTCTCTTTGCACTATGGTGATTGTTCAACCTGCACACTTCCGATAAAAACTTTTAATTTGTCTTTTTCAGTTCTGTGAAGCCCACGTAAACAATGGTGGAATCACTTACCAATGTAAAGACAAGGAAGACGACTCTTTCAGCGTGAGTATAAAAATATTTATTGGATACTTCACTGATACATTATTTGCTTGTATCTAAATGGACATTTGATCAAGAAATCCGGACAAATCTTTTGCTGTTTTACAAATTATACTAGATGTTCTGCTCATGGGTTTGTGCAATGTGCGCGTGTGTGTGAGCATGCGTGGTTTGGGATGCGTGCGTAGTTCATCTATAAACAGAAATCGCTGATAGATAAACAGGCGCTCAGCAGAATTTACAGAATATGGTGATACATACAACATAATGCACTCTAGATGTCTACACGCCTCAACCGTACATCAGTTTCAAACATGACAATTACATTGAATCTCGTCCCCTAATGGAATCTGTTGACACACATCTTTGCAATAAGTATTAAGTGATTGATTATCCTGACTGATATCTGTCCGGTTTGGTCCGGCTTATAACCGAATAAGATATCAGCGTTACACTTTCACCAGTAAGCTGAAATATATAATTAGCAACATGTGCCCAAATCGGTCGAAATCTGATACAACGGCAGAAAAAAAGCTCAATATAATCAATCTCACCGCAAAAATTACATCGGTTACTATTTTTTACACCCATCTTATTAAGTAGTATATTTGTAGGAAATATGTTATGGAGAATTTTCCAATGCAATAGCCTTAACCGTTCTTTACGTGTACAACGTTTTGCTACATTCTATTGCAGATCATTGATATGTAGGTTACATTTTTTATACCAAAAGGCTACGGGGCAAGTCAAACCGCTTTTTGTGCGTGCTATCAGTGAATGTAAGTATTTGGCAGTTTGTGTTTGCCTGATATGCGATATGTTTTCCGTGTCGTGTTGTTGTAGGTTGCTCGCGCGGGTAATGCTGGGTGCATTGCTCTGTATTCACACATTCTCTGAGGTTTGTGTCCAACTAGATCACATAGCAAATCAAATGAGATCATATCCCTTTCTCTCCATACATCTCTCACATATGTGCCTTAATCCAATCAGGGAAGAATAACACGTCCCGTTTGTACGTAACGTTGTCATTATTCCACAGGCACTGATCTGCAAAGTTTACATGGTTAGAAAATAACTTGTCTTTGTGTTTCAGCCAACACAATAATACCTTCCTCCAAAAAGTTGATTGTATCAATCCAACACCCTTAAATTTTCCTGGCTTAACGTTTGCCAAAAAAAAACCACGATAATTTACTTCCAAGCGTAGAAAAAGTTAAGTATGCTGTGTTATTATTTCCCATGTTTTACAGGTTTCACTTTGCAGTCTTGTAGTCCAACTTAAAAGGAAGGACTCATGCATATAGTGTATATTAACCATATTAAGACCACCTTCGTCTAAAGATTACATAAGACATTTCTCTTTGCCTTCTCAAAGGCCCTTGTGTTAGTATACTTTTTCTTCCACAAAAATCGGAAGAAGACGGAGTTAACTTTTTTCAATATATCATCTGCAGCTTGGATGGGGTATACAAACTGTGACAGTAAGAATGTTTTCGTTTCGACCATCTTGTTATTGTTTGTTCAGTATTTTCTAGCCTAACTGACCAATTTCTGAGTATAGTAGAGACAGGCATATTACTAATAAAATTAATCCCCAATATCTTTACTAGTGTTTTCCATTTTAGATCAAACCCTTCCTCTCTTGAGTTTTTTTTTTTTTTTTTTTTGATGACCCGATCCACATAGCTTCCGACTTACTTTTGATCATTTTCAAAGCCGATATTCTTGAAACACTGTCTGTTACATCTAGTACTCTTTTAAGATAATTTTTATCGTGTAGGAAAACACTAATATCGTCAGCATACACTGACAGCTTTAAAAATTCTCTGGGGTTTCCAGCAAGCGTATCGATCCTAGGTAGTGTGATTCCCCTAATATTGGGATCAGCCCTTATTTTTATAGCTAATATTTCAAGAGCAAGAACGAAAGCCATCGGTGAAAATGAACAGCCTTGTCTTATTGCGGAGTCTACTGAGAAGAATGGGACAACCACCCTGCGTAATTTATGCAACTTTCTGTGTTTTTTGTGATTATTTCTACCCACTTCACGACATTTCCACCAAACCCAAACTGTTTGAATGAACAAAGTATAAATTCTTTAGAGATATAATCAAAAGCACCGGTATAATCCAGTGCTAATAAAATATCAGGTCCGTTCGTGTCATTAACGTAATTTATGACGTCATCAACTAGGCGAATTAGGTCACTTGCTTTTCCTGCCTTTAATAAAGCTTGCTTGATCTTCATCAACATGACTACTAATAACTGTTGACAAACGTTTCGCTAGACATTTTGCTAGAATCTAATAATCCGTGTTAGTTAAGGAGATTGAACGCCAGTTGCTGAGGTTGTCCCTTGACAGATCTTTACCTTTGTGTATCCGCGTTATAACAGCTTTCTTTTGTAAGGAAGACATTTCACCACTTTCGTAGGCTTTTCTCAAAGACGCTATCACTAAATGTTTAATTCTTTAACAAAAATAATTATACAATGAGGTTGTTATGCCGTCAAGTCCTGGGGCTGACCGTTTTTCATATCTTTAAGGCTCGTCGCGATTTCTGTCTCAGTTATCTCGTTTTCAAGAGATTCCTTTTGCGTATCTGATTTATGGATACTGAGACCTTGAATAAAACTATCAGCCTCGTCCTTGTCTGAAAACATCATTATAAAATTCAAATTGTTTACGCATGATTTCATTCTGTGATATTATCGTTCTGCCATCTGCAGCAATCAGTCGGTCCATAACTTTTGAGTTTGTCCTAGATTTTTCTAGATTTAGAAAGTAGCGGGTTTTTTTTTTTTTCTCCTTCTTCGATAAAGTTTGTGCTCCTTTAGCTTTATTAATTTCAAAAATTTCGAACTCACGTTTAAGCCGTTCCCTCTATTGTAATAAGATATTAGTACTGGGATTATTGGCTATTTGTTTTTCTGTATCATCTAATCGGTTCAGAAGAATGATGTGCCGTGTGTGTAACGTTCTCCTTTTTGTCTACTGTAATGAAAATACGGTAAACTTTGAAATGGGGCTGGGCCGGAGCGCATTCCGGAGCATGCACATGACGTTTTTGGCGTGAGAAACAGAAATTCTGGCAAAGAAGTAACACGATAATAATGACGTCACGTCTAGTTACGCAAACCTTGCTAGAGAACGTCTTTTTGGCGCCAAGCGCCGTATGTGTGCATGTCTTTGTGTGTGTGTGTGTGTGTGTGTGTGTGTGTGTGTGTGTGTGTGTGTGTGTGTGTGTGTGTGTGTGTGTGTGTGTGTGTGTGTGTGTGTGTGTGTGTGTGTGTGTGTGTGTGTGCTGGTGTGTGTGTGTGTGTGTGTGTGCTGGTGTGTGTGTGAGGATGTGACAGCGACTAGAGCCCGCGTTTGAGGACAGACAAGCTTGAAATTTTAGGATATTGTCCCTAAAAGAGTTATCTCGGGACCTTATTTGCGAATTAAAGGAGTAAGATGCTCATTGGCGAGAAAATTGCCGTTTCACAAAAACCGGTTGATCCACAATGGAGTCCGTAATTTCTCTTCTTCTTTACTATGTATTTTACGTATAGATAATATAGATAGATAAAAGGTAGATATTGAATGAGTTCGTTAACCAGCATTGTAACTCTAGAACCTTTTGAGTGATACTTAAATATTTTTTGAGAAAATATATTTCACGTTTTTGGGATTAATTTCACAAATTATGAGTTAATCTTAAAACAATTGAATCTTTTTTTTTACGAAAAAAACAATCTTCTCATTAATAATTGCATGATTTTTTCGTATACGGTGTTTACATAAGCCTACAGTTTGTCTCGATGGATGTAGGGGGCTTTGGATAGAGGTAGTACCTATGCTGTTCGGCAGCTGCGTCCTACATAGGACGGACGGGCATCACTGGTCCTCATCCATCTCCTTAATCTCTCACGTGCTGGCTCCAAGCGCCACACCCCGGCAAATCACCTCAGCTGGTGGGCTAAAACACGTAAGGGGGTGGTGTTCACACTGCACCACTAGGCGGATGAGCTGTCTCTGACAGCCAACGGCTAAAGGACGGAGGAGATCAGGCTTGATCCAACGGCCAAATGTGGGGGAGTAAACCCTTCAAATCAGGAGTGGAGCCCCGAAGGCGGACAGCTGCCTGTATTCACGCACTGTTCCGGCAGCTCCTGCAGCCAAACGGGTGCCAAACGTACTACTTTGCATTCCTTTGGACTACATCAGCAAGGCCGAGAGGGGGATCTTGACGACTGGGCATCCCAGGATCTCCATACACTTCGCCCAGGCTTGCGCCCTGGAGAGGTCACTCTAGTGCCGCTGCTCCAGCGACAACACAACACAGGAGACAGCAGTTACGAGTTATAAGCCCAGAGCGGATTTGCGTAAGCTCGGACGCTACGGATTGTCTCCGACGGTGGGAGGGATCATCGCGAACCACTGGTCAGCTATCGCCCGCCTCAAACTGGGCAGCCCCCACTCAGGAAGATGCTGACCCGCCACGGTCTGCCTGCTCCAATGGGTGCTTGGAGCTTAGGGACACGACCGAAGAGCAGACTGTATACCCTGCACCATACAAAACAATAAGAAAAAAGAAAAAAACAGTCAGCCTTGCGGCTGGCAAGATGGAATGTCAGAACCATGTGCCCTGGCTACTCTGACGACTTACAACAAGTCGACGACGTCAGGAAGACAGCTATCATCAACTGTGAGCTAAAACGACTGAACATTGACATTGCCGTCCTTCAGGAGACTAGACTCCTTTCTAGTAGCAGCCTCAGAGAACAGGATTACACGTTCTTCTGGCAGGGAAATGAACCTGGGGAGCCTCGAATACACGGTGTTGGATTTGTAGTGTCCAACTCCATGCTGTCCTCAATTGAGCCGCCCTCCGGAGGCACACCCAGAATCCTCTCGCTCCGCCTCTCTACCTCTTCAGGTCCAGTCAACATCCTGAGTATCTACGCGCCTACACTCTGCTCCTCAACTGAGATAAAGGATGAATTCTACGAAGAGACCACCATCAGAGAGATCCCTACCACAGAACACCTATTCCTACTCGGCGATTTTAACGCCCGGATTGGAGCTGACCACAACTCCTGGCCTCGTTGCATTGGTCATTTTGGCATCGGCAAGCTCAACGAAAATGGACAGAGACTGCTAGAATTTTGTTCGTACCACGACCTGTGTATCTCAAATACGTTCTTCTCAATCAAACTCTGCCACCGAGTGTCCTGGCGGCACCCCAGATCACGTCACTGGCACCAGTTGGATCTCATCATTACCAGAAGACCGCTACTGAACTGCGTTCTTACTACCCGCAGCTATCACAGCGCCGACTGTGACACTGACCAATCACTGGTTGGGAGCAAGGTACGCCTCCACCCCAAGCGGATCCACAACTCCAAGCAAAAAAGAACGGCCACATATCAACACAACCCTGACATCTGTACCAGAAGTTTGCACACGCTTTGCTAGTGCCATGGAAGAGGCCCTCAAGGACTGCCCAGGTAACAACGCTGAAGAGGGGTGAAGCCACATTCGTGACGTCATCTACAATTCAGCGATGGCAACCTTTGGCAAGAGGGAGAAGAAAAACCAAGACTGGTTCGAAGCAGGAATAACCGAACTTGAACCAGCTATCACAGCCACTGCTGGACTACAAGTGCGAACCTTCAGAAAAGGCGCTAGCTGCACTCCGAAAGGCCAGAAGTAATGCTCAGCGGATCGCCAGGAAATGCGCCAACGACTATTTGCTGAATCTCTGCCAGAGCATCCAGCTCTCCGCCGACTTTGGGAATATCCGCGCCATGTATGAGGACATGAAGAAAGCATTTGGCCCAAGCACCATTAAGATCCACCCCCCCCCCCCCCCCCCACCCCTCCGAGCCCGAGGTCCACTACTGCAGACATCATTACGGACCGCGGATGGAGAGATGGGCCGAGCACTACCAGCAGCTGTATTCGAGGGAGAACAACGTCACTGACACTGCAGTGGAGAGCACCACCCCTCTGTCCATGATGGAAGAACTTGATACTCTGCCCACTGTAGACGAACTCAACAAGGCCATTGACTCCTTAGCATGTGGTAAAGCTCCAGGCAATGGCAGTATCCCCCCAGAGGTTCTCAAGGCTAGCAAAAAGAGTGTCCTCCTTGACCACCTCCATGAGCTTTTACTTCAGTGCTGGGAGGAGGGAACAGTCCCTCAGGACATGCGGGATGCCAAACTCATTACGCTCTACAAGAACAAAGGAGACCGCAGTGACTGTAATAACTATCGAGGCATCTCCTTGCTGAGCACTGTGGAAAAGGTCTTCGCTCGCGTGGTGCAGAACAGACTCCAAGTGTTGGCCGAACGCGTTTACCCAGAGGCGCCGTGCGGCTTCAGACCTCAGAGATCAACAGTCGACATGATCTTCTCATTGAGACAGCTGCAAGGGAAGTGCCGGGAGCAGAGACAGCCACTTTACATCGCCTTCATTGACCTGACCAAGGCCTTCGACTTGGTCAGCAGAAGAGGTCTCTTCACCCTATTACACATGATCTGATGCCCCCACCCCCCCCCCCCCCCCCCCAAGCGTCTGAAGGTGGTCACATCCTTTCATGACGAAATGAAAGGTACCGTACAGTTTGATGGCTCATCCTCAGAACCCTTCCCGATCCGAAGCGGCGTGAAGCAAGGCTGCGTACTCGCCCCTACACTTTTCGGCATTTTCTTCTCCCTGCTGATGCGCCATGCCTTCAATCAATCAGTCAGAAGATGGCGTCTTCATCCACACCAAGAGTAAAGGTAGCCTCTTCAACCTTTCACGTCTGCGCGCAAAGACCAAGGTGCGCAGGGTCCTGATCAGAGAGATGCTGTTTGCTGATGATGCTGCCCTGATTGCCCACACTGAGGAAGCACTACAGCGTCTCGTCAGCAGCTTCGCTCGCGCCACCGATGAGTTTGGGCTGACCATCAGCCTGACGAAGACAACATCATGGGCCAGGATGTCAGCAGCACCACTTGCATCTCTATAGGCGATCACACCCTCGAGGTAGTGGAGAACTTTACATACCTTGGCTCAACCATATCCAATAACCTCTCTTTGCGGCGAACTGGACTCCAGAATCGGCAAGGCATCAACAGCGATGGCTCGCCTGACCAAGAGAGTGTGGAACAACAGCTTGCTTACCATCAACACTAGGATGAAAGTGTACCAGACCTGTGTGCTCAGCATTTTTCTCAACAGCAGCGAGACGTGGAGTTTGTACACCCTTCAAGAGCGCAGACTCAACTCTTTCTATCTGCGCAGCCTGAGGAGAATCTTGGGTATCACTTGGAAGGAGCGTGTTCCAAACACTGAAGTGCTGGCCCAGGCAAACATTCCTAGCATGTACGCACTCCTTTCACAAAGACGCCTACGCTGGCTCGGTCATGTCTGCCGCATGCAGGATGGTCGGATTCCTAAGGACATCTTGTATGGTGAGCTCGCCTCCGGCACCAGACCAACAGGCAGACCAGCGCTTAGATACAAAGATGTCTGCAAGCGTGATCTGAAAGCTGGAAGCCTGAATCCCGCAGACTTAGAAGCCACCACCGCAGATCGTGGCAGCTGGCGGCTTGCAGTGAAGACCAGCATAAAGCTGAGCGAGGGAAGGAGAGAAAGCCAGTGGGAGGAGAAGAGGCAGCGCAGACGAAAGAAAGAAGAGCCAGTGCCCACAGCAATAGTCACAGGCTTCACCTGTAGCAAATGCAACAGACACTGCCACTCTCGCACTGGACTGATTAGTCACAGCAGGCACTGCAAATCTTAAAAACGGACTGACCGAGCAAGCGCATATACTCCATTGTCTTCCGAGACAGAAGGATGCCAACAACAGTTTGTCTCGGCTGTCGGGTACGATTAGGTCAATTGTGACCTGTTTGCCCTAGGAGTGAAAATCAGACAATTTTCTGCACCACTTTTTCGGAGTCATTTGTAAAACCGCTAACATAACTTTATTTTTTCTTTTACAAAAAAAAAAACTATCTTCTCATTAATTCCCGCATAATTTTTCGTGAACAGTGTTTGTATAAGCCTGCTGTTTGTCCCGGCCCTGGGGTAGAATTAGGTCAAATTGTGACCTGTAAGCCCTAGGCGTGAAAATCATCAATAAAATTGCAAAGTTGATTCTCTGATACGTCAAATGTTAGTACTGCTATAAGTGACGTATAACATCGAGTCGTCGCTATGAACACAGCGTCGTGGGACTAATGATGCCATGACGTGACTATTCTTCAGAATAGCTATGCTACGCCAGACCACGGAGCTTACGATTGACGGGAATCGCCGTGTGTCCGTCTTTATTTCTGTGTGCCAGTATGTGTGGATCAGAGGGTGGGTTAGAGTAGAAGGAGATGGATTCCTGTCGCTCCACAGGCCCACAGAGCGTACTAATGGCGGAAATCGCCGTGTGTCCGTCTTTATTTGTGTGCGCCGACGTGTGTGTTGATGAGAGGTTGGCTTAAAGAGGAGGGAAATGGATCAGCATAATAAGCCTAAAAATATGAACAACCCTGAATGTTCCTATAAGATAAACGCATCTGTGCTCCAAACAATACGGTAGACTTTGGGATGAAATCCTCATCTTGTTTGATTTTCCATAGTCAATGCAAAATTCTTTTATTTTAATTTTACACAGATCCCATTTTGTACGTGGATCAGTGTCTAACATATCACCGTCGACTGTGTTTAAGAACGTATTCATTTGGTCAAAAAAAAATCTTCATCTTTAATTAAACTATCATTAAATTTCCAATAGGAAAGTCCTCTCTCTAAGTAGGTTAGGTTAGTTTAACTCATTCGCGGCCAGCCGCATCCGGATGTGCGGTTTATGCCCCGCATCCGGATGCGGCTGGCCGCGAATGAGTTAAACTTCATACAAACATATCTATGATCTGATTGAGCAGAGGTGTGTATCACCAAACAAAGTACTATCAACCACAGTTTCATATGCCAAGATATAGTCCAGTCCCCTAGATATAAATGGAGACTTTCGAACCCACGTGAACTCTTTTTCGACAGAATGATTCAAACGCCAAAGATCGTTTAATTCACAATCAAAAATAAAATTTCTAAACGAATCCACTTCTCTTTTATTGTGTTTCCCACCGCTGATAATATCCAGTTCATTATTAACAACACAATTAAATCTCCCCAAATAATTGTATGGTCTGCCCCATTTTGATTTACAATTTTCGCCAAGTTTGTAAATTATTGTCGTTTTTTATACGCATCGTTAGGAGCGTATACATTACACACAAAACATGTCTTCTCCTCTGTAACAATTTAAATGGACAGAATTCTACGACGCCGTGTACACGGTGACGAATTTCATGTTTCACGTCACTCATGCAAAAGACACGCAGCCTTTTCCAAGGCTGACTATTTTCTTCCACACAGCCTCTTCCAGGGCTGACTGGTTGATGGGAGAATATTGTGGATCCAAAACTTGCAAAAACGAAAAAAATTGAGAAATACGGCCTTCGGGCTGTATGAGTTAATGTTGTAATAACTCTCTGTGCCGTAAACTTACTGCTCTGCGTGTTCGCGGTGGCTTAGCGGTTGTGGCTCAAACGTGATAAACGAGTCTATATACAAGATGTTGTTGAAACAACAGTAAGAGGTATCCTAAGGAAAGATTTGGTGGGGTTGGTCTTGTGTGGAGTAAATGTCCGGGACCCCGAAGAACTTATACTTGTAAGAACCATTTCCAGAGCAGCTGTAAGGGTTGAAATTTTCATCGGGACCACTTTAAGTGCAAACAACCTTAACTCTGTTACTGCCAGTGGACACAGATTTTGTTTCTGAATTTTTTGTTAATTGAATGAAAAAATGTCCCAGTCGTCCAAGGAACACGGTGGATACAATGCAGTGTGAGCAAGAGGCAGAAATCCTCATGAGCCCCCGGGGGCACATGAGGATATATGTCTCTTGTACTTGGGTGGTGCTGACTTTTCCCTCTCTGTCTTTTTCTCGCTTTATGAACCCCCCCCCCCCCCAACCCCCCTCCTCCCCCAAACACACACCCCTCACCCCCCCCCCATCCCCCACCCCCACCCATACCCCCCCCCCCCCCATTAATTTGTAAAGCGCTTAGAGCTTACTACTAATTCAAGTTTATTGTCCCACTGGCACTAAAGTGATCGGGGTATTTTGGCTTTATTTCTTTTTTTATAAAGAGAGAGAGAGAGAGAGAGAGAGAGAGAGAGAGAGAGAGAGAGAGAGAGAGGAGAGAGAGAGAGAGAGAGAGAGAGAGAGAGAGAGAGAGAGAGAGAGAGAGAGAGAGAGAGAGAGAGAGAGAGAGAGAGAGAGAGAGAGAAAATAAAAGAAAGAAAAAAAGAAAAGAGAATAAGATTTGTATAATGTAATTTAGTTACAAAAGCTGCCATACGGTGCGTTGATTAATTTTAAAATTTACATGGTCTCAGCCAAGAACGGTCCTTATTTCTTATAAAAAGGTATATTTATTTATTATATCAATGTTATATATTTTAGGAAGATTCATTAATTTTTTTAATGTTATATATTGTTAAAACCAGGGTTAAAGTTCAGAACCATCAATGTAAAAACAAGTTAAAAGGTTAAAAATTTATGGTGATAAAAGATACTGCTACTACTAAGTCCGGTTTAATGTCCAACTAAACACAGTAGTGTATGGGGGACTAGCAAATTAAGGGTGGTTTGAGAAGGGGAGGTGGGGGGTCTGGGGTTGAAATTACTATTTGTACTATTATAAATATAAGGAATTAATTTCAGACAGATTACGTATGTATATAGCAGTGGAGAGCGATATAAGTGGCGTTACGGGGCGGGCGGCAGACGATGGTGACCTGAATCAGCCCTAGGCAGCCAAGCAAATATTAGTAATTTAGCTGGGTCAGAGAAAATTCCTTATTTCAAATTTATTTCTCTATTAATTTAATACTTTAACCTTGTATTTTTAATTTCATCAATCTCTTTACTATTTACTATTTGGCCGGGGCCCTGGTCTGGCCTGCTGCATTACTGTTTTAGATCAGTTGCGCGGATAACATTCAGTGTGTCTGCTGATCCTACAGCCTACAGACAGGCCATTTGGACCATGTTGGACCTCCAGCAATATAAGGATCTTAGAGCACAATCAACAACGGTCCTTACATTAACTAAAAATAGAATATTTATTGCATTATATTATGGTTAAAAGTTGGTTAAGAGGACCATATATACAAATTAAGAGTATGAAATAATACTAAATATGTACAACCAAATATTAGAATTGGTATATATTGGTGAATTATGAGTAAACATTTAAGTTAAAAGTGCTAGAGCATGATAAAAGATTGACTTAGTTTTAATTTTATGTCCCACCGGCACCGGGGCGATCGGGGACTAGCATTTCGACCCAACAACAAATGTGATATATCCATCCGCGAGATATCAGGGTAAAAGGTGTGTGGGGGGGGGGGGGTATCCAATGAGAATCGGGGCGTGTGCGTAGACATTACCTATCGCCTGTGCGTTCTTTCTTTCAAAGCCGAGGCCAAGAAAGGAGGAAAAGACAAATCAGAAGGCAAGTTATTTCACACACGCACAAAGAACAACTTCTGTTCGCGTTTATGTCATTCACACACATCAACAGACAATTTTCGAGACAAGTTAGGTAGCCTTTATTCTACAATGAATAGGTTGATCACCTCGCTAGGTTTGAAGTCGTCACGCACGGTGAACAAATCCGATTACGATAACCGGTAAGCACCAGCAATAGGGTAGCACACCTCTCTTTAACTTCAACAGCGGACCGCCTAACTCTGCAGCAAGCATACTCTCTTGGCTTGACTTCGCGAACGAAGATTCTATAGGGGTTGCCCACGGCGTCTGCAGGCATGCTCGTGACTGCGGAGTCCAATCTGGGACAGGCAGGTTCGACCGCAGTGGCTGCAGAGGGAGGTCTGGTCAGGGTTCTGAGTTGTGGCATGTCTGTTTTTTCTCCTGAGCCGCTTGTCCTTAAGGCTAGCTCTGCGAGAGTCCTCAATGGAGACGGCTGCCTTGTAGATGGTGGAGCGCCAGGTGTCACGGTCCGCAGCAAGTGAAGACCACTGGCGGTGGTCGATTTGGCAGGCACTAAGTGACTTCTTGAGACAGTCTTTGTATCTCTTCTTTGGTGCCCCTCTGTCTCTGTGTCCAGTGGTGATCTCGCCGAATAGGGTGATCTTGGGTAGGCGATGATCCTCCATCCTGGAGACGTGCCCCGCCCATCGGAGCTGTGTCCGCAGCAGCAAAGCCTCGATGCTCACAGTTTCTGCCTGTTCAAGGACCTCGACGTTTGTGACATAGTCACTCCAGTGAATGCCAAGGATGGTACGCAGGCAGCGCTGGTGGAAGCGTTCGAGGTGTCGTAGTTGGCTGTGGTAGAGAGCCCAGGACTCGGAACCATACATCAGGGTGGTGAGGACGACAGCTCTGTACACGCTGATCTTGGTGCCTGTTTTCAGCTGTTGATTGTGCCACACCCGCTTGTATAGACTCCCGAAAGCGCTGTTCGCTTTTGCCAGCCTGCTGTCCAGCTCTTTGTCCAGCTTGGCGTCTGACGTGATGATGCAGCCAAGGTAGGTAAACTGGTGCACTGATTTCAGTTCAGACTCGCCGATGGTGATGTGGGAAGGGCGATGTTCTACTTTGGATGCCGGCTGATGGAGGACCTCTGTCTTTTTCAGACTGACCTCGAGTCCAAAGAGCTGGGCAGCATCTGCGAAGCAGGGCGTGATGCGCTGCAGGGCTCTCTCGCTGTGTGCAACGAGGGCAGCGTCGTCAGCAAAGAGCAGCTCACGAATCAGTTGGTCTAGGGTTTTGGTGTGGGCCTGCAGTCGTCTGAGGTTGAACAGACTGCCATCGAGACGATACCTGATGTACACTGCATCATCATCGTCGAGGTCCACTGTGGCCTTCTTCAACATCATGCTAAAAATGATGGTGAAGAGGGTCGGTGCCAGCACGCAGCCCTGCTTCACACCGTTGAGAAAGGGAAATGGTTCTGAGAGGTCATTGTTTAGTCTGACCTGGCCTCGCTGGTCCTCGTGTAGCTGGGTGATCATGCTGAGGAACTTTGGGGGACAGCCAAGTCGCTCCAGGATCTGCCACATGCCTTGCCTGCTGACAGTGCCGAACGCTTTTGTTAGGTCGACAAACGTTATGTACAGCCCTTTGTTATGCGCGCGGCACTTCCCCTCAAGATGTCTCAGCACAAAGACCATGACGGTGGTGCTCCTGTTGGTTCTGAAACCACACTGGCCCTGTGGGAGGTGGTCTTCAGCGATGGCAGGTACCAGCCGATTCAGGAGCAGCCTTGCAAGAATTTTTCCGGCAATGGACAGCAGTGTAATTCCACGGTAGTTGGAGAAGGCAGACTTCTCTCCTTTGTTCTTGTTGAGGGTGATGACGACTGCATCGCGGAGATGCTTTGGTAGTGTTTCTTCCTCCCAGCAGCAGAGAAAGAGGTCGTGGTGCTTGTTGTGGAGTGCAGGGCCTCCATGTTTCCAGATCTCTGGTGGGATTCCGTCAATGCCTGCTGCTTCGCCACTCTTGAGCTGGTGGATGGCCGTGAGGGTCTCTTCAGCGGTGGGCGGTTCGTCCAATTCAACCTTTACTGGGAGGTGTGGGATTTGGAGGATGACTGCTTCTTGAACAGTGCGCTCAGCACTGAAGAGGTCCTGAAAGTATTCCGACCAGCGGTTCAAGATGGAGTTATTATCTGTGAGGAGTGCCTGTCCATCAGCGCTTCGCAGGGACTTTGTATCAGGTGCCTGGGGCCATACACTGCTTTCAGTGCTTCGTAGAAGCCCCTGTAGTCACCGTTGTCTGCGCAAAGCTGTGTCCTCTGTGCGAGTCTGGTCCACCACTCATTCTGTAGATCTCTGAGCTTGCGCTGGAGACTGCTGCAGACGAGGCGGAAGGCAGACTTCTTCACAGGGCATGAAGGCTGGGCTAGGTGGGCCTGGTGGGCGGCTCTTTTTTTTTTTTTTGCTAGGAGTTCCTGGATCTCTACGTCGTTTTCGTCAAACTAGTCTTTGTTCCTCTTTCTAGCGAAACCCAAGACTTCTGCAGAGGATTTTGCAAAAGCAGTTTTCAGTTGTTCCCAGAGTGTTTCATGGGAGGAGTCTGCTGGGTCAGCTGTGTCTTTGAGCCTGCGCTGTAAATCTGTCTGAAAGGCCGCTTTCACGTCGTCACGCTGAAGGCTAGCAACATCAAGCTTTTTCTTGGGGGGGGGGGGGGGGAGGGGGGGGGGCCTTTCTTGGGTTTTGCCTTGAAGTGGAGCCTGAGTTTGCAGCGGACAAGGCGGTGGTCAGTGTGGCACTCTGCGCTGGGCATCACTCTGGTGTGGAGGACGTCGCTGCGGTCCCTCTGACGCACTAGGACATAGTCGATAAGGTGCCAGTGTTTGGAGCGAAGATGCATCCAGGTGGTTTTTCGACTGTCCTTTTGCTGGAAAGTGGTGTTGGTGATAACAAGCTGCTGATCTGCACAGAACTCCAACAGTAGGCGGCCATTGTCATTGCAGTTCCCAACGCCATGCTTGCAGAGGAATCCTTTCCAGGCTTCAGAGTCCTGGCCCACTCTGGCGTTGAAGTCGCCAAGGATGATGACTTTGTCGTCTGCAGGGGTGCTCTGTAGGAGGCTGCGCAGGTCAGTGTAGAACTTGTCCTTTTCTGCAGGCTCTGCCAGGAGGGTTGGGGAGTACACACTGAAAAGGATGACGTGTTGCTGGTGTCTCAATGGGAGGCGCATGGACATGATGCGGTCTGAGTGACCGGTTGTAGGTTTTCCAGCTTAGTCGCAATGGAGGTCTTGACCAGGAAGCCCACGCCTGAGAGCCGTCTTTCTGATGCAGACCTGCCTGACCAGTAGAGGGTGTAGCCAGCGCCAAGTTCTTGGAGACTGCCTTCGTCTGGGAGACGTACTTCGCTGAGCGCGGCGATGTCGATGTTAAGCCTCCGCACTTCATGGGCAATGAGGGCGGAGCGACGTTCAGGGCGTCCGCTGTCTGCTGTGTCGATCATGGTTCGGATGTTTCAGCATGCTACATTAAGTCCGGTCGTGGTCGTCATGAGAGTGGATCCATTGTTTTTACTTGTTTTCTGACCGCAGGAGAAGATGCCCGTTGACCGCGGCTAGCCAACTGGAGTTGTGAGGGGATGAGCTTTGGTTAGACCACCTTTTCTAGGCCCCTCTCCGTGTGGAGCAAGCAGTGCTGCCCCTAGAGAAGGCTGCTTGGTCGTTCAGGGTGTGCCGAGTGACGTTGTCATCCCCAGGTCAACATCAGGCGACCAATATCCTGAACCGCCTGCATGCAGGTTTGAGACTGCGGCTTCCAGTGACATCTTTCACCTGCCGTTTCGCCCCTCGCCCCTCGCTACAGGACTTGGAATGGTCTGTGTCATGGTCCGTGGACGTTTCCTAAAGCCTGCGCGGTGGAGCTTTTTGGTGGAGTGCAGTGTGCGCAGTACTAGCCCCACCCTTTAAACCCTTGGTTCATCTGCCATGGCCTAGCAAGCTGGGACGGTGGCATTGAGGTCCTCGGGTCGTAGGTTTTATATCAGACTGTCCTTGTCCTAGTCTCTGGCTCAACAACCTTCCCCGGAGACACGGGGGCTTTGAGGTCAGGGTTTTCCTCCCTTAGAAGCTGGGCACACGCTACCACAAACACCTATTGCCGGGCGCAATTTTGTGGCGGCAATGTTGCCGCCTCAATTAGGGGCGCCTACAATATTGCCGCCACAAATTGCGACCCGATACAAACCGAGTCTATTTGGTTGTGGTAGCCGGCAAGGCTCGAGCAATGTTGCCGCCTCTCAGCCAATGAGCGGTGTTCTTGCGCCACTTCCCGTTTCTTCATCTTCCGGCGAGCCGGAAAAAATGGCGGAGAAGCTGAGCGACGGCCGACGGCTTTGAGACTGTTAACTCATTGGAGACGCGCCGCATGTGGAAACGCTGCAAATAGCTGCGTATCCGTATGCGGCATGTCTCCAGTGAGTAAATTGATCAACCTTGTCCGAGAGTTCCCATGCGTATGGGACTCCCGCAGCTCCAAATATTTCAACCGGGCGCGCCGTGAGAGCTGTTCCATAATAGTAATGGCAGGTCAGTCAGTACAACACATTGCGCGCACATTGAAACGTGTGCCACGAAGCCGATGTGGTAGGTGGCAAATTGTTGCTTACCACACATTGCTAGTGGCAAATTCTGGTAGCGTGGGCCCACCCTCTTAGCCTTTCCGCAGCTAAGCGGCCAAGCCTGCAAGGCAGCAGGCAGCCTTTGGTTATACAAAACCTAACCTGCAAGGCAGCAAGGGACTCGTGGAGGGCGGGGTCGTCTCTGTCCCGTGCCCACTGCATAGCCATTCATTATCCCTCGTAACTGTGCCTAAGATCTTCCTATCATTGCCTGTGTTCTTCGTTAGAGGAGGCGAACAAGAGTTCAGCGTCAGTTTTCGCACCCTTAGGTCATAACCGCCGGCTGCCGAGCGTGGCGAAACTTGACATCTGTGAAAAGCATAGACCTTGATGCGCATCGAATCAGTGTTTCCTATTTACGCATTTACGTGTGTGGTCATATCTATGAGGAGGTCACGTTGTAATCTGTGTGAAGCTGCTCCCACGCGCCCACCAGCCGGTCAAATGGGGAGACATCTGCCATGTGCCAGAAGCCTATACTCTCACTACACACTGACTCTGTCTTTATGTACATACATGTATGTATGTGTTCTTCGTCTGGAGAAGGTTTGTGGGTGCTCAGTGTGTGGATGCCCTCCCAGCTGTCGCGTTAGGCGTGTGTGCATCACCCCGTGGAGCACGATACAGCCAAGGCCGGTGACAAATTATTTCGCGGTTCACCGCCGTCCGTGGTCGGTCCGATTTTTTTCGGGATCAAGGTACCCCCCGCTATATATCCGGGTTCGCGAAGTAACGATTCGCGATATGTCGGGTCAGAGCTGTATTATTATTATATTTCTAAACAAGATATTTTTTTCTTCCTAAAACGGACATTCCTTTTTCATTTTCCTAGAAATGCCGGGACCGTCAGATTCGGAATGACTGGTCCTGTGATCCACTCCAATGGAATTACCAACACGTGGAATGTGTCTACTGCTGTGAGAATAGTTATTGTTTCCAGGACCTGATAGACATCTATGGTACCCAGCCACCACCAGCTGCTACATCGCCACTGCCAACAGGCCCTCGTGGCTCCCAGTATCACGTGTTAACCACGAACGGTTGCTATGACAACACCTGCAACTTTGGACACGGTCTTTACGCCTGCTCAGAGGCTCAATGGGCATGTCAAGATAACGAGGTGAGTGTTACGCAGTTCATACACAAAACAGGTCATCGAATCGTTAACCCCATCACTGCAGAGAAATGATGTGAACACGGTCCAACTGCAAGAGACACAGATTCTCATGAGCCTCCGCAACTGCGGGGGCTCATGAGGATCTATTCCTCTTTCCGAGACCGTTCTTGTATCCATATTCTTGAACGGTTTGGCTCCTGGTCGTTCGAGGAAAGAATATTTAAGAAACAAAATACGCGTCCAGTGGCAGGGAAAACGTTAATGGATACCAGAAGTACACCAACATGCGGACCAGTTTTGTAGCCATAAGGGGTTATGTGTTATCTATCTTACTGCTCATATCTTTCTAAGCATGTCAATAACATATTTTTCGCGGAGAGAAAAGGCGCAGTGTGTTAAAGTACTGCTGAGTACAGTGAGGTAAAAGATCAGATACGGTGATCACACATACACAGTGACGCCAGAAATAAATCTCTCTCTCTCTCTCTCTCTCTCTCTCTCTCTCTCTCTCTCTCTCTCTCTCTCTCTCTCTCTCTCTCTCTCTCTCTCTCTCTCTCTCTCTCTCCCTCCATCCCTCCCTCCCTCCCTCCCTCCCCCTCCCTCTCTCTCTCTCTCTCTCTCTCTCTCTCTCTCTCTCTCTCTCTCTCTCTCTCTCTCTCTCTCTCTCTCTCGTATTCTCACACACACACACACACACACACACACACACACACACACACACACACACACACACACACACACACACACACACTCAGCTCAGGGCTCACAGCTAAAACCACAGGCATGGGGATTATCGTTGCGTAGTTAGTCACTTCTTAACGTGTGCCTAGCTTTGGTGCTGGGATGGGCCGTGTGACCACCATCGGTCGTCGTAATCTGTATGCACGTCAGTGGTGAGCAAATCATTTACTATATATAAAGCTGGTGCCGGGAGGGAGAACAGTCCTAACTTCTCTTTCTTTGACTTGGAAGCATGGTGATGGTCGGTGCGCTGTCTAGAGGGTGCCACAACGTGTCACGTCAGGAACGGAGCCCCTGAAACGCCCACTGACCATTCCTTATATACATCTGCCTAATTCAACTTTTACTTCTACCACGTGTGTTCTTATCCAAAGTCCTACGTCATTTTTATCGCGTTGACCATCCATACACGTGTTTGGACACCTGAACATATACTAATGTCTATTTAACCTATTTCTTACACAAGATTCTGCTGCCGTATTCCGGCATTCCTTTTAGTGTGCCCTTTATCACGCGTGTTTGGACACCAGGGCATTCACCAATGTCTATTTAATCTATTTCTCACACAAGATTCTACTGACGTATTCCGGCATTCCTTTTAGTGTGCCCTTAATCACGCGTGTTTGGACACCTGAACATACCCCAATGTCTATTTAACCTATTTCTCACACAAGATTCTACTGACGTATTCCGGCATTCCTTTTAGTGTGCCCTTTATCACGCGTGTTTGGACACCCTGGTCACGACCACAACTCCGTCTTGGCCCACATCTCGTACCTGGACTTTGACCCCACATTTTAACTCTAATCAGTAATTTAACACTGACCATCTCGTCACTATACATAATAGGCACTCTGTGACATCACTCCCCTCCCTCTAAAATGAGTCTCCTGACTCATTATTCGTTTACACAAACGTACATGATCAATACAAAGAACATAGTGAGCAGACCATCCAATACATTGTCCAAAACTGAATTTGAATAACCATACATCACTCATATCGTTGTCCCGTCTAGTATACGAAAAATCCTTACGCAACCAAACTAGCGTGCTGAATAGTGTGAAACATCTCCGCTGGGGCAGGGGTGGGGGGGGGGGGGGCGGTATATGTTAAACACCGGACACAAGCAAAACCAAGCTGACCTGGTAGACGTGACAACCAGACTCCCTGGGTTAGAGTAGGCAACGTGTATTGTTTTCCAGCCGATGTCAAGTGATCTGCAGTTTCACGAGACCAACGGCTCTCCATAGAGGACGGAATCGAATGTTTATAACATCCATCCCACCAAGAATGTTATTTCCATGAACGTTTGCCTACTGAAGCAGTAGTCATAAGTATGGGCGTCGACCTTCATGTGTGGTCACTGGAAACACAAGCAATCAGTAGACGTGAAATTGGTTGGATTCGTCGTAGAACTGATTCTTAATCATATCTGCCCATTTGTACGTTACCGTAAGTCAGCTGGCCGTTTCGTGTTTTATCTTGGGTGAATGGGGTGGGTTAAACAGAGGATATCTGGACCCTCTGCGGAATTGCCTTAAACCTCCGCACACTCAAAATATGTCGGTCATTTATATGCTGCGTCATACCTAATTTGTCTACTCCTAACCCAACGTCACCTGACTCATTAAACCTATCCGTCTAGTTTGTTAGCAAACGTCTTCCTGCCATACCATCAAAGATAAGCAAACCATCGTAGAGTATATTAATATAAAAATATCGTCAGTACATCGGTGAGCAAACCGAAATGATATCTATTATAACACACACACACAAATTACAAATTTATCAATGCCCATAACATTTTTGTACTAACTTGACTATAATTCGTTCAGAAAAATAATTCATTTTTTTTTTCTTTGTCATTGCTTTGATATCGCCAAAGTGACCTTAGAAGAATACATTTGCTTACCGCCCATCACTGAGTTTAATTTATCAATAAAATCGCCTATCTGTGTGTACGTTTACATAGAATGAGTGCAAGATTTATAAGCAGACCAACAGAATCATGAGTGGGGTGGGGACAAGGCCTTGACGCGAGAGTGAGAAACGTTACCATGTCCAACATAATGGCAAGGTATCTCAGTCTCAAACTCAGATATAAGGGAAACCCGGAAAAAACACTCTGTATTACACAATTAATTTCAAGTCACATAACCAATCTCGCAGTCCTGGGCTGGCAGTATTGTGTTCGTGGAGGTCACGTCGGAGCAGAAGAACGGTCCTCACACAGCAGTCTCATAATCTAGGTGATGAGCCTCTAATCATATGTGACTGTCTAAAGACGTCATATGGCCTGCCATTCACAGTGGACGCAACATCTGTAAATGACAACCCCCGTCAAGTTGTCACCTCCAATACTAGTTCCACTTGCACATAGCAATAGTGTCAATAATTGTCACATAAAACTTAGTTGCTAGAAACTAGCAGTCACAAACAAATATGACACCACATTGTTCATTGTTTCTATAAGTGTTCATATCATTGTGCCAGTCCCATCACATGTAGTAACTTGTCTTCCAATGTCCATAACTTAAGGGCAGTGGTTATAAGCTTGTGCATGGTGGCGTTCAAACACAAACAGTCATCGCGTCTCCGAATGGCAGTCTCTTCTTGTCAACGAAGGGCAGTGGTTATAAGCTTGTGCATGGTGGCGTTCAAACACAAACAGTCATCGCGTCTCCGAATGGCAGTCTCTTCTTGTCAACGTAGCAGGGTATACAGCTGACAAAGTCTCAAGTCACAAGGGCGAATCTTGTGTTTTCAGCGTCTGATTTTTCCGGGTATTGGGTACATCACAGGTCTCGCCATCTGCAAGTCAATGGGGGTCAAGCTGGCAATGTAGCTTGAACATCTATAGGCTTTACCTACAGAGGGAAGACACTGCGGATCTGCTTTTTGTGACACTATCAACTATTCAACAAATTTGTAAACAACACATCTTAAATATCACTTCATCGATGTACCTTTGTCAACAAATAAAATATAAACATGTCATATAACTATAATGGGCAGCAGCAAACGTCTATCAACGACTCTCTTAATCACCTTTTTTTCTTCAAATCTAAATAATTCACTTTAAAATATCATTTTTTTTTTCAGTCCATAATTGCATGGTCATTCCTTTTTTTCTGCACAATCTTATTAAATTCCGTAATGAAACCCAAATTCCATTTTCCATACACTATTTTTTCTTAATTAAACCAGCCTGCTCAGATAGGAACTAGTCAAACTAACTCCTGTATAAACGAAACAAAATGTTTGCTTTAGCGTTGAATTTTACTTTCGTATATCGTATTTATAATGTACTAATAGCAAATTCAATTTGGCTAATATTCACCATTTTCATGAGCCGTGAGGTTGTTGTACAGCAAACATTGTGTTTCGTACACAACTCCAATGCAGGGGTGTTCAAGTACGTGATAAGGCATGGCGATACCGTGACATACATTATATCATTGTTGTTTGAATTCTGCCTGACTCAGTCTAGCCCCCACCTGTGAACAGATTACTGTGGTCAGTGCTAGGATTGTGATAGTATTAGTCTTGTCTCTCGTTTACTCGCAGAGGCCGGCCAAGCAAATCAAATGTGTCATGTTTTAACACCAAAAATAAAATTCACTAAGGAAGGTCGCTACAAGTCAAGCAGGACACAAAACTGATACAACAGTATATTTTTATGTATAAACATTTTTTTGTAAAAACGCTACCAAAAATGCGTATAAACCAGTGTCTGTTAGCGTCAGTCTGTGTGCAAGTCAACAAGGTCCATATTGTGGGCAGCTATCTTCATTTCACAAATGCCTTAAGAGACAGAAGAAGAAGTAGAAGTGACAGTGGCCTATCCAACAGCTGATACTGATGATGTCAGTCACGGATGTCGGCAATGTGCAAGTGTCATGTCAAGCCCATAGTATAGTCTGTACAGTCATAGACATTAAATAGACATTGGTGTATGTCCAGGTGTCCAAACACGCATGATAAAGGGCACACTAAAAGGAATGCCGGAATACGTCAGTAGAATCTTGTGTAAGAAATAGGTTAAATAGACATTAGTATATGTTCATGTGTCCAAACACGGTAAAAATGACGTAGGACTTTGGATAAGAACACACGTGGTAGAAGTAAAAGTTAAATTAGGCAGATGTATATAAGGAATGGTTGGTGGGTGTTTCGGGGGCTCCGTTCCTGACGTGACACGTTGTGGCACCCTCTAGACAGCGCACCGACCATCACCATGCTTCCAAGTCAAAGAAAGAGAAGTTAGGACTGTTCTCCCTCCCGGCACCAGCTTTGGTGCTGGGATGGGCCGTGTGACCACCATCGGTCATCGTAATCTGTATGCACGTCAGAGGTGAGCAAATCTTTTACTATTAATCAATGTAACATTATATATATACGTAGTAAATCCAAAAGAGCCTTTGATTATGTCTGTTATGCCGCTTGCATGCGAGAGTGGTATGATTGATGTCATGTTTCTCGTGTGTACTTGCTCAGTGGTTATTGTGACTGTTATCTGTCCTCGACCGGTGTACTTCTTTGCAGCCAAGCGAGTCAAACTCCCCTTATATCGGTTTATATCTGTTCATGAGTCACATGCATAGATAGTTAGGATAAAACGATCCCCAAAGAACGGTCGGGTGATACGCGGGTGCAAGGAAGGTTAGACCTGTGAATCCATCGTGCAGTCGAGTCGCGTTATTTAGATTCTTCTACACAGGGCGACTGAACGCAGCCGTTTTGAAAATTAAAAGTTTTGGGCAATAGTTAAAGCAAATTCCTGCTACTGTTCTCACGGGCGATGCACGCAGTTGTGTGCATGATAGGATGAGATAGAAAGTGGGACCGATGAAGTCCAGACAGACCGTATGACTCAACTTTGGGGTGTAAAGCATGGGTTTTTACAACTGCTAAGAAAACGAATGATCAAAATAGAAAACAATACGTCCTTGGAATCTCCCAAGTAGGATTTCAGTGTGTTTCTGTGTAGTTTTGTGTAGGAGAATCAGTCTAAATAACGCTGCACGCTGGACTCTCATATCTAACCTACCTTGTTGCTATTTACTAACTACCCGTGTTAAAAAAAATGACCAATTTACTACACACAACAATAATCCCTTGCCTGTGGTGTTAGCTGTGAGCCCTAAGCGAAGCGGGAGAAAGAGAGATCTTTTTCGCGTCACAGTGTATGTGTGATGACATAAGTCTATTACTATAATTAGGTATCGGCAACCAAAATTTTGAATCGATGTACATGGTACAAGACTTGCACAGTGACGTAGCTGACGGTAAACGAAGCAAAACACAAAAAGATGTATGGTGATCCGATAAACCGTTCTCCAGATACAGCGTAAAACGTGCCCTTTAAAAAGTCCACGTTTTGGCCCAAAATTGTCAAATTGGGGAAAATGGCAACTTTAGGCACCTGTATGACTTAGACTATAAGCTGTATAGAGTCCAAACTTGGTACACACACTCCGACCACTGCGTAGATTGTGCCTATTTTTTTCTGGGTTTGTATTACAAACGCACATCGTGTAGCAGGGCGTTAAAACGCCCAATTTTGAACATCTACCAACGTCCTTTAAATGCCCACTACCGCCGTAACTGTTCAAAGATACACCTCTGTAACATATGTTTTCGAAACGCTACACACAGGTCTAGTTATGGTTCATTTAGACACAGGACAATCCAGTTCAGCACACGTCTTGATATCAAGTAACCTGACAATAACTCCACTCCGTTCTATAAATACAACACTATCAGTACGAGAAACAGCTAAAAATAGATTGACACGCTAACGGCTGTGCAGAGTAAATACTGAAATGCGATTACGGGTGTGCTTTTGCTGCGTGTTCAAACTGCCATAGAAGCTCATTAAGTGCATCGGCAAGCCATACCAAACACAAATAGTGCTGAAATGTGTCTTCAGTTTTACGCGTAATGGTACTTTAAGCTTGAGTGTTGTGTTTCAATCTTCAAGTTAGTTATTTGGGTTTAACGCCGAGCAGACGACTAAGGCCATCTCACGGCGGTTCAATCTTCAAAAGCTACAAATTTTTCCTAAACTACGTAACTCTCTAACTTCAAATATGGCCCTGCTAAAGTATATAAAAAGAGCTCTATGCACATGAGTGTTTATGTGACTTATCCGAAGGTCAAGGTCACAAAAGGTCAAAATATATAATGAAATATACGTTCTCCTCAAGATTTAAAGACTGATTTTGAAGCCTAACATAAATGCTTTACAATGAAACACAACATTATGCTTCCAAATCAACCGTTGATAACATTTTACAATGTTCAAGGTCACGGGAGGTCATCCAATGCTTTAAAAGTGATCAATGTGTGTAAAAGTTAAGACTACATATTTACATCTCCTGATATGATATTAATTCAGCTTGGAGCTTGAAAAGCATTTCTGTGTGTCCCAATCTGGTTGACATCTGGCAGCGCAAGGTCACATAGGTCAAGTAATGTGCGAAAAGCAATAATAGTTTGTCTGTGACTGCATTTCTGAAAGGCTCTGTGGTCAGATAAAGCTGAACATGATATACTCTTTGTTTATGAAAGGGACATTCTTTGCATACTGATAGATTTGACCCCAAGTGCATGCCAAGGTTTAAATTAGCAAATTTGTCAAAATTCACAAGCGTTTTGAGTGTTCCAGCGTACTTTGTTAGTTTCCTGTGTTGGTGACTATAATTATATGGTAACAGTTTATATACACTTCCATGTCAGTGACCTTGAGACAGGGTCACGGTCACAGTTAATGTTCATAGTCTTATAGTATCTGGTTTGAGGCTGGTTCTGTTTCAGTGCTGGCGTTGATAATAAAAATTTAAAAAAAAAACGGTACGTTAGAAAAACTAACAACACACTCGTGAAAACTTTACTAATGTAGTCCAGAATTATTTTTATCCCACCAAAGATCACATCCTTCCGCCTTGAAAGTGGAGAGAGCGATAGTGGAGTCACTTTGTTTGCTACGTTGGTTTGTTGCGTTTGTCATTCAATTTTATGTGGAGTTTAGATGGTGATTTCCATCATGAAACGTTTATCAATCGGAAGGATTGTCCTACCTACAAGGTCAAGGTCGCGGCTACATGTTTTATGGTTGCTATTATAGTAAATCACTTTGCACCTAGCTTGTCTGTAAAAACACTGGACCGATCTGATCGTGTTTGACATGATGATACTTCGTTTGGGAAACAAGAAAGGCAAAGCCATTATGGCTCACGTGTATGACCTGTGTGACTTTTTGTGACAGTAAGTAAAGGGCTGGCTTATGCACAAGCAAAAATCTGTTTTCTCAAAATGTAAGCATTTTTCACACATCTGTCAACCCCCGTGACTCTTGACCTATGCGATGAGTCGACTAAATTAGTATGCATAGGAAGGTCTTATCATCAGCTACCTTTGTGCCATATTTGATTGAAAAATTTGCAAAAATGTTGATAATACCCACGTCTACAGTTTTTTTCAAACATTTGCCGGCCTCTTGTGACCCTTGACCTTTCCGAGGGGTCATCCAAATTAGTATGCATAGTTAGGTCTTACCGTCAGGTATCTCTGTACCAAATTTGGGTTTTAAGTTGTGAATAGTACTTGAGAAAAAAACATCTTTTGTCAAAATATGGCTATTCTGGACCTATTTCCTGAGCTCTTGTGACCCTTGACCTTTCCGAAGGGTCATCCAAATTAGTATGAATAGATAGGTCTTACCATCAGGTATCTCTGTACCAAGTTTGGGTTTAAAGTTGTTAATAGTATTTGAGGAAAAAAAAAACATCTTTTGTCAAAATATGGCTATTTGACCTATTTCCCGAGCTCTTGTGACCCTTGACATTTCCGAGGGATCAACCAAATTAGTATGCATAGAAAGGTCTTACCATCAGGTATCTTTGTACCAAGTTTGTGTTTGAAGTTGTGAATAGTATTTGAAAACAAATAATTTTAAAAAGTCAAAAATATAGCTATTTTTGACCTTTTTCCTGATCCCGTGACCTTAACCTTTGTGAAAGGTCACTCAAATTTAGAAAGGTCTTGCCACAAAGTATCCTTGGGCCGGGTTTGAAAAATGTGACTTTAATAGTCTCCGAGAATATGCCAACGTTAAAGTTTACGACGGACGACGGCGGATGGACGACGGATGGACGACCGCTGGCCCAAAACATAGACTCGCTTTTGCGGACGGACGACGGATGGACGACCACTGGCCCAAAACATAGACTCACTTTTGCTTCGCACATGAGCCAAAAAACGCAAAGTCACAAACATCAGCGATATTTGTTGCAATAAGTCTGTAAACGCATAATCGATTTGTTTCGAATTTTAAATCATGTTATTAATCATCAAGAAGAAAATGTAAATGTAATGAACAAGAATATAGGTCTGCGCGTGCGCAAGATGCCTGCTGTTTTTGTGACATGAGAAAAGTGTTGCTCTTATATATGCTCTACAGCAGTACCTAAAAGCAAGAATTGTGTTAGAAAGGCTGGATTGAGCCATTGTGTCCTGGGGAATAGCATTCAGCTAGTTTGCTAGTTATCATCGTCCACCTGATCTTTGGGGATCGCTCACGCCTCTCATTGACTGCACGGATTCCGTCGTCTGTTAGGACGAACTTTCCGAGTCCTTTGCACTTGTTTCACTTACAAACGTATGTTTTCACTGACTAACATAACCACCTCGAAGGTAAGTTAAATCATATTCTGTATTTCTTTTTTCTTGTGTGCTTACCTACTTCATACCTCAGGCACACGAAAGGTACTTTTTCACGATGTCACAGCATGAGAGAAAAGGCTCTTCAAGCGGCAATAGCAAAACGCAAAAAAAAAGCATGCAGGCACCCTGGTTGTGTCTGTCAGTGGAAATGCGATTGATTATAGTTAAGGAGATGCTAGCATCCAGCGCTTTTTGTGCAAAGAATTCTGCCACAAGTCGTGCTGTGGTTTGACCACAGCACAGTTCAATGCTTGCAGGGGTTCAAAGCTACTGCAGTGGACTTGTGAATCTTGTGGGGACAAAGAGGTAATTGTCAAGTCTCAAATTGAGGCCAAGCTGGATGGCATCTTTCAGCTGCCAAGAACTATGACTGACAAACTGGAATATTTGGAAAGTGTGCATAAGAAAGAAAACATTGACAAAAGGGTTGATGAGACCATTGAACAAAAAGTTAAGGAATATATGCAGGAAGCAGAAGAGAGAGGAAAGAGAAAGTTGAACATAATCGTGGCGAATCTGAGTGAGAGTGATGGAGAGACAGCGGAGGAAAGAATGAGAGATGACAGAATCAGGGTGCGCGAGCTGGTGAGAAAGATGCCAGATGTGAATGCAGATGGGATAGATAGCCCAGTCAGGTTGGGGACCTTTAAAATAGGACAAAATGTCAGACCAAGACTGTTGAGACTGGTGGTGAAGACTGAGGAAACCAAGAAAAAGATGTTGAAGGGGATTTTTTGATCTGAATAAAAATAAACCCCCAAACACACGCATGTATATCAATAACGACAGTATCCCCAAGGAAAGAGAAAAAATTAAGGAACTAAGGGAGGAGATGAGAGAGAGGGTGCAGGGAGGGGAGGAGAATTTGATGATAGACTATAGAGCCTTGAAGATCGTCACCAGAAAAACCAGACCAGTTGGTGCTAGTGCAGCACAACAGGATGCTTCTGCCACGCAAGCAGGGGCAGACAATTGACAGTATGACAGCCGACACAAATAACCTCAAATTGTAAATAAGTGTGCATATACTGAAAACGATACTAGACATTCATCTTCAGAAACTTCAGATTCCTCTTTGTCTTGTCATCTTTCCTCTTGTCCATCGTCTTGTCTTTTTTCTTCAAGTGATTCCAATTTTTGCACCGTCATTTACAGTAATGTCGATTATTTGTTAAATAAAAAGAGTGAACTTTTAAAAAGGATTGATGATATAAAGCCTGACATCATTGGTCTTACTGAAGTAAAAGCTAAAAACCAGATCTATACTCCATTGGATTCAGAATACACATTACCAAATTATGATATTTTTCTTAATGCAAACCCTAAGAGAGGAGTTGCCCTTTACTTTAACAAAAAGTTAAATGCTGAAAATTGTGAAACATTGAACAATATTAAGTTTGAAGAGAGCTTGTGGTGCTATTTTGTGAGTGCTTCTGGTGAAAACATTCTTGTTGGTTGTGTGTATAGAAGTCCCAGCTCCACAACTGAAAACACAGATTTACTATTACAACTTTTATGATCTGAGGAAATACAAACATGACAAAATTTGCATTTTCGGAGATTTTAATTTCCCTTATGCAGGATGGGATGGCTCCTGGACAGGTGAGAAAAATAATCAAATTGTTGAGTGCATAAGAGACGCCTTCCTGATTCAGATGGTGAAAAATCCAACAAGACATAGGCAAGGTCAGAGGTCAACATTAGATTACCTAATCTTAATAACTGAAGAATTGCTAACGTCAGATATTCAACATTTGGATCCCATTGGCAAGAGTGACCACGATGTTTTACTCTTCCAGCTGTAAGTACCTAAGGTTATGGTGACGCAGAGTAATAAACATTCCCTTAACCTTGGAAATGGAGACTATGAAAGTCTGAGAGCATATATGGCAAATATTAACATTACAACTACTAAACCTGTAAATTGCGGAGTGGAAACATTATGGGCATTAATTAAGTTTTCGATTTTGCAAGGTGTGGAGTTGCACATCCCAAAAGTGAAGAGTAAATCACATAAAAGAACCACACCATCTTGGATGAATAAGGGTACTTTAAGAATGATTAAAAAGAAATATAAGTTATATAAAAGATATCTTCAAACTCAGGAAGGTAGGGATTATCAAAGATATATTACCTTAAGAAACGACTGTAATAAATTAATAAAACGTAATAAATAATTACATGAAAGAAATATTGCAGATAAATGTAAAATGAACCCCAAAATATTTTGGAAGTATGTTCAGGAACAAACTAAATAAAATTCTGGAATAAATACACTTAAAAAAGAAGATGGCTCACTTGCTGTAGCAGATCATGAAAAGGCAGCAACCTTGAATACATTTTTCTCAAATGTATTTGTGGAAGAAAATTTGAGTAATGTTCTGTTGCTTGGTAGAGGTTCAAAATCGAATGGGTGCACCATAATAGATATCGTAATAACTCCTGATATTGTCAAGAAAAAAATAAAATAATTAAATCCTTCCAAAGCTCAAGGTCCAGACTGCATCCCTCCCAGAGTTTTACAAGAGTTGTATAATGAGTTGGCAGAACCACTTTGCACATTATTTACATTTTCCCTTAAATCAGGTATTGTACCGCAAGACTGGCGAACCGCAGAGGTAAGTGCTATTTTAAAAAAAAAAAGGTTCTACGTCAGATGAAGGAAACTACAGACCAGTAAATTTAACGTGTATAGTATGTAAAGTTTTAGAGTCTATAGTCCGAGACGAGATCGTTAATCATTTTACTGTGAATAATATGTACACTGAAAGAAACGATCATGTGTTACTCAATTACTACAGGTTATGGATGATATAACTTCCTTACTTGACAACAAAAAAACGTTTGACATCATATACTTAAACTTTAGAAAAGCATTTGACACTGTTTCCTCATGAAAGGCTTCTTCAGAAGCTAGAGGCCTATGGTGTATGTGGAAACATTTCCAACTGGAAAATAAGTTTCTTACATGAAAGAGAACAAGTGGTAAAGGTTGGAAATGTAAAATCAGACAAAGTAAAGGTGCTGAGCGGTATGCCTCAAGGAAGCATCTTAGGCCCTATATTATTTACAATATTTATAAATGACTTGCCAGACTGTGTTAATAGCATGTGCAAAATATTTGCAGACGATACTAAAATCTATAATGAATCGAGCAATAAAGACGTGTTGCAGCATGATTTGGATCACTTGCAAGAGTGGTCCGACACAAGGGACTTGCATTTTAATGTAGAGAAATGCAAGGTCTTGCATGATGGAAGGAACAATCCTGAACATGATTACTTGATGAAAGTTGACAGCGACATTAAAAAGGTGGTATCTTGTGAGGAGGAAAGAGACTTAGGTGTTGTTTTCAACAAAGTTCTATCTTTTGATCCCCATATTCAGAACTGTATCAATAAGGCCCAACAAAATGGTTGGAGTAGTTAAGAGAACTTTTAATTATTTGGACAAGGACATTTTTAGTAAACTGTATAAATCACTAGTCAGACCATTTTTAGAATATGCAAACAGTGTATGGTACCCAGGTTTAAAGAGAATCAGTTGCACTCGAAAGGGTACAGAGACGAGCAACAAAGCTGGTCAAAGAATGTAGAAATATGACTTATTTAGACAGACTCAGATACTTTGGATTACACTCCTTACGTGGACGTAGAATACGTGGAGACTTAATCCAAGTTTTTAAAATTTATAATGGCATCGACGACCTAACTTGGAACGACTTTTTTGCAGCACCATTTTGTGACAGAACCCGAAACTCTGAAGGGAAAATCTTTGTACAGCACTGCAACACTAACCTGCGGAAGTTTTGATTTTCTAACAGATTTGCCATTGTTTGGAATGAGTTACCAGTTATATTTAAAAAAAGCACCTAACATAAATTCTTTTAAAAACCAGCTGGACGAATTACCAAAATTTAAAGAGATTTTCTATTCTTATGATGAATGATTTATAGGAAAATTTGCATGTACAGCAGACCCATAAAGTAACTATAGAAAGAAAGGACATTTGTAAAGGCCTCACGGCCTATTTTGTCCTCACACTACTACTACTACTACTACTACTACTACTACTACTACTATAGTGTCACAGCCCAAAAGGTCTCTGTCAAGGCGGTCAGATTTGTACTCATAATATCTACACAAGATAATTTGGTAACCAATGGACCAATTCAAATAATATTGACTTTGTTAACTGTAATGAAGAAGATAATTCTGGGATCTTGGGCATTCACTCAAGATGAGAAACCATTCAGCTGCTTAGGATGACATATTAGGTGATGATTGTCAGTGGTAAAGATTACTTGAAGCAGAATCATGACTGAAAACTAGAGTTGGTGTCGTCACGGATTGACGACGATTCATTATGAGATTAATGAATCCTAATTCAAGATTCACGATGGAAAAAAAACGATGGCGACTATTTCAATGCCCCAAAACCTTGACAATTGGGCGCGTCGGGGGGATGGGGAGTGCGGGAGAGAGTTGTTGAGGAGGACTGAGACTAGATGTTGATGATGGATGGACTCACTTTTCACAACCTTCTTAAACTGGCCGGAGGAAGGTTTCGAACTTAGACTTTACAGTGTGGTTACAGACTTTTCATTGCGGTTACAGACTTTTCACGTTTCCCCTTACGCCATTAAATCAGCAATGTACAGAGCAGGGGACTGTTTTAAAATGCCTAGGGTACCAGCTCTGCTATGCGCTTAACGGTTATCTACCTTACACAAATCTGCTGGAAATGTATTGACATTCTGAACCCCAGAATGTATTGAGTATTTCTCAACTGTTGGTGACTATTAGGGGTATACTCGTTCTGTTCTAGCTAGAGTCACAGACTTTTACCAGTTTCAATTATTTTGTCAGAATTTATTCTCAGAATGTACACAGAAACAACAAAAGCAGTCTGCGGCCCGGGGAAGGAAAAGGGGGAGGAAAGGAGGGGGGGGGGTGTAGTGCCCCCCCCCTTCCCCGTCGAGACACCTCCTGGATTCGCACCCTGCCAGATAAGTTACAAATTCAATTGATTTGTGGTACTCGTGCCTCATTAAAATGTGTGAAAAAACATCCGAAAGATGACACAAAAAGTGGAAAGAAATAGGTACCCCAAACAAACATAAACTGAAATAACGTGCGTTACGCATGGTGTTACATACTCACAAACTGCCAGATTTACACTGAACAAGAAGATGATAAAATGTTAAAATCCTTTTTGCTGGAGATAGTATAGCCACACGCATGATGAATGTATGAGTTTGTCTCTCAATTTTTATTAGAGAAAAAAAAATTGTCAAAATTTGGCCCTTTTTTAACCTGTTTCCTGATTCCCAATGACCTTGGCCTTTGAGAGAGGTTACTGAAGTTGGTATGCTTAAATAGGTCTTGCCGCAAAGTATCCTTGAGGGAAGTTTGAAGACTGTGGTTTGAATAGTTTCCGAGAAAATGCCAATGTTAAAGTTTACGTCGGGTGACGAACGACCTGGCTCAGAACATACTCACTTTTACTTCGTACGTTAGCACAAAAAAAAACAATAACATCCTTACAAGAAGCGAAGATACGAAAACGAATTAAATGTATGTTTCACTTTAATTTCGTAACACATTTCAGACATGCCGGAGGACTGATGCGAGTTTTCACATTGTTGAATCAGACGACGTACTTGGTTGTTTCTCATTGCAGAGGATGTCTACGCCATTTTCTCTAGATCCATGCAATTTAGACAGACCTACTGGAAATTGAATGGCATTTGATTGAAACCCGGAGCGCATTTTGTTTTCCGGATTTTATGATGATCGGTAACAAGCCGGAAACAAATTCTATAACCGCACGTCTTGCAGAATATCCCATGAATGACGATTCTTTTTATGGCAACACAATGCTTATAGCCAAGAATCTGATCTTTCCAATGATTCTAAAACCAAATTTGTAGACTGACCGGCGCAGATGCGCTAGGCCTTAGAGGTAAGAACATTCTATCATCGTGTACGCGATCGGCGCTCGGAAAATCGCAACGCGAAGAAAGAATCGCGTACCGGCACTCACTGCCTACCACACACTCGTTTCGATGACTCATAGCTCGCCGAACAAAACAAAAAAAATGACAACAATTTTTAAAAAAGAAAAGGAGACAAAATAAACTGTATTATTATTTTTCTCATTTTCCTACCACATTCCAGAAACACCTGGAAAGAAGACCTACGTGTCTTTTCACGTTAATGAGTCAGACGATATACAGCACAGTGACTGCTTTCTTCTGGAGATGGCGCCTCCGCCATTCGCTCTGCAACAATGCAACTTACACAGATCTACTAGAACATGAATGATTTTTAAGTTGAGTCCAGAACATATGTGTTATAGTCAGCGGATTTTATGATATTCGGGGAAAAAGTCACGAAAATTTTCAATGAACGCACATTCTGCAGCGTAACTTTTGAATCCCTGAAACGTTCAAAATTTGCAACGAGCTGCTTTTAGCCAAGAATATGACCTTTTCAATGGTGTAAAATCCAAATCTGCAGATTGAATGACGGAGACGCCCTCGGCTGTAGAAACGAGTATGTGTTTTCAACAAAATTGCGCTTACTGAACCACACAAAAAGTGCGCCACGCAATGAAAAACACGTCTACACTCACCGTGGTGCAGTGGTGTTAATGACTTAGTGCACTAAGAACAAAACTAATGACATCTTTGGAAAGAGAACAAGACAAACTTTATCACCATTTAAAACGTTTTCTTTCAAAATCAAATTACTTGCATTCAGAGCGAGTTTTTTTTTTTAAACACAGGTAAAAATCGCACTCTTTGCGCGTTGGACCCGCGCACAACGTCATGTTGCCGATACCTACTATAATAGTAATAGACTTATGGTTATGGGGTCTCTGATTGACGTGTTTACGTCCCCGGTCGCGAGTAATGGAAGACTACCCAGACTGCTTCCCCAGAAAAATCCTCAGCAAAAAGAACTGCTCAAAGTATCCATTTTTGCGTAGGACTACATAGCTTGAGCACAACCAAAGCTTGAGGTATCAGCTGAGACACAAATTCGTCAAATGTAAAAGGTCTAAGCAACTGTACCGTAATATCATGCTGACCATGCTGGAACGTTTCTGTCTGTAACATCAGACTTGCTGTAGTTGCACTCAGAATTCAACTGACCAGACGAAACGTCTTTTTTCAAGATCATATATGAAGTGACCTGGTTGTTTCTTTTATTATTTGCTCACTCTTTGCATTGTAAGACACTGAAAGTCTCTATCCTACAAAATGGACTTAGATAAGTTAACTGGGCAGAGTTCTCTTTGCTTTATCCATACCTAAAATGATTTCATCACAATTTTTGTATCAATCTTCAGATGTCATTCGCGTAGGCTTTTTGCTGGTAACTGACAATAATTGTGCATGATTCCACTTTTTGTTTCAGTTCTGTTCTATGGAGGTCCACAACGACAACGAAGTGTCACTGCTGTGTGTTAATCGTCAACGATACGCCGATGTATTTATGCGCTTCCATTCGTACATTCTTTGCAAAATGCGTAATTGCCTCTTTCACAGCAGTTTAAATACACTGAGCCTTAACCCCTTCACTGCCGAGAAACACTGTACACCATCCAACTGCGAGAGGTGTATTGGTCCTCATAAGCCCGCCGAAGTTGACGGGGTCTCATGAGGGTCTACAGTCACTTTAATTTTGCTCGTAGAAGGCTGGTATTTGGCAGTGTGGCCATGCATCATCAGTACTTTTAGAAACCGACGGGGAATTTCGGCAAAATGTGTCCTAATGAGCACCACAGGCACTTTATTACAACAAACCAAGCGGAATTACACAGCGCTGGACAGACGAACAGTTAGATCCCCTGCCCCCTCCTATCAGGCACCCAATCGCCAGCCCACAGAGAAATACGCAGGTATAGAATAAGACGATCATTTGCATCTTCAAAAAAGATGCATCAGGTCTCTTATATAACCCATGTCTTTCTCCGGAACTTAGGAAGTAGGCAGGGGAAACATACATACACAAACACGAAGGTGCATTACTATATGTGGTCGGGTAAATACCCTGAATTCCCACAGTAGATGCACAGAACATTACACAACAATGTAACGATACAAATTTGCCTCGAGTTATACTGAGATACTCACAAACCATATAGGTGAGGCTTGCGCTGGCAGAATTGTACAACAAACCAAGCGGAATTACTCAGCGCTGGACAGACGAACAGTTAGATCCCCTGCCCCCTCCTATCAGGCACCCAATCGCCAGCCCACAGAGAAATACGCAGGTATAGAATAAGACGATCATTTGCATCTTCAAAAAAGATGCATCAGGTCTCTTATATAACCCATGTCTTTCTCCGGAACTTAGGAAGTAGGCAGGGGAAACATACATACACAAACACGAAGGTGCATTACTATATGTGGTCTATATATGCCTGATAGGAGGGGGCAGGGGATCTAACTGTTCGTCTGTCCAGCGCTGAGTAATTCCGCTTGGTTTGTTGTACAATTCTGCCAGCGCAAGCCTCACCTATATGGTTTGTGAGTATCTCAGTATAACTCGAGGCAAATTTGTATCGTTACATTGTTGTGTAATGTTCTGTGCATCTACTGTGGGAATTCAGGGTATTTACCCGACCACATATAGTAATGCACCTTCGTGTTTGTGTATGTATGTTTCCCCTGCCTACTTCCTAAGTTCCGGAGAAAGACATGGGTTATATAAGAGACCTGATGCATCTTTTTTGAAGATGCAAATGATCGTCTTATTCTATACCTGCGTATTTCTCTGTGGGCTGGCGATTGGGTGCCTGATAGGAGGGGGCAGGGGATCTAACTGTTCGTCTGTCCAGCGCTGAGTAATTCCGCTTGGTTTGTTGTACAATTCTGCCAGCGCAAGCCTCACCTATATGGTTTGTGAGTATCTCAGTATAACTCGAGGCAAATTTGTATCGTTACATTGTTGTGTAATGTTCTGTGCATCTACTGTGGGAATTCAGGGTATTTACCCGACCACATATAGTAATGCACCTTCGTGTTTGTGTATGTATGTTTCCCCTGCCTACTTCCTAAGTTCCGGAGAAAGACATGGGTTATATAAGAGACCTGATGCATCTTTTTTGAAGATGCAAATGATCGTCTTATTCTATACCTGCGTATTTCTCTGTGGGCTGGCGATTGGGTGCCTGATAGGAGGGGGCAGGGGATCTAACTGTTCGTCTGTCCAGCGCTGAGTAATTCCGCTTGGTTTGTTGTACAATTCTGCCAGCGCAAGCCTCACCTATATGGTTTGTGAGTACTTTATTACAAGCAACGGTAAGTCCGATTGAAGGTCTGCTAAGCAGCTAATGGACAGTAAGGTATTTTTCTTCTTGTTTTTCAACTCCGACCAAGTATCATTAATGCGGCTGCGATCTGTAGACTATGATATTAAGGGAAAACTAACAATTTATTTTCCTCTTATTCGTTTTGTCGCGCGTTGCAAATAGGGTAACTGTCGGTTTCAGGGTCTGTCCATCAACATCTGTATAGTATGCACACCGAAAGTCAGAGATTTTGATGCAGAGTGCCAATGTACTTTGGAGAGATTATATTTCATTTGACAAAAGACAAAACTGTTACACTGAAATATGAGAGACAACCTTACACCGACAAGTTGAAAGTGCAGTTTTCTAAGCACCTGAATTTCATCCCTTTTTGAAGGCCTATCAACTCGCAGATGAATAACTACTAACCCTGTGTCTGCGGTTCACGTTGGAAACCTGAAAATAATGCTCTGACCTTCATTCCGTACCTCTGCAGTCTCTTCTATATGACGGAACATGCAGATACCGACACGATGATGTTTTCTAAACCACAGTCGACGAATCCAAATATTTCACCCTGTCCACAGATCGGCACAGATCTAAATTTCAAAGAGAGAGAACTCTTGACGTCTGATGTGTTTTTGACTCTGCATTGGATTTACTTCCCGTGGCTAAACGTCATTTCCCTGTAGACACACTTCAACTATGGCAGTTTCAAACCGAAAGTGCGTCTCTGCTTCGTAGACACTGTCGCCATTCAAAAATTTGACTCAATTACTGCTAGGGACTGTAAGCCTCTAGCTGACAACATTTATTCGTATTAAAATTCGTTTGGCGACTGGGGTCTTTGACTTGAAACTGACAATGATTTCAGAAACACGATCTGCGTCTGCGTCCACTGGCAGTGAAGGGGTTAAATGTCGAAATATCCGTAACTTCTGGGTAGCAAACGGTTAGAAGATGTCAATGCCTTTGTGTCAATGCGATCCAATATAATGCGAGACTGTGAGGTCACAGATTGGTTAGTTGTGACACGAGTAGGAAGCACGCTCCATGACAATCTGTTTGAGTGACAAAATTAAATCAAATGAAACACATGCACAAACGATGATCTTATCAGAGCATTCCGCTAAAGCAAATGAATCTGTAAATCAATCAGTTCTCCTTGCAATACTGAATTTCTTTCACGCCATGCATAGTTTGTAAGCTCTGTGTGTGTGTGTGTGTGTGTGTGTGTGTGTGTGTGTGTGTGTGTGTGTGTGTGTGTGTGTGTGTGTGTGTGTCTGTGTGTGTGTGTGTGTGTGTGTGTGTGTGTGTGTGTGTGTGTGTGTGTGTGTGTGTGTGTGTGTGTGTGTGTGTGTGTGTGTGTGCAGATATGTGTCCTCGATCACCTGTTAAGCGACCTTGCCTGCGCGTTGAAATGGACGGACCCATCTGTCAGTGTAGGTAGTGCCTGTCCCTTCTGCTGTTCGGACCACAACTGTGTACTCGATCACCTCAGAGTTCTCCAAACCACGACAGTACTCCCTCCCACTACACCAGCACCGACCACCACGACACAAATGGTCACCACTCAACCAGGGACCCAAACAACTACAACAACCAGCCAACCAACGACGCCAGATCCAAGGCGAGGGTTCAACAGCTGTTTTACTACAGACTGTCTACCTGGGGAACACCTGTCTACGTGCTCTGCTGGACAGTGGGCATGCGGGGATCGAGAGGCGAGTGTTTAAGCGCAGCCGAGAGGTGATGAATACACGAAAAAAAGAAAATCTCAGCAAAGAAACACGTTTAGAAAGGTCACTTACAAGACAATTTATTAAATACCCCAAATAGACATCTATCTGTCTATCAATTTATCTATCTATCTATATCCCTTAGTGTTGCCGACCGTTGGGGCACCACTGATGACTTTGCAATCAGCTCCCTCCATTCCTCTCTGTTCTCTGCCATTCTGAGCGTATCGCCCAACTTCCTCTGTCTTCCTCTCCTTTGTCCTCATTGCACAGTGCTTTACAGGATTGTTTTGGCAAGGCCTGCTGAACGCGTGACATGCCCATACACTTCAGTTTGGGTTTTTTCATAATGGCTAATAGGTCTTCATAGGGTCCGATGGCTTTCCTGATTCTGCTTTACATTTCCTCTTTCGTGATGTGATCTCTGTATGAAAGCAGCCTTCGAAACCATCTCATTTCAGTGGCTTGTATCCTTCTTTCAAGGTCTGCTGTGAGGGTCCATGACTCACAGGCATACAAGAACACTGAGATGACTAAGGAGCGCATCAGTCTGATCTTGGAGCAGAGCGTGATGTTTCTGTCCTTCCATATGGTCTTCAATCTTGTCAGTGCTGTTGTTGTCTGCGCAATCCTGGACAGTATTTCTGGTTTTGATCCCTCATCTGTCACAATGGCTCCTAAGTATTTGAATTTACTAACTGTTTCCAGTTTTTGGCTTCCAATCATGACGTCAGTGCCAATGCCACTGATGTTATTTGTCGTCAGTTTGGTCTTCTCTGCACTGATTTCCATCCCATACGCAATGGCTGTACTGTCCAGCTTTTCCACCAGCTGAGCTAGCTCCTTCTCTGTTTCTGCAAGGCCATCAATGTCGTCCGCAAAGCGCAAGTTCGTGATTGTTCAGCCTCCAATACTGACAGTTCCTTCATGATCTTTCAGAGCGTCTGTCATGATTCTTTCCAGGAAGATGTTGAAAAGAGTAGGTGAAAGCAAGCAGCCTTGTCTGACTCCGAATGTAGTCCTAAACCAGTTTCCTATTTTGCCGTTGAAGCAGACTGCGCTAGTGGCCTTGTTGTAAAGGTTTGCTATGACTTTGTTCAGGTTGGCATTGATGTTATATAGCTTCATGGTGGACCAAAGAGCTGCATGTCACACGCTGTCAAACGCTTTCTTAAAATCCACAAAGACACGATAGAGGTCTTGATGGTGCTGGAGGTATCTCTCACATAGAACTCTCAGGTTGAAGATCTGCTCAGTTGTGCTGCGCCCTGGTCTGAAGCCTGCCTGTTCCTCAGCTATGATTTCCTCTGCCTGTGGCTTCAGCCTGTTCAGTAGGATTTTTAACATGACTTTGCTTGGGTGGCATATAAGACTGATCGTGCGATAATTCTGGCATTGATGTAAATTGCCTTTTTGGGGGAGAGTTATTATAAGTGATTGGGTCCATGGTGTGGGCCAATCCCCTGACTGCCAGATCTTATTGCAGATTGTTAGTAAGGCGCTTATCATGTCTTCTCCCCCTTCTTGGACCAACTCTGCAGGGATGTTGTCTGCTCCTGCTGCCTTCCCTTTTTTCAGCGACTTCACTGCAGCCTCTACTTCTTCTCGGAGGATGGGATAGTTGCCATTGTTGGTCACGGGTGGGTTGACAAGTATGCCTGGGTCCCCTGTAACTCGGTGGTTGTACAAATCTGAGCAGTACTCTGTCCATCTCTTCAGTATGTCTTGGTCTTCCGTAAGACAGTTCCCTTCACTATCTTGAATGATGGAGGAGCGTCCTTGTTTTACACTGGTCAGGTCTTTCACCAGCTGGTATGCATTTTTGCTATTATTTTTGTTCAGATTTTCTTCTACGTGTTTACACTGATCTTCAATCCGCCTATTTTTTGCCTTTTTCATGCTTTTCTTGATATCCCGGTTAATTTCCTTGTATTGTTTAGCTCCTTCTACCTCTGATTTATTTTTCTTTAATTCTCGACGCTTGTCACATAGAGCAAAGATGTCAGCTGTAATCCAAGGTTTCTTTGCTTGTCGGTGTTTGCCAAAGATCTCATTGGCTGTTTGGGTTACAGCAGTGTTAAATGTGTCGATCAATGTGTCCACATCCGTGTCTTCTGCACCTAGGAGTAGCAGTGGCGCGAATTTTCCGCCTATCTATACCTGAAAGGCTTCCGCTACCTCTGGGTCTTTCAGCTTCTCGAGGTCAAACTTGATTCTGGTGAGACCCTGCTTGTTGACCTTCTTTAGGCGGAGTTGGGAGGTCATCATCACTAAGTCATGGTCGCTTCCAATGTCTGCTCCTGGAAAACTTCTTGTCTTGGCAATGTTCACACTGGTTTGGAAGCGTCTCTTCACCATGATGTAGTCAATTTGGTTATGGTGCTCTCCGTTCGGGCTGTGTCATGTCCACCTTCTGGATGCTTTGTGTGGGCCAGACGTGTTCATCAGCTTTAGATCATTTGAGCTCGCAAATTCCAAGAGCCTAAAGCCTCTGTCGTCGGTCTCTGCATTGCAGTAGCGTCCTTATGTGCCTTTCCAGTTCTTAACAGCATCCTCTCCTATTTTGGCATTCCATTCTCCCTGCACCACAAGAATGTCTTTCTTGGGGGTCTGGTCCAAGACTTCTTGCAGTCGGTCATAGAAGTCTTCTATTTCCTCATCGCCATAGTCTGTAGAAATAGACATACAGACACACAAAAAAACTTACACTACTTTATCTTTTTCTAGTGCAGAATGTACATGCAAAATGCACATTCCAAAAGGTGACTGCCAAGCGTGTAAAATGCAGAGAAGAACCTAACGAATAAAAGACAGCTACAACACAATTTATTAATATTTCGGGTAAGTAGCCTTCTTCAAAACAGACAAACAAACAAGTATAGAGATCAGTCGCTGCTTATCTTATCACAGAAGGAAGGACGGGCCAGACTTGACGCGTGTAGGAACCAAGCTATTCTGGTAGCACCCTGGTACTATCATGGTCGATCTGTCCCCCAGTTTCTTATGAACCATACTTAGCAGCTTATTCGAATAGAAGTGTACTACTGTATTTTAGTAGTCAACAGAGTACAGATCTTCATAAACAGTTGCCTTAGAAGAATTTTGAAAATCCACTGGCCAGAGAAGATCAGCAACGTCAGACTCTGGGAGAGAACAGACTCGCAGATAACAGCAGAGAATGAAATTGGGCGAAGAAGATGGGGATGGATTGGTCACAGTCTGAGAAAGCCAGCTTCCAGTATCACTAGGCAGGCATTGTCATGGAACCCCCAGGGAAAGAGGAAAAGAGGTAGGCCAAGAAACTCCTGGCGTCGAGACCTCCAAGCAGACATCAAGAGACTGGGAACCACATGGAGTAAAATCGAAGGAGAAGCACAGGACAGGAGTCACTGGAGGTCTCTCGTCGACGGCCTATACCCGGGTAGGGGTGACAGGCGTAAGTAAGTAAGTAAGTAAGTACTGTATTTTAGTTGTGTTCCAAAGACACTGATATGTTATCTTCTGCGATAAGATAAGTAGCGACCGATCTCTATATTTGTTTGTTTGTCTATTTTGACGAAGGGTATTTACCCGCAATATTAATAAATTGTGTTGTAACTGTATTTTCTAAGTGCTTTTCTTTCTCCGTTGGGTTCTTCTCAGTATTATGATCCGAACGTTATTTGCTGGGTATCCGTATGCAGCACGTCTGAATTAAGAGAGAGAGAGACTGACAGAGCGAGAGAGAGACAGCAAGAGAGAGAGAGAAAGAGAATGTCGAAATTCCCACATTTGTAAGTTGTCTTCAGAAGTCGTATGTATTTGTTTCAGTTCAGGAGATAGGTTGACCATGACATAATCATCAGGTCATGTGTGGTGCCAAAGTATCCAATGCGCAAAGGCCATCGGGCCGGTGTCGGCCGCCGTTGAAGGGCCCGCGCACGGCGGCAGACGTCGGCCCGATGGCCTTTGCGCATTGGGTAGTTGTCCGCTGCGGACTGCTCGTACCATTTGCCATAGTACTCTCCTGATAGACCCAGTCGAGGAGTACGCCACTTAACACTTAACGGTCTATTGGAATAAGCGGCTAAGTATTGTACATAACAAATTGGGGGACAGATCGACCATGATAGTACCAGGGTGCTACAAGTATAGCTCGGTGCCTACACGGGTCAAGTCTGGCCCCTCCCTTGATAATCCCTTCACTGCCAGTGGACTCAGATTGTGTTTCTGCAAACTGATCTTCGTTAACTCATTCTACCCCAGACACACCACATGAAGATAAGGATCGACCATGATAGTTCGAGGGTGATGCCAGAATAGCTTGGCGCCTATGGGCGCCAAGCTATTCTGGCATCACCCTCGAACTATCTTGGTCGATCTGTGTCCTGCCCTGCAATGCAGTCTTCTGAGGACAACAGCAAAATTTGGGGATTTCGGTGTTGGGGTAGAATGAGTTAATTCAACGCCAGAGAGACTCAGCAATGCCAGAAACGTGGATTCAAAATGGCGTCAGCAAGAGGCACAGGTCCTGATGGGCCCCCGCGCCCGCAGTCTCTTGCAGTGGGATCGTGCTCACGTTTCCTAAGCAGTCGAGGGTTAAAAGTGTCCATACCTTGGTGTGGTGTACCAGGGATGAATGCGTCAACATCCAAAAGTAGTCAGGCAGTAAGGAATGCGATACTAGTTATTAGGCTTTAGCATCGAGCAGGCAACAAAGGCCACCTCACGGCAGGTGTGTGTGTGTGTGTGTGTGTGTGTGTGTGTGTGTGTGTGTGTACGTGTGTGTGTGTGTACGTGTGTGTGTGTGTGTGTGTGTGTACGTGTGTGTGTGTGTTCATGGGCGTGGTTGCGCGTTTTGACTTCACTGTTACAGTTCTGTCAAGTCCACACGTATGCCAACGCACACTCGATGCGAATGTCTTGCATAGATGTCCAGCACGCAACAGCGGTAAGATGAAAACCGCCTCTACATATAATCATCAAGCTAGCTGGTGCCATGCAAACCACAGACTGACTGACTGACTGACTGACTTACTCACTTACTTACTCACTTACTTACCTACTTACTCACTCACTAACTCACTTACTTCCTTAGGTGCATCCAAGACTCTCCCACTCAAAAAAGTCGAAAATTCAGCTAACATAATTATATTGTGCATTTGTTTTCCTATTCTCCTAAATGGTTTTCTAATATGTGTCCATTCTTTATTTCACGGCTTTGTCTGCTTCTTTCTTGTACTTCAGCTGTGTTCCAACGACACTGATGGAGGACTGTGTCTGACGCCGCAAGACCTCTTACAACAATACTGCACGCGGTGCTGCCCGGACAGAAAATGTGTGGATGACATCATCAGTACTCTGCAGTACCCCATATCCACCACACAACTGCCCACAACCACACAAACTTCAGCGACAACAGCAGAAGGTGGGTTACAACATAGACAAGAAAGTCTACTGTATATCATGTACAGACGATTATAGCGTTTCCCATATATACTCATCTGTACATCGTTACCGCTTTACGATATTACAAATTTTTCCCACGGAAACGATATAAGCTATTGTCTATACTGACACGGTAATTGGCCAGCGCGTCTGTCGGTGACAATAACTGGCTCGCACGAATTGGTAAAGTTATATTTTCTTTCTACGGGTCAGACACCCTGTTCTCCATATCCCAGTACGCAAGGGCTATGGGGCGCGGGCCAACGGCGGCCGACTTCGGCCCAATGGCCTTTTGCGCATTGGGATCTCCCTCATATAGGCGTATGACCCGCAGTAAGAAAATGACCATGCGTGTGTGTCCGAATAGCCATACAGTATAATGCTGGAAAGCAGTTACAGATTGGTCAGTTGCGACACGACTAGAAAGAGCATTTTGTCAGGATGACAAATGTGAATCATGTGATCTCATCAGAGCAAGTCCGCTAAAGCAAATGCAGTTCTCGCTGCAACAATCTCTTTCACCGGCCATGCATAGTCTGTAATGTTCTCTCTCTCTCTCTCTCTCTCTCTCTCTCTCTCTCTCTCTCTCTCTCTCTCTCTCTCTCTCTCTCTCTCTCTCTCTCTCTCTCTCTCTCTCTGTGTGTGTGTGTGTGTGTGTGTGTGTGTGTGTGTGTGTGTGTGTGTGTGTGTGTGTGAAATATGTATGCACAATGATCTTAGTATAGCCATATAATAAAACTACAAAACGTGAAAACATTTTGCTGCCTCCTCTCCAGATTACTCATTCTAAAGGACTGTATTACAGTTCTTGAGATAGATCGAGCATGATAGTCCAAAGGTGGTGCCAGAATAGCTTGGCGCCTATTGGCGTCAAGCTATTCTGGCACCACCCTTGAACTTTCATGCTCACTCAATCCATGTCTTGCTGTGGTGTGTCGGTGCTGAATGAGTTAATTGAGAGTCATCGTGTCAGCTTTTGACACCAAACTAAACGAGGTTAAAAAAAACTGACTTACCTTAATCCAGGGCTTGTCTGTAATCCAAAACCTGATTTTTCTGTCCCATCTTCCTTGGTACAACCTAGTCTCAGTATTCAGTTATACTGTACCCTTGGTTCCCTAGAGAACACATTGATTTTATTAGCACTTCTGTCTACATCACATATAGCACATTATAAAACTTTGCATTCCACTGATCTCTCTCTCTCTCTCTCTCTCTCTCTCTCTCTCTCTCTCTCTCTCTCTCTCTCTCTCTCTCTCTCTCTCTCTCTCTCTCTCTCTCTTTCTCTCTTTCTCTATCTCTCTCCCTCTCTCTTTCTCTCCCTCTCTCTTAATTATTATTCACTGTTATTGATATGATGTGTGCGCATTATTTGCATTGCTTTTGTATAGTGGGGTTTTTTCAGTTTATTTCTTCATGTTTCAATTTATTGTGTTTCTCTTGCTCTTTGTTGTTAATGTCCATTTTGTAACAGGAAAGTTTGTATTTGCCTAAACTTTTATCCTGTAAATAATTATTATAACGTTTCATCATCATCATCATCATCATCATTATCATCATATCTCTCTCTCTCTCTCTCTCTCTCTCTCTCTCTCTCTCTCTCTCTCTCTCTCTCTCTCTCTCTCTCTCTCTCTCTCTCTCTCTCTCTCTCTCTCTCTCTCTCTCTTAGGTGATTTTAACATTGACTTACTGAAAACAAATCCCACGTGGAAATCGACAACAACTCTTTTTGGGTTGAAGCAACTAATCCAAGCTCCTACTAGAATAACCCAATCATCCACTACACTCATTGATCACATCTATACCAACAACTGTAAGTCAGTACTAGAGACCAGCGTCCCCCCACTAGCTGTCAGTGATCATTTTCCCATCACCTGTACATGGTCGTGCAAGATGCCCAAACAAAAGAGGGATCAGCATGTGTACATTACCTATAGGTCTTTTAAAAAACTAAACAAAGATGCTTTTTTACACGATCTTAGCCTTACACCGTTTCATGATGTGTACAATTGTACCAACCCAGATAAGGCTGTCTCTCTCTTACTTGATCTGTTCCTAGGGGTGCTAAACAAACATGCGCCAATAAGAAGAAAGCGAGTCCGATCCCGCCAGCGTCCCTCATGGATAACCGACGAAATCAAACAAGCAATGGATGATAGAAATAAGGCTAAGAAAGAAAAGAACTTTCATGAATTTAAAAGATTGCGACATAAAGTTAAGTACTTAATTAGAGAGGCGCAGAGATCGTTTGTAACCAAAACAGTCGAAGAAGACAGAAACCCTTCCTCTATCTGGACAGCACTTAATACGCTTACCAACAACAAGCATAAACAGTGCAATACAATTCCAGAAAACCTCTCCGCTGAGGAGTTTAATAACCACTTTCTATCAGCCCCCAAAGACTTACTCAGTTCTCACAATCGCAATCAGTCGATATATTCCACACCAGAAAAGCTAACTAAGTTCTGTAAGCAAAGATTGTCCTCAGATGATATTTTCGTCATCCCTGATATTGCTGTACACGAGGTATGCAAATACATTTCTATCCTAAAAAAAGAAAACGTCTTCTGGCAGTGATGGTATCAATGGATATATCCTTGACCTGTCGCAACCATACATAGTGGAACCTCTTACATACATTTATAACCTATGTATACAAAAAAAATGTCTTCCCAGCAGCGTTCAAAAAATCAAAAATAGTGCCTGTTCCTAAAGCAAACGATTCTTCTGAAATTAATAACTTTCGCCCCATTTCCCTTCTATCAGTTCTCTCGAAGCCTCTGGAAAAGCATGTTCACAAACATCTTCTGGAATTTCTTGAAAAAAGGTCCCTATTATATCATTACCAGTCAGGTTTTCGTCCCAAGCATTCATGCCACACTGCACTCGCACGAATAGTGAATTCGTGGGTCAACAGCATTAATGATAATAAAATGGCTGGTGCTGTCTTCTTGGATCTAAGAAAAGCGTTTGATCTTATCGATCATACCATCTTACTGAAAAAGCTTGCCACCTACTTAAACAAAAAGAGCCCCTCAGCTCTTTCGTTTCTGAACTCCTATCTTACAAAAAGAACACAAACAGTAAATGTCAATGGAAAATGTTCTTCTGAACAATTTGTGGAGCATGGAGTGCCCCAGGGGTCTATTTTAGGCCCACTACTGTTTTGTATCTTCGTTAACGATCTACCGTTACATGTAACGTGTAGTGAGACTGAGTGTGACATGTTTGCCGACGACTCAACATTACATTCCGCTGGTAAAACTGTGCCTGAAATTGCAAATAATCTTCAAGAGAGTCTTCATGAAGTCTCTCGGTGGTGTAATGAAAGTCGCATGCTTGTAAATCCCACAAAAACAAAAAGCATGCTTATCACAACCAAACATCAGCTCAAACCTCCATCACTCAACCTTTCTTTGGACTCCATCTCAGTTGAGCAGGTCAGTCAACACTGCCTGCTTGGAGTAATAATAGATGATGATCTAAGCTGGCATAACCACCTATATTATATGAGAAAACATTTGTCCAAAAAGTTGTTTCTACTTTCCAAACTTAAAACGATCATTGACCTTAAGACGAGCAAACTATTTTTTAATGCCTACATTAAACCACACATTGATTATGCCTCAACAATATGGGATGGCTGCAGTGAAAATCACTTCAAGAAGATAAACTCATTATACAAGCGCGCTGCTAAGCTTATCCTCCCTGATCCGTCTTTATCCACTGATGCCAAGCTGCAGGTCATCGGACTTCTCCCTCTGGTTAAGCACCTCGCACTGAACAAATGTGTACTGATGCACAAAATTCTTAACGGGAAAGCTCCACCTTACTTATCTAGGCTTTTTTCGCCAACTGAAAAAAAATACAGCACCTCCAGGAACAGTCTCTCTATAAAAAGGCCCCGTATAGACCTGTTCAAATCTAGCCTGTCTTATTCAGGTGCTCTTTTATGGAATCACTTCCTCCCACTATTCAACAAACCACGTCCCTGTATCTGTTTAAAAGTAGAGTACATGATTACCTTTCTAAGACATCGTTATGCTGATCCTTTCTACTTCTTTGTTTTTCGACATAATACGCTTCATGGTTGTTGTTTTTTGTTTTTTGTTGTTGTTTTTTTTTTTTCATCTAGCCTCCAAATTGTTTGTTCAGTTTTCTAACTTGTTTTTGATAGTACACAAAATATCATACCTACTTATATGTTAGATAATTATGTGCGCACGTACGTGTGTATGTGTATGTACAAAAGTGCGCATGTGCACGAGTACATGTATATGCGTGTCTGTGTGCGTGTGTGTATGCGTGTGTGTGACGTTTATTATTAGTTAGTTTTTGCTGTTTGGTTGGTGTTCCTTAAGTAGCTTAGCAAGGACAGATTGTAAGAAAGGCCTGCGCGCCTAATATCTCAATCCTTGGAAAATAAAGTTTCGTTCGTTCGTTCGTTCGTTTGTTCTCTCTCTCTCTCTCTCTCTCTCTCTCTCTCTCTCTCTCTCTCTCTCTCTCTCTCTCTCTCTCTCTCTCTCTCTCTGTGTGTGTGTGTGTGTGTGTGTGTGTGTGTGTGTGTGTGTGTGTGTGTGTGTGTGTGTGTGTGTGTGTGTGTGTGTGTGTGTGTGTGTGTGTGTGTTCTGCCGTGAGTTTTTTTAACCATAACAAACGCCTATCGTATTTTTGTCCTGTGCTTGTCGGTGATTTTGGTCCGGACGGCCCAGGGCCGCAAGGTCCAAAATGATTTAACTCATTGGCGACGCGCCTTATACAGATACGCAGCGATTCGCCTCGTATCCGTATACACGTCTCCAATGAGTTAAATCTAAAGACCAACGCTAGCGCACGTTCCAATTCCGCAGTTGTAGACCTACCACATAGGCAACGTCGTCTGCATCGTAAAAAATGGTGTGCATGTAAAGCATTGATCTAGACTAATGCAAAACTTTTCTCACCTGTCCGACTGTCCTGTTTCAGTCTGCTCCGACTGCTCGTACTGTTTGCCGTAGTGTTTAGAAATAAACCATGGTTGTAGATCTGCACACTGACAGAATATGTAAGAGTCATATAAATCTATGAAATAATGGTATCGTCCACGTACCTATCACGTGTAGTTGTGACCTATGAGGATGAATGTAATCAAAGACAATACATTACGTCTTTGATGCAATGTATCGTTTGGCAACAATGCCTTTGTCTCTGCGCATTATGTAAGTGCTGTCGTCTGCAGGGCTAGGATAAAAATTCGGATTGATGAAGTTCTCAAGGAAAAACATTGATACTATTTGTAAAAATTAGCACACTCACATAGTAAAAAGTGTGACATTTTATATTTATAACATAATTGATTCCGGAAACTTACGGACACGTCCGAGCATTTCCGAGTGTGTGTAAAAAAGGCAACGAAAGAGAACGGGGACTAAATAGGGTACTCGCATTGTTGTTATGTGGTTGTTTGTTGCTGGTTTTTTTTTTTTTGTTGTTGTTGTTGTTGTTGTTGTTGGTTTGTTTTTGTTTGTTTTTGTGTTTGTTTGTTGTTTTTGCGACCGTGTTGTAGAGGTGATCATCCCATGCCTGGGACAGTCTGAGGAGGATCTAGGTTGTTTGATTATTTGAATGGCCAGTGGATGTATAGGCCTACGACGTTGCAGGTAGCTTCTTTCTGTCTACTTTTTTACAACACTGCAAACGACTGAGGTGAAGGAGTGCCTGTCCTCCTTTGTCTTCTATTTGCGTCTCTTCGTCGCCTTTTTCCCACGGGGTTAACCCAGCCAGCCCTGACGCACTGCAGCAGGAGATGGGTCGACCATGATAGTGATACTGGCTGCCAAAGAATTGTGTACAAGGTTTATGTTATTTGTTACAATGCTATTACCGGTTCTGCTCCCCCATGTTTGTCCGACCTGGTTCATTTACACACCTTCAAGATCCCTCCGTTCAGCATCAGACACGCGTATTTTCAGGGTTCCTAGGCAAAAGAAGTCTAGCCAGGGCCAGCGTGTTTTTTCTTATTTCAGTCCAGTCACCTGGAACGACCTTCCAGCCCATCTCAGACATGCTCCAACTCTGTCTGATTTCAACTTGAAATCACTGCTCAAGACCTTGTCTTATGCGTATAGTTAGATGCATTTTCCGTGTGTTAGCAATCGTTGGCAGTAACTGATCTTGTATGGTTGTGTGTGTGTGTGTGTGTGTGTGTGTGTGTGTGTGTGTGTGTGTGTGTGTGTGTGTGTGTGTGTGTGTGTGTGTGTGTGTGTGTGTGAGTGCGAGCTTTTGATATGTGTCACTTTAGTTTTTGTGATATTTATTGTAGCTTTTACCTTCTTGTACTTTTTGTTCTGGGATTTTTGCTCTTGTAAAGCGCTTAGAGCATCCTTCATTTGGAGGTTAAGCGCTATATAAATGTAAATTATCAGTAGTAGTAGTAGTAGTAGTAGTAGTATAATTCAAGGGTAGTGCCAGATTAGCTTGGCGCCTGTCGGCGCCAAGCGAATCTGGCACCGCCCTTGAGTTATCATGGTCGATCCATCTTCTGCAACTGATGCAGTCATTAAATGACGCCTCCAAAATGTGGGAAATACAACCGTCGGGTTGAATGAGTTAAGGTGGTCCGGAACCTTTGGAACTGTGCAGCTGCGGGGCTCATGAGGATCTATGCGTCTTACTGGCACCTCATTGTATTCACGTTTCCTGGACGACTGCGGCTCTCTGGCGGTGTCCCCCCACCCGGGTCTGCCCTGGGGGACTTGGGTGGGGTTAACTACTTTTTAGTTCCCAGGGTGGGTTTCCTTTCTATTCTGGGGCATGTGTTTCTGTCTACCCTTGGTCCAATAACCTGTGTTTTCCTTTTTTAAACTCTCCCTACTGTCTGCGCTGCCTGTAGCTCTTGATATTGTATGTGTGTTGCTAAATGGGCTTAGCTTTATTTAGGCCCCGTGTCGTAGGTTTATTTAACGTACTGGACCGGCTGGCGACATGTATTCAATATTCTGTTTAGTTTTTTTTTTTTTTTTTTTTCACAAGCAGTACAGGCACGTCCTGAGAAAGCCTTGTTGCTGTTAGGACGTTAAGTAATGTACAATCAATCAATCTCTGGCGTTCAGTTAACCCTTTTCATCCTGATCCACTACTGCATGAAATTAATTTGCTATGTCAGTTCAAGGATGGTGCCAGAATAGCTTGGCGCTTGAGGAGCCAAGCTATTCTGCCCCCACCCCCCACCCACCCCCACCCCCCTTGAACTAAAATGGTTGATCTATCTCTCAAGCCCCACATTGATTATGCCTCAACAGTTTGGGATGGCTGTAGCGAGGTTCAGTTCAAGAAAATAAATTCGCTATACAGAAGAGCAGCCAAACTCATTATTCCTAGCTCATCTCTACCCACTGAGGCGAGGCTCGAGGCAGCTGGACTCCTTCCTCTTGACAAACATTTAGTATTTAACAAGTGCGTACTAGTGCACAAAGCTCTTAAGGGTAAGGCCCCCGGCTACTTATCGGAACTTTTTACTCTTACTGAGAAGAGATACAGCACCTCTCGGAGCAACCTGAGCATAAAACGGCCCCGCATTGATTTGTATAAATCCAGTTTGTCATACTCAGGTGGTTTCCTGTGGAATTCTATTCCTCTGCATCTACAACAAGTTAATTCCCTATCTGCTTTTAAAGCAAAACTGTACAAGCACTTATCCAAGGCAACGTAAATTTAATTATCTCGTGTTGTCTAAACATAATATATTTTTATTTCTTTTTATGCAACTATTATTTTTATTATACCATTTGCGTTCACGTGCCGTTTGTGGGGGTGCTTCCCGTATAGACCTGGTCAGGGGATGCAGTGCCGGTGCACATTTTATTCAAACGATGTGCTTAGTATGTCATTCGAGTGAAAGTATATTTGTAGCGTGCCCCCCCCCCCCCCCCACCCCCGGGTGGGAGTGTCTGGGGAGGGCTCCCGCAAACGGATATTATGACACGTGCAAACATCTTCGTATGGGTACCTGTGTGTTTTGTTAAATCATTGTTGCAGTTTGTAGTGTTGTCGTAATTCGCATTACTTTCGATGTTGTTTGTGAGTGTAATGTAGCTTTGCCTGTTATTATATGTCAGTAGATGTAGCAAGGACAGATTGGAAGAAAGGCCTGTGCGCCTAATATCTCAATCCTTGATAAATAAAGTTTCAGTCAGTCAGTCTTAATCTATAATGTGGTCTTCATAGGACAACAAGAATTTATGATCAGCCTCAAGATGTAATGGGTTAACACAGATTTCAAACAACAATATATGTCCACTGGGAAGGGTTAACACTACTTCTGTGTGTGCAGCCACCAGCTGTAGCAACTTAGAAACTGACGACTGGTGTGATCGGTTTACCAGCCTGTGTTCACATAGCAGCGTCGCCCAGGCCTGTCCTAAGACCTGCAATTTGTGTGGTAGGTGTATCCCCAAGTCAGCTCTAGAGCTCATGCGCCTACAGGCATATGAAACAGGAACCGAGGTATATCCATGGGTGAAAGTCTATGCCGGGAATCGGGAGTTCATGAATGTGACCGTTGTAGTAGTGCCACCAAGCTTGTTGTAATAGACGTGTCGGTTAACGTGATCGCTTCACAGGGACGGATCGGGGGGGGGGGGGGGGGGGGGGGGGGTTCCAGGGGTCCCGGCCCCCACCCAGACTCTTTTTTAAAATTCTATAACAAATTCCCCACCCCACCCCCACCCCTCAACCCCCCCCCCCCATAGGGGCCCGATGATAGTAGCTTTGACTAATGCAAATCCGCTACGCCACCGCGTGCGCGCCACCGCTTACTAAGCTCAAGACAGAATACAAGGGAAGAAACGACAGGCACACAGAGCAGTTTTCAACCCTCAAAGCAACCATCCGCCTAAAACCTTGAACTGAACAGACTCGGTAGATATTTTGCCACAAATCTATACCAACCTTGTCCTCCGATCAAAACTGATAGTTTAGTAAAAAAAAAAAAAAAAAAAAAAAAAAAAAAAAGGCCTTTTGTACAGTCAAGACTCATTCATAGCAGACGTCGAGTTGAGGGTTTTAGATGCCGCCTGAAATACGCCTCATGCTAATTTTTCATTGGTTTATTAGCATATCCAATGAAATTAAAACAAGAGTGCATCTTACTTTCGACATGAACTTGTGACCTGCACGCAGCAGTCGCTTTAGGTACGTATTTCCCCCAGCCCGAAAAGGTCTACTTTAATGGAGTCTGGTTTAAATACTGCTCAGTTTTCAATATATTTTCGAGTAATTCTCTTCGACTTTAAGTAAACACGGCAGAAAACAATGGATGCACTGCAGTACATAGTGGCCTCTTTCACGGCACTCTACAAAAGGGTTTAATGTTTAACTCTAGATGTTGAGAAAGAGGTCCGGGATACTTCCGGCCACAGCTAGATTTTCGCGGGTGTCCTTCGTTTCTTCCCTTTATGTGTATTCTGTCGAGCTTAGTAGGCGGTGGCGCGCACGCGGTGGCGCAGCGGATTTGCATTAGTCAAAGCTACTATCATCGGACCCCTATGCCTCCCCCGTTGTTTGATTTTTCGGCGCTGGAAGCAAGGTTTAGCGTCAGGGAGGCCTTTTGCGGCAGGTTGAAGGTTCCAAACACACCCCGCCCCCCATCCCCCTCGAGGTGACTGATCCGCCCCTGGCTTCACCTTAACAAGGTCAGCATACTTTTCCTTTTGGTTCATAGGTACATATGATTGTTGTTGTTGTTGTTGTTGTTGTTGTTGTTGTTGTTGTTGAACGTCTTCGTCTTATATCACAGATGTAAACGACTGTTTCGACCTGTATCCTGTGAACTGCAGTACGGACTTCGCCCTCAGGTGTTCTGAGCCTGACATTCAGAGGATGTGTCGTAATACCTGTGGAACTTGCGGTAAGCTTCGCTGATCACCATAATTTATAACATACACAGCAAAACCTCCTTTTAGCGACCACTTGTATGAGAGACCACCTGTCATTAAAGACCAACATTTAGGTGGTTGTAGCCACTTATATGATGGTCTTTTCTGACAGGTGACAGTTTTACCACTCAGGGCTTCTATTGAGAAGCGACAGTCCAATCTATAAACAAATGAAACATTGAATTAAATCAAAATCCAAAATCGTATGATTTTTTTTTTAATCGAAGAATATGTTTGTCAAAAAAAAGGTACACAATAAAACTTTATACTTTTTTCTCCATATTAGTTCTCCCAAAATAATGGTAGAGTGGCAGGGGTATTTTTTCGAAAAAAAATGTTGCTGGGGGGGGGGGGCGGGAAGGGGAAGGGGGCCATGGGACAGTCTGCCCCCGCCCTTCCCCCACAACCTCCCACCCCATCCCCCGCATCCCCACCCCCAACCCACCCACTCGCACCGCTGCCACTCGACCTCATCGCTCTTCCATTTCTTTTCTCTCTTTTTTCTTCTTTTTTTTTTTTTTTTTTTTTTTTTGTTGGGGGGGGGGGGGGGGGGGGACTCTGGCTGTCGGGAACTCCGGCTGTCGAAAACTCTGACCCCCGGGCCCCTCCTCCCGCCACCACCCCGAAAAAAAGAAAACCTACTTCTTCAAGGGAGCGTGACCAAAGTTCCCGACAGCTCCTCCCCACCCCCTACCCCCCACCCCCCACGACTATGTACAGTGAATTATGTCTTTCACTCTGCACCGTAGGCTAGCTATCGCATGTTAACACTACCGTACCGTGTTAGTTTTTCAGTTTGTAGATCTTTAGTCTTCTTGCATTTCCAGGGTGCCTCAGAGATCCAGTCAAACTTGTCTAAGCGACCATCTGTATTGGAAGACCACATATTTCTGGTCCCATCGTCTCCCTACTGTTACTTACATGTTCCTGAATACGCCACTAGCAAAACGTCTTCGGACCTATGACGGTCGCAATGGGCCCGCGCACGGCTGTACGGCCGTCGTGGAACCGAGGACATTTGCTTAGTGCCGGGATAAGGTGACCACCTGTCTAGTGTGACCCCATTTAAAGTCCTGTTGCTGTTACTTTCTAAAGGTACTCAGGCCTACCTCTGCCTTAGTGGACCCGCACACTGTGTGTTTGTGTGTGTGTGTGTGTGTGTGTGTGTGTGTGTGTGTGTGTGTGTGTGTGTGTGTGTGTGTGTGTGTGTGTGTGTGTGTGAGTGTGTGTGTGTGTGTGTGTGTGTGTGTGTGTGTGTGTGTGTGTGTGTGTGTGTGTGTGTGTGTGTGTGTGTGTACGCGTGTTTTACTCCAGAGCCTTGCTTCTGTATCTGTTCTAGCCTGTCAGGACTTGTACGATGGTGACTGCGTGGCGGACTATGGCGGACAGTGTGCCAACAACGTTGTAAGACACATGTGTCCGCGGACCTGCTTCGCCTGCCACGGTAAGTCCTAGATAAATTTTCTGCCGTGTCTTTCTTGCCTTAACACATTCGAGGCGGGCTGCCTCCAGATACACGACATAAAACCGGCATAAAGCCACGTGTCTGGATACGGCCCGTCTCAAATGTGTCCAGTGTGCTCCTTGTAACTGCAAGATGTACCGTAGCGGGAGGTGGACTGGTCATTATAGTTCGAGGATAGTGTCATACGAGTTTGGAGCCTTGCGTACATCTGATACACAGTCTGTGGACACGCGTCTTCAAGTTACATGCATTATTAGGTTTGAATGAGTTAACTCTGAATGCTTCTCGTCTCGAATGTGTAAACGATCATAATGTTCATCACAGGGATTTTTTAAACATAAAATTTGGTTTATGTTTGCCTTTCTCGAGGCTGGAGGACTATTAATTCATTCGCGGCCAGTCGCATCCGGATGCGCGGCTTATGCCGCGCATCCGGATGCGGCTGTCCGCGAAGGAGTTAAATCCATACTGCCAAGCGTGTAAAATGTAAAGAATAACCCAACAAAGAAAAAAGCACGAATAAAAAGGGCGATTATAACACACTTGTGTTGCAACTGTCTTTTCTAAGCGTGTTTCCTGCTTCATTGGGTTATTCACTGGAGGACTATCGCTTAGCTTTCTGCATCATACGAGTAGTGTTGAGATCGATATGAAAATAATTTCTTGTCTTGTTCGTTCCAGAGATGCCGGGCGCCACTGTGTCATCAGGTATGTCGATAGCTAGATTTTTTTAGTGTGTGTGTGTGTGTGTGTGTGTGTGTGTGTGTGTGTGTGTGTGTGTGTGTGTGTGTGTGTGTGTGTGTGTGTGTGTGTGTGTGTGTGTGACAGACCTAATTTTGCGTGGGGGATTGGGGGGGGGGGTAGGGAGGGGGGGTAGGGAGGGGGGGTTGGGGAGGGGGGGGTTGACATATACTGTTTGGGTTACTTGTGAGTCAGCCCGAAGCATTTTGCCGATGTGTATGATATCAATACTTCGTTTGAAAGCAGGCAAACAATCTGCATGTCCCTACAGCAAACAAAACAGTAAAATCTAGAGGTATAGATCGTCATGTGCCCTCGTGGATGCGTGACCTCAAGAGGATCTGTGCTGCTTGCTGAAGAGGCAGATTAGATTATCTGGCAGACGGAAGATGCCATTAACCCATTCAGCCCTGACGCACTACATCAGAAGATGGGTCGACCATAATAATTCAAGGGTAGTGCCAGACTAGCTTGGCGCCCGTCGGCGCCAAGCTAATCTGGCACTGCCCTTGAATTGTCATGGTCGATCCATCTGCAACTGGTGCATAGTCATTAGATGACGCCTCCAAAATTTGGGAAATATGGCCGTCGGGCTGAATGAGTTAAAGGAGAACCTGCTTTGAGTGAGCACCATATGAGAGATCACCTGTCATTAGAGGCCATCATATAGGTGGCTCTCGCCACACTGCTTGGCAAAAAGGGTGGTTGTTCAAAGCGGGTTAGGCTTCATCTCGGCAGAGAATCTTCGATTATTTGAGAGGAGAAAAAAGGTCATACTGCTGGCAGTGAAAGGGTTAGATTATGCCGTGTTGGGACAATATACGTCAGAAGTAGTTAAAACATTGCACGGACTTGCAATATTCCGTAGCTTCGTCCAGCTTCCCGCTGCCGCTTCTGCAAGATACGTATATTCTCATGAGGCCCTGCAGCCGCAGGGGCTCACGAGACTTGAATATATGCCTCTTTACTCGCAAGGAGTTGCCTGAATCATTTGCCTACCCCAGTCGGAGGTACTCATCCGGTTCTGACAGCATAACTGCGACGAGGACACATGCCGCAGTGAACGCTGCGATCTGTGGTATCGGCCCCTTTAGTCCTTACTTTAAAGGAGCCCAGCCTACTGCCCTCCCTTGGTATCACGAGTCTCAGCCGCCTGCTGTTTTTGCTCCCATATGTTTTGAAATGGGTGTAACTGCTACTTGGCAGTCGTGTATCCAGAAAAGAACAATGCTAGGTTGAGGAGGACTGTGACAAATTTGACACGTTCACGTCACGCGAGGATTTGATTTACTGTTCTTGAGATCTTAACCCTTTGGATGTCGGCTGCGCTTTTTGTCGAGGTGATTCCGACAGGAATCACCTCGACAAAAAGCGCAACCGACAGCCAAAGGGTTAACACTTGTGTTGGATGCTTTTCTTTCCCTAGTGATGCTTAAAACCACGCAGGCTGTACAGGAAGTCTCAACGACGCCGCAACCATGTAAGTGTCTTTCCCCCCCCCCCCCCCAACCCCCTCCCCCCCCTCCCCCGTGCAAACATCGTGTGTATTAAAACGACCTGCTCCAGGCAATAAAAGATTAATATTTCGCAGTATCTACTTATCATGTTCTTATAAAGCTTACAATAGTGCTGCACAAAAGGCATTACTTAACCTTAACACAAAAGGCATTACTTAACCTTAACACAAAAGGCATTACTTAACCTTAACACAAAAGGCATTACATAACCTTAACACAAAAGGCATTACTTAACCTTAACACAAAAGGCATTACTTAACCTTAACACAAAAGGCATTACTTAACCTTAACACAAAAGGCATTACTTAACCTTAAGTTGACACAAAAGGCATTACTTAACCTTAACACAAAAGGCATTACTTAACTTTAACACAAAAGGCATTACTTAACCTTAACACAAAAGGCATTACTTAACCTTAACACAAAAGGCATTACTTAACCTTAACACAAAAGGCATTACTTAACCTTAACACAAAAGGCATTACTTAACCTTAACACAAAAGGCATTACTTAACCTTAACACAAAAGGCATTACTTAACCTTAACACAAAAGGCATTACTTAACCTTAACACAAAAGGCATACTTAACCTTAACACAAAAGGCATTACTTAACCTTAACACAAAAGGCATTACTTAACCTTAACACAAAAGGCATTACTTAACCTTAACACAAAAGGCATTACTTAACCGTAACACAAAAGGCATTACTTAACCTTAACACAAAAGGCATTACTTAACCTTAACACAAAAAATAATGTTTGAATGCCGTCATAGCTGCCAACCCTCCCGATTTTTTCGGGAATTTCCCGATTTTTTCCGCAAGTCCCGATTTTCCGGTTTTTGGTACATTTTTCCCGATTTTCAGATTTTCAAGCTTTGTTTTAAAATTCAAGGCATTTTGGCGTACCGCTCCCGGTCAAGCGCCTGTAGTTGAGAGCCTGCCGCTATACTGTACCGCTAAGCTTTCGGGGACCCACAGCCAGTCTTGCATTACGCATGCGCAGCAAATTTGCATCCATTCTGTGTTTGTTCCGGTTCCTTCGAAATTGCCCTGGTGTGGAGCACATGCTTAGCGATTTTCACAAGCGTTATTTTCGATTTTCAACAAAATGATGCCTCCAAAGAAGCAGAAGTGGTTGGTGAAGTTCCATCCAGACTACAAGCGTTCCTTGCATCGACGAATTGAGAAAGGGCTAACACTTTGCCTTTTGTAAAATGTGCCGGGCAGACATAAACATCGCTGCACAGTAAACCTAGGCGGGCTGACGGCGCACTGTGTTTGATTATTCGGCTGGAGCAAGGTACATACCCCCGTTGTTTGATTTTTCGGAACCTGGAAGCAAGGGCTAGCGTCGTGGAGGCCGCAGCTCAGGATTTTTGTTGCCTCAAGGTTGGCAGCTATGCGTATAACGAAAGGCTGTCACGCGGTTCACTCCCTTTTCATGCGAGCTCCTACGTTGCCACAAAGGAGAGTAGAAACCTCTGTTACACATGGATTGTGAAAGGAATGAGTCTTCGCCGGGGCAAGGCAACATTGATAACCCGTTGTATCGGCGAATTTTTAGCAGTGAAAGCCCCGCCCTGGAACAGGTCGCTTTAACGGTCCTGTGTAGGATCCCATGTATTTCACCATTGTTTTGTTTTGGTGGTGGTAGTCAGTATTGGTGGTGCAGTGGCCGTGATGGTGGTGTCTAAGCGCCATTGTGTGCTCCTCGTTCACGAGTAGCATTCATTTAGCTATGTGCATGTGATACTGCATTAGCAAGACAGGCAGGCAAACGAAAGAGGTACGTGCCATATTGAGACTGACCCAGCAGCCTCAGCTGGGGATCTACTGACAGAACCTATTTTGAGCCAATCAGCAGATTTTGGCAAGAAATGATAGCGGTCTTAAACGACAGTAGCCCATGGTCATAACCCATTCAGCACCTGGCGCACAACAGCAGGAGATGGGTCGACCATGATAATTCACCAAGGGTAGTGCCAGATTAGCTTGGCGCCTGTCGCGCCAAGCTAATCTGGCACTACCCTTGAATTATCATGGTCGATCCATCTCCTCCAACAGGTGCATAGTCGTTAGAGGACGCCTCCAAAATTTCTGAAATACGGGCGCGGGGCTGAATGAGTTGAGAGAAGTCTTGAAGGACAAAAAGTGTCATCTGTCATTAACTCATTCGAGACGAACGGCATGCGGATACGCGGCTTAAGCCGCGTATCCGGATGCCGTTCGTCTTGAATGAGTGAAAAACCATCTGTTAGTTGACGACAGCCACCTAAATTATTGTCTTTATTGACTAGATGATTTCTCAGAAGGGTGGTCGTTTAATAAGGGTGCTGCTTTATAGCCATGGTTTTCCTCGTTCACGTCCATATATCTCAGGTAGAAGGGGTTACTAAGTATCTGGCAGTCAATGTGTGATGGTTCGGAGACAGCTTCCAAGGTGTGGAGGTGAAGGGGTTAAATCACACTGGTTGTCTCCATCGGTCAGCGCAACGATTTAGCGTGACAGCCAGTGTGGTGGTTACGTTTGAGCTATGCGCTAGCCTTTAACTTTGGACTTTGCGGCTGTAGACTGTAGGGGTCAAAATCACACAACAGGTCAGTTGCGTGAGTGAGCTCAGTCCTGCGCCAGACAGAAAGCAAGGTGTTCCGCTATAGCACGCACCAAAAACAAGCACGCACATCCACACACACACACACACACACACACACACACACACACACACACACACACACACAAACACACAGAGAGACATACACACACATGCATGCGCGCAAACACACACACACACACACACATGCATGCACGCACACATGCACGCACGCAAACACACACACACACACACACACACACACACACACACGTACACAAACACACACAGTACCAATTTTGATTTTCTGGTTATGCTTCGCCTTTTATTCCAGAGAACATCCCACACGCAGGTGTTTGTTTGGTTTTTTTTCTTCGTTGGGATGCTCTCTGCATTTTACGCGCGTGTCCGTCACCTTTTGTCTGCATTTCCTTTTATTACAGTATCGTGCTACCAGTGTAGCGGTCTCCAGTGTCTGCTGAATCCATCTGGTACACCGTGTCCAGACGGCCGGCCTTTCTGCGCGACTACTATTGATGACAGCAGCGGAGCGCGGCAGATTATGAGAGGGTAAAATCAAAATACAGTGTGGTATGGTACTCTGTTGTTGTTGTCAGTTGTTTTTGCTGGAGGGAGGGGTGGGAGGGGGAGGGAAGCGAGGCCTATAGTGTGGACTGACGTGTACGCGGAAGTCTGATAATCAGCTTCAAACAGTTACAACGAGATGTCTTGCTTGAAGCCGTGCGACATGTCCTGATTTTTGTGTCAACGAAGCCGAAAGATGATGCCAAAGAAGTAATAGGCGCTTGGCAGAGCCGCATGATCTTCTGCTTATAGATTCGCAGCAGGATGATCACAGCCGAGAGCTGCAAGATGGTGATGATTTACTTTGCATCTGTGCTATTAAAAATAAGTTCAGTCCCGCCATTAAAAATGAAAATGGACATTGTTTCAAATGAGCAAAACTCGGTCTTACTTTAAGATTTTGTGCCGGTTGAATGTTTTCGACAGGATTGTACACATAGTAGTATACTTAGGACAACATCTTATAATTTGACAGGGTTGTGCTTGGATTTTATTTGAAACCATGTCCACTTTCTGTGGCTGTCGGTAGTGATTTTATTTGAAACCATGTCCACTTTCTGTGGCTGTCGGGAGTGATTTTATTTGAAACCATGTGTCCACTTTATGCGGCTGTCGGTAGTGATTTTATTTGAAACCATGTCCACTTTCTGTGGCTGTCGGTAGTGCTTTTTGTCACGATGATTCCTGCAAGGAATCACTCGTGACAAAAAGCAATACCGACAGCCAAAGGGTTAACTCATTTTGAACAGTATATCAATATTGTCATGATGATATAGATGATATGTGGCTGATGAATGGTGATTTCTGTGCAGCTGTGCGAACGAGACAATGTGCAGCCACAGTAATCCACAAGGATGTAGCGACATCGAAGCGAAGATGCTGGAAGACTCGTGTATGTTCTGCTGTAACGAGAATAACTGTAACAAACCCCCGAACCTAATCCCCACACTTGGGGTCATGTCCACCCACACTTCTGGATAGCGCCCGGTTACCAATGCAGCAGTTCAACTTTACTAAAGACTTGACGACCGCACTAACAACAACAAAAATCTGTTTGTTCGATTATCTCAGATGTTGGGGTTTTGCGGCATGAATCATTGAATGAGTCTTATACGTCAGTTATAGATAACAGACTTAACGATATTTATCATGTGCTCGCCCAAACCTCTGGATAACCTAACCGGTTACAGATTCAGGAAGACCCAAACCTCTGGATCTGGAACAGTTCAGTGTCATCATGCAGAAGCAGACTGTAAAAACAAACTGACCCTTGATACAGCCTACCTTTAGGCATTACCATAAGTTTATTACTATAAGTGTGCAACACGTCGGCCGCACATGTAGTAACATGTTGTGACTTTAGTCGACGCGTAATGTTCGATCGCCCTAGCTTCAAGGTTCCGTAGTGACGTAAAAAAACAAGTACGCAGACTTCAAAGAAAAAAATCAGGCCGGCATGATGGGAAGGTTAAGTAGAAATCCCCGACACTATGTCATTGTATTAGGCAAGGTGATGTAATCAGATAGCATGCAACATGGCGACAAATGCGGTCATTCTGTGCTGCTTGACTGATTTTTTTTTTCCGAAAAAAAGATCGAAGACGAAGAGAAACGATGTGTTAAAGGTATATGGACGGTAACTGTTCGTCTGTCTGATAATTATGAGACCGGTGTTGAGGAAGGTTGGTTTTTTTGTTTGTTTGTTGTTGTTTTTTTCTTTTTCTTTTATTTTCTTTTTTTTCTTTTGTTTTTTGTTTTTGTTTTTGTTTTTGTTTTTTGTTTTTTGTTGCTTTGTTACATCCCCTTTTCTTTTGTCAACTCATGCAGCCATTTGCTCTCAACCCCCCACCCACCCACCCCCCCGCCCTCCCCCCCCCATCCCCCTCCCCCCCCCCTCCCCCACTCTACACACATATATACACACACTACACAGTCCTGCACTGTACAACAACATTGCATGCTTAGAACATTACATGACGTTTACATGCGGCCAATATGTCATGAGATAAATATTTTATTACCTAAAATATTTTTGTGTATCTGGCTCGTGTGGTATATTTTACCCATAGGGGCCCGATGATTGTAGCTTTGACTAATGCAAATCCGCTGCGCCACAGCGTGAGCGCCACCGCCGACTACTAAGCTCAAGACAGAATACAAGGGAGGAAACGAAATCACACAAAGCGGAAAAGCACTGTTATTCAAGAGCAGTTTTCAACCCTCAAAGCAAACATCCTCCTTAAACCTCGAACTGAACAAACTCGGTAGATATTTTGCCACAAATCTATACCAACTTTGTCCTCCGATCAAAACTGATAGTTTAGTATCAACGCTTTTTGCAGTCAACCATCATTATAGCAGACGTCGCGTTGTTGGGTTTTAGATGCGGCCGCCGGGAATGCGATCTGCTCCAAGATCACACTGATGCGCTCCTTAGTCATCGGTGTTCTTATATGCCTGCGAGTCATGGACCCTCACAGCAGACCTTGAAAGGAGGATACAAGCCACTGAAATGAGATGTTTTCGAAGGCTGCTTGACATTTCATACCGGCAGAGATCACATCACGAATGAGGAAGTGGGAAGCAGAATCAGGCAAGCCATCGGGCCTTATGAGGACCTAATAGCCATTATGAAAACTGAACGCAAATTGAAGTGGTATGGGCATGTCACGCGTTGACCAGGGCTTGCCAAAACAATCCTGCAAGGCACTGTGCAAGGAGGACGAAGGAGAGGAAGACAGAGGAAAAGATTGGAGGACAATATCTCAGAGTGGACAGGACTGAGGCTGGGCGGTACGCAAAGAATGGCAGAGAACAGAGAGGAATGGAGGGAGCTGTTTGCCAAGTCATCAGTGGTGCCCCAAAACCGGTCAGCAAGACGGCTACGGGAGATGATAGATAGATAGATAGATAGATAGATAGATAGATAGATAGATAGATAGATAGATAGATAGATAGATAGATAGATAGATAGATAGATAGATAGATAGATAGATAGATAGATAGATAGATAGATAGATAGATAGATAGATAGATGCGTCCGGAAATACGCCCCGTGCTCATTTTTTCATTGGTTTATGTAAATTAGCATATCCAATGAAATTAAAACAAGAGTGCGTCTTACTGTCGACATGAACTTGTGACCTGCACGCAGCAGTTGCTGTAGTAGTCCAAGAGCTAGCCCGATCTACCGTGCACACCCCCCCCCCCCCCCCCCGCCCCCCCCCCCTCCCCCCTACTCAATAAGATGGGTTTCAAAGTGTAAACAGTATGTCTTGAGGTGTTTAAGCGATGTCCCCCTAAAATCCTTAGGAACACACCAGAGATATAGCCGATGGCGCAAGGGTACGGGGCGGTCCGTGGCGCAGTGGTTAAGGCGCCTGCCACCAATGCTAAAGGTGCGAGGTTCGATTCCGGGTTCCGGCGTCGGATTTTTCTCCTCTAGTAAGTGTCACCGTTAATTCGGGCGGACCGTCGGGGGTTCTTTCTCCGGGTACTCCGGCTCTTCCTCCCCCTCCACTTTGGTATCAGTTTCAGCCAACTTAATAAAATTTCAAATACAAAACGATTTCCAAATACCGTCAGTAGCTCGCTTGAGCTTGCCCTTAGCACCACGTGAATGTTCTGTGTTTACGTACAGTGTGTGAGTGAATGCGTGTGATTCACGTGAGCGTGCTTGTTGGGTTCAGTTCGCGGCTACATTCTGCGCATTGAGTTATATTATAAATATGAGAAATGCGCCATATAAATGCTATGCATTATTATTATTATTATTCACGCTCTTCGCGGATGCTAAAATGAGCTTGAGCAACATTTTCCTCTAAATAAATCTGAATTCATTCCAGAAGCCCAAATCAGGCAATATTATGTTAAGACACACCTTCTGCGTCCTCTGCAAAAAACAGAATGAAAACATATTGAATCTGTGGCTCACAGAAAAGGTATTTGTGTACCCAGTAAATGGCCATTTCTGCAAAATAGCAAAAAAAGACAAAAATAATGTGTCAGATGCCTTCAGACATTTTCTATAGCACTGGCAGTCCATTTTCAGGTTTACATCATTAAAACAGTATGTCACAATTATTATAAACTTGACTAGGTGATGTTGTGATCACTATGAGTGCCACATTGGTTGATTTTGTTATTGCCCTACCCCCAAGTTAATTAGAAAAATTTACTAGTGTTATTCCATTTCATTTTGACCTTTCTCTACCTAATAAGTTTCAAATAATTTTAGCATAAAGTGCATGAAAATGAGGAAAGTCGGCATCCTTTACGACACGTTTGTGGTTAATGATAGCTTTATCCCATTTAAAATTGCCAAATTGGGAAACGTACGTTGTCTCCGATGCCCTCAAAAATTTTGTATACAACTGATAGGTCTTTTTTAGGTTTTAATGGTTAGGATAGAGTACCACAGTTACTCCCAACCTGGTTTTATGATGCTGTGATTCATTTAGGGGCCACAGTGGCTGAATCTGCTGCCCTACCCCCATTTTACCAGTACGCAAAGGAACGCAAAGTGATCAGAAAAATTGCTTATGTCATATTCCTCTTTTTAAATATTTGTGTTGCCAGTTTTCTTAACAAAGTATGCACATTGAGCATACAATTTGTGATCATTTCATTAATTTCAATGTGACCCATCAATTTACTTGTAATTCTTCTTTATTAAAGCATAAAAAGGGGGAAACATCTGTAAACAGAGGCTGCCTCTGAAGAACGTCCTCTTTAATAGAACAGCAAGACTGAAGTAAACGGCACATTCAGCAGTCTTGTCAAACTCAGGGAAGGTGTACCTCAGGGAGATGATGTGTCTGATGTCTACATTAATGACATCAGTACAGTACATCAGTACCAAGATTCGTCTCGAACATCCTCCATGAGGATGACTTTGCAGTGTGGAGCGCAAAGATGCTGCCTAGAGTCAACAGCTGGACTGAAAGATGGCCACACAAACTGAGCTAGACCATCTCTTTTAATCAGATGGAAGAGGTTACCTTGAAAACTGGAGACCTTCCAGTACCAAAGACAGTCAGGCCAACTTTACTGGCAACAAATAAATTACTGGATTCACATGGAAGCCTCACATCGAAGCCATGGAAGCTAGAGCTGCAGGGAAAAAAGTCTCTGATGAAGAAACTGGTGGGGACCACATAGGCGCAAATTACAGCAAACACAAGTTCAGTCGGACCAGTAGTGGGGTACCAAGATACTTCGACAACATAAAATACTCCCTGCAAAACCAAAAATGCCAGGCTTGACAAGATGCAGAGCATGGGTCATTCTCATGATGCAGTGACATTCTTAGAGCCATCTGGAGTATTTTCTTAACATTGTTTTGGCTGTTAGGAACCATGCAACTTTATTAGGCATATTCATATTTACACCTTTCTAGACGAAAATAAATGAGAAGAAAAGACCATACTAGACCCGCCTTACGCTAGGTAAAATATCTCCTAAAAGACCAGCTAGTTTCACTCATTCAGTCTATCATTTTTGCCTTTTTTTTTCCCACTAAACAAACAGCAAACAAACTGATTGGTCGCATTTTGATCAGAATACAGTCCAACGTTCCACATATTTTACGGACATTAAAGGGATTGTAGACATGACACCTCTCTGAGATACATCCGCCCTGAGTTTGACAGGACTACTGAGTGTGCCGTCGACTTCAATCATGCAATTCTGTTCAAGAGGAAGTCTTTCAGTACATCATGCCTCCAACTCCAGACGGTAGAAGCTTTAGTCCTGTTTACAGACTCCCCCCACCCCCACCCCCACCCCCACCCCCCACCCCTATGTTCTTAATCCAAAATAGTTTCAATTGATAGGTCACATTGAAATTAATGAAATGATCACAGATTTTTATACTCAATAATTTATGCATACTTTGTTAAGAAAACTGGAAACAAAAATATTTAAACAGAGGAGTATGACGTAAACAATTTTTTTTTTTTTTTATCATTTTGCGTACAGGTAGGGCAGCAGATTCAGCCAATGTGGACCCTAAATGCATCACAGTATCATAAAATCAGGTTGGGAGTAACTGTGGTACTCTATCCTAACCAATAAAACCTTTTTAAAAAAAAAAGACCTATCAGTTGTATACAATATTTCTGAGGGCATCGGAAACGTTCTGGGGTTTTTGTTTTTTGTTAGTTTGTTTGTTTGTTTGTTTTTTTGTTTTTGTTTTTATTTTGCGGAAATGTCCATTTACTGGTTGCACAAATACCTTCACTGTGAGCCACATACTCAATATTTTTTCATTCTGTTTTTGCAGAGGCCGTAGAAGGTATGCCTTAACATAATATTGCCTGATTTGGGCACATGTAATAAATTCTTATTTATTTAGAGGAAAATGTTTCTCAAGCTCACTTTAGGGGCTATATCTCTGGTATGTTTCTAAGGATTTTAGGGGAACATGGCTTAAACATCTCAGGACATACTAAGGTATACTTTGAAACCCATCTTATTGAGTATTGGGGGGGGGGTGGGGGTGCACAGTAGCTAAGACTGGCTTATGGAGTATAGGCCACGGACCACAGTGCTCTTTCCCTACTGTCCAGTCTCTTAGCCTTAGTCAGTCCCAGTCATCCCCTAATTGTTCAATTCCCTAAAAAACACTCCTGCCCACCAGCTGCACATTTGCCATGCACAAAATACCAAAAAAAACAGCACATGACCCGTCTCATTTCTTGGCTATGAAACTGGTTCCTTACCAACCCCACACCCAAGCACAGCTGAAATCAGCGTGCCCCTCAAATCACTACGTCAAAGGCAACTCAACATAGGCCCACAATTGTTCACTGGAGAAGCTCAGGATGGTATGAATCGAAGCACCTAACATGTCTCCTTTCATCTAACCAGAAATTTCCAGCAAATTCCAACATCCAGCCCTACTACAAATTTTCAAACAAGGCCAAAAATTATTTTTAAAAACACCGGTCCTCTTACTGCCTGAACTGCCCAATTTAAATGCGTAACGTGACCTGAAAGAGAACACGGATCACGTTTTTTCTCCTAAAACTGTTATCACAGCCAACAATGCCCTCCGCCGTGCCTGCAGTTCAAACGGCATTGATGTACCACAATATTGATGGGTACAGTGGCCAAATGAAATGGGTCACCTGTTTTGCCACGGTCAGCCTTTAGCCTGAGTACTGCTCTGCAGAATGTCTGATTTTCAATGTTGCTGAAAACTCAGAAAATATGTTCAGAATGTCCTGAAATTTGACACGCGATTACAGCCACATGTCTAAATGTAGAAAAATGAAACATTGTGGCCACCTGCTTGAAAAGTCACTACTTGCAGATTTTTTTCAACCCCACCCCCCGTGAAGTCAGCCTATTTTACGCTTTGCTCAAATTGCTAAGTCTGCCAGTCCCCTAATTTTACTTCCATTTCCCCCAAAACCATTCTAGTTGTCATCAGCTACAAACTGTATAAGTAACCTACTAAAGATCAGTGCTTCACGTTTCTGCGTTTAGCTGTAGTGGCCATTTACCAAAAGACACCCTTTTCTAGACTAGCAGCAGATTGTCTCCCCTTTTTCAGCTCAAACCAGATCTATTTTGAAATACAGATTTTAACGCCTCAAATCTGCTCAGATGGGCCTGAAATTTGGTACACAAGTGACAGAGCATGTAGGGCTGGGTTGTCTGTGTGCAGCTGGTATATAGGTCTATTGTGTCACACAAACTGGCTGACTTTGACTACAGCCTAGACTGCAGTCACAGCTCCCCAGTTACAGAGCAACACACTTACAGCTATTTCTTTTATCATGCCAGCTCATCGCCACCGGCGTGGATATGGAACCCAGTTCCAGGCAGGCAACAGAGCTTGGATGGGTGCCAGAGCCAAGGTGGAGCCCAGCAGCAGCGATCCAGGAGCCAGCGTGTCTGCAGACAGCACCATTGATATCAAGCAGCCTGCGTCAGGGACTGCCATTTTGTTGCATCCTGCATACAAGCTGCGTTCCAGCATGCTGCCTAAAACAGAAGAAGGAAAAGTTTCAGTTGTAAAAAACAGACTAGTGGACATGAACCGAGTCATCGCTCTCTTCAACACAGCCATCTCACAGCATGCCGACGAAAGCGACGACGGACACTTGCCACATTTTAGCTATGCCACAGAGAAAAAGTGGGGCACTGCCTGTCAGCTTAGCGTAAGGTGTGAGATTTGTGCTTTCAAAACACCTGTGGTCAAGCTGTATGCAGAGGTGGACACTGGTAGGTCAGGGCCAAGACCAGCAGAGACTAATCTAGGACTGGCCATTACGACACAGAACACCAGCATCGGGCCAGCGAAAGTGCAGACTCTCTGCGCTGGCCTCAACATGCCTGTCCCATGTAGAACTGGCATGCAGAGAGCCGCTGAATATGTCAGCAAGAAAACCAGTGAACTGAACGAAAGAGACATGAGAGCCAAATTAGAAACAGTACGCAAGCCGGATGGCTCCATCCAGAATGTGTCTGTTGACACGCGATACAATTCTTCATCGCGTGCCAACAGACGCAAGTGTGGGCAAAGTGCCTCTCAAGCGATTACCACGGCCATAGAGACAGACAGCCCCAACAAGTACATTGTCGGCTTAGCTTACCAGAATAAGTTGTGCATAGTTGGTGCCAGACTGCGCTCCAAAGGAAAGGACGCGTTGTGTCCTGGTAATGATCACAATTGCTGTGCTGACACCGATGAAGTAATGCCCTTGTCAGAGGAAGTCCTGGGTGAACGCCTTGGACAGTCTCTTGCTGCTGCAAATACAAAGGTGGATTTTGTGACAAGTGATGGTGATACTCGCTGTGCTAAGGGCCTGCAGACAGGCCTGCGGACTGTGTTTCCTGACATTTGTGTAGAGAGACAAGCTGACCCAACCCACCTTGCTGAGAGCATGAAGCGCTATGCAAATTCGCACATAGTGTTTAGCGCTGACATGTTCCCACAATGTCGGACTAAAACGCAGAAGACTGAGGCCAAAAGGCAGCTGATCAATGACTTAGGCAACCGATGTTTGCATGTTGTGAAGAACTGCGTCCAAGCCAGTGGTGGAGACAAGAGTGTGCTACAGAGCATGCTGCCGGAGCACAGAGACGTTATCATCAACTGCTACGGTGGGGACTGTTCTGGATGCATTCGACTAGGGGAGACCAGCACATGTTCAGGTAACGAACTGGACAATTGGGTCAAGAGGTCTATTTTTCTAGGCCCTCGGGGCATAACAGACATTCTTCTTAATGACAAGGACAAAGTGCAAATGAAGGATGCTCTAGGGATCATGTTGAGCTCAGAAGCTGCTGTGAAACTTAGGCTAGGCACCAACACTCAAAAAAATGAAGCTGTCAACAGAGCGTTCAGTGTGAGGTCACCCAAAAATGTCAAGTACTCACGCACCTTTGCTGGGAGGCCCCATGCAACAGTGTTGTGTGTCAACAACGGTGAGGGGAAAGGACTGCATATGATGTTGAACAATGTAGGTGTCACACTGGGCCCAGAAACTAACAGTTTCCTGCAATCAAAACAGAGACAATGTGTTTACAACAAGGCATACCAGAACTCAGCATCAAGGAAATCGCGTGAATGTGCAAACCGTGCCAGAAAAACACTGCGCTTCCTTGCCAGCAAGACAGCCGACCCCTACAAGAAGGACCAGCTAGATGTGCCAGAGCATCAATACGGCCTCGCACGAAATAAGTGACCCTGTAAGTTTTTCATTACTTTTTGGCTTGCTTATTAGTTTGTTTGTTTGTTTGTTTGCTTGCTTGCTTGCTTGCCAGCCAGGCCATTGCTTGCTAGAATGTATCCTGGGGGTGAGGAGAGGGTGTGTGTGTGTGTGTGTGTGTGGGGGGGGGGGGGGGGGGTGTTGTTGGTTGGTTAGAATTTTAGATTTTTGGAAATTGTTCTAGGGTCACAGTAATTTAAATGCGCATACCCATCCCCCCTGTCCCCACCCCTATATAGCCTGCAACACCCATTTGGTGCCACCTGCCACCCTGGCACTTGTTCCAAACAAAGCCTAAATCGTTCAAGCGTCGCTTGCTCCATTTTGTAAACTGTCAAACAGAAAGTAGCAAAAGAGTGTCAAATTGTGACCGTTTTTGCTACCCTGCCCCCTCTCGATGGTCAAAGTTCCTTAAAATTCACAAAACTACTCCAAATCTTATGATTCCCTGGGTCAGTGAGCTATTTTGAAACAGAAAGAAGCAAAAAATCGCACCTACCTCTCTTGCATCGTCTGCTAGCTGTCCCATGTACGCGACCTGACAGGCCACGGACCACAGTGCTCTTTCCCTACTGTCCAGTCTCTTAGCCTTAGTCAGTCCCAGTCATCCCCTAATTGTTCAATTCCCTAAAAAACACTCCTGCCCACCAGCTGCACATTTGCCATGCACAAAATACAAAAAAAAACAGCACATGACCCGTCTCATTTCTTGGCTATGAAACTGGTTCCTTACCAACCCCACACCCAAGCACAGCTGAAATCAGCGTGCCCCTCAAATCACTACGTCAAAGGCAACTCAACATAGGCCCACAATTGTTCACTGGAGAAGCTCAGGATGGTATGAATCGAAGCACCTAACATGTCTCCTTTCATCTAACCAGAAATTTCCAGCAAATTCCAACATCCAGCCCTACTACAAATTTTCAAACAAGGCCAAAAATTATTTTTAAAAACACCTTACTGCCTGAACTGCCCAATTTAAATGCGTAACGTGACCTGATAGGTACGTATTTCCCCCAGCCCGAAAAGGTCTACTTTAATGGAGTCTGGTTTAAAGACTGCTCTGTTGTCAATATCTTTTCGAGTAATTCTCTTCGACTTTAGAGTAAACACGGCAAAAAAACGATGGATGCACTGCAGTGCATAGAGGCCTCTTTCACGGCACTCTACTAAAGGGTTTAACGTTCAACTCTAGATGTTGAGAAAGAGGTCCGGCATACTTCCGGCCACATCTAGAATTTCGCGTGTGCGGTCCGTTTCCACCCTTGTATTCTGTCTTGAGTTTAGTAGGCGGCGATGGCGCAGCGGATTTGCATTAGTCAATGCTACTATCATCGGGGCCCCTATGATTTTACCAGTGTGCTCTCGACACCCTGTCTTAATAAACACATGGAAAATAACTGTTCAAACGCTCGTCGCCCGCGACACTAGGCGTCGACTTTTTCGATTGCACACTTAGAGTAGTAGACTTATGTAATGTTAGTTCTGCGGTCACTTCTGTTTGGAATGCAGGGAGCACTTCCAAAGTGCAAGAGGCATATGAATTCTCTTTGGAACGCAGCGAACACCACCAAAATGCAATAGGCATAATATGCCTCTTGCATTTTTGGAGGTGCTCACTGCATTCCAACGAGAAGTGACCGCAGAACCGACTAAAATACTGACATCCTCGCGAGCCCACGTAGGGTCTCCTGATGATCAGTGCCCGCTGTTGTTGATTTTATTAGCGGCGACCTACTCCAAGGTTAATGGTACTTAATGTCGCCTGTATAGATTGTCCTAGTCTCTTACAAAAAGCTGGAAAAAGGTCTGCCTTAACTCATTCTACCCCAAGACCGAAATCCCCAAATTTTGAAGTCGTCCCGCTCTGAAGACTGAGTTGCAGTGCAGGACACAGATCGACCATGATAGTTCAAGGGTGATGCCAGAATAGCTTGGCGCCCATAGGCGCCAAGCTATTCTGGCATCACCCTTGAACTATCATGGTCGATCCTTATCTTGCTGTGGTGTGTCTGGGGTAGAGTGAGTTAAATTATCAAGTTTGCGGAATGTCGTAAAATAGAGACTTTTCCGCTCTCTTTTCAGTCTGAAGTTTCTGTCGCTGTGATCAAAAGGCAGTAGAAAACCTGCGGTACTTGTGCCCACTCGCATCGATTGTGAAACGAAGGGCCAGAAAAGTCTTAGTTGAGGCAAGACATGTTTGATAAAACGTTGCCGTATCGCCGAATTATAGCAACCAAAGCCTGACAGGGAGCTGATCGCTTTGCTGGGCCGGCTGTTGTTAGCGTTTGTTTTTTGTTGGGGTTTTTTTGTGGGGTTTTTTTTTGTGGGTTTTTTTTTTTTTTTTTTTTTTGGTGGTGGGGGGGGGGGGGGTTGTGGGTTTTTTTTTTTTTGTTTTTGTTTTTTTTTTTTTTTTTGGTGGTTTTTTTTTTTTTTTTCTTTGTGGGGTTTTTTGTTGGTTTTTTTTTTTTGGGGGGGGGGGGGGTTGTGGTTTTTTTTTTTTTTTTTTTTTTTTTGGTGGTTTTTTTTTTTTTTTTTTTTTTTTTGTGGGTTTTTTTTTTTTTTTTTTTTTTTTTTTTTTTTTTTGGGGGGGGGGGGGTTGTTTTTGGTTTTTTGGGGGTTTTTTTGGTCGCGATGATTCCTGCAGGCGAAATCATTGCGACAAAAAGCGCTACCGACAGCCAAAGGGTTAATTTCCTAGTGTCGCTGGCAGGCGACTGAGGTTACCCGGCGTTGGATGCCAGTGATTGAATTGTTTTGATCGGCCGAGGTAAAGTGTGAGCGTAGCCTTGCTCAAAGGTAATTTTGCGTTTATGGTCTGCCCCTGTACTGATGCACAAGAGGCGCCTGCACTCATTATTACAAATGAGACAGGACTGAACCAACAGACTGAACCTATTGGCTGGACTGTGACTATTCAATGCTTGTATAAAGGCTTCTGAAGAATATTTGTACCAAGTGTTTTGATTGTTTTTGTCTACCGTATTTTAAAAAATACGGTAGACTTTGAAAAGGGGCTGGGTCGGGAGCATTCCGGAGCATGCAAATGACGTTTTTGGTGTGCGGGGCAGAATTCTGGCAAAGAAGTAACAAGATAAAAATGACGTCACGTCTAGCTACGCAAACCTTGCTAGAGAACGTCTTTAGTTGGCGCCAAAGCGCCCTGTGTGTGTGTGTGTGTGTGTGTGTGTGTGTGTGTGTGTGTGTGTGTGTGTGTGTTTGTGTGTGTGTGTGAGTGTGTGTGTGTGAGTGTGTGTGTGTGTGTTTGTGAGTGTGTGTGTGTGTGTGTGTATGTGTGTGTGTGTGTGTGTGTGTGTGTGTGTGTGTGTGTGTGTGTGTGTGTGTGTGTGTGTGTGTGTGTGTGTGTGTGACAGCGACTAGAGCCCGCGTTTGAGGACGGACAAGCTTGAAATTCATTAGGATAGTGTCTCTAAAAGAATTATCTCGGGACTATTTTTAAATGTTTTGATTAAGATGCTCATTGGCGAGAAAATGGAAGTTTCACAAAAATCGGTTGATCCACACTGGAGTCCCTAATCTTTCTTATTTTTACTAGATATTTTGCGTATAGCTAGAAGGGACATATTTAATGAGTTCGTTAACCAGCATTGTACCTCTAGAACTTTTTGAGTGATAATTATATATATATATATATATATATATATATATATATATATATATATATATATATATATATATATATATATATATATATATATATATATATATATATATATATATATATATATATATATATTCCACGCTTTGGGGATTAATTTCACGAATTATATGGGTTAATCTTACAACTATTGAATTTTTTTTACGAAGAAAAACAATCTTCTTATTAATAATCGCATGGTTTTTTGTATACGGTATTTACATAAGCCTGTAGTTTGTCTCGGCTGCCGGGGTACGATTAGGTCAATTGTGACCTGTATGTCCTATATGTGAAAATTAGACAGTTTTCTGCACCCTTTTTCGGAGTCATTTGTAAAACAGCTAACATAACTTCAATATTTCTTTTACGAAAAAAAACGCTATCTTCTTATTAATACCCGTATGATTTTTCATAGACAGTGTTTGCATAAGCCTGCTATTTGTCCCCGCCCTGGGGTAAGATTAGGTCAAATTGTGACCTGTAACCTCTAGGCAGGAAAATAAGCAAGAATTGAAGAAAATTGCAAAGTTGATCCTCTGATAAGTCAAATGTTAGTACTGCGATGATGACGTAATACATCGAGTCGTCACTATGAACACGGCGTTCTGGGGCCGGCTAATGATGCCGCGCCCATGAAGTGAAGCTTGAAGTGACGTCATTTCGCTGCTCGTGCTATTATTCATCTTCAGAATAGCTATGCTACGCCAGACCACAGAGCTTACGAATGGAGGGACTGAATCGCCGTGTGCTTGTCTTTATTTATGTCAGTGTGCCAGTGTGTGTGGATCAGAGGGTGGGTTAGAGTAGTAGATGGATTCCTATCGGCCGGCGCCGCTACACCAGCCCACAGAGCGTAATGGCGGGAAGCGCCGTGTGTCCGTCTTTAGATTTGTGTGCGCCGACGCTCAGAGGTTGGCTTAGACAGGAGGGAAATGGCCCGGATCATCATTATAAGCCTAAAAATATAAACAACTCTGAATGTTCCTAAAAGGTAAACGCATGTGAGCTCCATACAATACGGTAGACTTTGGGATGAAATCCTCATCTTCGTAAGTCAGTGGACTTGTTCGAATTCAGTCGTGTGTGTGCGTGCGTGCGCGCCGGCTTCAGGCTAATAGCGGCAATTTCTTTGAGCCATCCGTGGCCGATCCAGTAATCTCCAGCTTCAGTGCTGCAGGCTCGACCGGCTCAACTTAAATCAATGCTTTCTCCCCTCATCACCCAACCCCCACCGGCCCCACACCACCCACCACCACTACCTCTAGGTTCGTAGTAACCACATTAAACGATGTAGCGAGTCTACGTCCGATTATCTGCGTGTCAGGCAGTCTATGACATAGATATAATATCAGTTGACCGGGGTGATTTTCCCCGGTCCGAGGATCCAACAGAGCCCTGACTTTTGCCTGCAAGAGGCACAGATTCTCAAGAGCCCTTACAGGGGCTCATGAAAATCTGTGCCTCTCGCAAATGAATGGATCTGACTGAACTGATAAGCGAATGTGTAGTGGGTCAGGAAAACCGTCCTATTGTTTCAAATCACGATTTAGGTCTGCGTGACTGACGACATGACAGGGAAATCAGGTAGGCCTATGTCCTATAGTGCTGTTTCCGATGGCTTACTTTGATTGTCATCAGATTTCAGTGACCCCATGTCACAGGAACTCGACGGTTTATCTTGATGGAGAGCATGCAGTCCGTTACTGGACAAATTATTCGGTTGATTTAATGCTACCTGCTCCAGACAATAAAATGTTTATAGTTCTCAATATTTTCTTTTATGAACGTGTTTAGTATGTTGCACAATATAGACCCTCAAGGCACGTACCCAGTAAGCAAAGGTCCTCGTACCCATGTCGGCCGCAGTGGGCCCGCGCACGGCTGTGCGCGGGCCCACTGCCGCCGTCGTGGGCCCTAAGACCTTTTGCTACATGGGACGGTAGTGAACAACAACTGAGACCACTGAATATCCGGCCAGTTGGCAAGATACCGGAAGGAACTCTGGGAGGACTTCTATGGGTTAGGAGGAGCCCATATGGGCCTTTCCGAGTGCAGAGATCCCCTCTTGATCGGACTGATGGTGACCCGATTTTCAACTTTCGCATTCCAACTGAGGGTAAAAGTACACAGCGACCTCCCCTGCAGTCCCATCTGTTAAAATGCCTTAGCCTTAGTCTGTCCCAGTCATCCCCTAATTTTTCAATCCCCTAAACAACACTACCGCCCACTTGCTGCACATTTGCCATGCACAAAATATTTTTTTTAAAAACTGACATCGGCCGTCTCATTTCCTGGCTATCAACATGATTCTGTACCAACCCTACATCCAAACGCAGCCAAAACTGGTACACACCTCAAATCACCATCCGCTTGTCAACTCAAACTAGGCCAAAAAGAGTTCGCTGGTTAAGCCAAGGCTGGTATGAATCGAAGCACCAAACATGTCTCTTCTCGTCAATCAAGAGATTTTAAGCAAATTCCAGCATACTGCCTCTGTACAAAATGCCAAAGAAGGCAGAAGTTTTTTGTTTTTTTTTTTTGTTTTTTTTTTAACACCGGTCCTTGCACTGCCTCACCTACCTCATTTAAATATGTAATGTGACCTCAGGGCCAGTGATTAGACGACACAAGGGGATCCAACTGATCGTTTGTCGAGCACTGCACTAGTGATTTCCCTTGGTACACTGCAAGAGTGAATGCCATCTCCTTGCTTTCAGTCTCAACTTTAATTTTCATGTTATGGCTATGTTCCAACAGTGGGAGGTGGATCGACAGTGATAGACCGAGGGTGGTGCCAGATTAGGTTGGTGACTTTCCAGTCACCCGCAAGCTAACCCAACACTACCCTTTAACTATCACAGTTTATCCATCACCAGCTGTCATGCTTTGTGCCAATTTTAATCAATACTGCATCAAATGACAGACATGAGAATCACCGTACCTTTTTCAAGCTATCACCCTTATGAGATCACCGGTCATTATTGACCATCTATCTGTCTATATCCCATAGTCTTGCCGACTGTTGGGGCACCACTGATGACTTGGCAACGAGCTCCATCCATTCCTCTCTGTTCTCTGCCATTCTTAGAGTATCGCCCAGCCTCAGTCCTGTCCACTCCGAGATATTATTGTCCTCCCATCTTTTCTTCTGTCTTCCTCTCCTTCGTCCTCCTTGCACAGTGCCCTGCAGGATTGTTTTGGCAAGCCCTGTTGAACGCGACATGCACATACTTCAGTTTGCGTTTTTTCATAATGGCTAATAGGTCTTCATAGGGCCCGATGGCTTGCCTGATTCTGCTTCACACTTCCTCGTTCGTGATGTGATCTCTGTATGAAATCCCAAGCAGCCATCGAAAACATCTCATTTCAGTGGCTTGTATCCTCCTTTCAAGGTCTGCTGTGATGGTCCATGACTCACAGGCATACTAGAACACCGAGATGACAAAGGAGCGCATCAGTCTGATCTTGAAGCAGAGCGTGATGTTTCTGTCCTTCCATAGATAATATATGGTCTTCAATCTTGTCAGTGCTGTTGTCGTCCGCGCAATCCTGGACAGTATTTCTAGTTTTGATCCCTCATCTGTCACAGTGGCTCCTAAGATTTGAATTTATTAACCGTTTCCAGGTTTTGGCTTCCAATTATGTCAGTGCCAATGCCACTGTTGTTGTCATCAGTTTAGTCTTCTCTGCATCGATTTCTATCCCATACGCAATGGCTGTATTGACCAACACTTAACCCTTTTCATCCTGAAACTACTGCTTGAAATTAATTCCACGATTGTTCAACAGTGGTGCCAGAATAGCTTGGCACCTCAGGTGCCAAACTATGCTGGCACAACCATTGAACTAAAGTTGTTGATCTGTCCCCTCATCTGTAATGTGCATTGTTCAACAAAAATCAGCTTCACGATCTAATGGGTTAAGTGGCTGTTGCCACCTAAATGATAGTCTTTAACGACAGGCGACTTTCTGCACTTCAAAACATCTCTTGCGAGTACACCAGTCTTTCAGACTTTTTCCTGCTAAACGAAACAGGTTTATCTGTACTTTCAAATTCCAAATCTGGAGTTTCAGGCTTTGTACCAACTGCTGGAAAAGGCTCCAAGATAATTTGAGGGTAGTGCCTGGTAGGTGTAACGTTATCTGCCACTACCTTTAAACTTTCAGGGTCAGTCCATCTCCTAAGGTTCATCAGGTGTGCATTGGTTTGACCCCTTCACTGCTGAGAAAAACTGACCACCACCACACTTAAAGAGATATGGATCCCTCATCAGCCCCCATCTATGCCCATTTATCATTTTGTATCCCCGTTCCGACGTGGGGATCTTTGATTTTCCAGTGAAGGGTTTAACCCATATACCGAGGCTAAAAGCTTCATATGTGTACACCACCATATGCAAGCTACATTATAGTACTTACAGATGAGGATATGGACCAATGGCTTTACTTCAAGGGTAGTGCCAGAATAGCTTGGCGCCTTGAGGTGCCAAGCTATTCTGGCACTACCCTTAAACTATTTTAGTCAAACTTCTTTCACACACTGGTGTATTGCAAATGATATGGGTTAAGTAACCTGAAGTGAAGTAAAACATACACATAACACAGACACTGACCACGTTCACATTTTTCAAGAACTTTTTATTACACATTGCTTTTCTTTCAATGTTCAAAAGACGTTTTTTGGTCGCTTGTAAACTTCAATACTGGATATGTAGACACAGAAGACCCAACTTTGCAGCGGCAAAAAAAATGTAAAAAGTCATGAAAGACCATCAAAACAAACTATTTCAGTGTTGTTAAATGCCGATTTTGAGCGAGTTGCTGATCTCGTATGCAAGTGCCATTTTTTGTTTGTTCGTTCAAGAAGTATTGACTGCTTCAAAAGTTTCAAATACTGCACCAATTGTGATACCATGGGAAGCACCAACTAACCACACTGTTTATTTTCATTTTCTAACCCCCATGTGCATGCAGCCACTGGTACTGTAAACAGTACTGGCAGCTGCAAGTACACGACGTTAAAGCAATGTGTAGAAGAAATCGGCAAGGGGATTATCGAGGTAGGCATACGTTATACCCAACATCTGGAGCAGATCGTATCATCTTCAAATCCATTAAGCAAAAGTTGCGCAGGCCGACGTTGGCCCCAGTCGGCCCGTGCACGGTTGTGAGCATGGGCCAAATGGGGCCCTGAGGGTTTTTGCTCACAGGCAGCATCCAGATCTAATATTCATCTCCCTCCTCCTCTCCTGCCTCTGTAGAATCCACCCCGACCTCCTCGTAGTCTTTCTCCAGAGCCGCCAGATCCTCACGAGCCTCGGAGAACTCGCCCTCCTCCATGCCCTCTCCGACGTACCTGCAAGAAGGAGAAACAATGCAATAGCATTCTCACAATATATCTTTTTTTCTTTCTTTATACAGCGAAATGAGGTTTTCAATGTTGTCTTGCCCCAACGCCCTACAGCAGGAGATGACTGACCATGATAATTCAAGGACAGTGTCAGTTTAGCTTGGCGCCTAACCCTTGGCATGTCCGTATCGGCTTTTGTCATGAGGATTCCCGATACAGACACTCAAAAGGCTAATAATGACACCAAGCTAATCTGGCACTACCCTTAAATTATGGTCAATACTTCTCCAACTTACACGTAGTTAGGGGACACTTCCATAATTTCGAAGTGCGGCCATGGGGTTATACGAGTTAAGATCCCGTTAGCCCTTTGGCTGTGGGCAGCGCTTTTTGGCACAGGAATCACTGCTACAAAAAGCCCTACCAACAACCAGAGTTAAGTGGCAGTGCCACCTATCATGATGCCTTCCGTGCACTATCTTTGAAATTCTTCCCATGATAAACCTCTCCCATCACATCCATCGTTTACCCCTTAACTGCCAATGGGCTCATTTTGTGTTTCTAAAATGTCTTAATTTTTTGCCAGAGCCCAAGCCTACCAAGGACCATGGATACATAGTGGTGTCAGCAAAAGGCATAGATCCCCCTGAGCCACCGCAACTGCAGGGGCTCATGAAGATCTATGTTACTTGCAGTTGTATCTTGTTTACTTTTTCTTGGCAGTGAACCGGTTAACGTGTCATCACTCAAGCAATTGCTCTGTGATAAGGCTGAGTTTTTTTCCCCAAAAATTACACTAACTGTCAACACAAATAATTAACTACAAATTACAGGTCAACATTAAATTACAGGCTAACATCTTGTAACTATGAGCCACCAGTAAACTACAAATAAGAATGCACAAAACAGCACAGCTTTTGTGACTTTGATTGTAATACTAGTCTGTAGTCGAAGGAACCCACTTGACTACAAATGATCACAATTGTGATGTGAACTTATGCACACTTTTTCCCCGAAGCATGAGCTCAGAAGCTACTTAACCCATATCATACTGAGGGTAAAAGCTTCAAATTTGTTCACTGCCATATGCAACTACATATAGTACTTGCAGGTAAGATATAGACCAATAGCATTTAGTTCAAGGGTGGTGCCAGAATAGCTTGGCACCTAGAGGCACCAAGCTATTCTGGCGCTACCCTTTAACTATTTTAGTCAAACTTATTTCACACACTGGTGTATTCCGAATAAGGGTTAATGCATTGCCAAACACTGGCAAAAATGGTAGACAGTGTTGCAATCTGAGACATTACATCATTCCTAAATCTAAAACTTCAAAAAACAAAATACAAGTCATCCTAATTAAAGCAAAACAAATGTAGTTCGATTTGAAAAAAATAACATGCTATTAAACTCCCTGAACAGATAAGTAACATGACTCACCAGTGGACGAAGGCACGCTTGGCGTACATCAGGTCAAACTTGTGGTCCAGGCGGGCCCAGGCCTCAGCAATGGCCGTGGTGTTGCTCAACATGCACACGGCGCGCTGTACCTTAGCAAGGTCACCGCCAGGGACCACAGTCGGGGGCTGGTAGTTGATGCCCACCTTGAAGCCAGTCGGGCACCAGTCCACGAACTGGATGCTGCGCTTGGTCTTGATGGTGGCGATGGCGGCATTGACATCCTTGGGCACCACGTCACCTCGGTACAGCATGCAGCAGGCCATGTACTTGCCGTGACGGGGATCGCACTTCACCAGCTACAAAGAAATAACCTCAGGGTAAGTTGTGTCGTAGTCAGATGAGAATCATGCAGATCTTTAAAGTTTTCAACCCTTATGGCCGTATTTTGGAGGCATCATCTAACAACTATGTACCAGTTGTAGAGACGGATCAACCATGATAATTCAAGGGTAGTGAAAGATTAGCTGGATGCCTAATGGCACCAAGCTAATCTGGCACTACCCTTGAAATATCATGGTCAATCCAGGTTATGTTGTAGTGTCGTGTTAAATGGGTTTAAAATGCACCTAACACTAACAGATTTCAATAGAAGAAAAATATTAAAATTACTCAGTTTCTTAATTTGCCTTTATAACCCTTCACTCAGTCGAAGCAGACTGAGTTTTGAAATCTTTGTAAATTCTACATCAAGATCCCAAGCCATCAAAGGAACCAGCAGTTTTAGTAGCTCCTCATGAGCCCCAACTGTTGTGAGGGCTCATGAGGATCTATACCACTTGCAGTTGGGTGGTGCGCAAAATTTTTCAGCAATCAACGGGCTCAAATTAAAATCACACCGCTTCTATAAACCTCCGACATGACAGCGACAAAGAAATGACTGAATAAAACATTTGTCGCTTATTTTACACTTACAGTGACAGCGACAGATTAGACTCAAAAGGAAAAAACTGACTTTACCCTTGCACAGACCTGTCTACCAATTTTTTTTGTTTATAGTATTCATAATCGCCAAAAATAGTATTCTTGGGAAAAAAAATAGTATTTTTATAAAATTATAGCAGACTATTATCAAAACCTACAAACAATAGAAAATCAGTTTATACTGATAAAACTAGACCATTCCATACAACATCCCAGTCATATTCATAAACACCAATTTAATCTTTTCCCTTTCGCAATCTTCAAGTCAGAAAACATTTGCTTAAACGTCCCAGTCATGGAACCCGCAGAGAACAAAAGATTTGAATCAACTATAAAACGAACCATGCAGATTTCAGTACTAGTTGCTTGTCAATGCAAAATTGTGCCTGCTCCATGAGAGTGCTTAGAAAACAGCCTGTAATGATTATGAAGGTACACCTTTCTGGGCATCCGCCAGTCTCTTATGGATATATTAGTTGATAAATGCTTTTCAATGTCATTTCAGCCACCTTGGGCACATGAGAAGTCACTATTGCATACCATGCTGAATGCATAGGTTGGTCCTTTCTTTGAGAGTCGCAAAAATTTCCACTTTTCAGCATACTGTGGCAAAAAATTCTGGTGCTTTGCTTTCTTTGAGCTAGAAAAATCCACTTTCCTCCCTACTTCACTTTGACATTTTGTATTTGAGATTTTATTGACCGACACAACAACGCATGAGGAAAGCAAGAAGAAAGATATGCAAATATGATCGATAACTCTTCACACACAAGCTTAAAGTTATTCTCCCCAGGATCAAGCATCTCAACACGGTCAGCAAACTGTCTGCAACAGATACTGCTGACAGTATTATGTATGGGTCCTTTGTGTACTAACTTAGAGCTTTATGATGTAAATGAGACAGTCTCAAAAGGTGACAACAGAAATGGGACATGAAGGTGCTAAAGTCAAATTTGAAATGCACTTATGTAATCTGTGTGTTTGAACACTTTAATATATCTATTATATGGAAAAGCAGGTGAAAAGACAGTGCAGTGTATAGTTTTAAAGATATTTGATGATTATGCTCGCCAAGTGGAATGTGTCACGCGTGACAGCAGACAAAGTCTTGAGGTAGAAACACTCATATAAAAGGTAGAACTGGACTTGGAGAGTTGGTATTTGATAGAAGAACACACTAATATGGTGAAATGAATCAATTCAAACTCATTTTAAAGTGTCTATCAGTGTAAAAAGCAATTATCACTTTGTCCGTTGTCACGTCCGACACAAAACATAATTAATAAATTAAGTAATGAGATAACAGAACCAACACAAATGTCCAAAACAATCTAGATTTTATTCAGTGGAACTCCTCCATAAGAATTGACTGCAACACTGATCAACATCAAACAAGCATTTTCTCCAAACAAAATAGTGTGTTGATCGTGACAAACCCCATGATGGACAAAGTCTCGAAACTGAAATGAAGAAAATCACTTTATCATCAGGACACATTTTGAAGACAAGCATCACAAACGTTGAGATACTAGACTAGGTCAATATTACACTCAGAAATGAACTGGTGCATTGGTAAAAAATAACCCATAAATGGAAAATGTGTGTTGATTGTGACACGTTCAGTATGGACAAAAACAGGATGTATGTAGCTGATAATCCGTGTCAAAAAAAATGTATTTGGGATTAAGTTGGATGGTTGTACATTGCTTAACATCCCGACAGCAACAAGACTTTCTCAGGATGTGGATTAAATTGGTTGATTGATTGATTGTACATTGCTTAACGTCCCGACAGCAACAAGGCTTTCTCAGGACGTGCCTGCACTGCTTGTGAAAAAAAAACTAAACAGAAAATTGAATGTATGTCGCCAGCCGGTCAAATACGTTAAATAAACCTACAACATGGGGCCTAAATAAAGCTAAGACCATTTAGCAACACACATCCAATATCAAGAGCTACAGGCAGTGCAGACAGTAGGGAGAGTTTTAAAAAGGCAAATACAGGTGAATGGACAAAGGGTAGACAGAAACACATGCCCCAGAATAGAGAGAAAAACCCACCCTGTGGGGCTGACCAGGGTGACCCTGGGAACTAAAAAATACCTAACCCCACCCAAGTCCCCCAAGGCAGACCCGGGTGGGGTTGGATTAAATTGGAGATGTGGTTAAAATTACTGGCAACAAATACAGAAGGGAGAAAATGGTCTAAAAAATTGTTTAAAACTCAACTGGATTTCATGTTTTTGGATAAATAAATGTGTTAGAGAACAAAGTGTAGTTTTATTGGTATAAAATGAAGAACATGGTATTTGCAAAGAAAATTCTCCGCAAAGTCTAACACCACCAGTGCAAGCAGGGGACAGTTGCTGATCGCTGCCTTGCAAGTTTTGAATCAATTGGTTGTGCCGACACCAGAAAACAAACGCTTGGAAAACAACTCCAGTTCTTTCATCAAAAGACTGATCAGCTGATCTACAGTGCCCTCTTTGTTGACAAAGTCAAGTAGATTTTCCCTTTTGTACCATCTCCCATGCTGTCCATTTCACCGTCTCTGGTCCTACTGTCAGGTTGGCATACAAATGGCTTTGCACATTTTGCACACCACATGCGTCACACAATTGATTTATGCAGTCCAGCGTTGGGGGTGAACACAGGCTGGCTTCTGAAAGGTTTTCGCGTCGATCAATCTGGGCTTCCAGGTGTTTATTTAGAACGCCCAGCTTCTTGTCGACACTTGTGCAGATTTCACATAGACACTGTCGGTGAGATTGATTGCCAGCGGCGAGGATATGGGGCGGTATCTGCCTGTAAAAGGTCGTGCATGAAACCTTCAGCTCGGGATGTGTTAGACAAAAGTTTATTTAGGCCCCATGTGTTAGGTTTATTTAATGTATTTGACCGGCTGGCGACATACATTCAATGTTCTGTTTATTTATTTTTTTTCACAAGCAGTGCAGGCACGTCCTGAGAAAGCCTTGTTGCTGTCGGGACGTTAAGCAATGTACAATCAATCAATCAATCAATCTTTGTGAAGCCTTTTCACTTGTTTGGAAAGAATTTGTTTCTGTTTCATGGTTCTTTTGTCCACTGACCTTTTTCTAGGCAGATCTACAGCCACATCTTCGAGGTAACTATGAACAGCAGCTGCTGCTGCAGACATATTTTTTGCGTATTTTCCCGTTGACCATCCTGTTTCTTGTACATGTGTACCGTATCAAGCAGCAGTTTCCTGGCAGCCAGGCACTTCTTGCTAGGTTTATGCTTGCGTTTGTCCAGTTCTGACAGAAACCTCTCTTTTACCAGTTTTGCAGAAGGTGACTCTAGAACGTCACTAATGGCTTTACGCTTGCGGGGCAATTTCTTGGCAAAGCATGTGATGACAGAAAAAATGTGCCCAAACAAACTCGGCATCTTGCAGACAGCCTTCTTAGCCCTGTTTATGGCTTTCTTGTCCCCAGCTTCACCACACGAAGTCGGAGTCTGTTGAAGGTCACTAGTGGGTGCTGGCTTGTCTGCAGATGGTGGAGCTAGTGGTTGAGCTGAAACAAATGAGATCCAATGCTAAGTCAAACAGTACAAACAATACACACAGTTACAACACTCATACTTGCCGACTTTGGTTAGGATGGCAACTTGTGATTTAAAATCACAGCACGATATTGGTAAGATAGTAGACTTCAATAACAATTTAATAAAAAGCAAAGGGAAAGATCCCCACACCGTGTGTGCTGGAGCTCAGAAAAAAAATTAACATGAGATCTTACCAAGTTCCACAACAGTTGATCTGCTCTTGTTCTTGCGACACCATGCAAGGGCCTTCCCACGGTGCCGTTGTTTTTGCTGGGAATTCCATTGCTCCCGTTCTTTTCTCTTCTGCGCTGCCCACAGCATTCGTTGTGCAGCCACTGCAGCATCCTCAAAGTGTTGTTTTGCGCGGGTGGTCCTTTTCTCTGCTAGTGGCCGACTGCCCTCTGCCCAGCCTTAATCCTTTCTCTGTAAAACAGTAATGAAAATACATTTTGCAGTGTGCGTTGGAACTGGTCCAGAAGATTGGATCAGCTTACTTCAATACAAAAATTTACACAGGATACTAATGGTTGTTGCTTTTTTAAAAACAAAACGCAGTGTAGTTTTTTACATCGCAAGTAAAACAAAACAAACCTGCGCTGTTTTTGACGCAGTCTGTCTTGTTCTCGGCGCCGCTGCAACTCCTAGTCAGTTTTGGGTCGTTGACGGTTTCTGTGATTTCTGTCCAAATCCTTCAGCATACCTCGCTTGATCAGATTTCAGCAAGTCTCTGTAAGCTCTGCATCTTTCAGCATTGCTTTTATTCAGGGAGTTTTGTTGCAAGAGGAGGCCTCAGGAGGACCCACAGACCTACAACTTAGTACAAGTACAAAATGAAAAATAAAATATTACAACAGTCTAAAAAGAATGCCTCAAACTTATATCATAGCAACCTAGTTAGTAGTATTTCTGTCAGTTGTGGAAAAAAGCTTACTAACACAGTAACAACATATCAAATTCATGCTCAGGTTTTAGTACAATGCTACTTTCATTTTATAAACTAGGAGTTTGTTTATCAGCCTCACTTAGTCCTTATGGAATATGTCACAATCGACTAGGTATCACTCAGAACTTAGGCAAAAATAACAACAAATAAAATATTGCTCATGTTTCTGGGATGAGGTATTCAAACTAAAATAAAATGTGTAATAGTAGTCACAGTCAGCACTATCAAAAGGAGAAATGGGAACGCATGAGTCGTCCGTGACAAAGACAAAGGACGGAAAAACTATGAGCACTTTATCTTTCGAGCCGAAGGTCACGGTCGACAGCACAAAGGGTGGGTGTGAAAGCAACCACAACATTTTAAGCCATTCTTACAAACGCAATTTGCAAAAGCAATCAAAAGAAGTACGCCTAAGCGCAAAGTATCAAGTAACACGTTTTATCTGGACCACAAATAAAATTCATGTGTCGTCCGTGACAAAGACTCAAAACTTATTTTGGTCCTCGTATGAGGAAATGGGCAACCATGTGCGAACAAGAATAAAGTGGGCGCTTTGTAATATGTAAAAGAATCGTATTTTGCAAGTGAATGGCGATAATAATAGTACATTTATTAGCATTTCATAACTATGCTGTGAAACTGACAAAATTCAATGTCGATTGTGACTCTTGAGTCGACCGTGACATCATAAACAGTACAGACAAAATTCTAAAACCAACCTTCTCTCCTGGGTGTCGCCATCTTGCTCAGAAACAATCACGTCACGTTCTCGCGAGATCTTCCAATTTGCATATTAGTCAACTCGGAAACTCGAGTACGCTGCCTCGCGGGAGGTAGCCTCAAATGATCGATCGTGACAAATCAACAAAAATCGGCGTGGTTCATTTCAAAACGCTGTAACTGCTACAGGATTGAAGTCTAACCTCGCACAGCCCGAATTTCTGAATACAGCGATGGTGTGCGATTGCCTGGTGATATTTGTTAATAATCATTTCTTTGGCTTTTTTTTCACAAGCTCGTCTTATTCAGGCTGCTCTCCGACAAAGCGTGTCCAGATCGATCACGTAATTTTGAGAAGACGATTTTTCTTTGAATTTGTGAAAATGTACGCAATTTTACTTGAGACACAAGTAATTTAGGTATACAACAACAAATTAACACCACAAACCACGGACTTACTGCATTATTACAGATCACAGAAGTACTCGTCCGTACCGCACACACCAGAGTCCCTTTTTCAAACATGATAAAAAGCCCCCAAAACTATATTTTTATTTCATACCTTGTAAACGGTCACCAGTGTAGATTTGGTTTTATCTTATGTATCTCTTCAATCATTTCTCTTGACACTGGTACAACCATAAATTGATAACTTTATTTCTGATAAATGTTTTTAGCAAATAAAGAGGATGGGGGTAGTGACCAACCACCTTTTGAGACAGTCTCAAATACAATGCCAAATGTTGAAATTCATCATTTGGTGGGTGTTTTTGCACCCGAGAGCGCAAATTATCGCACCCGGCCAATACTGCAGACGAGGTCATTGGTTTGGGTACACAAGCGTCAGTGTAAACATGCACTGATGTTCTCCAGCATCCCTGCGACATAATTTTCCACGCGAATGTAAAATAAACCTTCCATAATCGCTATGCTATCAAAATCAATGCGGGTTCCGCTTGACCTGCTACCCTGAGTAACGATCATGCTGGGGACATGGCTTGTTCGACTCTGTCTCCGCGCCAAGCGACTGAGCCAGCGTCACGAAACAGAACAGTGGTATTTATACCCACTTTCTGCAGTGCAATTTTACATCTCACACATCGAAGTCTATGTAACTGAAAGTATCTCTGGAAAGGACCAATGCACCGTCACAGCAGAAACACTACCTCTGTGAATCGAGGGAATGAGAGTGGCCCGCACAGACAAAAACGTGTCACGACCAGCGATGTCAGTGCTGCAATTTTGAGACCGTAGCCGGATTACTTACTGATTCACATATCAAGAAAGCGACAAATTCCGGATGGGTGGTCAAGCCAAGCTCTATATTCCCTTGTCAGATGTCAATTCTACTTAGGGGTATCTTGTCTCTCTTTCTCTTTCTTCTCTTCAATTCCGAGTCTGTCATTGTCAGCCGGCGACATGATACTTTTTTTTTTCTTTGCTGTTCATCCGCCATCTTGTCTCCGATTGGTTATAATTATGCAGATAACCTAAGGTCGTATCAGGGGTCGAAATTAGCGCGTGCCCCGAGCCAAATGATACGAAAAATTACCTCGGGCACGCTAATCTGCCGTCTAGCGTGCCCGGTTGGCTCTCAAAAATAAGTAAAGAGACTGAAGGGCAGATATCAAGGACAAGGTAGTTGGCATTGTTGACCAGCCACCAACACCGAAATACGTCGGCTGCTACGGCCATTGCTTCCGGTGTGTCATGCAGAGCGGGCCTAATCCGTATTTTCAAACATGATCGCGCATAAAAATTGTGTTCAATTTTGTAATTGTGTTCCACAAAACTGTGCAGAGGTGCCAACTAATCCGGTTTCGCCGTATTTAATTCCGGTCAAGTTTAAAAAATACGGTTTTCCGCTTGATTGTATATTAGTACGGAGAAAACAAAAGGAACAATACGGTCAATTTTTTTTATTGCCCGTTATTTTCACATCGCACGGCTGTGCAGAACCACACTTTTAGTTAGGAGAGGACCGGGGGCCACCGAGTGCAAGATAAGCCATCTGTGGCACGGCCGGGCGTAGGGGCAATTTAGCGCGCGCCTCTTCAGGCAGAGAGACAGAGCCGTTCATGGTCCTAGAAAGGAGAGCTCTTCCAATACCCTACACTATGTCTACGTGCCGACAGCAGCATACCGGCGCACTGCAGCGGAAACGCTGGCCAGTGTTAGTAACTGAACATTCATCACAAAATGCGTTTTTGTCTCAAGAATGTCATTATAACATGTGTAAATTTGTAGCTGATAAAATTTGCTTTCTTTTCATACTAAACATGCCCATGCTGCTTACTACCAGCACACCTTGAAGAGCAGTTACATTTCATATTTGCAATACAATGAACATGCACTGACAAAATAAAGCGTTAACTTTGAAGCTCAAAGACAATCTGTTGTGCATGTCCCTTTTCTGTGGGACGAAAAGTTGATGTATCTACGCAGCATTCTAGCCTCTACTGTTATAAACAATAATGTAAGTTAGCTTTTTTATTTTCAAAGTACTTATGATAATTATTCTGTAGTTCTATAATTAATGCATCATTATTAATGAATAGTGTAATTTTTCTTATTGTAGATACCATGACTGAAACCGTGTCATGCAAAAATACTGACAGTTTTTGAAAAATACTGACAAAATGCTCATTTAATACTGATACGTAAAATCAGGGGTTGGCACCTCTGTGTTCCAATGTGACCATCAGTACTGTATTGAAGATGTATCCTTGTACTACATGTACCAGTTCTTTAGTTGTTTGTGCAGGGGCTGAATTTAGCTTTCTTATTTGAGTGCCAATGGAGAACCCTAGAAAAAAACTACATTTAAAAAAAATCAGTTTACTGGGCGGTCCGTGGCGCAGTGGTTAAGGCGCCTGCCACCAATGCTAAAGGTGCGTGGTTCGACTACGGGTTCCGGCGTCGGATTTTTCTCCTCTAGTAAGTGTCACCGTTAATTCGGGCGGACCGTCGGGGGTTCTTTCTCCGGGTACTCCGGCTCTTCCTCCCCCTCCACTTTGGTATCAGTTTCAGCCCACTTAATCAAATTTCAAATACAAACGATTTTGAATTTCCAAAAACTACAGTAGCTCGCTTGAGCTTGCCCTTAGCACCACGTGAATGTTCTGTGTTTATGTACAGTGTGTGAGTGAATGCGCGTGATTCACGTGAGCGTGCTTGTTGGGTTCAGTTCGCGGCGGCGCTTTGAGCCGATTTTCAATTGGGATAAAGCGCCTATTTAATGCGCTTATTATTATTATTATTACAGTGTAGTAAATTCTTCAGTAGCGACGACTATTAAGTTGTATTACTTTTTTCATGTTCAGGTATTTTCCATTATATTTAACCTATTTTTATGATTATAATTTTTGGCTCTCAAAATCAGAATGGGGCACTCAAAGTTTTTCTCTAGGGTGCCCCGTTGGCACTCAAATAAAAAAGTTAAATTCGACCCCTGCCGTATAGAATAGTTATGACGTCAGCTACCGTCGCCTATCAGAAGCAATCTTTTGACTTGGTCCAGCCACAAGATTCCTGTGACCGCTTTTCGCCTTGAACGGACGAAAGGATTTGGTCCGACAATAGGGTGGTCATTGTCCAAGTGGGTGTGTATACTGAATCCCAGTAAAAGCTTTTTGCGAAATGAAGCATTAGAAAAGGGCAGGACTGCCCCTTTAACTAAACAATACCCCCCACCCCCAAAAAAACAAAACAAAAACAAAAAAATATTTTTTTTTAAATCATAAATTTTAGGCATTAATCGCATTTTCATATTTTGAAAAAAATCGTACAAATACGCCTAAAAATCGTACAGTAGGCAGTCTGCTTGCACAAAAAATGATATGGGTTACATAGGCTACTAGACCCTCGTACCTGGTTAGCAGGCTCAAAGCAGGCATTGGTGATCTCCGCCACAGACAGCTGCTCATGGTAAGCCTTCTCGGCGGAGATGACGGGAGCGTAGGTGGCCAGGGGGAAGTGGATACGGGGGTAGGGCACCAAGTTGGTCTGGAACTCCGTCAGATCCACATTCAGGGCACCGTCAAAGCGCAGAGAGGCAGTGATGGAGGAGACGATCTGACTGATCAGACGATTGAGGTTGGTGTAGGAAGGTCTCCCAATGTCTAGATTCCTACGGCAAATGTCGTAGATGGCTTCGTTGTCCACCATGAAGGCACAGTCCGAGTGCTCCAGGGTGGTGTGGGTGGTCAGGATGGAGTTGTACGGCTCCACAACAGCTGTTGACACCTGCAGACATCAAAATCCAGTCAGTTAACTCTGGCAAATAGTAATCTTTACCAAGCAAGCAAAGGTCTTCGGGCCAATGGCTGCTGTTGGTCCACGCATAGCTGTGCCCAGGCCGACTTCAACCGAAATTGGCCTGAAGACTTTTCGCACAGTGTATTAAGGGGAGACATGGTAGTCAAATAATGAATTTTTTTGTTTCAGAAACTGTTGGTTGTTTGTTGTCATTTTATGATGTAAAATAACTGCTGGATTATATATAGACTTTGAAAAATGTCAAAAAAAATATTTTTGTGACTTTAATGCATCAAAAACTGGGAAAAACCTTGCAAAATTAGCTAATTTCAAAATGTTCTTGTGTCTGAACTAATGCTTATATTCTCTCACTTCTTTTTGTTTTTTAAATCTATTTATGTGCTAAATAGACCTGTGCATGGAAATTGCATTCAGTACATCAGTAATTTTATAATGAGCACTAGAAATAATCATTATAAATTGCAGTCATCAAGAGACCGAAAACAGCAATTCACATGGTCACCAAACACAAACTAACACACTAAACTCATATTCCATGCACAGAAATATTGCAACACATGTTACAAATATCATATCCAAATATGAAATGGATCGGTCAAGCCATTCAAAAGATACAACCTTTTATTTGGTCGAAAAATCACATTTTGAGAAAACGGTCCCCAAAGATTGGACAAGCAAAACGGAGTACTGTGCCATAACAAACACCTATGGGATAAAAAAAACAAAACAAAAAAACAACAAAAAAATTGAATAGCCACATATAGAAACATATTTCTCATGAGAAAATGAAAAGCAAAAGGTTTCTCAGTCTTGGATATATGCACACGTTGAAAATGCGCGATCTGAATGAGCCATTCTCGTATTTTGATCGAGTTGTACGCCATGCGTAATGGTGCATTGTGGGACAGTCGGAAAGACCCGAAGCCGTTCGGAGCCTGGTCGGAAAAACCCGAAGTCATCCAGAACACTCGGCGCGCTCTGCTCATTGGTCGGTTTCCGAAAATAGTATTATCTCATTAGCATAACGTTCGTACAAGGAAATCTCCGGTCGTTCGTGACGTCGGTTTTGCGCCAATAGCTATTTATAGAGCCTTTGTAACCTTTAGCTGGTTGGTGAATGGGCAAGTAGAGACGGAACCGGTTCGAATGAACCCAAACATGGCGGCATTCGTCGCTCGCAAAGCGGTGTTGTCAGGGTCCAAACATTGGATGTTTTCGAGCAAAAGACGTCGCAAATGCTTGAAACATTGAGCAGGTGCTTCACTTTATTTATTTTTTTTACAGTAAATAAAAGGTATTTTGTGATATTTTATGGTTGTGGCCGGGTTCTAGGGGGTTCAAACAACCCAAAAATCCAGTCAACCCAAAAACACTTCGGACACCAAAATTGACGTTTTTGCGGTACCGTGTCTCCCCTTAAACAAGTGTTGGACCCCAGCATTTACAGAGTTTGTAGTTTTGACTCGATTCGAAAACAGCTACAATGAAACTCTAAAGCAAATTTGGCATTCTAACCTGAGGTGCTGGGTAGATGGCGAACTCAAGCTTGGATTTCTTGCCATAGTCAACAGACAGACGCTCCATAAGCAGCGAGGTGAAGCCGGACCCAGTGCCACCGCCAAAGGAGTGGAAGATGAGGAAGCCCTGTAGACCTGTGCAGCCATCAGCCAGCTTGCGTATTCGATCTAAAACCAGATCTATCAATTCTTTTCCAACAGTGTAGTGACCACGAGCGTAGTTGTTCGCAGCGTCCTCTTTGCCGGTGATGAGCTGTTCAGGGTGGAAGAGCTGGCGGTATATGCCTGTTCGGACCTCATCTGTTGAAAAATAACGGAGTTTGTTACTATCATGGAGCGCACTCTTTCCACACGTTATACAAAAAATGTCAAGAGGAAACTAGACATTTGAAAAGCATAAAATATAGCTGCATCAAATACAGGCTGCTTTTGGGGCAACACATTCAGGCGAACAGTTATAGGATGAACCCATGGGTGCATTTCCCAAATTTTGGAAGCGTTACTTAACTATGTACCAGTTACACTTACAGGACGTGGATTGACCACAATTATTCAAGGGTGGTGCCAGATCAGCTTGGCACTACCCTTAAATTATCACGGTCAATCGATATCTTGCTGTAGGGCATTGGGGATAAATGGGTTAAGACTGATATTTTTCGATCAGAGGATGCACGCTAGTATGCAAAATGACATACGGCCTACATCAACCACAGATGGCCCGCGCACAACCGACTGTGCGCAGGCCGACATTGGTTTTTTGCTTACTGGGACATGGAGCTGATAACTGGCAACAAGACAAATTTCATAATCCCATGGAACTACCCTTAAACTGTCATGGCCAATTCACCTGCCGCAGCTAGGAGGACCTTGCTCACATGAGATACAGGTTACAGTTAACTTCGCTTATAATAAGGGCTGATATAACAAAACTCGCATATTGTACCAAAAAGATTCAAAGGTCCCAACTACACTTTTTCTAGGTAATGTACTTTGCTAATAACAAACTTTGGAATATGGCAACAATGTTGGGGTCCCTATCTTCACGATATCCAATTTCTAAGATTCTAGTGAATGAAAAACTGAATCCGACATGTCTACAAGCAGAAAGAGTGAACTGAACTCACCTACTACTGTAGGTTCAAGATCGACAAACACAGCTCGAGGAACATGGTGACCTCCCCCTGTCTCGCTGAAAAATGTGTTGAAGGAGTCATCCCCTCTGCCAACGGTCTTATCCGAGGGCATCTGACCGTCGGGCTGGATGCCATGCTCCAGACAGTACAGCTCCCAGCATGCATTGCCGATCTGCACGCCAGCCTGACCCACGTGGATGGAGATGCACTCACGCTGAAAGAAAAAGAAAACAAAGGTGATGGTTATAATAGTTCATAATAAATGATATATTGTATTTCAGGGAGAATCCCTTCACTTACAGAAAAAATGCCACCATCCAAATGCAAGAGGCAAAGAACCTCTGGAGTCCCTGCATTTGCGGGGGCTCATAATAATAATACTTAGTACTTATATGGCGCATCTCATATTTATAATATAACTCAATGCGCAGACATTGCCTCTTGCAGCTAGTTGTTTTCATTTTTCCTGCAGTGAAGGGATGAAATGTTAGCCTACATCTATAAATTTCAAACTTTCAATGATACATTACAAAATTCTCATGTGTTACTACACGCATGCATTTTTACCACCAGTGCCTTGAGATGGCCTTAGTTGCCTGCATTGCATTAAATCCTAAAACTAACTTCCTAACATAAACTGTTTTTCAGTCACACAGTATTTATTTAATTTCAATAAGCGATGGTTTAACGTTAAAATGAAAATAAAATTACGCGTGGATGCATAAATGTGTAAGCACTCTGGACAGGCACTTCCACACCTACTATACATCGCCGGGGAATGATTATGTCCCCTGGACCAGCTTACAGCCATGGACAACCAACAGCCAACAAGAAATTGTCACAATCACACTGTTCTTGTTTTTGTTTGTGCATTTTGTTTGTTAAAATCCCCATCCACCTTCCTGAAATCACCTGCCAAAGTCCAGTCACCTTAAATACCCTTGGTTTCATACAACAAAAATTCCCATTGAATTCACCTGAGTTCATCCCCCAATCCACTACACAAATGGTAAAGAAAAAAGAAATAATCCGACTCAAGAAAACAGACATGACTTTCCTAGTAAGCAAAATAACCTTGGGCCGATGTCGGCTGTAGTGGGCCTGGGCACAGTCGCGCGCGAACCCACTGCAGCCAACATCAGCTCAAGGACCTTTGCTTGCCTTATGTCACATCTGGCGATTCTGATCAAGTCATCCGAGATGAGCTGCATACAGATACACGGTTAACTTAAGCCTATCCATAACTGGCACTTCTCCAGTGTCAGTGACTTACAACCAGTCTTCTGCTGTACTTCCCCATGCACAGAAGGCCATCGGGCCGATGTTGGCCCACACACGGCCGTGCACGGGCCAACATCAGCACAATGACCTCGTGCGCATTGGGTTTGTGACCTTACTTATCCATCTCTTGACCTTCACTTACATTTATGTTTTAACCACTCACATGACACAAAGCACACAGTCATAAACCAGTAGGTGTGCTGTGAATAAAGTTGTAAGCTAAGAGATAGATAATATGAGACCCGTAAGACAATGAATTCAATAGAGCCGCATCCGTCATTAATTTACGCCATTTTTAATATCAAAATTTTGGCCCCCATTACACCCTCGTTATTTCCGAATCAACCCTTTGATTTTAAAAAGTGACGAGCATGACGGATGCGGCCTTATTGATCTGATTATCTTACGGGTCTCATATTATCTATCTCTCACCAAGGTCAAGGTCATCAAGATCATGGATCAAGGTCACCAAGGGCAAGGTCAAAGATCAAGGTCATCAAGGTCACCAAGGGCAAGGTCAAAGATCATGGGTCACGGTCATGGACCAAGGTCATGTGTCAAGGTCACCAAGGTCATGGGTCAAGGTCATGGGTCAAGGTCATGGGCCAAGGTCATGGGTCAAGGTCACCAAGGTCAAGGTCAAAGGTCAAGGTCACCAAGGTCAAAGGTCAAGGCCAAAGGTCAAGGTCATGGGTCAAGGTCATGGGTCAAGGTCATGGGTCAAGGTCACCAAGGTCATGGGTCAAGGTCATGGGTCAAGTCGTCGAGGTCATGGGTCAAGTCGTCGAGGTCTGGAACCAAATAATGGTAAAGTCCGACACCTCATGTCTAAGCTTCACCGGTTCTGAAAGACCTCTACCTCAATTCAGGTATGTTATGAATAGACTTGTTCTGAAAAAAAAATTCAAAGGGCCTACAATTATTCAC
>BTPG01000004.1:200961532-201012875 GCA_036245525.1 Semisulcospira habei | reverse complement strand
TCAGAAATGAAAAATGTGAATAATTGTAGGCCCTTTGAATTTTTTTTTCAGAACAAGTCTATTCATAACATACCTGAATTGAGGTAGAGGTCTTTCAGAACCGGTGAAGCTTAGACATGAGGTGTCGGACTTTACCATTATTTGGTTCCAGACCTCGACGACTTGACCCATGACCTCGACGACTTGACCCATGACCTTGACCCATGACCTTGGTGACCTTGACCCATGACCTTGACCCATGACCTTGACCCATGACCTTGACCTTTGGCCTTGACCTTTGACCTTGGTGACCTTGACCTTTGACCTTGACCTTGGTGACCTTGACCCATGACCTTGGCCCATGACCTTGACCCATGACCTTGACCCATGACCTTGACCCATGACCTTGGTGACCTTGACACATGACCTTGGTCCATGACCGTGACCCATGATCTTTGACCTTGCCCTTGGTGACCTTGATGACCTTGATCTTTGACCTTGCCCTTGGTGACCTTGATGACCTTGATCCATGATCTTGATGACCTTGACCTTGGTGAGAGATAGATAATATGAGACCCGTAAGATAATCAGATCAATAAGGCCGCATCCGTCATGCTCGTCACTTTTTAAAATCAAAGGGTTGATTCGGAAATAACGAGGGTGTAATGGGGGCCAAAATTTTGATATTAAAAATGGCGTAAATTAATGACGGATGCGGCTCTATTGAATTCATTGTCTTACGGGTCTCATATTATCTATCTCTAGCTAAACACTCAACAATGCGCTCTATCTGAGCAACTGTTGGAGACTATTTTGGCTAGCAACTGACATTATCATAAGACTATGCGGCTGTAGGGACTCATGTGAATCTGTGCCTCATAAAGTAGGAAAACAAATGAGGAAAATCTCATCCTTGACAAAATATTTGAATCCATACCGCCTTTGTTGAGTACAGTACAACCTGTTATGAACAACCACCTTTTTTGCAAGAAAGTCATGGGTCTTAAAAGACAGGTGCTCTCTCAAGAGAAGTTTTTAAGGGCAAAACGTATCACCTGTCATTAAAATCCATTATTCAGGTGGCTACCGCCACCTGAAAGATCATCAATAACAGGTGATGTGATCGCTCTAAGGGTGATCAATAAAAACAAGTTCTGTTGTACTGCAGTACAAATGTTCTGTTGTTGGACCTCCTTTCTTTGCCACACCAACTATGTCAGATGTGTTATCCCATTAAGCCCGGACACACTACAGCAAGAGATGAACTGACCATGATAATTCGAGGGTAGCATTAGATTAGCTTGGCGCCCGATGGCACAATCTAAACTGGCACTACCCTTGAATTATCATGGTTGATCCACCTCCTGCAACTGGTGCAGTTGTTAGGTGACGCCACCAAATTTAAATTTTAATGTGGCCTAGGGGTTAAATGGGTTTGCTCATGGGTAGCCTCCGACTGCTTTGACCGAGACCACATGTACAAGCCATGCAACAGTACACATTTGACATGACAAGCAGTTCTTTACCGACTCAGAAACTAAGCTTACTTACTCTGGGAAATTAACATCGTTGCATCATGTCAATTTACATACACTAGATGCTTTTAAATCTGATGAACAAGTCCGAGCAGTTTGGCTCAGCGGGCTCACGAGTGATAATGTATAAATAAATCGGGTATAACGAGCCGGTAATGGGTGGTGGGATATTCTATGACTGAAGTATGACCCGAAAACGGATCAATTCAGGCGCACTGCAACTGATCCAGTTTGATAAACCAGAACCATTCAATGCAATGGGCATTTTACTTAACAAGCTCGTCTCAATTTTTTGCCTGGCCGTCTCTAGACTAGAGGAAACCGACCGCGGTTTGTTTTTTTTTTTAAGCCGGATGTACAACGAATGTGCAGCAGGTGGTTAAGTTCGAGGGAAAACCATTTGTACGAGTTCGTCCGACACGAGAATTAACAGCAACAGTCATAGATCCAAATGTGCCCCGCTAGACTGGGAGGGTTCGTGATGATCAATGTTTTACTTCTGTACATCTATTCCTAGGTGTTGGCCTGTGAATCATCTTTGTCTATGACTGAGCAGCGTACTGACACGCCAAACATGGCTTCACTGAAATGTTACACAGCGTTTCATAGACCGACTAACACGTTTTACACCTGTGCCGTCCCAGCTGGCTGAAGATCTTAGGGTAGACGTCGACCGCTGTAGGCCCAACAGTAGTCGACATCCGCCCGAGATCTTCAGCTTGTTGGGTTTTCTGATGAGGAATGCAACAGGCCATCTCAGTGCTGTGCGGGGATTGGCAAGGAAACTGAACTACGACGTAGGGAAAGCAGTCAGAACAGGTTGCGCTATATTTAGCCGCCATCGACCGGCGAGTGGAGAGCGGCAAGCATCCCTGGCCCTTTCCGCGCCCTGTTCATGTCACCAGTCCGACCCAAACGCAACGGCCGGCGCCAAAGCCTGTTTAACCCATTTATTCCCAACGCCCTACAGCCGGAGATGAATCAACCATGACAATTCAAGGGTTATGCCAGATTAGCTTGGCGCCATCAAGCACCAAGCTAATCTGGCATTAACTTTGAATTATCAGGTCAATCCATCTCCAGCTGTAGGGCGTTGGGAAGTTGGGAATAAATGGGTTAAACAGGCAAAATTTGGAAAAATGCGGTTGTGGGGTTACCAATTAAATATAGTTAGGTTTCCATATCACAAAATACCAACTAAATTTTTCATCATGTTGCATTCACAGTTTATTATACAGGTCATCATCAGTATGAAAAATATGCGGGGGGGGGGGGGGGGGGGGGGGGGGGGTGGTGTCAGACCACCTGACAAAAGTCTGATTTTTACTATACAGTGTCTAATAGTTATAACAAAACACTGATATCAGTATCAATGAGATCAACTGAATTATTTAACAGGATGAGCCACATAAAGTCACAGCAAATATTCACCATTCACTTTGTAAATAAGTGGGGACATAACTGTTCTTAATGCAGAATACAAAATGTCAATGAATATATAGAAGGTTTAACTCACTGTACCCCAAAACCGAAATCCACAAATTTTGCCATGGTCATCTGAAGACTGCATTGCAGTGCAGGACGCAGATCGACCATGATAGTTTAAGTGTGATGCCAGCATAGCTTAGCGCCCGTAGGCGCCAAGCTATTCTGGCATCACCCTTGAACTATCATGGTCGATCCATATCTTGCTGGGGTAGAATGCGTTAAAGGGCATTCAGGTGACACCACATGGCTGTTAACCCATTTAACCCCATAGCCGCATTTCCCAATGTTGGAAACGACTATGTACCAGTTGCAGGAGATGAATGGACAATGCTAATTAAAGGGTAGTGCCAGATTAGCTTGACGCCTTAACCCTTATCAATTGGAATACACAAGTGTGAAATATGTTTGACTAAAATAGTTTCAAGGGTAGTGCCAGAATAGCTTCTGGCACTACAATTGAAATAAATCCGTTTGTCTATATCTTTATCCGTAAGTACTATAATGTAGCTTGCATATGGCAGTGAACAAATTTTAAGCTTTTAGCCTCAGTATATGGGTTAAGGCGCCAAGCTAATCTGGCATTACCCTTGAATTATCGTGGTCCATCCATCTCTCGCTGTAGGGCGTCGGGCTAAATGGGAACCAGCATACGAACATGAATTTGCCAGAAAGTAAATGATGCACTGGGCCATGAGACAAGTCTTTGCGTAAATCTGCGTTTGGACCAGACTAGACAGAAACCATCATCGCTTATCAGTGCAGAAGTGGCACAAGACACTACACAGTACACGGCAGGTCACGTGTATTCAAAAGTACGAATGGCTTTCCCTCCATTTCCTCCACCATTAGTTTTACACTATTTAAACGATATCGAAGGCCTAACGAGCCTTATCGAGCGGCAAACGCGTTCATGGCTAAACAGATGCACGAAGGGAGGCGGGGCAAAAATGAGCGGGAGAGATTGAATAGTCAAATTGACACTACGAATGGCATAGTCGGCCAGTGTTGTCTGGCTAAAGCGGGCAAACGTTCTGTCCTTTAAACACATGGACGCATCAGATCGCTGTAATAAACAATAAAACGGACGGCCCAGCGGAAACCCATGGACCGTCCATAAAAACATCACGTGACATGTAAAACCAGCAAGCCGGCTGCGGAAACAACAAGGGCCCGGTGAAAAAATCGATCAATTCAGCAAACACATGACAGGCACTAACCATATTGATAATGTAGCTTGGTGGTTCCTTCGGAAAACAAGATTGACTTTGTCAAATGATGGCCGGTCCGGTGTACGCGAGATGAGCTTGCCACTCACTGTCGACTGTAATGCGTCGCCTGGAGTGTCTGATGCAGAATGATGCTACTCATGCCTGTCGTGCCCTTAAATAAGGAGCCACCACTGGAAACAAGCAGTACTACGCGGGCCCTTCGTTTTTAACCCATCAATTCCTGAGGATGATTTTTTTTTTTTTAATTTCTTGTTGTCCCATGAAGGTTATATTGCAGATTACAACGCAGATCATCTATTTTAGTTTAAGGTAGTGCCAGAATAGTTTGGCGGCTCAGGCGCCATGCTATTCTGATACCACCCTTGAACTATCAAAGTCAAATTTATTTCAAGCATCGGGATGAAAAGGGTTAAACACCTTTGGCCCCGGATTCCTTGCACACTAGAACCGACTGAGTTCCTTGTGGCCTACGGTAGTCAGCGGTTGCAAAATTTGCCCGCAGTAGGAGTTGTACATTATAGGCATTCCGTATAAATCGACCATGATAGTTCAAGGGTTATGCCAGAATAGCCTGGTGCACCAATTTTCATCACAGTCGATGCCGATCTACCCCTCCGAACAGTATGTCAGGCTAAATAGGTAAATCGTTTCAGGTCGTAATTTATATATATATAAATTACGACCTGAAACGATTTACCTATTTAGCCTGACATACTGTTCGGAGGGGTAGATCGGCATCGACTGTGATGAAAATTGGTGCACCAGGCTATTCTGGCATAACCCTTGAACTATCATGGTCGATTTATACGGAATGCCTATAATGTACAACTCCTACTGCGGGCAAATTTTGCAACCGCTGACTACCGTAGGCCACAAGGAACTCATATATATATATATATATATATATATATATATATATATATATATATATATATATATATATATATATATATATATATATATATATATATATATATATATATATATATATATATATATATATATATTCCTCCGAAACTGAGATATTACCACATTAAAATCAGTTGCCCCACGGCTCCAAATTTGGGACTGAGGTGTCTTCTACTAACTATGTACTGGTTTGCAGAAGATACGGATCGACCATGATAATTCAAGGATAGTGCCAAATTAACTTGGCGCCTAATGGCGCCAAGCTAATCTGGCACTATCCTTGAATTATCATGGTCGATCCATTTCATTCTGCTTTTGGGCGGTGGTTGGGCTAAATAGGTTAAATATACAACCTGAAACCCGCAAAGCTTTGTAGACAAACAGCCTCCAGTGTTACCGACTAGAGACGGCTAATTATCTCCGCCAAAGAGTATAGAGGCTGCTCTATAAAATGAGGTTCCAGTCTACTATGACACTCTTTATTGGTACCGCCAAAGGCGGCCGGTCTGCTCGGCTCTAAAACCTCGGCATAACAAATTCATACTTGACACGTTTTCAGTTGATCTTCAGTTCAGTTCATCAAATATTGAAACTGACAAGTCTCACACGCAAACGGGCCATCGGACCGACGTCGGCCCAACTGATGTCGGGCTATTGCGCGTTGAGAGGGTATTAAATTATAAGTCAAAGTGAATCACATACAAGAAAGAACCACTGTAATAAATAAATAAATCGGAGGATTAAACTATAGCGCTTTACCCAATTGAATATCGGCTCAAAGCGCCGCCGCTAACTGAACCCAACAAGCTCGGTCACGTGAATCACGCGCATTCATTCACACACTCTTCCAAGCCCAGGTGGGAGGCAGATTTGCAGCCTTGGCTACTTTGGACTGTGACGTAGACACCCTTGCTGGAAATATAAAAGAGGTGTTACTTTCTACAGCAGAAGAAGTGCTGGGGAAGCAGAGGAAGCGCAAACAGCCCTGGGTCACCGATGACATCCTCGATCTCTGTGATGAGAGGAGAGCCTGGAAGAAAAAGAGAGGCCAAGACCTCACATCAGCAAACAAGTACAGACTTGTCAACAAGAAGATCAGGAAGAGGATGAAAGAAGCCAAAGAAGATTGGATTGAAGACCAGTGTTGTAGCGTGGAAGAGGGCATGGCAAACGGCAACAGCAAGAAGGCTTATGAAACGCTAAGGACCCTCACCAAGACTCAACAGCGAACAGCCACAGTCATCGAAGACAGCAGCGGCCAACTCCTTACGGAAAACACTGCTGTACTAAACAGATGGACTGAGTACTGCCGAGACTTGTATAACTACAAGGCTGAGCCAGACACCAGCATCCTCCAAAACAACCAGGCTGGGGCCAGGAAGGCTGAAGACCTGCCAGTGTTAGCTGAAGAGGTGGAAGCAGCCGTACGCGGCCTGAAGGGAGGAAAGTCTCCAGGTGTAGACAACGTACCTGCTGAACTGTTGAAACATGGAGGAGAAGTAACAACGAAGGTCCTCACTACACTCTGTCAAAAGATCTGGGAGCAAAAGAAATGGCCAGTAGAATGGACACAGTCTCTAGTGATCCCGCTCCCCAAGAAAGGAAACCTGAAACAGTGCCAGAACTACAGAACTATCAGTCTGATAAGTCACCCTAGCAAAGTAATGCTTAGAATCATTCTCAACCGCCTCAAAACTTTCGCCGAGGAACTGCTGGCAGAAGAACAGGCTGGCTTCAGAGTTGGAAGAAGCACTGTAGAGCAGATTTTCAACTGCCGCGTCCTGATCGAGAAACATCTGCAGCATCAGCGCGAACTCTACCACAACTTCATTGATTTCAGGAAAGCATTTGATCGCGTCTGGCACGACGGACTCTGGCAAGTCATGAGATCGTTCAACATAGAGGAGGGACTGATCCAAATGATAGAAGCGCTTTACAAGAACGCCTGCAGCGCGGTTCTACTTAACAATCAGTCAGGCGAGTTCTTCAGGACGACGATCGGTGTCCGTCAAGGATGCCTGCTCTCTCCTGTCCTTTTCAACATATTCCTGGAGAAGATCATGCAGGAAACCCTCCACGACCACCATACTTCAATCTCTATTGGTGGCAGATCCCTGTGCAATCTTCGATTCGCAGACGACATTGACCTCATGGCAGGCAGCAATAGTGAGCTCCAAAACCTGACAGACAAACTTTCAAGTAGCGCAGGGTCTTATGGCATGGAGATCAGTACGGATAAAAGCAAAGTGATGATCAACACCACAAGCGACAGCAGCAGCAACATTCACATGAACGGCCAGAAGCTAGAAGAGGTCAATAGCTTCAAGTACTTGGGAGCCACCCTGTCCAAAGACGGTAGTTGCATAGCAGAGATCCGTATCAGGATAGGTACAGCAACATCCGCAATGGCCAGGCTGGACAGGATATGGCGAAGTAACTCCATCAGCTTCACCATCAAGTACAGGCTTTACAAGTCCCTCGTAGTGTCTATTCTACTCTACGGCTGTGAGACTTGGACACTGCTTGCAGACTCAGAAAAGAAAATCCAGGCCTTTGAGAACAAGTGCCTGAGGAAGTTGCTCCGCATCTCGTACCGCGAGCACAAGACCAACGAATATGTACGGAGCATCGTCACTTCCCTGGTGGGCCCACATGAACCCCTTCTGGCAACCGTGAAACGGCGCAAGCTTGCTTGGTTTGGCCACGTGACCCGACACAACACCTTGTCCAAGACTATCCTCCAAGGCACTCTCGAAGGAAGTCGTCGGCGAGGTCGTCAGAGAAAGAGTTGGGTCGCAAACATAAAAGAATGGACCGAACTCGAGATGCCAGACTTGCTTGCCACCGCCCAAAATAGAACTCAGTGGAGAGCACTGTCTGTTGCTGCTGCCTTTCAGTCCCCCCAACGCCCAGTTCGGGCAAGGGACTGATGATGATGATGATGTGGTAGAGTGTGATGTTTGGCAGCGGTGTACTAAGATGTGTATCGGAGTCAGAGAGAGAGAGAGAGAGAGAGAGAGAGAGAGAGAGAGAGAGAGAGAGAGAGAGAGAGAGAGAGAGAGAGAGAGAGAGAGAGAGAGAGAGAGAGTTTTTCTTAGTAACTTGTAGTAGGTAATGTCCCTTGGTTTCACCAGCTGTGCTTGTAACCTTCACCTTTGAATTTAACCTTTTTGGAACTCTTTTAGTTCAGCCTAGAAACTCATCCAGATATACTTGTGTGTTCACACTGCACGTGAACAGTGTTCACGCAAACCGGTTCAGCTATTTGCCATAACCTTGTGTCACTTTTACCTTTGATTTCGAATGAGCAACTTGAACTGTTGTCAGTCTTCAGCTCTGTATCAGCTTTTTTGGTATTGCCGTCTTGATGTTGGAGAAAGGCCACACGTGATTTTCTGACATTTATTTTTCTACGTTTCCTACTATGATATTAATTCTGGAAACACTACAATAAAGGTCGAGAACTGAGCAGAACCCACCCCAGCATTGTCTGTCACATAGGTAGATACTACTGCTACATACATAAACACGGCAGAGCATTCACTGACGTGCTGCTAAGGGCAAGCCGCTCAAGCAAGCTACTGAAGTTCAGTTTTGGAAATTCTACTGATCAGTATTTGAAATTTGATACTGAAGTGGGCTGAAACCAAAGTCGTGGGGGGAGGAAGAGCCGGAGTACCCGGAAAAAGCCGAACCCCCGACGATCCGCCCGAATTAAACGCCGCGGGGTGACACCACTGACTTACTAAGGCCGGTCGGGAGAAACTTACCGTCCGACGCCAGAACCCGGTATCGAACCTCGTCAGGCGCCTTAACCACTGCGCCACGGACCGCCCGTGACATAATTAACCCGCGGCCGCCTCAGTAGTAAAAATGAATGAGACGGCATATGAGTCATCGGGGCCAGTCTAGAGTCACAACTGGTCATTTTTGCACTGAGGAGACTGATCCGCACGGCGGCCTTGAGCCGTCGGTCGGACTGAGTTCAGTTCAGTTTACGACCGACTGTGTTTTATAACCATGGCTTTACCCTCGACTGTCAGTATAACAAAAGATGGGTCTATACAGTCTGGTACAAGTGACTCCGCACAGTCAATTTACGTCATCACTGACGCCGGCCGGCTCAACTGCGCATCCGTTCTGAGTGAGCACGTGGCATGCTGTACAGCGTGGTCGCCGCGTTTCATCCTTGGTTTCCAGCGTACCGGCTGTTAGCTGCCGCCTGGTGTGTGTAGTATAAACTAACCCACTTGGACACAGCTCTCCTCAGACCACAAACGAAAGTGGCGTAGATCTTCATGAGCCCCTGCATGTGGATTTAAGCCTCTTGGTGCAAATGGGTCAGGCGGGTGTGTATCATGTCCACGTGTGCTGTCGACTCGGTAAAGATGATCATCAGTTATGGACGGAAATAGAGCGGCGCCGTCCCGGTGGTCGGCGCAACAAACCTTGTGCCTGATCATTACATGTTTGAATGTATGCTGTGGTCTGTGATTGTGGACCTTACGGCCTCTGGCCGCAAGGTCCAAAATCAAAGACCACCACTACACGGCCACTACTACTGAACGCTCGTTTTCTTCAAAGCAAGGCAGTATTCATGGCCCGCTCATGCGTCGCGATGCGGCCGCATCAGTATTTACCTATTATGCGTATTTGGCTGTGTTACTTAATCATGCCTGTTTGGCGGGGTTCCGAGATGCCGCGCAGGTACACCGTGACATCAAGTTAGACTTCACAAGTGGAACTAGTCAACTCGTCACTCCAGTGACCCGGCTGACATCAACTCAGTAGTTGAAATCAGTTCTGGAGGAGTGCCAGGGAGTCTGATGTCGCACCGCCCCCCCCCCCCACCCCCTCATCCGGTCCAAAGCCGGTACTCGTGTAATTTTTGAGTGTCGCCACCCCCACTTCAATCGCTTCCCCGCCTGCTGTCTCATGTTAACCATTAAAATTCGATGCGACACCAGTGTGTGAAATAAGTTTGACTTTGTTAAAGAGTAGTGCCAGATCGGCTTGGCGCCTCAACTCTACTGAGGAGCCAAGCTGTTCTGGCACTACCCTTGAACCAAAGCCATTGGTCTGCACCTTTATCTGCAAGTACTATGTAGCTTGCATATGGCAGTGTACAAATTTGAAGCTTTTAGCCTCAGTATCAGTCAATGTGAAAAACAAATACATGCCCCCTCTCGCACCACGCGGTTGACAACTCATCTGCTCCTGTAATTTCACTGCGATATGTGCATATTTGGTTTGTTTAGGAAAGGGGGGGGGGGGCGTTTTTGACGTGTTGGCGTGACAAGTTGGTGCACTGAATATTATGGGGTCGAATTACCCGTGTGCATCATTTCCACAAAATGACATTCAACATCAGCTACCATGTATGTTGGCATCGCATTTCCGGTGACCTGCTCATATGCGACAATTGCCTGTTGCAATGACAAAGGCAAGTGCCTAGCAACTAGAGAAACCCTTGCAAAAAATTAAAAAATGTACCCAAGTCAGATATTTCCCTGTATCGCTTGAAGGAGTACCGCAAAGTGTGGGACTACACCACACATACACCACCCCTGTTCAAATGACAGATGCTCAGGACCTCATTTGAACAGAAGTGAACATGTGGCATACTCCGAGTGGATCCATCTTGGGGCTACTCCTACAAACAGTAGGGGTTGCCTTGCATGGAACAGTATTGTTCGTTTCAATTTGTTTTCATTGTGAAACCCTTTTCAAACATTCAAGGAACACCGTCCATACAATAAACACACACATACTGACTGAAATCTGGACTTTTTATTCAACATTGTGTGTGAATGGAGTGCTTGTCAGCTTTTTTAAATCTTAAGTTGTGCATGGACAAACATTTGCATTTCAAAAAATGCACAAATCTAAAAACAAGGCGCCTTCTATTTCTTGGCTTTTTTGTTTGCGATCACTGATGGCGCTGAAAGAAAGTCTGGAATGTCACTTTTTAATCGTATCGAAATGAAATTAGATTTTCTTTGGAGAATTGGCGCAGATTGGAAGAAACGCTGAGTATCTAATACTCTTCGCCCTCCTCCTCTCCCTCACCCTCCACCGAGTCGACGCCGACCTCCTCGTAGTCTTTCTCCAGGGCAGCCAGATCCTCACGAGCCTCGGAGAACTCGCCCTCCTCCATACCCTCTCCGACGTACCAGTGCACGAAGGCGCGCTTGGCGTACATCAGGTCAAACTTGTGGTCCAGGCGGGCCCAGGCCTCGGCAATGGCAGTGGTGTTGCTCAGCATGCACACTGCACGCTGCACCTTGGCCAGGTCACCGCCAGGGACCACAGTCGGAGGCTGGTAGTTGATGCCCACCTTGAAGCCAGTCGGACACCAGTCCACGAACTGGATTGTGCGCTTGGTCTTGATGGTGGCGATGGCGGCGTTGACATCCTTCGGCACCACGTCACCACGGTACAGCATGCAGCAGGCCATGTACTTGCCGTGACGGGGGTCACACTTCACCAGCTACAAAGAAATAACGAAAACCCAACGTCAGTCAGAAATATTCAGAGAGGTTAGACAAGATTGAAAGTTTTTTCGTAAGGAATTTTCTTTCAGTTTTCACTCACTGCTGTACAAAATTACTCCTTCAATTCCAACAGTTTAAAACCAAAGCACATTCACTTTTGGAAACCTTGTCTGAGACTAACAAAAGGGGTTGTTTATGAATCTAGCAACTGAGTGGGTGTTTATCGTGTCCGTGACCCATATATAATCAACTGCATTATGCCTATTACAAATCGAGGTAGTTTATTTTAACAGGCAGATTGTTTGCTGGCAATGTTTACAGTTTTTACCTTTAAAGACCGACGTTTCGGAATCAACTACATACATATAGAATTTGGCAATTCTGCTCGCAGAACTGTCGTACCTGGTTGGCGGGCTCAAAGCAGGCATTGGTGATCTCAGCCACCGACAGCTGCTCGTGGTAGGCCTTCTCGGCGGAGATGACGGGAGCGTAGGTGGCCAGGGGGAAGTGGATACGGGGGTAGGGCACCAAGTTGGTCTGGAACTCCGTCAGATCCACGTTCAGGGCACCGTCGAACCGCAGGGAGGCGGTGATGGAGGAGACGATCTGGCCGATCAGACGGTTGAGGTTGGTGTAGGTGGGGCGTTCGATGTCCAGGTTACGGCGGCAGATGTCGTAGATGGCCTCGTTGTCCACCATGAAGGCGCAGTCCGAGTGCTCCAGGGTGGTGTGGGTGGTCAGGATGGAGTTGTAAGGCTCCACAACAGCGGTAGACACCTGCAGACACAATCCTCAGTTATTTAGTACAAGAACAAGATGCCTTGAAACAAAGCATAGTTACGCCAGGAGCACCGCCATGTCCAAACTGACTCAAGCTAATTCAGACTCAATTATTGAGAGTGGTTCAGATAATCATATGGTTCATACAGCAAACGAGTTCAAGAAAGCTTATTAAAATTTCACCTGAGGAGCTGGGTAGACGGCGAACTCGAGCTTGGATTTCTTGCCGTAGTCAACAGACAGACGCTCCATGAGGAGCGAAGTGAAGCCTGACCCAGTGCCGCCGCCGAAGGAGTGGAAGATGAGGAAGCCCTGTAGACCCGTGCACTGGTCAGCCAGCTTGCGAATGCGGTCCAAGACCAGGTCTATCAGCTCCTTGCCTACAGTGTAGTGACCGCGAGCGTAGTTGTTGGCGGCGTCCTCCTTGCCGGTGATGAGCTGCTCGGGGTGGAACAATTGTCGGTATGTGCCTGTTCGTACCTCATCTGTCATAGAAAAAAAGTCCACTGTGAAAAAGTTGAGTGTTTAAAATCCAAGTGTGCCCTCTGCACTAAAACAAGATTTTCACGTCCAGAAGATGAAGACAGATTGACAAACTTCAATTACAAAAGTTACAATACAACTTAATTCTGAATAGTGAACATGATCCAACTGCAAGAGACATAGATCCTCATGAGCCCCTCAGTTGCGGGGGCTCATGAGGATCAATGCCTCTTGCAGAGACCAATTTGCATTCCTTGGAAGACTGGGCAGGCTCTGGCATTAAATTTAAAAAACGCAATTGGAAATATAATCTGGTCTGCTGCAGGGTTCATTTTTGGAACGCGCCCCGCGCCAATTGACGCATCGAGTCTCATGTTGGCCCATTGCTTTTCCAGGGTGCACGACATCGGGTGCATCATTTTTACGTGCACACGCACCAGCGGTGTGTTTATTTCTTGCACAACTCTATAATCGATGCTTGAAACAAACCAGCTAACCACAACTGGCTTAGAATGAAAATGAAAAACGTTACACTGACAATACAATCGGTGCCGTTTCAGTGCGATTGCTTTAGGAATGTGTCAAGGGTCATCACGCTACGAAACAGATTCTAGCCTGCAATTGGTTCACTCATAAATTATTCAACCAATGAGAACCATCGTTCTATAAGCCGACCTAAATTCTTAGAAAACGTTTCACTTTGAAAGAAGGATTGTCTCCCCGTTAGATATACGAAGCCAACAAATCCAGTTTCTCCGTCCCTAAAGAAATGCCTCCCCCCAAAAAACATTAAGCCTGCTGAAAGACAGCAGACACTATTTGCTTTTACGCAGAAAAGAAAAGCGGTAAGCTCTGTGCCTGAAAGTGAGACGGCCTCGTGTTCTTCGTCGTCTGCTTCTGAACTGGATGCAGGGTCGTCTACAAGTTCAAGTTCGAAACACAAAGACCAGAAACGAAACTTTTAAATGGGTTTGCTGCATACATATCCCTGGCTCAGGTATGAGAACGGGGTTATGTTTTGCAAAGACTGCAGATCGCTCAAGTTCAATAACGCAATGGCCCAAGGAACGTCTAACTTCCAAACGAGCACTTTCACCAGACATGTGAGCGGTAGTGACCATCAGCGAGCCATGGCAGCGCCAGAGGAACGGAAAAAGATGGCAGCTGCATCAGAAAAAGCTTTTTCGAAAGAAGCTGTTCAAATTGCCATGAAGTCTTTATTTTGGCTCTGCCAGGAAAGTCTGTCTCTGCATACTGAATACCAGTCATTGCTGGCATTTCTGAAACTTTTCAAGGTCCCATATATTGAGCATCTGAAGCCGTGTGGTGAGAAAACAGATTATTCAAGCATAACATCTGCACAGGGACTTTTGCAAGTGTTGTCAGATATTATAGATATGTAAACATCACACAGCAAAATAGGCAGGTTAGTGTCAGGACTCTGTAACTGAAGTGTGTGTGTGTGTGTGTGTGTGTGTGTGACACACACACACACAGAGCAGATATATTTAATCTCTGGGTGTTTTGTCTTTTTTTCTGGTCCATCACCTTGGCTATAAATGATTGACCCACTGCTCATTGAATTTTGACCGAGTGGGCCAATTGGCCCATAGCCTATCCTTACAAAAAATAAACCCTGCAGCTCACAGTGAAGAGGTTAACGATTCTCAGATTTCTGGGAAAAAAGTAAGCTAACCCTTTGACTGCAACTGACAATACCATTCGGCAGAAAAGACGCATAGTCAAGAGGTTTGTGAAGATGGGTAGGTCGGTGTCCAATAATATGGTCTTCCACTTGAAATCTAGGTTTTAAACTGTGAAGACGAATCTGAAGGCCAACTCACCGACTACGGTGGGCTCGAGGTCGACAAATACAGCTCTGGGCACGTGCTTGCCTGCCCCTGTCTCGCTGAAGAAGGTGTTGAAGGAGTCGTCTCCCCCTCCGATGGTCTTGTCCGAAGGCATCTGACCATCGGGCTGGATGCCGTGCTCCAGACAGTACAGCTCCCAGCAGGCATTGCCGATCTGCACGCCAGCCTGGCCCACGTGGATGGAGATGCACTCACGCTGGACACAAAATAATTTGCATTAATAAGGGGAAGATAAAAAAAATCCGTTGAAAGTCTGCGACGTAGAAAATGCTCGACTTGTGCTTGTCTGCGATTTTGAAATTGCGGCATTCAGTTGTAAGGTCCAAAATCACAGAGCAGTACACAAACATGACCATTTGTGATTTTGAACCTTACTTCTTTGTAAAACACAAAAATTTAAATCCTAACCAGGCTGCAACACTTCACAGCTTCACGTATTTGTTTCGTGTAATCAATGTCGCAACCTCTACAACAAAATACATTGAATTTCGGGTCCACAATACCATCTCTACTTTGATTTCCGCCTTTATTTTATTACCGGTTACTTGTCAACTAGGCCCGCCCTCCCAGGAGCAACCTCCCGATAATTTTAGCTAAGAATAGCCGACGGCACCAAGGGTGCCGGGAAGGAGTATTGCGCTCCGGGGATGTTTCCCACCAGCGCCATGTTTCCCACTGGCCTGGGCGGACCCGAGCGCTGTCCGGAGAAGTCCCTCAGGTAGAACAAGTTGATCACTTAACCCTTATCATTCGGAATACACCAGTGTGAAATAAGTTTGACTAAAGTAGTTCAAGGACAGTGCCAGAATAGCTTGGCGCCTCTAGCCTCCGTATGATATGGGATAAGTGCATATAATACATGTAGCCTACTACACTTATACCTGAAAAATATTAATAATGCATTTGGGAACCCATTCACTGGCAGTGAACGCCGACCGTCTTTCTGAAATCTGTAAATTTAATGCTGAAGAGATTCTGAGAAGGGTTTTTACCTGAAAATCGAATCAACTGCGACGCAATTGAACTTTCGAAGCGCATTTCTTTCACTGTTGTATTTCAACCAAGAGTCCCTGCCGCGCAAGGAACATGGACACAACATGGTGTCAGCAAGGGACATAGATCCTCATGAGCCCCCGCAACTGCGGGGGCCCATGAAGATCTATGTCTGGTAGATGGATAATTTCACTTTGTTAGGACTTGAGCTGAAAAAGTTGAATAAATACCACTTCAGATATTAAACTTTCATATACAATAGGCAATCCACCAATACAGGAGATTATACCGATGTACATGTATTTATTTTGGCCCACACAAAAAAATGAAAAAGCACTGCAACGGTCAAGAGTGCTGGCTGTTCATTAACACTCAGATAATTATGGAGAACACTCAGTACAATATTGACCCACATTAACAAACCGCAGCCTAAAACCTTTATTACACCAATGAACCACACCAGATTTTTCTATTCTATAGCCGCGAGGCGATACCGACCATCTGAAAGTGAAAGAGGCATAGATCTTCATGAGCACCGCAATTGCGGGGGCTCACGAAGATCTTTGCCTCTTGCTGGATCCGCCCATGATTCAGATGACAAGGATTGCGAGGAGTTGAATAAAGGGTAGAATCCTGCACTTGGGGGCTCAAAGATTTATGCGTCTCACTGCGTCAATTTTCATCTGTGTTTCAAAAGGTGAGAAGGGAACTGAAAAAAAAAATCCTCAGGATGTAGACCATAAGCACCCATGCTATTTTTGTGTTCTCGAGAGAGAGAAAGTGAATTAATCTATTGTATAGCCCCCACGGTCGCATTTCTGAAATTTTGGATGTCGCTGGGTTTTTTTAATGACCATGTACCAGTTGCAATAGATGTATTGACCGGCCTGATAATTCCAAGGATAGTGCCAAGGCAATCTGGCACTACTCTTAAATTACCAGGGTCAATAATCTGCTGTAGGACATCAGGGCTAAATGGGTTAACCTTGTTTGACAACAAGGGTGGTCTTACAATCTGTCCTTGGCAAAACACTGACAAACACTAGAGCAATAAAACGTACCGTTAACCCTTATCATTCAGAATACACCAGTGTGTGAAATAAGTTTGACTAAAATAGTTCAAGGGTAGTGCCAGAATAGCTTGGCGCCTCTAGGCGCCAAGCTATTCTGGCACCACCCTTGAACTAAAGCCATTGTCTATATCCTTATCTGTAAGTACTATAATGTAGCTTGCATATATGGCAGTGTACAAATTTGAAGCTATTTGCCTCAGTACGATAATGGGTTAAACTCAAGTGAAGGGAGAGTTTGGGGAGGGGGTGAGAAGAGGGGGTAGGGGGGGGGGGGGAGAAAGAGCGAGAGAAGGTGAGGGCGTTGAACGTGTCACGAAATCCTGCACTCTGTAACATTTGCCGCTCCCAGTCTTCACATACTTTCAACATTCACCTGGTTGCCGTGTCACCATGACTACTCAGGGCATCGCTTTAACGCCAAAGAGGGCATCTGCCCAGTGGTGGCAAAAGGCAGTGTGTTGCAACAACAGCAAAAAGCAAGTTTTCTGTTGTATTACAATGAAAATCATGCTTCTCACACAAAAATGGACATACTGTCTTTTGCCTTCAAAATGGCAGAAAAGCCTCAGTGTAATTTCTTTATGTTGGTTTGAATAATATGAAGCCCGTTTACTAAAAATTCAAAGAAACATCACTATTAAATCAAATTATACAGCTATGACCCCCCCCCCCCCCCCCCCCCCCACGTGCTGCAGTGCATATTATGTGTGCCTGATGTTGAGCACTTGGACCTTATATTTGGAAGTTCTATTACTTTACTACATTAACATTACTACACGTATACTGTTATTAACCACTTGACTGCTAATGATACAGTTCAATGGAGAACAGATGCATACTTATACTGATCTTTTTCTGCCAAGCAGTACCAGTAGCAGTCAAGGGGTTAAATAACCCTCTATTTTGCTAAGATGGCAACAGCAGACCCATCATAGTCTTATGAAGTCCTAGATAAAGTATAGGTGATTAAATGAGCGATTCGGAACTTAGCTTCACCAAGGCACATACCGTAAATCAGTCTGGCCTTTTTTTCTTTCTTTCTTTTTTTGCAAAAGCCTGCATGGGCGACAGTGCGAAAAAAATTTAAATGGCCCAAAACACTTCATGGTCTAATTATGTTCCATAATACACCTGATTTGTAGTCGCTCCATTTCCCATCATGCATTTGCAGATGATACGCAGATGTACAAAAGTGATACTGTCGAGCGAGCTGTGAATGCCGTCCAAAGTATAAGCCAGTGCATTGACCATGTCAAATCATGGATGACCACCAACAAACTGATGTTAAATGATGGCAAAACTGAAGCAATGTTGGTAGCTAATCCAAGATTATCTTCGTCCCTGCCTTTACCGTCATCATTGTCTGTGGATGGAACACTCATTGGCTTCTCTGCGAGTGTGAGAAACCTGGGTGTTACACTTGACAGCGAGTTATCTATGTCACAGCATGTCACTAGATCCGCTTATCTGGAACTTTGTCGTATTAGTTCAGTTCGTCACCTGCTGACCGTGGAAGCCACTAAAACACTAGTTTGTGCATTTGTGCTGTCCAAGCTAGATTATTGTAACTCTTTGCTTTGTGGCTGCCCTCAGTATCTCATTGATCGCCTCCAAAAAATTCAGAACAATGCAGCCCGGCTTGTTGTGAGAGTCCGTAAGACTGAGCATGTCACACCCATCTTGAAATCCCTTCACTGGCTACCTGTGTCCTCACGTATTCAATACAAAGTTATGTCAATCTGTTTTAACTGCCTTTCAGGCACCAGCCCAGAATACTTGTCCTCTTTGCTGCATGTGTATACACCCTCTCGTGAGCTCCGCTCCTCTTCTGATAAACGGAAGTTGTGTGTACCTTCTGTCCAAACTAAATCATTTGGTCAGCGCACTTTTGTTTATCAAGCCCCAGTGTTATGGAATACACTTCCTCTTGAGGTCAGAAACAGTGAGTCTGTCTCTGACTTCAAGAGGTCGTTGAAAACTCACCTCTTCAAGCTTTACTTTGAATAACTGCCAGTGTTTGATGCCTTAGTTGTAGTTCTGCAATCCTCCTCGTTTAGACTGAATGTTAATTAGAATATAAATTATGTATGTATTGTTATTTAGTTTATTGTAAAAGTGGTGTGTTCGGGCATTGTGCTTTGTTTGTTATGTGCATATGTCATTGTATTTTTATTTTTGTGTACAGATTGTAAAGCGCTTAGAGATTTTGAGTAAGATTAAGCGCTATATAAATACTCATTATTATTATTATTATTACACAGGGCTCTAGCAAGAGACAATTTGTGTCTCTTGTAGATCAGTGGAACAGGCTGGCTGAAGTTTGAGCTATAGCGGATACACTGCAGTGCCATAAATAGCCACCATTGACCTAGGCATGAGGCATAGCCGGCCGGCTGACACTAGTGTGTGACACAGCCCGCCATTTGCACAACCCGTTGTCAGGTAAACCACTGGCTGGCTCGGGGCCGGTCGGGATGAGTCATGCCATAGTTCAGTACTGACAAAGCGGTGATGAATCAGTAGGGAAAAAGCCGATCATGCGGAGTATTCCTCTGTACATGGTTATATCTACATCGTGACACGTATAAAATATATCTCGACCCCAGCCTTTCGGTTGACTGGTCAGTGAAGCACACCGCTGCCATGTGAAGGCAATGAGACGGGAAAGCGAGATTCTCACGGTAAAATGATATAAAGTTTAATAAAGGCTCGGATAACTCACTTAGCCAAAAGCTCAATGGACTCGCCGGCTGTCGCAGGGCAAATCGAGATAATGACCAAACAAACCCACGGCCTGGGTAAACTCGCATCGGTACCTCATCACCTGCCAATTCACTCGTTCAGAGCCGCGCGAAAAAAATCTAGCTATAGATCCTCATGAGCCCCCGCAGTTGCGGGAACTCACACGAGGATCTATACCTCCTGCTGACACCGCCACTTTGAATCCATGATCCTGGGACATCTAAGATTTTTTTTTTTTTGTTTGTTTGTTTTTTTTTTTTTTTTTTTTGGGGGGGGGGGCTTCGACTAACGACGACTGTACAAACACTGAAACAGTCTGCGTCACTGAGCTGACGCTGACTTAACGGATTCAGTAAGGCCGCGACATTTGTAATACAAATAGCCTGACTGCACCCACGTTCCTGGTCTCAAATTAGTGTGGGGGGGGGGGGGGGGGGGGGGGGGAAGGCAAACACGAAAAGTCTGACATAAGCGCCGGAAATTTGAATTTCAGTGTACTGATTACTCGGCTACAACAGTTCGTGAGTTCACCGATCATACAGGCTTTCTAAGTCTCATACTCAGCACGGCAACCGCGGGCTCAGCCGGCGTTTTAGAAAAGAAACGTAATGGAAGTAAATTTATGCCTGATGATATGCGGCTGAGATCTGCAGAGCCATGCACTTGCAGGCCAAACCGGTCCGTTCCCCTTTATCGAGGATAATATATGCCCGGTAAAAACAAGACGGTTGACCTTTAAGTTGTTTGTGAAAAGCGAGATTTTTAACATATGTCATACAATGAAAATCTGGCTTATTACACACAGCTGTACTGATGGACTCGGTGTATTTTGCCGGCTTCCCTGCCGGGACAGTCGCCTCAGTTGCGGGCTGACAGGCTGAAGCCTGTGAACAGTGGGTCAAAGATAGTTTGCGCTCACAAATTGTTGAACGTGACACCGTATCACCGGGAGAAATAATATCAGAGTCATATATGCTTACCATGATTGTTGAGAATCTGTGTCGTCAAAGGAAGGAAAGGTACGAAATCGGCTGACCGCAACAAGGGACACTCGCGTTCGACGGTAAAGAGTCGGTGGAGTGTTGCTGCTAAATGATGGCGCGCGCGTGACAGCTCGCCGCTTTATACCGGCCTAACGACTTCTCTGCGACACAGGCGCGCGCAGCGTGGCCTCTTGCTGACCTCTCAGTGGGCGCGACTAACTATTCTGACGCGACTAGAATAAACAGCACTTTTAGCCCTTCTCATCCTGATTCACTCAGTACTGCGGCTTGAAATTAAATTGACTTTGATAGTTTAAAGGTGGTGCCAGAATAGCTTGGCGCCTGACCCAAGCTATCTCTCTCTCTCTCTCTCTCTCTCTCTCTCTCTCTCTCTCTCTCTCTCTCTCTCTCTCTCTCTCTCTCTCTCTCTCTCTGTGTGTGTGTGTGTGTGTGTTTAGTCTTAGTAACTGACATCAAGACAAATTCCAATGTTTTTATTGTTTTGTACATGGAAACATATGGCAATAAACCATCTTATCTATCTTATCTTATCTTATCTTATCTTATCTTTTTCACCCCTGACAGAAATAATTTTAATAAAGGAAGTGTGTGTGTTAGGGGGGAGGGGGGCAAAAAGGGGATTTGATTTATACTGACGAGCACAAAAAATGCGACATAATTCAAATTCTACCGGAAACACTGACGATTTAAATGTTGTCCCATTTCTTTAGCTCATCAGTATAGCATTATAAAGTACTCCTGGGCAGGAGGGGATGAGTCCAGAACCCCTGTAACCGCCGCCACCCCTACCCCGACTGATCACTGAGCTTCTGACAGGCCTCCGGCCTGGTATGATACACTGCTGAAGTCAGTACATTGTACCATCAGCCGTTCAGTTCGCAAGTTCAAGTTGTAACTGGCATGTTTCACTTCAGTACTCAGCCGACTGAGGGAGTCTTGAGGTGCTCAGCAGCCTCGATCAGCCTCTCACCGCTGACCATAAAGTTAGGTGGTCGCAATATAGTTTTCTACTGAACGAGCGCCTGTGTGTTTCAGTTGGCGGGCTACTCAGTGGCTCGTCAGTCACGCGGCCATCCGCCGCGTCCTTTGTTACCGTGCGGAACGGGGAAGCATTTGAATTTCAAACAGCGTCAGTGACAGGTGAGCGCGCCATTCCATACCTGGCCGGAGCGGGGTAGGGGCCGTGGGGCCGGAGACTGAGTTGCGCGGGCCTTTCACTTGGCCGACTACTGTAGTAGTTAGTCAGTCCCGGCACGACCGCGGTCGAATACAGCCTGGTCGGTACTCGTGTAACTCAGTGGCGTGTCAACTTGAAGTTCACCGGCCGTGCCGTTAGGCCGCTTGTAAACCGGTTCGGTGAGCGATCAGTGCTGACGGCTCCCGCTTTCTCAGTCTCCGTCTGTGATGCGTTCACTGACTCCGGCCGGAACAACTTATCAGGTTGTGACCGTGTGTACGGCCTGGGCTAACGGGCGCGTAGTCTTTTAACTTTAAACTAGAGGCGGCACAGTGCACACAAAAACACATGAACTAAAGCCATTGATCACTGAGTTGCCGCCCCCGGCCCAAGAAAAACAGGCTACGCCGGTATGGTCCAACATTTTGACAGCACGATTGTACGTTATCTGTATGTATGAGATGTGCAGATCAGTTGAGTGTGCAATCAATTGTTCGGAAATTAGACGTAGGTAAAAATTGCACGTGTAGTTCGACGAAGCCCGGACAAACGACACGCGAGATCGCGTGTTTGTCTGGGCATTTACTTAATCCACTTTTTTCGTTGCCGGGACTGAAACACGTGCAGTTTTGACCTATGTCTGCGGCCATTTCCCGAACTAAACGTCTATGATTTGTAGCGACTCACTTTCCAATAGGCCGGCTCGGGAAGTTCACGCGGCCGCGTTGCGTCAGCCGCTGCCATCTTAAGACTGAGGATACCATAGTCAACAGATAGTAGCGAAATAGTGTTTCATAACGTTTTTCAGGTCTTCATTTTTCTTCCACTCATTAGAAACAAACAAAAACAGATTCTGGTGAGCGCCGGGTTTCCGAGCCCTACAGCCGTCACAGTCAGTGATGGCAAGACTTGCTGTTATTGCTTATTCGGTACGTCAGAACCTTCCTGACAATACAAAACTGGACAGCGATTTCCCTAGGCTATGAGCGCTTAGTCCCGTATCCTCACAAGATGGCCGCCACGACTGACTGGCGTCATGATGACGTCGGCTTCCCTAACCCTATACTATGTTACGTCAGTCGAACGACTCCCACAGAACAACGACTGAATGAGTGACTGTAGATTACGTTTACATAACGAACGACTCCCACCAAAGACAGTACATTATAAGACAGATCACTCCTTCATAAGGCTTACTAAAAAAAGCGAGGTCAGAGTAGCAGTTGCGTCCCATGGTGTAATCGTGTTGTGGCCGTACGTCTATCACTATCTGGTAATGGACTCGAGCTCTGACGCGAGGCTTTTTGAAGAGTATCAGGTGCTTTTTGTGTGTGCATTGCGGAAAACTGTTTTAAAATCACATGAGCTTTGCTTCTAAAATATTTTTTTCTATTCCTAATCGAAAGATTTTTTTCGGGAAAGTGGTAATTAGCATGGAAAGTGTAATAGAAAAATAAATAAATCAGGCATTTCATTGTTGCCGTGTGTGTGAGTTGATGTCTAGTACATACACACACACACACACGCACACACACACACACACACACCCACGTGCACGCAAACAAACACACATGCACACAAACGAACACACATACAAACACACCACCAGCATAGGACTAAATAAGAAATAATTTACCGAAAACATCAGTTGTTTTGAACAATCTCATAAGAAGATCAGTTTATTAATACACGTTCAACTTGCAGCAGATATTATTAAGAAAACCAAATAGTGATTATACACAGGCCACCTTATGCATACACCCGTTAGAAACTGTAAACAGCACCTGACGTTGTATGCACAAACAGATTAATAAGAAATGATCACTGATTATCTGTTCTTTCTCCTCCTCTACCATTCATCCCTCCACCCAACGCATGTAAATTTATGACAAAATTATTCATGATACACAAAATAGCAGGTCAACATGAATATAGTTACGCATTAGGCTGAATTATCATAATACGAACAACAGACAATGCCATCAGTCACATGCCCACCGCTACTCCCTCATCATGTGCACAAAGCCTTTAGATCTAAAAGTCTTTACCAGGTAAACAGATAAACATATCATCACCGATCAGAATTATGTTCTCCAACAACTCCCTCCCACACGCACACACAGAGTCAAGAACTATATGTTTGAGGAGCAATATAAAGAATATGACTAGGATCTGATTCGGGATTTTACATCAAACATATACGTGCATTTCGTATTACTATTATGTTACTGTAGCACTCTTGGTGCTAGTATTGGATATGTCATGAAGTGAAATTGGCACGAATATCAGTGTCAATGGAACAGGTCACATGAATATCTATGTATTACATAATGTGTTCATGCACGAAGAAAGACAAAACAACAGCACTGGCTACTTTCCGTCTCCAAGGCGTCAATGCCTGCCAATCATTGTTTATGGCTAGACATAGCTCAGTTTCATAATCTTACGATTTCTTTTCCGAGACTTGTCTGAGAAGGACGCACTGCAGTCTTTCAATGTGTGGTTTAGCCGAGCGTTGATGAAGAGGCGAACCACATTTCCTTTCAGATCACATATACCATCTGGACAGACAAGGTCACATTCATTTATCTGTTTATGCAGCAGCTGAGATAGATGAACTTTTACTTTGTTTTTAAGAAGCAAGACATCGATGTTTCTGATATAAGCTGCCTCCAGATCTTTCAGTTTCACTATTTTTCTGACCTGATTGCTTGGAATGACAAGTCCTCGTCCGGAGTCTCTGGGACTGTTTGTTGACAAGCAACAGTTCAGATTCTGATCCTGTGAGAGAACCTGGTAACAATTCCTTGCACTGTGTGCATGCTTTGACTGTGAGCTTCCTCACAATATAGCCCGATATGTATACAAGAACATTTTCTTGCGCTTTCTGCAACAGCGGATCTTTTGGTGGGGGTTCGGGGGTTGCCAAATTCATAAAAAAAAAAACAGTGTCATTCTGCTCACCCAGGAAATAATCATTGTTAACTTGCTGAAATTGTAACAGCTCATCAGCTTGTTCAACTACTTGTGGCTCAGAGTCATCTAGCTCATTCCTGTCATGTAGCATAGGGTAATATGCAGGAGGCTTTGACTGTAAGAGATCTATGTCGTGTCCCAGTTTTCCGTCTGTCAGTGTCACCGGAGACCGTGCCACAGATTTCCCGTCTGTCAGTGTCACCAGAGTCAGTGTCACAGTCTTTCTGTCTGTCAGTGTCAACAGTACTTGAGTCACAATTTACATGTCTCTCACCACTCACTGATGTCAAGGTCAACAAAAATGTGTTATTATCTTCACAACAATTGCTACCAGAACTGTGAAGGAAAAGCTTATCAACCATGACCCGGCAAAAAAAAACTGACGAAATTGTTCAGCATTTGGATTGTCTACATGCCCTCCGTTTTCCCGAATGCTGGAAAATAAGTTTTCCAGACAATCCTGATTGAGCCTGTCTGTTAACAAAAAGGCTACTTTTTCCTGAGTGTGTAGCTCTTCGTACAGTGCCAGCAATGTACGAATGGCCATTCTCCATCCCATCAAACAGGGTAGTGAACGTGCAGAGGGAGTTTAAACTTTTTCTAGCCATTCAAGAGTCACAAGTAGAAATTCCTTGTGACCGGACGATTGGGTCATGCCATGGCCCATTGTTTTCTCTGATGTCAGATTACGAGTATTAAAGGTGTTAAACAGCTGGTCAATCCGTTGTATGAAGAGAGCCGTCTCTTTTGCATCCTCAGGTAATACTTTCAACTGTACCAGAGTGGACTCCTGCATCAACGGAGTGCGACAACACCTGAGCAGCCAATCTGGCGCTCAGTTGAGAGAAAGCAGGTAGATTTAGATGTTTATCAGTGAGTTTTGGTGCCATCCGCACTGCGTTTTGTTTGTCAAATTGGTAGAACATTTCCACATACTGCCAGTTTATCTTTGTTTCATTTACAATGAATCCTGATTTTTTGAAGTTATTGCGCAGATTTTTCAACAAATGTGGAGGGTCATACAGCAGATGTATTTTCTTCTCGTTGTGGACGAAAAATGGTTCGGTCTCGCTAACCTTGCATAATTTCTCAAAGGTTTTGCGGTTGTTTGAGCCCTTGGTCACATATCACGACCTTTACTTTCATGCCTGCTGCTTCAAATTTGTCAATGCACTTCAAGAGCAGAGAATGCAGCCTTTGGCTGTCAATAGGTCCGCTGGACAAAAAATAACCTATCGGCTGCTTCCAGTGGGAAACTAAACCCCTTACAACGAAGACAGTCGCATGGTTTGCCACAAGCTTTGTCCTCTCATCCTCCCCAAAATCATTTACCCCTTCTATTTGATCTCGTTTTTTGTTGTAGGTGGCTTGTTCTTTTATTGTCATTTCATCTAGTACTATTGCACACAGATCTGACTTTGGCGGCAGTGCAGACACTTTAATCTGAAGTGCTTTCAGAATCTTGGCATTAAAGCCAGGGCAGACCGAAACCTTTTGCATCGTTTTCCGTAAGGTTAAAACTGACGGGAGGACAAAGATGTTTGCAAGCATACGATATGCTTGCATGAAAAAAGATAGAGCTGTTGTTTTGTCTGTCTCCGTCCATCTCCGGCCTTGTTTCTTTTTGTGTATTTCACGCAACTGTGCTGAAATAAACTGAACACACGAACCAGGCAAAAAATGGGCCAAGCTCTTCACTGCTGCATCCTTCTTCTCTTTGAGTGTTAATGTCTTTATATTTTCTTGTTTGCCGTCTTTCTGCCGTAACTTACATTTCTTCTGCAGGCGGTACAATCTGTTGCGCACAGTTTTGAGACTTTTCTTCAAAGCCTGATTTCTTGGTGAATCGCTGTCCTGACCACCTGTTGCTGCAGTTCCCCCAACATCAGTTTCTCCACTGGACTCATCTGCACACACACACACAAGCAACCATGCATTAAATCATTAATGATATCATAATAATCCACAGCATATTTACTCAGATCAAAAAAATCAATTCACATTTCATCTGACTGACAAGAATTGTATTTTCACACACACATGCAGGCGAGAACACACAAAAAAGCCATCGAAAAATCATCCAAATTTAAAATCTGCTTGTCTGATTTTAATAGTCAACAGATTTTAAGATCACAGTTGTGAAAACAACGCACACAACTGATCTTTTGTGCTGTCATTTTTTGGATAATTTTTTTAAAATTAAAAATTTCAGCTTACAAATTCTAAATCAGATTCATATTTATTTATTGATTGAAAGTACCTGGTTGCAGTGACATGCGTGCATGCTTGTGAGGCGGTGCTTCTGAATCTGTAGCAGTACCCCTCGTCCTGGGTGGCTGTCTTTTTGTTGTTAGTTGTGGGGGTGGGTTGGGCACCGAAAACAAAGTCGGCACAGCATTCCACAGCAGCCTGCGCCTCTGCGTGGCGCACGTGAACTGGTTGTTTTCAAAATGAGCACTGCACAGCCTGCAGGAACGTGAACGCAGCTCAGCAGGTGGCAGTCCCAACAGATCTTGCCTGCGCGTATTCTGCACCCATTTCTGACATCTGTTGGGAGAATAACAAAGACTGAAATACAAGTACAAACACACCACAAGCTAAACACTCTTTTGATCGGAACATCAGTCTTAAAACAACTCAATTAAGAACGTGAAACTTACACAGGCTTTCTCCCTATCGTATTGCCTTGAACAAAAGGGAAAGGCCCGTGTAGCCGAAAGAACACTTTTCCTCGCCCAATTTAAGCACATGTGGCACAAATGACTAGATCTAACTTGAGTTAGTCCAACATTATGTGGATACAAATGGACAGGAAACTGGTCTTTGTACATATGGCCCTCTTTTACATTTGCAAACAACATCACTATAAACTTATAATTACTTTGGATCTAAATGGTCGTTAGACCACTTTTCCATTGACATTTCTCGGAATTCACGGCGTGGAGAGGGACTAGCCGGTCTGTTTGCAGTTGGATCAGTTTTCCACTCTTCCAGATTTAAACCCAAAGATACATATCACACGAGGGACCTATGCCTGAGTATCGCCCTGGCAACTCTAATTCAGAATCGAAAATTTTCGAGATAGACATCCTTTGCGCCATGAAGTTATTATACGATCGTATGTTTATGCATGTATGCAAAGATATGACCGCAGAGTATTCAGCTTACCTTGTTTCCTCCTTGGGAAAAAGGAAAAACGATATGCCGGTACAACTTCGCTTGTAGCGGGCGTTCGAACAAAAAATTGCGCTGCAAAAGTCAGACCCTTGCCTCGTTCGGTCAGCCATGATTCAACACGATTACAAGGGAGAAAACTCGCAAAACGCGTCTCGCACTCTCGGGGCGAGTGATTTGTCTTATAATGTATTGTCTTTGCTCCCACTGAACAACGACTGAATGAGAGTGACTGAACTCGTCAGTCACGACGGATAACCATCTTGGCCCATAAGCCGCATAGACAACTGACTTGGAAATTCTATGCGGCATCTAGCACTGAGGTGTTTGGAGTGCCGCTGACAGGCCGCTTCGCTCTCGTCAATTTTGTTGTTGTGAGCCAAGTTGTTTGTCGCAAACGGAAGTCTCACTATAACCGTGGCCACCAAGAACCTCGACCAACACAAGACTTGCAGGTTTTGTTTTTGCCCTGAAATTATTCCGAACGGCGTGTTTCATTTATCAAGTTACGTTACTGCATTTTACTTAGCAGTGCTTGGGTCGGTAGTGACATTTTTGGTGTGTAGTTAACATTTTCAGTATCTCACACTCTCACACAGACCGGCGGCAATTGCTACGGTATACCTAAACAAGGCTTTGGACACTACGTGCCAAAATCAATTCTTCATTTCAAAAACTAAACTAAAAGATTTCTTCATTAATCGTTTCGGTTTGCATTTCGATAGTCAAACGATCTCAAGACCATAAAAGTTCATAACCAATTTCAATGAAAATTGTTTCGCATTTTTCGATTTTGTACTTAAAGCTACTAGACGATTTCCGGAAATGAGAAGTAGGTCGTTTCGACGAAAACAGTGGATTAAAAGCCAGGACTGACAAACATGCGGTATGGCATAGTGTTTGTCCTGGATTTTAATCCACTGTTTTCTTCGGAACGCGTGCAGTTCTGACCTACCTCTGATTTCTGAACATCGTCTACTCCTTGAAAAAAGTATTCTTTGAAGAAAGTATTCGAATGTTTGGTTGAAGCTGTTTTCGAACATGTACTCGCAGAATGATGCCCAAGAAGGTCGACGTCCTTCTTGGGCATTCTGCGAGTACATGTTTGGTGGAAGCTGTTTTTCGAACATGTACTCGCAGAATGCCCAAGAAGGACGACGTTCTTCTTGGGCATTCTCCGAGGACATGTTTGGTGGAAGCTGTTTTCGAACATGTACTCGCAGAATGCCCAAGAAGGACGACGTCCTTCTTGGGCATTCTGCGAGTACATGTTCGTTATTTTATTTTTCTTAGCATAAAATGCTGACATAATATTCTGCTTCACCCTCTCTCTCTATTGCCACAGTAATCTGGCACTACCTTTGAATTATCATGATCGATTATGCCGTCTCCTGCAACTGGTGCATAGTCATTGGGCGACGCCTCCAACATTCGAGAAATCGACCGTGGGGTTAAAAGGATTAAAAAAAACGCTCCAGGTTTTGTGCTGGTCTTTGAGTGCTTTTGACAAACGACGGTCGGTTAAAGCAGGAGCCGGTGAGCTTAACTCTTGCGCAAGTCTCTAAGGAGCTTCGCCACAGGAGAACGTTGTTTAACTCATTCTACCCCAGACATACCACAGCAGGATAAAGATCGACCATGATAGTTCAAGGGTGATGCCAGAATAGTCGCCTATGGGCGCCAAGCTATTCTGGCATCACCCTTGAACTATCATGGTCGATCTGTGTCCTGCACTGTAACGCAGTCTTCAGAGGACAACGGCAAAATTTGGGGATTTCGGTGTTGGGGTAGAATGAGTTAAGATCTTGCGCTGGATTTAAGCTCACTCGTGACAGCTGATTCCTGGAACAGTGCGATGGATTCCAGGGGCGGATCAGTTACCTCGGGGAGAGGGGGGGGGGGTTCCCAACATTTCAACCTCATACAAAAGTCCTCCCCGACGCTAGACCTTGCTGCCAGTGTTGTAGAATATGTCTGAGGGCATCTGACACATTATTTTTGTCTTTTTTTTTTTTTTTTTTTTTTTTTGCGATTTCGTGGAAATGACCGTTTACTGGGTGCACAGATACCTTCACTGTGAGCCAGATATTCAATATATTTCATTCTGTTTTTTGCAGAGGATGCAGAAGGTGTGCCTTAACATAATATTGCCTGATTTGGGCTTCTGGAATGAATTCTGATTTCTTTAGAGGTAAATGTTTCTCAACCTCATTTTAGCATCCGCGAAGAGCGTGAATGGGGGTACCCTTGCGCCATCGGCTATATCTCTGGTGTGTTACTAAGGAATTTAGGGGAACATAGCTTAAACATCTCAAGACATACTACGGTACACTTTGAAACCCATCTTATTGAGTACTGGGGAGGTAGGGGAGGGGGGGGGGGGGGCACGGTAGGCAGGACTGGCTTATAGACTATAACGTTTGTATTTTCAGGTTACAGCCTCGGCCTGAGTTGTTGAGTCAGCCACTACTTTTTGTTAATTACACGCGAACACTGAATCATGTACTGTACATGTTCTAGTTTTTAGCCGCTGACGCACACGGGATGTCCTCCTAGTTAGCAAAGGCTCTCGGACCCCACGACTGACGGCTGTGCGCGGGCCCACTGCGGCCGTCGTGGGGCCCGAAGAGCTTTTGCCGCTCTGGGGCTTATTGTGTGCTTTCCTGTCAAGCTCTGCCGTCTCAGTACAGTCGTAGAAGGTTAAGTGAGCAACCCTTTTTTTTTTTTTTTTTGCAAGAAAAAAAAAAGTGGTTTTAAATGACAGTTCACTCAAGGGAAAACTTGAAGGGCGAAAGGTGTCACCTGTCATTAAAGACCGGCCATCGTTTAGGTGGCTACCGGTGGTCGCTAAACTGAAACACGTTCTGCTGTAATCGCAGCTCACTGAACGGCGGTGAAGTGACATGGAACAATGATTCGCCGCACTGACGGAATTAGTGCTGAAGCGTTACGGTACATCATGAGGATGACGAAATTATACATTTTCGGTCAGATGTCTTTTTAGTTGGGGCAGTTGTTCTGGAGACAGATCAACCATCATGGTCGATCTATTTTCTGCCGTAAAGTGTCAGGGCAGGGCCTTGTGGGTTAGCAAAGATCTTAGAAAACACGGATCAGCCGCCGGAGTGAAGGCAGAACATTTTCTGATATAGTTTTCGGTGCACAATTTCAACAGAAGGTAGGCCTATATCTAAACAATTCTCACAGTTTGATACAGACTAAACAAAGCTCTGAAAGACCATGAAGGAACTGTCAGTATTGGAGGCAGAACAATCACGACATTGATGGCCTTGCAGAAACAGAGAAGGAGCTAGCTCAGCTGGTGGAAACGCTGGACAGTACAGCCATTGCGTTTGGGATGGAAATCAGTACAGAGAAGACCAAACTGATGACCCCGCAGTAACACCAATAGCATTGGCACTGACGTCATGATTGGAGGCCACTGAAAAACTGGAAATAGTTAATAAATTCAAATACTTAGGAGCCATTGTGAAAGATGAGGGATCAAAACCAGAAATACTGTCCAGGATTGCGCAGACAACAACTGACAGCACTGATAATATTGAAGAACATAATTATGGAAGGACAGAAACCGTATCACACTCTGCTCCAAGAGCAGCGGACTGATGCGCTCCTTAGTCCTCTCAGTGTTCTTATATGCCTGCCAAGTCAGTCATGGACCCTCACGGCAGACCTTGAAAGGAGGCGGATACAAGCCACTGAAATGAGATGCCGGATTTCGAAGGCTACTTGGCATTTCATACAGGCGGAGATCACATCACGAACGAGGAAGTGGGAAGCAGAATCAGGCAAGCCATCGGGTCCTATGAAAGACCCTATTAGCCACTTCAGTGAAAACTGAAACGCAAACTGAAGTGGTATGGGCATGTCACGCGATCAGCAGCGGCTTGCCAAAACAATCCTGCAAGGCCGGCACGATGCAAGGAGGACGAAGGAGAGGAAGACAGAGGAAAAGATGGGCCGAGGGCAATATCATCTCAGAGTGGATAGGACTGACGCTGGGCGATACGCTAAGCAGCGGAATGGAGGGACTGAGCTGGTTGCCGTCAGCAGTGGTGCCCCAACGGTTGGCAAAACTACGGGATAAACATACATAGATAGATAGATAGATAAGATAGATAAGATAGATAAGATAGATAAGATAGATAGATAGATAGATAGGTACGGATAGATAGATACGGATAGATAGATACGGATAGATAGATAGATAGACAGACAGACAGACAAAGCTTGCCAGCTGTGGTAGTCCGGTAAGTTAGATCAACAATAAAATAGACTGTACATTACATATAATTCAATCTGGGTATTGATTCCTACGAGATTAGCTAAATAAATACCGTTTAATTACTAACTATACTCTCTAAAACGCGGCAGTGGCGTAGGGTAGGGCGGGGGGGGGGGGGGCAGAGTATCAACCCTCCCCCCTCCCCCCCCCCCACTACCACCACCACCACCACCCCTTTTCCAACAATAGTTTTGGAGGGGAAAATGAATGGGAAATCTGATATTTAAATATTTTTGGTTAAAAAAAAGAGCATACAACTAAGATGTTGATGTTTTGAAGGTCGGAGAATTGTCTGTCGCCCACGTAACACTACCCCACCCCACTCCCACCCCGCCCACCCCCCACCCCACTGATCTCCACCCCCGGCCCCTTTCTTTTATTATTATTATTTTTTTTTTTTTTTTGCACTGAGGCTGGAAAGGTATGCACGGCGCTGCCTGCTCCCCCTCACCCCCCCCCCCCCTTCCGCCCCCCCACCCCACCCCACCCCCCTCCTTCCCCCAACATACTACCTTCCGCGACGAAAAATATCTTCCCACGCCGGCTGCTGTAAAAACCAACTCAAAATAAATCTGAATACTATATTCAGTAACTATTGATCAGAGATACCACCGTAAGCCATCGAGGCCGCGCCGCCAGCGCTAGAACTGAAATTGAGCCTTGCTCGTTGAGCCTCCGAGCGCCAGCCTAGTCATAGCTGTGACAGCCCTGGGTCACACCGGCAACACACCAGTGAAATGCAAGCCACGCACTTTCTATTTATTCTGTCCCTGAGTGACCCCTCGCGCTTTTCACATCTGTGTGTACGTACCAGCTTCCCGCCCATACAAAAAGTACTTCGGAACTACCGTCTCGGTTAAACTCTACCATCAGTACCAGCTGCAAGATACATAGATTCTCATGAGCTTCTGCAGTCGCAGGGGCCCATGAGAATCTGTCTCTTGCCTGGTGTGATTTGCATCACCTCAGAAAGACTGAAAAGTCAGCTGGTAAGAGTTTAGAGATATCAAAGATCCTAAGGATCTTTGGAGATATACAGTTCTCAGTGCAGTTTTCAGTTCGGCATCTCAGGGAATTCTCAATTAGAACATGAAAAAATCGGTTAAATTAACACCTGTCATTGGAAAATGGACGGAGATATAAGCTATGACGGTCGGATGGCCGTATTATCTATTTATTATTATTTAATTATTATTTAGTTTATTTATTCAGAACATTTGATTGTGCCCACTAGGTGGGCTTGCGCCGCAGATCTGTGGGTTCACTGAAGTGTCAAGCCGGCACTGAAACTGACGGTTTTCCGGTCTCTACTCTCACTGAAATAATTAACCCATTTAACCCCACGGCCGCTTTTAATTTCAATGTAGGTGTTACCTAAACTATGTGCCACTTGCAGGAGGTGGATCGATCATGATAATCAGTCACAAGGCCGGTAGTGCCAGACCGATGAGCCGCTCAGTTTGCGCCCGAGTTGACGTCAGTTTAGGCGCCGGGCACTAGTGCCTGACTGATCGCGAGTCAGTACATGAAGGCGCCAAGCTCAGCTGGCACTACCCATGGATCATCATGGCCGATCCATCTCCTGCCGGCTGTAGGGCGTTGGGGCTAAATGGGTTAAACCCCCGCACCTGTTTCACAGTCTTGCTTTTATGAGGTAGCCATAAGCAGTCTGTACGTCTCTTGGCGTCACGGCACAGCGGGTGAAACGGAATCAGTCAAAACAGCGGGAAGGGGCCGTGGGGGGGGGGGTGGGGGGGGGGGGGTGAGAGGGGGAGGGTGGTTTTCAAACTACCCCAAAAGGAACTTAATCGTTGGAGGCCGGGAGGGGGTGGGGGGGGCCATCATCGGCCCGACTGAGGACCTTTGCGAGGCTTACTGCCGGGGTAAGCACATTTACCGCCCCGGTCACAGCACGGAGGCTTACTCAGTGCCGGGGTAAGCACATTTACCGCCCCGGTCACAGCACGGAGGCTTACTGCCGGGGTAAGCACATTTACCGCCCCGGTCACAGCGGCACGGAGACGGCGTTGCTTCAGTCGTGTCGCGAACGACGTGCTTACCGCCAGTGATGCCCATAATGTTTCTGTTCTGGCCCTTCTTGATTTGAGCGCTGCTTTTGACACGATATTTATATCACCAGGTTCTCATTCAACGTTTAGACTCTGTTTTTGGCATCAAGAGTACCGCTTTACACTTTTTTGAGTCCGCGTGGAAGAAAGCAAGTAGTGTCTGTGTTGGGAGTAGAGTCCCGGTGATCCCACTGAGCTTGTGTACGGTGTTCTCCAAGGCTCTGTTTTGGGGCCGATCCTTTTCAAGTTGTATTCCCAGCCTTTATCTAGTGCCGAGTTATCAAATGTCACTCTGTTTCTCACCATTTTTATGCTGATGACACAGAGCTGTATCGTAGTGCCAGTGCCCAACGAAAACATGTTAGTCAGATGTTCCAGTCTTTTGAGTCCTGTGTCACAGACGTTCAGAATTGGACCACTCAGAACAAATTGCACTGAAATGAATAGTGACAATTGAAACTGAGGCCTTAAGAGTTCGGCTTCAGTGTTCAAGCTCCCACTGACAGATTCGATCAGGTTTGGTCAGAACAGAATCCCCTTCAGTTTCCGGATCGGCCCGTAATCTTGGTGTTATCTTTAACAATAGGCTGACCATGAGAGAGCATGTAAACAAGGTTTGCCGGCAATGTTCCTTCTTTGAAATGAGGAAGATCAGTTCAATTCGGCACCTTCCGACTCACTACCGAAGCCGGCCACCAAAACGATTGTTACCTCCCTTGTTCTTTCTCGCCGCGCGGGCATTGATTTTTGTAATTCCCTTCTTGGCCGTTGTTCCTTTAGAATCTTCTTGATAAACTCAAAGAGTTATGAACTGCTCTGCCCGACTAATTTACAGAGTACCGAAACGTGAGCACATAACACCCTTACTTGTTGACCTGCACCTGTACAAGGTTTCTGTTACTAATTTTGCTACAATGTTATTACCGGTTCTGCTCCCTCATATTTGTCCGACCTGGTTCATATTTACACGCTTTCAATATCCCTCCGTTCAGCATCAGACACGCGTATTTTCAAGGTTCCCGGCCTAGGCGAAAGAAGTCAGTCTAGCCAGGGCCAGGGTGCCTTTTCTTATTTCGGTCCAGTCACCTGGAACGATCTTCCAGCCCATGTCAGACATGCTCCAACTCTGTCTGCTTTCAAATCACTGCTCAAGACCTATCTGTTTTCTTATGCTTATAGCTGGATGCAACTAGTCAGTGCGTTAGCAATCTTTGGCAGTAACCGTTCTTGTAACGGTGTCATTTTTTGTTTCTGCTTGTTTTCGACATTTTGTCTTTCTGGTTGGCTTTTAGTGATGCTTGTTTCTTTGTTTCTTTATTTGTTGCCGTAAAAATCGATCAATGGAGGAGACTGCCACTGAACATTAGTCGGCTACAAAATGATCAAGCGACGTTCAAGGGGAATAATCGACGGAACCTGTAAGGAAATGTTGTCCTTGGGTTACTGCCCATGTTGTAGAAGCTGATGCACACTTCCAAGTTGACATAAGATTCAAGATGATTTTATTATTGCTGTAATAGAAGATAATCATGCACAGCAAAAATTATCTTGCCACCGCAGGTGCTGCTCACATTCACTCACTCGTTCATTCCACAAATAACAATAACAGAGCTACAAAATGGACTGAATGACTCGGGACGGGTGAACTGACCCGTCGCCAATGCATCTAATGGCCGGCGCCAGTGGCCTCATCCCGACCCGGGCCGAACCGACCCTGACAAAAACAGAATGCTAAGACAGCCCTATGTCTCCTGAACACTAGTATATGCTCTTTTGTTAAGTTCCTACTTGACTAAAGCTAGTACATAAAAATACAAATTAACCCAGAAACAAATTACCGTCGAAAGGAAAATAATCTCCGATCTAAGCAGCATAAAACAACGGTTAAAGCTGCACCTGTAGGCCCATCGCTGTAGTACAGCGCCGCCAGTGTTCAGAGGGCACCGCTCCGACAAAGTCCGTCAACATCATTTATAACACATAATATCATGATGGTAAAAGTTATGAGTCATTATAATGAAATAAAACCCGCATCCCCACACACAGTCATTTTCACTGGCACATCGCTTGTTAACTGGGGGGGGGGGGGGGGAGAGGAGGAGGAGGTGCTGGTTTTATCAGTTCATTATAATGACTCATGACTTTTACCATCATGATATTATGTGTTATAAATGATGTTGGCGGACTTTGTCGGAGCGGGGCCCTCTGAACACCGGCGCTGTACTCAATAGCGACGGGCCTCCAGGTTCAGCTTTGACCGTTGTTTTATGTTGCCTAGCCTGGATCGGAACCGGATTATTTTCCTTTCGGCGGTAATTTGTTTCTAGTTCTGTTGTTATTAGTTAACTTGTATTTTTATGTACTAGCTTTAGTCGAGTAGGAATTTAACAAAAGAGCATATACTAGTGTGTTCAGGAGCCGTAGGGCTGTCCTAGCATTCTGTTTTTGTCAGGGAGGTTCGGGTCGGGATGAGGCCACTGGCGCCGGCCATTAGACGGGTTTCACCCGTCCAGAGTCATTGTCCATTTTGTAGCTCTCTTATAATTTGTGGAATGAGCGAGTGAGTGAATGTGAGCAGCACTGACCTGCGGTGGCAAGACAATTTTTGCTGTGTATTATTATCTTCTATTACAGCAACAATAAAGTCATTGAACTTATAGCCGAATAAAGATACAAATATAAGAAATGGATTGCACACCAGTAGCGAATAGTACCCCAGGCGGCTGGGCAGACATGGGTCTTTCTTGCCGTCAGTTTCCACAGATGGGCGAATGGCTGTCAGTTGGGTCGCTTTTCATCTTTAACTCATTCTACCCCAGACACACCACAGCAAGATAAGGATCGACCATGATAGTTCATGGGTGATGCCAAAATAGCTTGGCGCCTATGGGCGCCAAGCTATTCTGGCATCACCCTTGAACTATCATGGTCGATCTGTGTCCCGCACTAGAGTGCAGTCTTCAGAGGACAAAGGCAAAATTTAGGGATTTCGCTGTTGGGGTAGAATGAGTTAACTCATTCGAGACGAACTGCGTCCGGATACGCGGCTTAAGCCGCGATCCGGGTGCTGCTCGTCCCGCGGCCGAACAATTTAAAAATTAATTAGTGTTTGCAGCGAAGGCAGAGCCGGGTTGCAATTGTAGCGCCTCTTGTGTTTCACCGCATGCTCATATCATAATCATAATTAACCCTTTCAGCGCCAACACCCTACAGCAGGAGATGGATTGACCATGATAATTCAAGGGTAGTGCCAGATTAGCTTGGCGCCTTCAGCGTGTGTGTGTGTGTGTGTGTGTCTGTGTGTGTTTTCACAACAGTTATAGAAAAACGGCCACTAGTCATTTGTTATTGAGGTGTCACTGTACTTACATGAACTGCATTGTTGCAATTAGTTTCTTATTCAGTGTAACCATGTTACAATTTGTTTACACTATTAAAACAGTTTTGTAAAGGTCGTTCGACATCGGCGGAATGCACTACAACTAAGGGTTTTCGCAAATATCCTCGCAAAGAAACACTTTTCTATACCAATCTTAGAACAAATATCGTTCAGTGACGGTTGACCTAATACGATTTACTTTCAAGAAGCTGGAACAGTGTTTCAGTTGCAGTACTGACAGTCAGTCATAACTTGAAAATGTCGGATTTTTTTAATAGTGAAACTAATGAAATGATATTATATCCCTATATGTGCCCTAGCCTCGAATAAGAAAGATCCATTGACGTCACTGCGTTAGTTGACTCTTTTGAAACCTCAAACACCACAGGCGGACATGACGTCCGTATGCTTGACCTCCATATCAAAATCTGGCCGTTTACCGCTTGACTTCTCTATTCAGGTAATGGAATGACTAGTAGTTCTTGTCTTTTCACCAAAATGCACAGCAAAATCAGCAAATCATAGGAGTTAACGCCTTGACTACCGAGAAACTCAAACGTAAACATGAGTCAAGTGCAAGAGACATAGATCCTCATGAGCCCCCGCGATTGCGGGGGCTCATGAGGATCTATGCCTCTTGCCTCGTGCTAAGACCAATTTGTAACTATCCACGTTTCAGTCATGGACGGTTCTTGGTCGTTGATTGAACACTGAAAATCAAGTTTCACATGTACGTCATAGTGTAGTACGTACAGTGGCAGGGAATGGGGTTAATTTAAACTAGCGCATGTTAGCAATTAGCACTAAATGGTATCTGTTTTTAGAGTGGTACAGATAGGTGATTTTCTTTTTGCGGAGATATTAATATAGGCACAACGTTGTGCGGCGCTCCGAAGTCGAACGGGCTATTATACTGTGCGTTGCAGTTTACGTGTGGAAAAGTTTGGTTACTTCCCTTGATCTGCGGAGACTAGGAATGAAGTCCTTGGCAGACAGAATCAAGGGATGAATCAAACCACATTCTGACAGATTTAACCTTTGGTTGTCGGTAGCGGTGTTTGTCGCGATGATTACTGCTATCATCATCGCGACAAAAAAAAAAAAAAAACCGCTACCGAGTTGCTGTAGTTGTTTATTGTGGGTTCCCCCCCCCCCCCCCCCCCCTCGTTTTGTGGGTGTTTTTTTTTGTTTTTGTTTTTGTTTTTGTTTTGGTTTTTTATGTTTGGTTTTGTTCTGTTTTGTTTTGTGGGTTTTTTTTTTTTTTTTTTTTTTTTTTTTTTGTCTTTTCAGAATATTACAATGTATTGATAATATTCGAACTTTTTCTTAACACAGAAACAAAGTCTTTGGCACTGGCACTACCCCATTTACAATTATGACTGATCCACCTCACACAACAATCGCACGATTTTCACAGACACTTCGCTATATGGCGAACGTCATTATTAACCCTTTGGCTGTCGGTAGCGGTTTTTGTCGCGATGATTCCTGCAGGAATCATCGCGACAAAAATCGCTACCGACAGCCAAAGGGTTAAATACAAATGCTTGTGCTTTCTTTTCACCCCTTGACTTTTACTGACGATTCCTCTCAGCGGAAAAGACGCGTAACTTGCTACGCGTCTTTTCCGCCGAGCGGAATCATCAGTAGCAGTCGAGCGGTTAATTGTATAAAAGAGGAGAAACAAAGAGAGCGTCTGTAACTGAGCTGGCCAACGTCTTTATTCAGGAAATGCAAACATTGCAATTGTGATAACATAAATTTTCAGGCAGTTTTGCAATTTGAACAGCTATGGTGAAAATACCAGAAATGCCAAAGAAAACAAACCAACATATGCAAAAATCACCTAAGTCAGGATATCCAAAAGCTATATTTAATCCAATATGGACAGTTAAGAAATAAAACAACACTATCGGCCAGAGTGATGTTGCAGTTGTGGCGGTCAGTGCGGAGTACTGGCGTGTATCTAATACTCCTCGCCCTCCTCCTCTCCCTCACCCTCCACAGAGTCGACGCCGACCTCCTCGTAGTCCTTCTCCAGGGCAGCCAGATCCTCACGAGCCTCGGAGAACTCGCCCTCCTCCATGCCCTCTCCGACGTACCAGTGCACGAAGGCGCGCTTGGCGTACATCAGGTCAAACTTGTGGTCCAGGCGGGCCCAGGCCTCGGCAACGGCCGTGGTGTTGCTCAACATGCACACGGCACGCTGCACTTTGGCCAGGTCACCGCCAGGAACCACAGTCGGAGGCTGGTAGTTGATGCCCACCTTAAAGCCAGTCGGGCACCAGTCCACGAACTGGATCGTGCGCTTGGTCTTGATGGTGGCGATGGCAGCGTTGACATCCTTGGGCACTACGTCACCACGGTACAGCATGCAGCAGGCCATGTACTTGCCGTGACGGGGGTCGCACTTCACCATCTGGTTGGCGGGCTCGAAGCAGGCGTTGGTGATCTCAGCCACGGTCAGCTGCTCATGGTAGGCCTTCTCGGCGGAGATGACGGGAGCGTAGGTGGCCAGGGGGAAGTGGATACGGGGGTAGGGCACCAAGTTGGTCTGGAACTCCGTCAGATCCACGTTCAGGGCGCCGTCGAAGCGCAGGGAGGCGGTGATGGAGGAGACGATCTGGCCGATCAGACGGTTGAGGTTGGTGTATGTGGGGCGCTCGATGTCCAGGTTACGGCGGCAAATGTCGTAGATGGCTTCGTTGTCCACCATGAAGGCGCAGTCCGAGTGCTCCAGGGTTGTGTGGGTGGTCAGGATGGAGTTGTACGGCTCCACAACAGCGGTAGAGATCTGAAATGTTACAAAACAAAAGTCTTCATTTCCTTTCATTAGATTAGGTCAGGATTTAGTACAAGAACAAGGAACCTTCGAGGAGAAGATGTGTCTGAATAATCCAGACTGAAAATCTGTACCAGGAACTCCGCGTGTATTCCCGGCCTGTCCGGACTGACAACATACGACTTACACAGACTGAATGAATGGATAAACAGGATGGTACCGTGAACATAAGATACAAAGTAAAACTATGCCTGAAGAGGGCTGTGCGAAACCTCACCTGAGGAGCTGGGTAGATGGCGAACTCGAGCTTGGACTTTTTGCCGTAGTCGACAGACAGACGCTCCATGAGCAGCGAGGTGAAGCCGGACCCAGTGCCGCCGCCGAAAGAGTGGAAGATGAGGAAGCCCTGTAGACCCGTGCACTGGTCAGCCAGCTTGCGGATGCGGTCCAAGACCAGGTCTATCAGCTCTTTGCCTACAGTGTAGTGACCGCGGGCGTAGTTGTTGGCGGCGTCCTCCTTGCCGGTCACTAGTTGTTCGGGGTGAAACAGCTGGCGGTAGGTACCCGTGCGGACTTCGTCTGTATGAGGAGACAGATTATTTATGCCAGATACTTATCCGTGGCCTCGAATGGCTCGGCTAAAAGGTGGCAATAGAAGATTTCCGGAAATCAGAAGTAGATCAAACTTGCACGTGTTTCGACGAAGGCAGCAGATTAAAAGCTCTGACAAACACTTGATACCGCATGTTTGTCCGAGTGTTTCATCCACTGTTTTCTGACAAACACTTGATATCCCATGTTTGTCCGAGTGTTTCATCCACTGTTTTCTGACAAACACTTGATATCGCATGTTTGTCCGAGTGTTTCATCCACTGTTTTCTGACAAACACTTGATATCCCATTTGTCCGAGTGTTTCATCCACTGTTTTCTGACAAACACTTGATATCGCATGTTTGTCCGAGTGTTTCATCCACTGTTTTCTGACAAACACTTGATATCGCATGTTTGTCCGAGTGTTTCATCCACTGTTTTCGTCGAAACACGTGCAGTTTTGACCCACTTTCAAATTTCACCCACAAATATAAAAATCGGTAGATGATAACGAAGTCAGTTCTCGAATCTGCACACTCCACGGAGTTTACGAAAAAGACGCAGGTTAGTTTGTTATTTGGGTTTAACGCCGAGCAGGAAAAAGACGCAGTTAATTAGTTAGTTGTTTGGGTTTAGACGCCGAGCAGGCAACTAAGGACATCTCACGGCGCAAGAAGACGCAGGGACCAGTCGACTCATCTAGCCAAATAAAACAAAAACAATCGACCCAAGTGTCTGCAGTGCCCGTTGTATCAGTAAACGGGAGGGGGGGGGGGGGGGGCATGTTGTTGCGTAAATTTTGTTTTCAATTTTGCCGATTTGGAACTTTCTGTTTCTAAAGTAGTACCGCTGCAAGTGTCAATAGTACCGAAGACAATACAATTCTCACCGACTACAGTGGGCTCGAGGTCGACAAAGACAGCCCTGGGCACGTGCTTGCCTGCCCCTGTCTCGCTGAAGAAGGTGTTGAAGGAGTCGTCTCCCCCTCCGATGGTCTTGTCCGAGGGCATCTGACCGTCGGGCTGGATGCCGTGCTCCAGACAGTACAGCTCCCAGCAGGCATTGCCCATCTGAACGCCAGCCTGGCCCACGTGCACTGAGATACACTCACGCTGAAATTCAAAAACATTTTTTATTTGTGAGTAACATATTTCCCATTAACCCGTTCAGTGCCGAGAAAATGTAAAGACCACTCAACTGCAAGAGGTGCAGATCCTCATGAGCCCCCGCATTCGCGGGGGCTCATGAGGATCTATGCCTCTTGCTGACATCACTTTAAATCCACATCCCTATGACACAATGGTGCTGAATTAACAAAGAATGCAGAAACACAGTCTGCTTCAACTGGCATTGAACGAGTGCAGATTTCCAGCAAGTTCTGACTTGTGAACTCTAAACACATCTCTAAAGGCCCCGCCACACATGCCGGTTGTGCCCCGATTTTGAAGCCGATTCCGATCCGATTGCGATCGGATGACGTCATATATCCGATTCGATCTCAATCGGGTGTTAAAAACCTGCTCTATTTTTCCGATCCGAATCGGCCCCGATTGTAAGTTTCAACCAATCAGAGCGCGTCTCGCAAAGCACGTCGGCCGGATTCAGCTCGTTTGAAAATGGCGCGGAAAGATCAGTACCACGGCCGGCCTTCGTTGCCGATGTTTCGCCCGCCTCAGTCTTCCCGAATATGATGCAAAACTGCTGATAATGCAAGCACATCATCATCACTGTCCAAACTAGCAGCCATTTCGCTGAACAGGTACGACTTTGATCTTCGATTCAAACCGGTCGGCTAAATAAAGTCGGGGAATGTGTGGCAGTGCACACGTTTTTGCAGTCCGGTCCGATCACACTCCGATTCGAAACTGCTCAAGAATCGGCCTCAAAATCGGGCATGTGTGGCGGGGCCTTTAGACCTCAACCATTTCCACGCCCCAAGATTCGGTACAAAATAGTTCTGGGGCAAGTTGCATGAGTGAGCTTAGTCCTGTGCCAGCCACTCCTTAGTGCCTCTGGCACAGGACTAAGCTCATTCATGCAACTGACCCCTGGTCTCTAAATTGATGCAGATTATTTGGATCTTCACTGCTAATCGTCTTCTACACGTGTTAAAAACTCGGTTCGACTCAGTATTATTTCATTTTCTCAGAGGGGAATGCTTTGAGCTGTCTAAGTATTGGCCCAATCAAACAGCTCACAGCTGCGGTCATTTGCAAGCGAAAACGAGACTTCCGGTTTCCTAACAACGCTTGATGCGTGGAAATGTTTGGGGTGTAACAACAGCAAATTTTATTTTTATGATGAAGCGACATTTTCATTGCAATACAATACAAATCTTGCTTTTCACGAAAATGAACTCAAGTCGTTACTGCCTTTTGCCTTGTGCTTCACAATGTAGAGTCATAAGTGAAAATCGCCAACTGTTGATTAAAATTCTGGCTCATTAACCTCATCCTTGCTACTAGTCGCATATTTTGCTTCCGAAATCTTTGCTCGTGCCACGACATTCAACAGCAAAAACCACAACCGCCCACAAAGAGCGACCATTTTGCAAAGGAGATACTGCGAACTATTAACCCTTTTTAGCCTGGAAAAGGTCGCTTTAACCCTTTGGCTGCAGGAATCGCCGCGACCAAAAGCGCTACCGACAGCCAAAGGGTTAAGTGAACGAAAGGCGCACCGCCGGTTTTGACAGGGCCCTCGTGGTGACAAATGCCTGCTATAATATAGCTGATATATCGTCTGATTTGTCACCCTTCCACGAGTCCCATCCCATTCCCACCCCTTTTCAAAACAGTACTCACCGAACAGCAACCACTACCTCGCACCCAAAAACACACGCACGTCTTTCCCTTGCCCCCCACCACCACCACCACCACCCACTCCCCCACCCTCCCCCACCCCAATCCCCCACCACCACCACCACCATCATGTATTTATGTATTATCCTTTCTTTATTTAATAATTTTTTTATTATTATTTTAATTTTATTGGTAGCTGAGGTTAATTTGGCGAGATCAGTCGTAATTTATTAACATCACCGTTCCTCTTACATAGGAAACCGAGATAGTACAGAAACCAGCTTGTGACTCACTCTCTCAACACGCCCCACTACTCAAATGCAGAAGACAAAAGATTTTTCCAAACGTGATGGTCTGTGATTTTGGACCTTACGGCTGAAAGCCGTGAGGTCCAGAATCACATACCAGCACAGTGTACACTGCAGCTAAACACAAACACACCGCTGCTGGATCGAAGTGTGGCGGAGAATGAGAATGCGGAATGTGTGCCAGGAAACTGTGGATACCTCAAAACCTCAGTGAAAAAACCTGACAGAAGTTCACGGTCAAGGCAGACACATCAATGGCGGATTGGTTATACCTCCTGATCTCTCTCTCTCTCTCTCTCTCTCTCTCTCTTGAACGGGGGTGTTCCAAAGGCTTGTTTGCGACCGTCAACCCGACAGACAGATAAACGGCGCTAACGGAGGGCAGACCTTGCTTCCCACTAGACGAAAAATAAAGAAGGTGCGGGGGAGGGGGGGGGGGGAGGCACACATTTGTTTGTTTGGGCCACCTTCGGCTAGCATGCGTGTGCCGCACTTTAAGACTTCTATCGTTCAAGGGGGGTGGGGGGAGGGGTCCAAACGTGTAGGGGACTTTTCAGCATTTGCAGAGAAAAACTAAACGGAGAAAGAACTTGAAATATCATAAATTGTGTTGTAACTGTCTCTTTAGAAGGACAGTTACAACAGTTGTGTTGTAACTGCCTCTTCTAAGCTCTAAGCGTGTTTCTTTCTCTGTTGGGTTCTTCTCTGCATTTTACACGCCTAGCAGTGGCCTTTGTGGTCTCGATTTTTAACACTGATTTACACGGTATCTTGTGGCTAGGGGGATGGGGGAGGGGGGGGGGCGGAGTCATTGAGACCCCCAACCCACGCCCCACCCCCACGATACGACTGAACCTGACCATGTTTGTCTGTGTTTATTGTATATATTCATCTGTGCCTCTTTGTTGAATACAAAATGATGTTCAACCTGACGCTGTACTATTGATCCGAGTAGGCCGGTTGCTTGGTCACGCGTGGCTGGTAACGTACACACATTTAGGTTGGTTAGTTCGGGTTTAACGTCCACAGCACCGAGGTGATCATGGACGGCCCTGACGGGCGGGTTATGGGGGACAGGGAAATCGATTGCCTATGGAATACGACCTGAACACTGATCAACTCAGGCGCACTCCAACTGTGCCACTTTGATTTACCAGGACCTTTCAACGGACATGCTATTGAATCCGTTTTTTCCCCTGGATTGTGAGTCCAGCTACCGGGGCCGGGACGGGATTCGAACCCACGACCCGGCGATTCCCTTCGTTCTCATGCTCTGACGTTTAACCGCCTGAGCTATTTCGGACTCTCCAACACACATTTACCTGCGTGTTACCAGCTTTATATGTTCTCTCTTGATAGCGCTTCTGACCTTTAAAACCATCTGCTCCAGGGCGAGCACGAATGTGCCCCGGGCCCACTGCGGCCAACGGCCTTTTGCTAACTGGAATTGCGTCAATAACGTGTGCCTGTGACTAAGACCTAGTCATCGGCACAGTTAGTTGGCTAGTTGCTATGGTCTTAAATTATTAATCTGGATCATTATCGATTGACTGCCAAAGGTCTGCAAAAGTATTGTCAAAACATTATTGGTGATCGATGCTTTAGGGAAAGAAATCAATATAACCCATTTTACCCCACGGCTGCGTTTCCCAACTTTTGGATGTGTTACCTAACGACTATGTACCAGTTACAGGAGATGGATCGACCATGATAATTCAAGGGTAGTGCCAGATTAGCTTGGCGCCAAGCTAATCTGGCACTACCCTTGAATTATCATGGTCGATCCATCTCCTGCTGCAGGGCATTGGGGAATAAATGGGTTTGTATCGATTCAAAAGTTACATACAACAGTTTCACGGCATATTCACAACAAGATGGGATGAACCATAACCCACAAAGTCCCTTCTATATGAGAGCTGTTCTCGCTGTCAAGACCTTTTGTCTTTGATCTGATTCTCATGTTGAAATATCTGCTATTGAACAAGATGAGGATTTCATCCCAAAGACTACCTTATTGTTTTGAGCTCAAATGCGTTTTTCTTTTAGGAACATTCAGAGTTGTTCATATTTTTAAGCATATTATTCTGATCAATTTCCTTCCTCTCTAAGCCAGCCTCCGATCAACACACTCGCCAGCACAAACAAATAAAGACGAACACACAGCGCTTCCCGCCTTTAGTACGCTCAGTGGGCTTGAGCAGCGACAGGAATTTTGAAGAATAGCACGAGCAGCAAAATGACATCACAATAAGCTTGACGTCAGGGCATCGCTAGTCTCACGACGCCGTGTACACAGTGACGAAACTGATGTTTCACGTCACTCATCAGAGTGGATCCAAAACTTGCAAAAAAGAATTATTATTATTCAAAAGTTGACTAAGAGGTATAAAGCTGGCTAACAAACTCATCCAATGTCTTTATTCAAACTAGCTATAATTAAACTTTCAAGTAAATATGACAAAAATGGCGGACTCTAATCTGGGTCAACCGACTATCTATAATCGGTCTTTTATGTCTTCAACTGATGAGACATCCAGTTACATGCTCAGAGGATCTCTTAGCCACCCCTTAAATAAAGTATTACGCCAAGTTTCAAGCTTGTATGTACAGCAGTATCTGGGATTCTCGTGTCTACACACACACACACACACACACACACACACACACACACACACACACACACACACACACACACACACACACACACACACACACACACGCTCATACGGTCTTCGCGCCAAATGTACGTTCAGCAGCGAGGTTAGCGTAACTAGACATGACGTAATTTTTATCTTGTTACTTCAGTTGTCAGAGGGTTTGGCCTTCCCGAATTTGAAGTCATGGACATGCTATTAAATAGAAGGGACTTAAAAAGAGGTTTGCTTTTTGGTAGAATGTTAGCTTCTTTTTTTTTCTTTTGCGTACCTTCCACAATTGCTCCCACCCTTTACCTCCACCTTCCACCACCACCCCCCTTCCCCTCCCACCCCGTTTTGAGTCGAGACGTGTCGCATACTGATATATGCGCCAAATAAAATAAACTGTATTTGCCGCGTATCCGTATCCGTCACTGTCTCGAATGATTTAACTCCAAAACAACCAGTTAAGCTGTCGACATCGTGGACGGACGGATCTGTTTCTATTTCGTTTCACAACTAACTGAACTTTTACGGCAGTTTGGACACGCAGCAAACGTTCGTCAATCCAGGCTATTATTAGCAGATGCTCGGAGTCATTACGTCATTAACCCGTTTACTGCCGGAAAAAAATTATACAACACTCCACTGCAAGAGGCATAGATCTTCATGCAGTTGCGGGGGCTCATGAGGATCTATGCCTCTTGCTCAGGCCAATTTGTAACCCTGTGACCGTTGTGTCTTTTAATCGTTGAATAAACACAGTTTTCAGAAACAAAATACTGACATGTCCAGTAATATGCTAACCTATAAGGCTAACCTCACTAACCGCATAATCTGCCTGTGGCACTTCGGCTCCGAATGTCTAAATGAAACACACTCACCATATTGACTGTGTAATAAGACTCAAAAGCGGCTGTGTTGTTGTCGGGAGAATCCCTGATCCCGGCTCGGACGGAGAGACAAGTGACAGAGACAGGCGAGGGACGGACACCCGGACTCGGACAGCGAAGGGTCGAGAGAGTGTTGCCTAGTGACAGCCTGTTTTGGCGGGATGCAGACTTTTATACAAGTCGAAGGAGGAACCCTTAATAACCTCCTACATATGAGGGATACAGTGTTGGGCTGCCAGCTTTTGGCGTGACACTGTCATGCAGTATGCAGAGTCCATGGACATGGTGTTCCATACAAGTTGTAAGAGGAACCCTGGAAGTCTCCTCCTCTATTGAGTATACACTCACTTTTTCGACATACACTGCGGCTCACAATACGTTAAAGTAGCATTACGCATACATCTGAAGACACATTTCTTCACAATTTGTGTTTGTTATGCCTTGTCGACACACCTACTTAAATTTTAACAGCAGTTTGGACACGCAGCAAAAGCACAAGCGTGATCGCACTTATTTATTCTGCGCTGCCGTTAGCGTGTAAATCTATTTTTAGCTGTTTCTCGTATTGATGTCGTTGTATTTCTAGAACAGAGTGGAGTCATTGGCAGATTACTTGATATAAAGACGACGTGTACTGAATTGGATTCTCCTGTGTCTAAATGAACCTTAACTAGACCTGTGTGTAGCGTTTCGTAACCATCTGTTACAGAAGTGTATTTTTGAACAGTTACGGCGGTAGTGGGTCTTGAAGGGACACCCTGAAAATGGTCATGCTTTCATTATAAGCATAACTCTGTCAAATTTTAACTCATTCTGCCTGCGACATACCACAGCAAGATATAGCGAACTATCATGGTCGATAGTCTGTCTCCTGAATCGTAATGCAGTCCTTAGAGGATAACTCCAAACTGTGGGTATTTCGTACCTTGGGCACAATGAGTTAAGATTTTGTCTCGGACTTTTCACACATGACCGCAGGGACTCGTCTTGAGCAACACCTCTTGTAAACGTTTGCGTTTCGTCTTCGATGTTTGGTTTTTTTGTTGTTGTTTTTTTGTGGGGAGGGGGTGGTGGGGGCCGGGGGGGGGAGGGGGGAGGGGGGGATGTCAGTCTGAACAATCAAGAGACGTAGATCTTCATGAACGCTCCTAGCTTGAAGAGTTCATGAGGATCTATGCCTCTTGCAGACAACAAAGATCAGTTTTGGACTGTATATGACATACAAGACCAGCTTACATCTCACATATTGTTGTACTCGTGTCGCGTTTCTCTCCACTCGGCGTCAACACAGAAATAGTGAACCAGCAAGAACACGCGGTAGCGATGAGCTGAAAGGAAAGTTGCACATGGGGAGGGGGGAGAGGGTGATGATGCTACTGTCACTGCTGACTGATAACTTCATTCAACGGGTCAAGAAATTAGAAATTGACTGAGCACGGCTGTGCGCGGGCCAACTGTGGCCGGCGACGGCCAAGTGATCTTTAGCTACTGGGGTGAGCAATCTGTGTTTTTGTATTACTTTTTTGGTAAATCACATATTATGATGATATATTCTCTCATGAGTTAAAAAGTAGAAGCTATCTTTACCCCTGGACATGGTGACCTTTGACCCTTTCACTGCAAAAAAAAAAAAAAAAAGCTGAACAGGTTCTAACTGCAAGGGAGATAGAAGAGATAGATATAATGGGGATCCTCGCCCACCCCCCATCCATTTTAAATATTTATTATAGTCAACTAGGCTTTTAGACAAACCAACATCAACAAATACAATCAAAGCCTTTATTTTCTAACTGTATTACTTCCACCCCAGAATAATTTAAATCAACATGTGAGGCTTCTATGACACCCCCCAATTAATTGATTTATTTTAATTAAGCAATCCCACATCAACAAAGACAGACATTTTAGTTTCACTCCAAGAATTATTAAAGCAACAATTTTGATCAGCTGTCAACCCACGATTATTAAGTCACACCCACCTAAATAATTAATGCTTATTTAAGCAAAATTATTATATTACATTATAAAATGAACCAAGACGAATTACTTCTATTGAATGATATCAATGCGGTAGAGAACAAAGACTTAGACTCTAAGAAACAGCGTCTTTTGTCTGTGATTGTTTCAGGGAAGTCCAAAACTTATTTGGGTAGACAATACATGACAGAGGATATTGAATCTCTAAGCTCTGATGAGCTAATCAAACTTCATTCGAAATATGAAAATCATATTGCTTCACTAATGACCCGTGATTTGAGTCGATCTCTTATATGCCTATACACAAAAGCTGTGAGTCACTTCCTACCTGTTGATAGTGACAACCTTTCACATGATCTCGAAAGCAACCCCATAGTTTCAAGTTCGATTGGCAAATTAGCATGTGTCATGTTTTACAAGTTTGGGAATTACCTTGCACCTGCTGTAACCTTACTAGTTACTGGGAGCCATATTGATTTCTCAAAAATAAATTTTAAAGAAGAAGAAAATGGACGAGACGACTCCACAACAGAACCATGTCTTGACACAGGTTCAAACTGTAATGAAGACTAAAAGTCCAGGCAGGGTCGATGCAGGAAAAAGATTAGCTGAATATAACAGACAAAAGAAATTACAGCTTCAAGCATTAACAGAAAAGACTGACGTAACATCATCAGTGACACTACCATTAGAACCAACACATATCCCACAAAGTGATAAAAAAACAACTAAACCTGAAACAACAAAATATATAGTTGCTGGATTTGTTGTCGGATTTGGTTACGTAGGTTACCAATTATATAAAAAATACAAACCAAACACTCGAACAGTGTCCAAAAAATCAAACACTCCAAAAACAAAAGAAGAAGTCTCCACATTACCAGCAGTTTCAAAACCTTTGGACCCATTTTACATGCAGTAAATAAATTTATTATTTTAATTTTTATAGCATAAGAAAATGAGCGACACAAAGAACTTAATGAACCTTGTCTATCACTCCGCTGTAATAAGTGGACTATCAGTAGCGTATTCTATGCTGGGAAAAAGTCTTCTCAAAATGAAATCAGCAGACCTGAGTAAATTAGACTTCGAAGACAGTGCTAAGCTAATAGTTGTTATAACAGCATCGATTGCAACAAAAGATTTTCTAGTCAAGCAAGGAATTATTCCAGAAAATATTTCTACATAAATAAAAGTATGGCAACTATAGCTGTCATGATTGGTGGTGCAGTTATTAACGCATTAGCTTTTAGTGGATCAAACTATTTCTTTTCAAAAGTTAGTAAAGAAGAATCAGCAGAAGAAATGAAGCGACACAATGAGGCATCTGAAAAACTAGCTCAAGCTCAACAAGATTATGAAAAGCAAAGAATTGAGAAACTTGATTTTATTAATGAAAAACTAAAACTTGAGGGTCATGCACAGCATACATTTTCAAATGTTGATGACGCGATCAAAGAATACTATCTTGTAACTGGTGAAGACATATCTATTCCTCAACCAAAACTTAGCGACTACTACCAACCAAGCCCAGAACAAAGAAATGGAGAAATAATATTTGTTCTAGTAGGAATGACATTAGTATATTTTACAGGAGTTTATATTGCTAGAAAAAATGGCAGACGCTAAACTATCAAAAATATATTACTCCCCAATTGGCTACTGGAAAGGGAATACTGCAGTAGAAAAATTA
>BTPG01000004.1:200849949-200959370 GCA_036245525.1 Semisulcospira habei | reverse complement strand
AACATCTTTGCGGTGATGAGGATTTTCCATCGTCTTACCAAAACAAGCATTGTTCATAAGCTTAAAGAAGTCTTTGTCAAATGCAGTGTTACCTTCTCTCGCACGCAATGTTGTATTTTTCATTATATAATCTTTCATGAAAGCACTTTGGTCAAATTGAATACCTCTGTGAACTTTCTTTAGTACTAACCCATGTCTAATGTAAAACTGTAACAATCGATAGTGACACACGTAATTAAATTTGTCATTCAGATTTGGTACAAGTTTGGTGTCTTCTTTTTTCCCTGTCAAACTCAGTTTCTCAACTGCTAATGGATAATCATTATGGTAATCATGTAAATGGTGTGGATACTCCAAGTCTACTTCAAAGATCCAACCCTTTTCATCATTTTGACCTCGATCCATAATATATTTTGTTAATTTTTTTATGCCATACTGTGACAAATCATACAAACAAAAGTTTTTTAATGGCAACAATTCACACATTGCAAATCCATACAAATTATTAGCATCCAAGTACGTAATAAATGACCTTGACATTGAGGGGTCAAAGTCGTCAAGATATTTATTATTTGCCTTGGCATAATTATTTGCTGCAATACTAATGCCACCCCTCAATCCACGTTCCACCATTTCACCCATCGTACGATCATACAACAGGTCTATAAATATCTTACTGGATTTCAAAAATGCATCCCATGTCATGCCAGGACTAGTTATGTAGCAAGCAGGGTCAAGACTGTAGTGCAACAAACCCTTTTCACGATAACTTTCAAATACATCTGCTAGCAAGCAAACATCAGCTTTCAAGTACTGATCGTGGTAATCACCAATTGTCTGACACCCTAATTTATCCCACGCATTAAGTGCATGCTGGTATTCAGAGTCAGAAATACCTTTACCAGTTAGTGTAGAATAAAATTTCTCTTTTGGTGGCAGTCTTGTTTCCTCAAACACAACCCAGTGATCAATGTACTCATACGGATAGACACCTTTCTTAATTAAGTCTGTCTCAAAATATTTACTCGTTATTGGATACTCAGTCAGTCCTTCTGCCAGACTAGCAAGGCCTAAAGACAAATGTTGCATAGAGTCATAAAATGATAATTTGTCTAATCTAAAAGTTAAGTATTTCTCAGTTGTCTGTGCAATGCAACTTATGTTTTTGTAAGACTCATCCACAGCTCGCATGATAATATGTGAATCATAACCTTTGAGATTGTGAAAAAAGATTGGTAGTTTGTATTTTTTAGGATTTATTTTTAAAGATAAGTTACATTTGTTATGTACAGCACCTATGTAATGACCAGTTATGATGTCATGGTAGCAAACTTTATCACCATCAAGGGCGTCTTCACAAATCCAACACATCACTGCTGTTTCAAAATTTAATTTATCTTTTTCTGTCATTACCAAAGGTATCTGACACTTTTCAAAATACTGTACTATCTTTCCATGAAGTTGCCTCATTTCTGTTAAAAACATAGCTGCTGCATTTTCCCCTCTGTAGATAACAGGTTCTGAATGCTCACCATCTGACCTAACAAAAATGTATCCAAAAGAACACACCACTTGGTCACTTAGTTTTATAGTCTTTGGTAATGACTCTGGAACAGGACCTTCATATGGAACAACGAGTGATTCAAAATCTGCATACACTACAAACGGCAGCTTTTGCTGATTCACATAGTTCTTAAAATACACTTGACTACCAGGATCTGGATACTTAAGTACAGTTTGAATGCTATCAGCTGACATACAGTGTAAAACATGTTTGTCTGCTAATTTTATGGAGGAAAATCTTTGTAAACATCTCTTGCACACTTCCTGTTTTTCTTTGTGTTTTGTTGTATGTGAATAAATTAGACGTGACATATTTCTGATAATTGTGTAGTGGAAGTTATTGTCATCTCCAATTAGCAACATGTCAACATGTCTATCTTCTGACTGCCCATAGGTTGGGGCAATTGGAGATACTCTAATTGGCTGTAACTTATTTTCAGATTCATTTTCCCACACAAACACATTCACAGATATACCAGGATTTAGTTTTTCAAACAAGTCTATGTCCTCTATTTTAACAGGGAACTCAATATCACTGAAGTTGAGTTCGTTTACAAATTTGATGTAGTTTGATACACGTTCAGGTTTTAATTTTACAAAATGCAGTTTAGCAAGCACACACCACATAAAACATAAATTATCATTGTTTTGAATATTGACTACAGCCTTTTTGTTTGCAACCTCTATTGGTAGTGGTATCCAAGATCTACCTAAAATAGGATGATATCTTGACTGCTTCAGTTGTAGTTCATGTACAAGGCCTTCATGCCAGCCAGACCCTTGCATTTCTGCTCTGTCAATTGCTTCATGAAAGTCTGGTAACAATCTCTCTCTAAACACTCTTTCAAATTCTCTTCTCGAATTAACTGTGTGCTGTCTTGTCGAGATATATGTTACAATAACTTCACCAACATCTCTGGTAAATTCTATTTTTGCAACAATCTGAATCTTTACATTATCAGAAAGAAGGTTATTTTGTATTACTAAAAAAGATCTTTCTATTGATTCATAGACATTAAAAATATTATATATAGGTAAGTCAGTTGTGTGAAACACGTTTCTTAATCTTTGACGGTTGTCCATCTTTTTTATTTGTCCGACAAAAAAATAAATAGAAAATTATATAATAAAAATGGTACTTTATTGACTGTAACTCCTACAATAAACAAATTTATTTACACATGTGTTTATAATTATTGATTTTGTATGTGTAATACCATTTTATTAAATGAAATAGTGTTAAAATATAAATTTATTTTATTTAGCTCTTTTGCTAAATTACTACACAATTTAGTAAACCAACCATCATAATATTCATTAATAGTAAATGATTGTGTCTTAATATCAACAGTTATTTTTTTAATAAATGGATTATCAACACAAAAAGTTATATTACCAGACATATACACTGTTGTTGGCATAATAAATAAATTACCAGGTGACTCTCTATTATTAAGCTGGCTTTCATATTTAACATCTTTAAAGTAATGTGTAATATCTATGTTTTCACCAATAGGCCAATTTTGTCTGTCCGTCATTTTTATAGACAAACCCAAAAGATAAATTAATTTACTAATCCATACCCAGTGGGCTGATCTGTCTTTAAAATAAGCTTTAGGTGCTTAGTCGATTTCAGTTTATTTTTTACACAGTCTCGTTCATGTTTATTTGGTATTACATCATTCTCTCTGAGACAGTCTTCAAAGCTGTCACGATCCTTACAGTAAAACAAACAGATAAACTTTAACTGTTCACGAAAATCTTTCAGTACAGCATTATATTTCTGAGTGAGAATCCATACACTTATGTTTGCATGTCTGCCACTAAAGGCAAGTTCTGCCAGTGTGTTTCTCTTCTTGACAATATCCTTTTCTGCTGAGCAGTCATCGACAATAAACAACGTTGGCTGTCCTTCAAATTTTTTGTAAAAATACTGTAGGTAGTCATTCAGTTTCTTTTCAGGATCAATTAAGTAAATGTTATGATCAGTCCAAATAAAAAAACGGTTGTGATAAGCTTTGTTGTGTTTTATCGTTGGACAAAATATCACAATGTTTTCAAAATGATGAATGTATCTTGTTTGTAAGAGATTAAGAACAAATTCAGTTTTTCCACAGCCTGTAGCACCACAAAACAAGCCACAGTGTGGGTCTAATGTCATCAAGTTCATTTTAATACACAATATAATTTTAATATATGTGACCACTTAGTCTGCTTTCTGCAATATTTAGTTGGGCATCAAAAATTAGATACAAATATATATTTACTGCTCCAGCTGTTTCAACCTTTTTTTGTATCTGAATTGTGATTCCATCACTACCATTTTCAACAGTACGACCTGATCCATGTAGATAGTCATCATCAGTACTACGCAGATCTAGCCAAAGTGCATACTTGTCTACCAGGTATTGTGCAATTCTTACATCATAAAGATGCAGATCTTTAGATGCTGTGTTTGCAGGTTTTTCTCTAATCCTTCCGCCTGCAAAATATTTTAGAATCTCACCATATTGTTGATAAGGTAGCATACCTGAAGCATACACTTGGTTAGGACGGCCTTCAATAGTACAAGACAAATTAGTAATCTTTGGATTATAAAATGTTTCTGGAGTAGGAGCGTATGCATTTGCTGGTTGAACAAACAACATAAGAATTCCTTTCAGTGACCTAGCAGGAGTGTTTAGGTTGATGTTCCAAATCTGATCACTTTTGTTTTTATTAATTAAACTGTGCCTTATCACACGGTCATAATAAATTGGAAGTCTTGACTGGTATTGATTTCGAATGAGGGTAGCTAGATAAGCATGTGTGACAATTTCATATTCCAAGGAAATGTTAGTGATTTTGTATGATGCATGGATATCAGTTGATTTGATAACTTTGGAGTAGTCATTAAACATTAACTCGAAACTCAGACGGTCATTTAGTGCTCCTTGGTAATAAGGTAAATGTGATGTTAAAATTTCAAATTCAAGTGGAATGCAAAATCTATTACCATATGTATCTGCCACAATAACATCAGCAGCGGATGTTGTAGATTTGTCTCCTGCATTTATTCTTAGTTTAGTAATATTATCTGCCTCTATACCTTGATAAATACGGTCTTCTCTTTCTTGACTTGTAAGCCACAGATCTTTATAACAGTAAAATACATCAGCATCATCAAGACTAAACACTTCCTGACCTTCAAGTTTAACTTTAATATTTTTAATAATTGCTCTACCTATGTTTCGAACTAGTGTTCTGTTCACATCTGTTGTTGCTGAAAGTTCAATATTAAATGCAAGGTAAGAAGTATCAGGAACAATAACATCATTGGGACCTAGGTTAGGAAACTTAACAATAAGGGTTTGGTTTTGGTCTATAGTACTAGGATTGTTAGTGATTACAATTGATTGTCTAATACCCTTAACACCAAGAGGTTCACGTAGTTTTCTGTGTGGGTCTAACTTTGATCCATAGGTTGTTGTCATTTTTATTATGCACAAAAAAATTAAATTAATAAAAAACAATGGCAGCAGGAGGATTTGGTCATGATGATATTGTAATGGATGACATGAATGACTATGATACTAGTGTAACAGATATGACTGGTACAAGTAATACTTCTAGTATGTATCATGAACTGCTAAAAGACAAAGTTAACTCGTTTTATAATAGTGTTGGTGAACTTCCAGATTTTGTAGATCCTAATCAGTTTGAACTTGATAAAAAGGGTCATTTATTTTTAAACACTGTTGACAGAGGAAAAGTACAATTGACTTATAAAACCGACCCTGCTAAGTTTAGAGCTTTAAATTCAATTAAAGTTGGTGTTGGCGGTGAGGCAGCACTGCAGCGTTACCTTGGCATTGGAAGTAGAAAGTTGCCACCTAGACTTGCTAGTGCTCTTCATGATGCGCAAACAAAATTGCCGACTGGACAAGAAATTGATATGACTGAAGTAACAAAACTGCCTGAAATAGCAAACACAGTAATACAAGAAACTTCATTTACAGAAGGACAAATAAATGAGGTTATGAAAACAATTGATGACTCTCCTTTGACAATGCGGGAGTTAGCAGGGTTGGATAAAGCACTTCAGTCAATAAGGGGTGAGCTTGTGAATAATTTAGCTAAACTAGGTGAACTTGATAATAATATTGAAAGGGAAAAACAAAAACTGGCTACAGCTAATGATGAGAATTATGACACTGAAATGAAAGAAAGAATACAAAAAAGATTAAATGATTTGCATACAGAAAGATCAGCTCGATTAGAAGTGATTGAAATTGGAAAAGAAAAACTAAAAACACAGGTGAACAGGATTAGAGAAACTATACAAAAAGTACTTCATGAGGATACAACTTTGACTGAAAGATTAAAAACACTTTTTAGAGAGCAGGGTATCACTATTGCAAGTTTAGTTACTGCTCTTGGTTTTATTATTAGTACTATAGTTTTAGCTGTTACAGGTGGTGGTAGTAGTCCAGCACCTCCATCTCCTCCAACTCCATCAGACCCAAAAGATTTACAGACATGGGTAAAAAAACAGTTGTCTCATATATCAGACTTGCTTAAAAAATTAGCTGTAAAAGCAATGGATGCTTTGCCTGGCATAATAGGAAGTGTTGTTAGTTGGCTTATTAGTACAGCAGCAAAGGTAGTAGGGTTTATGGCAGAGCATGTGTGGATCTTTTTGGTGACAGTAGGAGGGTTAATTATAGGATATTTAATGAAACAGGTAAAGAAGTAGTATTCCTAATCCAGTAAGACCTATTACCAATGCAGTTCTCTCTGACTCATGTGTGTTTTCTTGGTCTGTTACTGTCTGTACTGGTGGTGTTACTGTAGTTACAGGTGGTGTTACTGTCTGTACTGGTGGTGTTACTGTCTGTACTGGTGGTATTACTGTCTGTACTGGTGGTGTTACTGACTGTATTGGTAATTTTACTGGTTGTATGGGTGTTACTGGTTGTATGTTGGAGGTTGTTGGACTCAAGTTTACAGATTGATTGAGTCCTAATTTCTGATCACTCCCTGCAACAACTATTTCATTATTATAATTTGTTATTGATCCAATTTGGAGTTGAAGATCAGATGGTAACATGTATAATCCAATTCCAACTACAAAGTCAACTTTTGATCTGGCATATCTAAGTACGTCTTGGTAGCGTTGTATGCTTGATGGTAAATCTACTACTGAATTAATTGAGTCTTCCATGTTTGCTAAAAATTGTTTTTGTGCTTCAAACTTTCCACTACCATTTAAAATGTTTGATTTAGTTTGAGCTTGTGATCCTAAAATACACCACACGTATGTTCTGATAGACTCATTAATGCGTTCAACTCCTGCTTGAGTAAACCCTTCACTCTTATCTAATATAAATGTGGTCCATGCATTTGATTGTTTTTGTTCAATTGAGCCTAACCAGACTTCTGATTTTGATGAAAATGAAGAGTAGGGAGGCCAATAATCTTTTTGATATTGTCTGTGACTCATAGCATAATATAATGTTCCCATACCTTTGTGATCATCAAGTTTTTGTGTAAAGTCATACTTTGTACTAATGTTAAATTCATTACAGATACGTTCAAATGCTTTCAAATCCATGGGATTGTTAAACTGGTTAAAACTAGATTCAGTTGGTAAAGGGGTATGAAGTTCTGACAGTATTCTTCTAAGTTGGTAATACATGTGGAAACGATAGACAGACTTAATAAGTTTGTTTGGGTGATTCAAATGTTCTGTAAAAGAAACACCACAGCCTGTAGTAGAACATAGTATAGCAAAGTTAAGTTGGTTTTGGAACATTTGTAGTGGGCTTGATGACCACCTTCTTGCAGTTGTATCATCTGTTATTGGAGGGTTTAGGTAATGATCATAAGGGTTGGGTACTTTGACTTGGAATAAATCTTGTTCAGACAAAGCTATATCAAGCTGATTTAGTTGAATTATTTTTTGTTCATATGTTGGTGCGACATTGTATTTGGCATCCACATTAAATTGGTATGCATTTACAGTATTAATTGTTGGTGATTTAAATTCCATTATGCTTTTTTATGTGATAATAAAAAATGTTTATAACCTTAACAAATATTGACACAAGCAAACCAGTGTGGTTAACTAATGGAATTGATAATCGTAATGGTAGCAAGGCTGTAGCTATCCATGAAATGTTTTATACAGTAAAGTGGTTTAATGTAACGGATGATACAAGTTTTTATATGATTTATGCAAATTCTGGTAATAGTGGTGTAGACACTAATACACACTTTATACCATCTGGGTATTATGACTTTTGTACATTAGCTAACTGGTTTCAAAATATATTTAAAATTAAAGCAACTTTAAATCAGGCTAACTTACTTGTTGAATTAGAAGTTCCTACAGGTAGTATACCAGTATTTTCAAGTGAACTTGCATATTTGCTTGGTTTAGTAGACAGAAATATAACACCTTTAAATTGGGCAACGGGCTTTGCAGATAATGGTACTAATGGATGGTATTATACAGCAGTTGTAACTAAAATAACTGGAACATACCCTGTTCATTTGTCAGTACACACATTTCTAAATGTTTATTTAAAAGAACTAAACACTACTGAAAATATATACAATGGAAAGCCTTCAGCTTTGCTAAGATGCTTACCAACTGGAACTGCTCCATATTGTGAAAGTGAAGTTATTAGATTTCCTAATTTACAGTTTAAAAAATTAGGCTCCAGTTTCTTTGAATCACTTAGCTTATATGTAACTAATCAGGATGAAAAACCAGTTGTAATGCATGATTTTACTGTTGTTTTGGAAGTTAAATAGTTTTATTTTTGATTAAAAAAATGAGTGCTGGACCAAAGTCAAAAATTATTCCAGTTGCATGTCCATCAATAGAGTTGAAAGATTTAGCTGACGTGCAAGATTTTGAAAAAGAAGGTGAGGTAGGAGAAGTGTATGGCCTTGAACTTGTGTCTGTTGGGTTGTACAAACGAAAGGCAATTGAAGATGAGAGGCAGTTTCCTAAACTTAGTCAACTTCGTGATGTTACTGTTCCTACTCCTGTAAGTAATGTAATATACAGTTTAAAATATCTTGGTAATAAATGGGTAATTATTCCTAATCCTACTCCGCTTTTACCTATGCCGCTTAAATGGGATATAAAGTTTGTATTTATTAGTCCTTATGTTTATTTTACTGATGAAGGTGCTTTAGTATTTAAAAAAGTTGTTAACTCTGAACCAATGCTTATAAGTCTTGTGCCAAGCTATTTCGCAGAAACTAATAGTAGAGAAAAACTGAAACTTCAAGAGTATGGTAAAAGAAGGTATTTTCTTACAAATAGGAAAGGTAGGACAGATACTTCTATTTTATTCGTACCAGCAAATTTTACCATAAATAGAGAAGCCACAATAGTTTTTGAAATTCTCATAAGATCTGCAGAAACTGAAAAAGAAGCAGATATTGCGCAGAGAATCAAACTTACTTGGGATAGCACAGTAGCAGAGTCAACAAAGGTTGTTATTGCTATTAGAAAAAATAATACAGACTTAGAAGTTTCTAGTAGTGTCCCTGCTGTTATGGTAATGATTGATAAACAAATTTTTGTTCGTCTAAGTTTCATAAACCTGGAACACATAGATCTTGTTTCATTTTATTATGCTAGCAAATTGTATACATTTGAAGAGTTGCAAAATGAAATAGAAGATTAAAAAAATATTTGTTCTTAAAATGCCGTCGCTGTATCCTCAAATACAATCTGATAAAACATTACAGGTGGACTCATTCCGTTTAATTAATATTACTGAAGCATTAAAATATTTAGAAGAAGAACAAGCAAAATACTCTCGATGTAAACGACGATATAAAACGGTTTTTAATTCTGTACACAACACATCAATGACAATGGGTGTGGTTTCGGCTGGATTATCTGTAGGAGGTATAGCTCTATTTGCTACTGGAGTTGGAAGTGTTATAGGAATTGCTGTTGAAGGTATTGGTCTTGTTACAAGTCTAGCATGCTTTGGTATGGAAGCCGTTAACAAAACATTTTATATAAAGTTGCAGAAGCATGAAGCATTGAGTACACTCGCTGAAGCTAAGCTAAGCAGTATGAAACTTATTATTAGTAAATCTTTGGAAGATAATGAAATTGACGATAATGAATTTAAGAGAGTCCAGGATGATTTGGCTAATTACAAGCAGCAAAAGTCTGAAATACAGAATAAGATGCGTAATCAGGCTGTAAATGTTGAAGAGTTAAAAAAATCTTTTTTAGAACAAGGAAAAAAGTTAGGTGTAGAAGAAACTATGAAAAAGGTTCAAGGATTTATAAGCAAGTAAAGATCAGTTTTGTTAATCAATTATTTTTGACATACACTTCGCAAAGAGATGTTTAAAAAAAGCTTTATTGTTGTCCTTGTAACTTGTAAAATCTGCCTGAGTATCTTAATGACTTGGGTAAGAACTTATAAGTACTTATGTTAGGTTATTGTAAAAACTTGTTTTAAGTCACTTAAAAGAACTTATGGCAACTAACTTCAAAGTTACTTACACATTTACTTAAAGGTTTATAATGTACCTTATTAAGTACTTGTAATTTACTTAAAAAAACATCTAAAAAGTAACAGTAACTTAATAATTGTATCCATGACTTGTGCACTAAAAATAATTTGTTTAGACTCAGGTGTATCTACCTTAATAATCGTGGGTTGACAGCTGATCAAAATTGTTGCTTTAATAATTATTGGAGTAAAACTAAAATGTCTGTCTTTGTTGATGTGGGCTTGCTTAATTAAAATAAATCAATTAATTGGGGGGTGTCATAGAAGCCTCACATGTTGATTTAAATTATTCTGGGGTGGAAGTAATACAGTTAGAAAATAAAGGCTTTGATTGTATTTGTTGATGTTGGTTTGTCTAAAAGCCTAGTTGACTATAATAAATATTTAAAATGGATGGGGGGTGGGCGAGGATCCCCATTATATCTATCTCTGATAGACCCTCATGACCACCCACAGTTGCAGGTGTCCATGAGGATCTATATCTGTTCCTGAGATGGATGGAGCTCTTTGTCATGGAGTGTACACAGAGTTTAGAAAGAAAATATGTTACCACCATCAGTGAAAAGGTCAGACTTTTGTGAATATCCTCTGAATTCAACTGTGTGTTTGTATAAATATAAATAAATACATTATTTTAAACGTGGTGAGCTTAGGAGAAATTGCATTTGTAGAACCTCGTGAAAACGCTGGCCCAACGTGATTCTCAAGCAGGTGGAACAGAAGGCGAAGCGATGCGTAGTATTGGGACGAGTGGATGTGCGTCCCCTCGACCTCAGCAGCGGTGAAGGATTAAATATCATGGCTTAGTTCAAGTGCAGTGACATATTGGCATGACGCTTATTCACGCGGCAGTCGGCTTGGGAGATAATCTGGCACTGCCCTTGCAATATCAGGCTGGTCCCACACTGGTTGTCTCCCTCAACTGCTGCGCTGATCGCGCACAACCGTGCGCGGGCCAAGTAAGCCCGAGTTCGCCACGAGGACATTTTTGCGTATTGGACACATACATATTTGTAGGCCTGTTTCGTCCCAGTGCGCACAGGTTCTCGGGCCAACGACTGCCGTAGTGGGCCCGCGCATAGTTGTGCGCGGGCCCAGTGCGGCTGTCGGCGTCGGCCCGAATAAAACCTTTTGCTGCTGGGGATATTCGTCCTCAGGCTGCAATCCGGATTTCACCACTGGCTAGCAGTGCGGTGATGATTCAGCCTGTAAGCCCATCTATTATGGAGAGTTTTATCTCACTATCCCAGTCTTTGTTGTCTGCCGCGATTTCACTGATCCACTCCCCTCGTGGCTAAGCTGCGTGGACAAAAAGTAAAACCAAAACAAAATAGAAACAATTGTGGGAAGAAAAACATTTAGATTTAATGTGACTGGAAGAAGTCACTCGGCCTCGGTGTCGACCCAACCTCGACCAGAGTGACATAATGCTCAAAAATAGTAAAGTACATTAACTTTTCAGCTTGAATTAGTAAAACAGTTATTACCACATAACACAAACATAATCAGGTATTATAGACTCATAATCAATGCAAATTATTTATGTAACTCGATCTGCCCTGTGAAGGCAAAAGACAGCAAGTCCATTTTTGTGAAAAGAGAGATTTTCATTGTACTACAATGAAAATCTCGATTTTCGCCCCCCAAAAAATGACTCAGTACTGTCTTTTGTCCGACGCAGCACAGAAGGAGAAAGATCGACCGTGATAATTGAAAGATAGTGTCAGATTAGCTTGGCGCCTTACGGCGCCAAGCTAATCTGGCACTACCCTTGAATTATCATGGTCGATCCATCTCAGTCCTGCAGCTGGTACATAGTCGTTTTTGTGACACCTCCATAATCTGAAAATGCGGCCGTGGGTTTATGTGGGCTACAATCACTTTCTGTTCCAGATCAGTTTGCTATTGCGCGAGCTTCTTTTTACATTGTACTGTTGTCTTTGCTAAGCATTATTTTTGCCCGACGCAGTACACAAGGAGATGGATAGACCATGATAATTCAAGTTAGTTAGTTATTTGGGTTTAACGCCGAGCATTCAACTAAGGCCATCTCACGGCGGGCCATGATAATTCAAGGGTAGTGCCAGATTAGCTTGGCGCCTTGAATTATCATGGTCGATCCATCTCCTGCAGCTGGTACATAGTCGTTAGGTGACACCAACTGAAATCTTGAAATGAGGCGGCCTTGGGTTTATGTGGCCGGTTACAGTCCAATTCTGTTCACCAAATCAGTTTGGTAGCCTATTGCGTGAGCTTATCTTGATATTTTACAGTTGTCTGTGCTAAGCATTACATGCAAGTCGTGGAAGACAGATTAACCACGACAGCTCTAGGTTTGCAAATTCAATATTCCAAGCGCCACGATCGCTAATTACAAACCTCTGTTCACCACTGTGTGACAGAGTGGACTAAGGGAGGTAACTAATTAAGTGTGCCATGAAGAGTCGCGTGTCAGTGTGGCGGTCCGCTGTCCACCCGAGAGTTGAGTGGATTACGGGAGGTAACCACTCCAGCGTGCCATGGCAAGTCTCTTATTCGCTTGCAAAGCGAATCAGAGTTCTCCTATGACACACTGGTTATCTCCCTTAATCCACTCTGCTTGAACAAGGGTTGTTGACAGGTCTTACTCATTGTCTGACCTAGAAGTGGTTATAGGGTCAGCAGAGAGAGAGAGAGAGAGAGAGAGAGAGAGAGAGAGAGAGAGAGAGAGAGAGAGAGAGAGAGAGAGAAATGAAATGCCGAAATGAAACTTTTTATTACAAGGATAAAAGGTTAGGTCACAGACCTATTTGCAATCTTGTCAGTCCTTGCTACACACTACAACAAATATAACAGTACAGAAAGATGCACATATGAACAGGATATAAGACTACAGTGTACATACGTATCAAGTCAATAGTACTAGAAGCAAACAAGCAAACAAAAATGATATGAGGAAAAAAGAAATGAGGTTACATATCCACTCATTCAACCCATAATATACGCGCACACTCTCTCGAGGGCGTATGCACAAACTGACACTGCTGTTCTTATTGTACAGGCAAATCAGAGAGAGACAGACAGACAGACAGACAGACAGACAGAGAGAGACAGAGACAGACAGAGACAGAGAGAGACAGACAGAGAGAGTTCTTGATCGTAGTTTAGGTATTATAAACTGAAGGTGGCACATTTATATAAGGTGGACGGTGCAGTGCATACCAGTAACTCTTAAAACAAGCCCGGCGTGTGAGATTTAACAATGCGCAAGAATTACCATGACTGAATTGGTTCATTCAAGACGTGCCGCATCCGGATACGCGGCAGACAGCCGCGTATCCGGATGCAGCACGCCTCAAATACATTTCGACTTTTTCTTTTAACTTCGCTCTTTTGCTTCATATTTGTATATTGATTAGAAGTTTGGACGTCGACAGAACTAAATAACATTAATCCCAATATGATTTTTTTCTCTCTGTTTTTCTTTGTACCATATCTTCGTGGCAGTGCTCATAGTAGAGCTCTTCAATAACATAGTTTTTCATGAAAAAGGATTTTAGAAAATCTGATATCACGAAAATTGCTATAGCTGTTTGTTGTTAACTCAAGTTGATCGCTTATTTGACTGATTATTCGGCTGGTTTGTTGGCTGGTTGATTGGTTGGTTGTTTGGTCTCTTCGCTGCTCTGCGGTTTGTCCTTTACTTTTTCTAGTTTATTTTGACTAGTCAGCGGGATTATCACATACGGGCAGGCACACGGAAGGCCTGGGAGGGGTTCTGGGTGGGGGAGCCCGGGGAGGGAGAGGGGTAAGGAACTGATCGATTGCTTGCCTGGCTATAGCTATTGAAATACCGGAGGTGTGCCGAACGAAACCTTGATTGTGCTGGCGAGCACGACGTTCCTGCGCACTAACTTCCAATAACGTATTTGCGTAAACAATCTGCTTCCACGGCGCCCAACAGCCGCCACAACACTTTGTCGACCAGGTTAACCCGTACTGCCGAGAAAATTGAACGTCACCCATCTGCAAGAGGTATAGATCCTCCTGAGCCCCCGCAGTTGCGGGGCTCAGGAGGATCTATGCCTTTTGCTGAAGCCATTTTGTGTCCACGTTCTTGTTTAACGTTGAATTAACGTGAATGATTTTCAAAAAAACACCATCTGCGCCCACAGGCAGTAAAGGGGTTAACCCGCTACTCAAAATATATAAAATAATCGTGTTGTAACTTGATAATCGTGCAGTGTCTTCAATAGCCTATGCCGTGCGGTGTAGCCATGACGACATGAACACACACCGATCACAAACAACGGCAGTTCTGTTGCTGCGCACGCTATACTCCGCAGTATGGTCGGCGGAAACAGGCGCATACGGAATTACTACAAGGCTTAATTCACTGATTACGAGGAGGACTTATAATTACTACTCGCAGCAATTACAGCGAATCGCCTTCCACGTGACGGTACACGTGACCAATGAATTCATTTATTGCATTATTAGGACTTAGGGGGTAACTCTGCGAACGAATCAAAGTGTGTGGCATCAGTGATATGTATATACATTTCCACTCTATAAACGAGCTGTTTGGATACAACTACTGACATGTAGCTCCGAAAAATGCCGAAACACGTACAGTGGTGAAATGGCGGCTGTGTCATCAACAGTCAAATTCTCTTATCAAAGTCAGTCACTGAATCTGAAACTCAGCATGAAACTCGACAAAATACAGCATGCAGAGCCCCCTATGATTGATTATGATTAGGAACAAGGTGCTAATGATTACTACGAGGAGTAACATTACAATGACTACTCGTGCTAATTATTACACCCGGTAGTAACTACTCGCGTGATATCAATACGTGAGCTGGGATTTGCTGTATAATTACTACAAGGCGTAATTCAGTCATCACGCGAAATAGTATTTCGTCTATTACGCCTAGTTATAATTCCTTGTGTGCCTGTTTTCGCCGACCATACAGCAAGAGACATAGACCCTCATAAACCCCCGCAGTTTTCGGGGATTCATGGAGGAGTTTATATGCCTTTTGTATGCTTCGCAGTTCGGTCAGGCTCTACGTGTCCGGCAGATAATTGGCAGATTGTAAGTCGGAGTTCGTTGAAGGATTTCTCGAAGTTTCCACACTGCCAAGAGATCACAGGGCCTAGGTCGATCTTTGTTGTCCCGCGCATGGATGTGCGCCGGCCCGAACAAGAGTCGATGTCGGCCCGAGGACCTCTTGCTTACCGGCTGATTACCTCCCTCGGTCCGTGGCTCCGCATAATTTAGCGAACCATGTCAGTGTAGTGGGACTGATTCCTGCGGCCGTGAGTGTTCATGCTCGCTCGACCAGAGGGCTGAAGAGGCGTTCTAGAGTATAATATTTATTGTGGGTCTATTGTGTACCCGATGCCGTGTAAGATTTCGGGGGAGATAAGGACGTCAAGTTGTGTACCCGTTACTGACACGCCCGGCGGCGCCGGTGGGTCCAAGTTTGACACTACTTCCCTTCTACATAAAACTGCCTGGTGGGTTGGTTAGTTCAGGGTTCAGGGCTTATACTCCCTGAACGAACCAACCCAATACTGAAGAAATATGAACACCACCCAACTGCAAGAGGCATATATCCTCATGGGCCCACGCAGTTGCGGGGGGCGGGGGCTCATGAGGATCTATGCCTCTTGCTGACGTCACTTTATATCCGGACGTTCTTTGTGCGGCTGTAGCCATGCGACATTGAGTTAACAAATAATTCAGAGACACAACCTGCGACGACTACCAGTAAAGGGTTAAATTGATGTCCACCGCTAAAAGAGTGAGTGCTAACAGACGACCCTAATAGGCAGGCTATACCGGGGGGAGGGAGGGGGGGGGTGGTGGGGGGCAGGGACGGCTATTGCCTCTGGCGTGAGACCGAAACACTGATCCATCGAGATGCACTACCACTGTGCCAGTTTGATTTATCAGGTTCTTTCAACAAGCCCGTCCCTTTTTGCTGGAATGCAGTCTGACAATACTTTGATTTTTTTGAACCGTACAGCTTTTAACCCTTTTCATCCTGATACACTATCGCTTGAGATACTAAAATTTGACTATGATAGTTTAACCCATATCATACTGCGGCTAAAAACTTCAAATTTGTACACTGCCATATGCAAGCTACATTATAGTACTTACAGATAAGGATATAGACCAATGGCTTTAGTTCAAGGGTGGTGCCAGAATAGCTTGGCGCCTTAGAGGCGCCAAGCTATTCTGGCACTACCATTGAACTATGTTAGTCAAACGTATTTCACACACTGGTGTATTCCGAAAGATAAGAGTTAAGGGTGGTGCAAGAATTGCTTGGCGCCTCAGGCGCCAAGCTATTCTGGCACCACCCTTGAACTGGACGGCCCTAACGGGCGGGCTAAGGGGGGCAGGGACAGCTATTGCCTCTGGCGTAGATCGAAACACTGATCAATTCAGGCGCACTGCAACTGTGCCATTTTGATTTACCAGGATCTTTCAGTGGGCATGCTATACAAGCCCGTCCCTTTTTACTGGAATGCAAACTGCACTACTTTGATTTTGAACCGTAGAGCTCTGCGATAAGCACATAATTATTTAGTTAGTACAGTAAACTTTGCTTGTCACAAGGTCGGATATAACAACATCGGCTGCTCCTTTTCTATGTAATTAAATGCGGATCAGTATAAGAACAACGTTGAGTTCTCTGGTATTTTGTTATGTCTGAATTGTATTTATTTTCAGGGGCTGATCTGGGGGGGGGGGGGGTTCCTAAGGGTTCCGGACTCCCAGGATCAGGCCAAAATGTCTTTAACATGCTATATCATAGTCCTACCCACCCACAACCCCTCCCCCTCCCCAACCACCACCACCACCACACCCACCCACCCACCCCCCAACCCAACCCCCCCACCCTACCCCAACCCGCCCCCCCCCCCTCGCACTGGGAAGGAACGTCTGGCGCGTTGGGAGACCTGTTGTGTCAGGTTGAAGGCCTCGAACCAAAATTTGGATCCCCACCCCCGGAGAGAACTATTTATTTATTTATTTATTTACTTATTTATGTATTACACTCGTCGTTTCGAAACTTGGTGTGCTTAGTTGATTTCGATAAGCTGCTTAGAACAAATTTATAGTCTGGATAAACACTTAGGTATAGAGTACTACTCTACAGCTATCATGGTCAATACATGAACTTCCTTTCAACCGAAGAGGTCGATCCATTTACCTTGTGACGTCAAAGGAACACGCAGCTCTCTGGTTAGACACCGCTCCTTAGTCGGATCACTGCCAGAAAACACTAATGAATTCACAGATAGTGCATTCACGGTTGGCCAGGAACCGGTCCGAACTGCTTGTCGGCAAGAGGCATAGATTCTCATGAACCCCTGCACCAGCAGGGGCTCATGAGAATTTATGCCTCTTGCTTGCCAGGTCTTGGCTTACTTCTCTCGTTCTTAGGCGAAGGAAGTGCGAACTGAGGATTCAAGTCGGGCAGTGTTTCGCTTGGAGAGGTTGGAATGAACGGCAAGATCGGTGCTGTATTGTGCGGTATGGCAGATCGATTTTCGATCTACGTGTCGTGTTTAACCCTTTGCGTGTCGGTATCGGTTTTTTCTTGATCACGATCTACCTCTACCGACAAGCAAAATGTTAACCCTTCCGTTGCCAACAGACGCAGAATGTGCTCAAGTTTCTGAAAGTCTTGGTTAATTCAAGTCCAAAGAGCCGTCCGAGGAATAATGGATACAAAGCGATGTCAGCAAGAGGCATAGATCCTCATGAGCCCCCGCGAATGCGGGCTCATGAGGATCTATGCCTCTTGCAGATGGATTACGTGTGCCTTTTCTCAGCACTGAGGAGTACTGTTTGAAGTGCGTGACCCTCACCGCACTCTGTCGGAAAAGGTAACCCTTAGGTTTGGGGACATGTTTTGCTTGTCACCATAAGCACCATAAAACGGGGCACAGAAAAATGGTGGAGAGGGAGGGGCAGTATAAGTACGGGTACACAGAGGCAGGGGTGGTGGTGGGGATGGGGGGGGGGAGAAGGTGGAGGGGGGGGCGGCAGTGGAACACAAGGCTCGTGATTTATTTCTTTGGCTGTCTGTACAGGTTTTTCCCGCGATTATTCCTGCAGGTATCATCGTGACAAAAACCGCTACCGACAGCCAGAGGGTCCAGCGATCGGCTCCGTGTTGGAGTTTCAAAGTAAAAATTCCCCATTTTCATGCTCTCTCTCTCTTTCTCTCTCTCTCTCTCTCTCTCTCTCTCTCTCTCTCTCTCTCTCTCTCTCTCTCTCTCTCTCTCTCTCTCTCTCTCTCTCTCTCTCTCTTTGCCTTCATATGTGTGTACGCGATATTTTTGGGCGCGCGCTCACGTACGTGTGTGTGTGTGTGTGTGTGTGTGTGTGTGTGTGTGTGTGTGTGTGTGCATGCTGTGTGTGTGTGTGTGTGTGTGTGTGTGTGTGTGTGTGTGTGTGCATGCTGTGTGTGTGTGTGTGTGTGTGTGTGAGACAGAGAGAGAGAGAGAGAGAGAGAGAGAGAGAGCACATATATACATATTTGCCTTTGCTGTATGAATTCTAATGTACTTAATGATTTTCTGTGTATTGCTTTACTTTGCATTTTTACTCATTATATATTTTTGTGCGTACGCGTTATGCGCGTACGTATGTCTGGAGTGCGTGTCCGAGAGCGTGTGTGTATATGTGTGCGTGTGTGTCTAAGTGCGTGCGTGTGCAAGTTTGTGTTTGTGTGTGTGTGTGAACGTGCGTGTGCGTGCGTATGTGCGTGCGTGCGTGCGTGAGCGAGTGCATACATGCGTCAGTGTGTGGTATGTGTATGTTTACATGTCTATGTCATTTATGTAGTAGATGTAGCAACGGCAAGTTTGAAAACTGGTCCTGTTACCAATAACTTCTACCGTTGGAAAATAAAGGTTCATTGTTCATTGTTCTCTCTCTCTCTCTCTCTCTCTCTCTCTCTCTCTCTCTCTCTCTCTCTCTCTCTCTCTCTCTCTCTCTCTCTCTCTCTCTCTCTCTCTCTCTCTCAGGACAGTTTGGAAGATAGGCATTGCTATGCCTAAAACTTTTTATCCTGAATAAAAAACGTTTCATCATCACCATTCTCTCTCTCTCTCTCTCTCTCTCTCTCTCTCTCTCTCTCTCTCTCTCTCTCTCTCTCTCTCTCTCTCTCTCCTCTCTCTCTCTCTCTCTCTCTCTCTCTCTCTCTCTCTCTCTCTCTCTCTCTCTTCCTTCACTATCACAGTCCGTCCGACCATCGTCGTCCCTCCGTCTATCTATCCGTCATACCCGCCCTATTTTATCTTTGTTCCTGAACTTCACTGACACACATCATCACATGCATGCACGCACGCACGTACACATACACATAGCCCTGTCACATGAGAGGACTATTTCTTACGTCATTTGCCAGATGACGATGTAAATAATGCAACATCAAGTTTAGAACTCTGCTAACGTTATATCGTCCAGAGAGGGATCAAGTGTCGCTGATTATATTATCTCTTGATTTTCGTCAGAAAAGGTGCTTTCATGCAAAGTCCCAAGTTTCACGCAAAAAGGCGTCAAGGGTCGGTAATTTGGCATCGTTTATGAATTTTTACCTTTATTTGATAGCTGGGTGCGATGAACTTTGTAAATTCTTCTTCTTTTTTTTTTCATTCTCAGTCGTTGACCCTGTCTGAAGGTGAATATGGACGCTTCCTTTTACTGTTGTTTTCCGTGGTAAAGTAAAAAAACAAACAACTGCCCTATGGCAGTACGGTTGTTTCAAGGCAACGAAGAAGCGCAGTGCAAAGAACAGTGGTGAAATCATTTGTGTGTAACTAGATATTGGTAGTCCTGAGTGGTCTCATGTATGAGTTGTTTGTGGCAACGCTTCGGTGATTCTATGATTAATTTGCAATGTGATTTGTCATAGAGGATAGTTCTACTCGATTTTTGCCACACAATTAAACATGGCCAAGGAGGAAAATGGCCGGAAAAGGGAAAGTGAGAGAGACAGAGACAGACAGACTGACAGGCAGACAGGCAGACTATTTGACAATAAAAGAAAAGTAAGCATGAATGGGATCGAAAAGCTAAGAAATGAAATTACGTTTTCACGTTAAACCCTGTGTCTAATATATATGCGTTTTTAAAGTCGTTTCTCCTGTTTGTGACAGGTGTCACTCGTGGGAAAATGCAGCCTATGATGGCTACATTTCATGCAGTCCAAGAATACACAGGCTATGCTTGTTTCTGTAAAGACTGGCATAGTTGTGTCTTGAAACGTTTATAATCAATGTTCACACTCTAAAAGGGAAGAAGCTCCAGCAGTACAACAGAAACGTGTGAACCCCCCCCCCCCTCTCTCTCTCTCTCTCTCTCTCTCTCTCTCTTAGTTTGAGGAATTTTATCTAATTCGGACATGTAGGGCCTACTAATCAGTTGTTCACATTACTCTGTGGACTCTAAGGTTATTTTTGTTATTTTGTGATTTTCTCAGACTTTGTCATATTGGGGAGTGGTGATAAAATCGTGTGTTTTGTGTGTGCGGTGCTTTGGAACTTCAGTATTTGATATCCTGCATTGTGTTGTGCCGTTTAGACGTGACCGCAAGCAGTCATCTCGTGTACTTCTTTAGCTTCCATTTTCCTGGACCAGAGTCAAACGCATACTGTGGTTGTGAGTGAAATTACATCGTCTCTCATCATATTGTGTTTCTCGAGATAATAACCAGATCAAGTGAGTAAAAACTATTTTATTACATTCAGTTCACATCAACGCTGCGTGTTGCAGAGACTTACCACACTGGTCAGTACGTTAACACTGCTGTCTTTGTGACCTAACTGGTGCCGACCATCCTCACTGACCATTCTATAATTAGTGGGATTTGTAACAGCTGTGTTTACACATGGCGATGCCGTCAGATCGTGGCGCAGCAATCTACTTGGTCGAGTGGTCATGCCTGACCGCCTGTACAAACTGTGCCAGTCTTCTCCTCCAGTGATCGGCAGCTTGGCATGTCCGGCATCTTACATCACCGATCCATGCCAGCAAGTATCCAACACCCACCACCACCCCTAACCCCCATTCACTTCACCCCCCACCCCCACCCCCACCCCCACCCCCAACTTCCCCTTTCCGCTCCCTGAGCGCCTTCTCAGCCTACCCTCAGCTTCTTAAACGCCCCCCCCCCCCTCCCCCCACTCCGTTCCTCTGAGTGATCTCCCTCCCCACCCCACTCTCTCACTCCCCTCCCCGTGCACGCGGTATCCATAATGGCTATCTCTATATAATCCCCTGTTGCGTCATGTGACGAGTGTCCATCCTTCCTTCGCCAGCCCTAAGCACAACTAAGGCCGCTAGTCAGGGAATGGCGACTGCACTAACCCCCCTTCAAGGATAACTAAAAGATGGGCAGATGTCAGAGCACGAATCGGTAAAGCCAGATCAGACTTTCTCCAGTTGAAAAAAGTGTGGAGTTCCAGAGAGCTGTCACAACACACCAAAGTCCGGATTTTCAACTCCAATGTAAAAGCAGTTCTCCTATATGGAGCAGAGACATGGAGATTGACAAAAACCACAGTCAACAGAGTACAGACCTTCATGAACAGTTGCCTTAGAAGAATTTTGAAAATCCACTGGCCAGAGAAGATCAGCAACGTCAGACTCTGGGAGAGAACAGAGCAGATAACAGCAGAGAATGAAATTGGGCGAAGAAGATGGGGATGGATCGGTCACAGTCTGAGAAAGCCAGCTTCCAGTATCACTAGGCAGGCATTGTCATGGAACCCCCAGGGAAAGAGGAAAAGAGGTAGGCCGAGAAACTCCTGGCGTCGAGACCTCCAAGCAGACATCAAGAGACTGGGAACCACCTGGAGTAGAATCGAAGGAGAAGCACAGGACAGGAGTTGCTGGAGGTCTCTCGTCGACGGCCTATACCCGGGTAGGGGTGACAGGCGCAAGTAAGTAAGTAATGTTGAAGAAATAAAACATACCTTAGACCCAATTCAAATAACTTACAACACGGACCCTGCCAAACTGCCTGTGTGGCGAAAAGTGCTGCATCTACGTTACGTCGGGGAATTCAAGCCCCAGGGTGTCGCAACAACATGGGAAGATTACGCAGAGAACCATGTAGCCTACGAAAAACAAATTGAGCTTGATGCGCTTAGCCTGCCCGATGAACTAGTGCACTCAACTATACGGTTAAGAGACGATAAGCGGCAACTGCTGGTGTCACAGACAGATCATCCAAACAACTAGATCCAAAGTCTGCAGAATGATCTCCGACTCCAAACGTAAACACGATCAATTCTAGGACCCCTCCTATTTTACTTTTCATAAATGACCTTCCTTTACATATTTCCGACCCTAACGTTAATTGTAATCTCTTTGCGGACGACACAAGCCTTCACTTTCCTGGTAAGAACAGTCATGACATTAGTCGTCATTTTCAATCCAGTCTTGACGAAGTTTCTGATTGGGTGCTGTAAAAACCAAATGGTACTACATCCTGATAAGACGAAGAGCATGTTAATCACCTGACGACAAAAACATCAACTTCACCCCCCCTCCACTAACGCTCAGTCTTAACTGCCAACCTATTAAACAAGTTCATGAACGCACCTTCCTTGGAATACGTATAGATGAGCAGCTAAGTTGGGAAAAACATGTGACTAACGTCTGTAAGAAGATATCAAAAAATATATTTCTTTTATCACAGTTGAGAAGTGTGAGTGACATAAATACACGAAAAATGTTTTTTCATGCGCACATTAGATCCCATGTTGATTACATCTCCACTGTTTGGGATGGTAGCGGTGATGTGAATATCAAAAAAATAAATTCACTATACAAAAGAGCCATTAAAAATGTAGATATAAGACCCATTCCTACCGCTAAAAAACTGCAAAGTCTCGAACTTCTTAGCCTTCGTCAACAACTCGTTTACAACAAGTGCATACTTATGTTTAAAATTCTCCACAAAAAAGCTCCACAGTATCTAACAGCTAAATGTACTCCACAACGACAGTGTGAAAGGTCCTTGAGGAACAGTACTCTTCCATTATCACTACCTCGCATTGACTTATTCAAATCAAGCCTCGCCTTTTCGGGACCACTTTTATGGAACTCACTTCCTCAACATTTAAAAACACTAACCCACCTTGCCTCCTTTAAAACAAAACTACACATATACCTGATGGAAACTGCTTAGATATATTATATTTTTTATCCTGTCATTCTGAGGAAAGGTTATGTAAATGTACATATGTTAGTGCGTGCATTTACACGGCTGTAAACGTGTGTGTATGTATGTTTGATTCTTGTTACTTTGTGCTTGTTTTTGCTGTGTTATGGTATGGGTTATTATTATTATTATTATTATTATTTTATTATTTACAGTCCTGATAACTCAGTGTGAAAGACATGAAGAAAACAAAAGAAAATATATATTTACTGTTATAAATGATGAAGAATAATTAAACATAATTGTGGTCATATTTACAGTTATTAGTTATTTGGGTTTAACGCTGAGCAGGCAAGTAAGGCCATCTTACGGCGGGTCATATTTACAGTTTTATGTTTGGTTTGTTTGCAATTGTTACATATTTTTTCACATTGTTCTTTTCATGACAGTTTCTGTCAAGCTTTAGATAGCTAGACTAAGTAGACATTTTGTCCAAGGAGTCATTTGTAATTCATTTTACAGTGTGCCTCTTTGTAGAAGAATGCCTAATGTTTGACTCGGGCTTGTCTCTTGTAATTATTATGCAATCAAATATTGTTTGAGGAACAAAGAAAGGTGGGGTCACCATGAAACCCAAATGCGACCATCCAGCGACGGTCCCTGTGAGCCCTTACTGCGACTCTCCGGTCACCGTCACTAATAAGCCGGCCCTAAACGCAAACATTGCGACCGTCTCAAATCAAACCGAAATGTGACCATGATGCGACCGTCGCACCCGTCCGCATTCATTTTGGTCGCCGGAAGGGCTCCTGTGACTCAAAAATGATAGTCGCCGGACCGTCTTGTGCTGGTGCAAAAAAAGCGAATTTGCGACCAAAAAGTGAGTCCAAAATACGACGTAACATTTCCGCTTCATGCTACTAGGGGCAGAAAGGTCTTGCATTCTACGACACACAAACGTCAAACATTAAAGCGACTTACGCCACTCAGGAAAGGGTTAACTCATTCGCGGCCAGCCGTATCCGGATGCGCGGCATAAACCGCGCATCCGGATGCGGCTGGCCGCGAATGAGTTAATATATCACAATATCTCTTTTTTTTTAAAAATGATGTTAATATTTTTCTTAATGCTAGACGAAAATGCTAACTTACATTATAAAGTTCGCTTGTCGTAAAATGAAAGACGTTCCTGCTCTTCTTTTCCTTTGTACGGAGGAGAGTTCCCTCTATTACGCTCAAAAACAGTGGAAAAACCTCTGGTGCATGTGCCTGCCGACACGGATTGTGAAAAGAAGGGTAGAGAGGTCTTTGTCGGGGCAAGACTACAACATCGATAACCCGTTATATCGGCGAGTGTTAGCAAGCAAAACCTGCCATGGAGCAAAACGCTTTTTTGTCTGTCTGTCTCGTGTCCCGTAATACTTGGCCATTTTATTTCAGCAGTTGTTTGTTTGCACTTTGTTTAGCGGCCCGACAGCAACACTTTACTTGCCTTTACTGCAAGCAAAAAAAAACCCAATTCAAAACAACCATACCAACAAAACGTTGAATGTATGTCGTCAGCCGGTCTAACAAGTGAACTTGTGAACATACCAAGGCGACTCGCTCAACACTAGGCAAACAAACAGTTAGACCTCTTGACACTTTCCCCCCGAGGGTTTAACCCCTTACCTGCCGGGGCAAAGCGAAGGCTACCCATCTGCAAGAGACATAAATCCTCATGGGCCCAAGCAGTTGCGGTGGCTCGTTAAGGATCTAATACCGTTGTTTGTCCTTGTTTCTTGGGCGGCTATATTATAAGGATCGTTGACGTTGAATTAACAAATGATGTCAGAAACACAATGCGCGTCCACTGGCATTGCAAGGGCCAATATGCGTCAGCAGTATGTACACTGTCTCTATACCAACGCCTTGCCTTCGCTATGGTCTCCAATTAGTTAACCCCTTGACTGATACAGTACTGACGACACCCGGCGGATGAGACGCGTGGAGACGTGTCTTTTTCCGCCGAACGGTATCGTCAGTAGCAACCAAGTGGTTAAAATGTACGTTAGACTATGTCGTAGACACCGCCCCTTCAGTTCACGATGATTTATCAAACTCTAGCAATGATCATTCACGAAATATAAAAGTAGTCTGTTTTATCCAAGCATATTAACCCTTATCATTCGGAATACACCAGTGTGTGGAATAAGTTTGACTAAAATAGTTCAAGGGTAGTGCCAGAATAGCTTGGCGCCTCTAGGCGCCAAGCTATTCTGGCACCACCCTTGAACTAAAGCCATTGGTCCATATCCTTATATGTAAAGTACTATAATGTAGCTTGCATATGGCAGTGTACAAATTTGAAGCTTTTAGCCTCAGTATGATAGGAGTTAACTAATTTCTGCGTGGTTTCTCTGTACGAGGCCAGCCAATATGACTCTCAGACATACTTTTGAAATTACCAAATATGGCAAGCAGGACTATTCATGTTATTTGGAAACCAAATCAGCTCAACAATTTGGATCAAGATAATTTCATCAGTTTTTAATCTCGCCATTTGGAACTGAAGTGATGCCCAGTTGGAGCAGTACGCCATCCGTTAACCCATATGCTGAGGCTAAAAGCTTCAAATTTGTACACTGCCATATGCAAGCTACATTATAGTACTTACAGATAAGATATAGACCAATGGCTTTAGTTCAAGGGTGGTGCCAGAATAGCTTGGCGCCTAGAAGCGCCAAGCTATTCTGGCACTACCCTTGAACTATTTTAGTCAAACTTATTTCGCACACTGATGTATTCCGAATGATAAGGGTCAGCGTTTGTTTGACGAAATAATAACAAGTGGATGCGAAGTTATCGGCGAACATGGAGATGTGCAGCAGACGTCTTTTACTTCGACAAAATTTATTTATTTTGATCTTTAACTCATTCAGCCCGAAGCACGTATTTCCCAAATTTTGGAGCCGTCATCTAACGACTATGCACCTGTTGCAGGAGATGGATCGACCATGAAAATTCAAGGGCAGTGCCAGATTAGCTTGGCGCCAAGCTAATCTGGCATTACCCTTGAATTATCATGGTCGACCCATCTCCTGCTTTAGTGCGTCAGGGCTGAATGGGTTAATAAACTTATCGTCTGTTCTTCTGCAAGTATAGATTAGATCCATCCTGACAGAGATGGTGTGGGACTATAGGAATTGGAAGTTATATTTCAAAAATATCTTGTAGTCTAGAAGTTAATGGAGAATTATTGCTGTCTGAGGTAAACCTCACGTTCGCTACCGATTTGGCTTGCGCTTTGAAGACCCCCCCCCCCCCCCCCCCCAAAGCCGGCACACCCATTTCGGCACATCCGATTCAGACGCAAATTCTACAAGGAAATGACGAAAGTTTAATATTTAGTTGAAAAAATAAGAAATTATGGTATATTTTACGAGTTGTGGTAAGTATATTCAAGTAAAACAAATCTCATGCTGGCCGAGTTCGGTACGTTTTCGCCACCAGTAACGTGAATTGTGCCGGCAATGCTAAATCACAGTCTGTCACGTCTACTTGAAGCATAGTCCTGTACAGCCTGTACAGACCTAGACATGCGAAAACCCATATGTACACTTATAAAACGCAAAATGCTATGAGTCTTGGTGAAATTAATTTATGTATAGAATTCCAAGTGACGTTTTTACTTGTCAATAGAGTTATTTAGATTAGATGTCTTTACCATGGACTTTTTGTTTCAATAAGATATCTTTTTAACCCATTCATCCCTGACGGACTACAAAATAAATGTTTAGGGCTTAACGTCTTTTGTCCACCACGAGGGTGATTTCCTGACGGACTACAGCAGGAGATGGGTCGACCATGATAATTCAAGGGTAATGCCAAATTAGCTTGGCGCCTATCGGCGCCAAGCTAATCTGGCACTGCGCTTGAATTATCATGTCGATCCATCTCCTGAAACTGGTGCATAGTCTTTATATGACACCTCCAAAATTTGGGAAATACTGCCGTCGGACTTAATGAGTTAAAGTAAACATTCCCTGTCACATTTTTTTCCCCCTGCACTACTACTACTACGGGAAGTGACGTACTTTGTTGTTCAAATCATGAAAGCACGGGGGAATCTCTCTAACATTCTGGCCGACCGTTGAGTGGGACTGAGGTATGGTACAACACGGTCATGTGGTTGTCCGCTGTGCAGACCCTTCGGGGTCTGCGATGGAAATTATCCCGACTTTGAACTTTACAATATTTGCTTGCTGTGCTTGTGAGAGATTCGTCACATATGTCAATTGTGCTGGTCTGTGATTTTGGACCTTGCGGCCTGAGGCCGCAAGGTCCAAAATCACAGACCAGCACACAGGGCTTACTCAGGACAGGCAAGCACACACACATATGCACACTCATTACTGACATATGACGCACAAGGCGCATGCTAAGGCACTGCAAACAAACACTGTTGGCACTGTTGTTATAGTCACCCATAGAAATCGACCAGTTTAGTCCAGGCGCTGTATTGATTAAAATGTTCTTTTCTAGTCCAGTTCCACTGATTTTTTTTTTTTTTTAATTTAAAGAAATCTCCACTCCTAGGTTTGTGTAGTGAATAGAGAACGGGGGAAACATTTGTATTGAAGCCTGAGCGGCTTAATGACTTTTCTGTCACAGATTCAACTTCGACATTTAGGAGACGTTGGTTCCCCCATTAAGCCCCTGCGTGACTGCGGGGTCTCGTGTAAATCTATGCCTTGTGTAGATGCTTGGGTTATCAGCTTGGTGATGTCCCGTGTGGTAATAAAGTTAAGAAAAATAATAAAAGACGATAGCTTTACGTGTAGTAGTGAGTATTTTTGTGAGGTAGCGTTGCGTGTTTGCGCGAGTGACGCCTATCACCAGGGAGAGGAGAGTGCGAGCAATTCTCGCCCTTTGACTGTTGGTGAGCGCTGTTTGGAGTCATAGCGACACAAAGCGCTACCGACTGGCCTAAGGGTTAACTTAGTCACTGCCTTAATAACGAACACAATATAACGCTTCTCTGTTGAAACATGACGAGAAACACTCACGTGAAAGAGACACAGATGCATTTGCAGAGGATCAGTGGAATCAGTATTCATTCTAGCTGACCTCATTTATAACTGTGTCATTTTCACTTTTAGTGTAGATTCCATGTGGGACGTACTGTGAGTATGAGAGACAAAATATGTGCAAATGTACATAAATGTGCTCAAGAGCTGCGGTACAATAAACTCAGACCTGTAGTCTGTCATTAACCCATATCATTCGGAATACACCAGTGTGTGAAATAAGTTTGACTAAAATAGTTCAAAGGTAGTGCCAGAATAGCTTGGCGCTTCTAGGCGCCAAGCTATTCTGGCACTACCGTTGAACTAAAGCCATTGGTCTATATCCTTATCTGTAAGTACTATAATGTAGCTTGCATATGGCAGTGTACAAATTGGAAGCTTTTAGCCTCATTATGATATGGGTTAACTAATTCCTGCGTGGTTTCTCTGTACGAGGCCAGCCAATATGACTCTCAGACATACTTTTGAGATTACCAAATATGGCAGGCAGGACTATTCACGTTATTTGGAAACCAAATCAGCTCAACAATTTGCATCAAGATAATTTCAGCAGTTTTTAATCTCTCCATTTGGAACTGAAGTGATGCACAGCTGGAGCAATACGCCATCCGTTACTAACCCGTATCATAATGTGGCCTCTAGGCGCCAAGCTATTCTGGCACCACCCTTGAACTAAAGCCGTTGGTCTATATCCTTATCTGTAAGTACTATAATGTAGCTTGCATACGGCAGTGTACAAATTTGAAGCTTTTAGCCTGAGTATGATATGGGTTAAGATAAGATAAGATAATGTTTATTGCCATTTGCTTTATAAAAAAAAATAAAGCACAGGAATGTGTGTTGGTGTCGTTACAGACATCACAGTCAACAATAAGAAACAATTAACACTTTATCAGTTAAGTCTATGGTGGAACAGCATGCCGACGCAACCAACTTTAACCCCGCCACTGCGGCACAGTAATGCGAACACCACCCAACTGCAAGAAGCTAAGAACCGCATGAGCCCCGGTGGCAGATGCGGGGTGGGGGGGGGGGGGGGGCTGATGAAGTTCTTAGCCTCTTGCTGACCCTAATTCATATCCGTGTTCCTCTCCAGTAGCAACACGTCTTCGGTCCCACGACGGCCGCAGTGGGCCCGCGCACAGCCGTGCGCGGACCCACTGCGGCCGTCGTGGGCCCGAGGACCTTCGCTTGCTGGGCTTGGACCGATGGGGATAGTTTCGGTGTTGACTTTGCCGCCCTGGTTTCAAGCGCATTATATTGTCAGAATGTTCACAAACATTATTTTGCGTCCGATGTGAGCGACTAGGGGTTATGAAACTGATTCGTCGTGTCGCTGAATATAGTGCCTTGCTCACAGTAATGATAAACAAGAATAGTAATATTAGTGGAGAGTGACGAGAAGCAAGAATATTAAACCCTTCGCTGCCGACAAAAACTAAACATCACTCATCTGCAAGAGGCATAGATCCTCATGAGCCCCCGCATTCGCGGGGGCTCATGAGGATCTATGCCTCTTGCTGACACTACTTTGTACCCGAGTTCCTTATGGACGGCTGGGGCGCTGGTGTCGAATTAAACTGAAGATTTCAGAAACACAATCTGCATCCATTGGCAGTGATGAGGGTAACCCCTTCATTGCCAGTGATGACGAATTCGGCGTCTGAAACGACTGCACACCGACCGAATTCGTGTGGACAACACAGATGTAAATGGGACCACAGACAGGCGCAAAGAACACGGGTCTAACGAAAGACACGCATCTTCGTGAGTCCCTGTGACTACGGGGGATCGTGCGGGTTTATGTCTCTTGCAGATGGTTAGTTGCCCGTGCAATTCAATGATTATAATATACACATGCATAGGTATACAGCTACTTGCTGCTTACACCAGTCTTGCTTGCTGGCACCCCGTTGGAGGAGGTGGAGTCCTTCACCTATCTCGGGAGCATCATCGACAAAAAAAGGTGGCACTGATGCAGATGTCAGAGCACGAATCGGTAAAGCCAGAGCAGCCTTTCTCCAGCTGAAAAAAAGCGTGGAGTTACAGAGAGCTGTCACAACACACCAAAGTCCGGATTTTCAACTCCAACGTAAAAGCAGTTCTCCTATATGGAGCAGAGACTTGGAGATTGACAAAAACCACAGTCAACAGAGTACAGATCTTCATAAACAGTTGCCTTAGAAGAATTTTAAAAATCCACTGGCCAGAGAAGATCAGCAACGTCAGACTCTGAGAGAGAACAGAGCAGATAACATCAGAGAATGAAATTGGGCGAAGAAGATAGGGATGGATTGGTCACAGTCTGAGAAAGCCAGCTTCCAGTATCACTAGGCAGGCATTGTCATGGAACCCCCAGGGAAAGAGGAAAAGAGGCAGGCCGATAAACACCTGGCGTCGAGACCTCCAAGCAGACATCAAGAGCCTGGGAACCACCTGGAGTAAAATCGAAGGAGAAGCACAGGACAGGAGTCGCTGAAGGTCTCTCGTCGATGGCCTATACCCGGGGAGGGGTGACAGGCGTAAGTAAGTAAGTAAGCATACTTACATTAATGTTGTCTGAGCGATAGAAAAATTGTCAAACTACCCTGGCGGTGAAACTTCCGACGAAACATTTCCACAAAGATAATGGTATACAGGGGCGGATCTCTGGGCGGGGGGCGCTCCCAGGAGTTCCGGACCTACCCCCATACCCACCCACCCCACACCCCCCACCCCCACTCCAACCTGCCATTAGTACTTTAAACTGCTATATCAAAATACTTAACTTAAAGTTTGGAATCTTCACACCCACCAATCCTCACCCCACCCCACCCCACTCCCCTCCTCCTCCCTCGCGCACACATACACAGACGCTACTCCCCTCACCCGCCCCCCACCCCCACTCCACCTCTCCGCCTGTCGCTGTTTCGGCGGGTGTTAACAGGACCTCATACTCGCTTGGCGCGCCAACACCCCCCTCACCCCACCCCACCCCCACCCCTCCATTTGTGTGTGTGTGTGTGTGATAGTATGTGTGTGTGTGATAGTATGTGTGTGTGTGGTGTGTGTGTGTGTGCGTGTGTGTGTGTGTGTGCGTGTGTGTGTGTGTGTGCGCGCGCGTGTGTGTGTGTGTGTGTGTGTGTGTGTGTGTGTGTGTGTGTGTGTGTGTGTGTGTGTGTGTGTGTGTGTGTGAGTTATTTTTTGGCCATGGGGAAGCATTGCTTGGCATCTGGGGGCCTTGGTTGAAGGACCCAAACAAAATGATCGAATCCCAACCCCTCACCCACGTCCCTCCCCAACCCCCCCAACTCCCAACCGCCCACGCCCGGGAGGTAACTGATCCGCACCTGGGTGTGATAGCTAGACATACACTCTGGTTGTCACTCTCGATTGCTGCGCTGAGCGCAGCATTTGAGAGAGCCAGCCAGAGTGTCAGAAGGGTTGCACTGTTTGACAGTAACATGCGACAACCAACTACGCAATAACTTTGACGGTACCAAGGGGAAAACATTGCCATTGATCACTGTCAGTGTTTGAAGGTGATCTATACAAACCTTCACTATTGATGAATCACGTATGCTCTCACTACACGCCCTTCGGACGTGAAGACTAAATTGCGTCCGACAAAGAGTGTTTATCCCCTTGTCTGCCGGCGCACAGCAACCAACACATTATTTTGCATAAAATATATACCCTCACACACGTGAGTGCCAGTGGGTCACCCTGAACGCGTGAAGCATAGATCCTCACTCCCCCGTTAGTCAGGTTCATATACACAGTGATCACTGAGACGCCTCTGATATGAATATGATAATTTACACCGCGCTATTTCCCGGCAGACAGTCTGTCGTGATTTGACAAAAGCCAACATGACCATTATTTTTAGAAAAGCGAGATTTTCTTAGTTATACAATGGAAGTCAGGCTTTTCTCAAACATGAAGGAACTGGCTTTCGCCAGATCACATCAGCAGAGATCTCTACTGAGACCGACATAAACTGTTAGCCCACATTCACCCTTAAACGCACACGCACACACAACCCTTACACGGACTGAAAGGACACAGAGGGCAAGGGGAAAATAAGTTTGAAAAGCAAATATGCAAAACGCGTTGATCGTCGCGCGCCCCCCGGGCCGCGTGTGAGGTTTTCCCGAGGATATGTGCCGGCTGTGTTGAAAAATCTGACCGCGTGACTTGTGTGAAGATACCCCTATATAACCGGGTGGGTGCGGACTGGCGTTCACATAGCTACACTCTGACGCGATCCTTACATCGAAGACGAGTGGCTTAAATTTACCAGTGCTCTAAACCTTCCTCCTTCCGTCGTCCGAAACTACTACCCAACAGCAAACATGGTGAGTCAATCTCAGTGACAAGAGATTATATTATATTGAGCATCATTTTGCTTGATATAATGCCGATACTGAACAGGCAGATGTGATTACGAGACCCGAATCAAAATATCCGAGTCGTAAGACGAGGACATATTGATTCGGGGCAAGTAATCACATCTGTCGGTTATCGGCAGTATGTCAAGCAAAATGGTGCTCAATATAATTTATGTACCCAGTCCAAAACAAAACTGTGCCTTGTGTCATTCATTTTTGGTGGCTGATTGCGGTGCTCAGACAAAACACATGCATGGCAGACCGGACTGCCGCAGTCGCTGTCGGCTCAGCGCGTAGATGTCATCTGACTTGGTGCTTTGTATAACCGTGCCGGCGTGTCGCTGAGTACATTCTACTTGTAAATAGATCACGCACAATTGCGGAAAATGCCAGCAGGTTTGTTTATTTAGTTCTTTTCTCAAGTTGTCGATATTGCCAGCTGACATCTCGTCAATTTCACTATTAATGCAGCGACTGGCGTCAGATCTCCGCTCGTGTGTGTGCATAGGATATATAAGTGTCGAGCGTCGGAATACACTAAGAAGTATTTCATTACTACTGCACATAAGGAGCTTGTTAATGCTGCAGTATGAAAATATTTCGCCTTTCCGATTTGAATAATGCAAGTATCTGAGAACGAGTCTTCTTGGCGCGCAAGGGATTTGGGAAAGGAAAGTATGTCAAGCAAGTTCATGAATATTAATTTACTTGTTATGCAATATATCAATACATGTGTCGAAGAAGGACACACTTTATGGAGTGGGTACATAGATTTCTGTCATACTGTAGTTTCTGCGTCTCTAGTTTGAGACTAGAGTGAGAGAGTGACAGGCGCTATTGCGCGTTTTACGACAGACACAGTATATGGCTTTGGAGGAGACGAAATTAATTTCGAAATCGTGCACAGGTTGTCTCACAGTCCCTTGATTGCTGCGCTTATCAGCGCAGCAATCGAGGGAGACAACCAGTGTGGCAGGAATGCTGTCTAAGGAACCTAAGGAACAGGACAGACGTGGCTGTTTCATGCTATATAGTACTAAAGTGGAGGAATACTTCTTAGGTGGCTGCTATAGACAGGTTGTCACTATATGAAAGTGCCCTTTATAGCAGGTTTGAGTGTATCTTACAATTGCATTTGACGGTCTGTGATTTCAAAATTTCTCTCCGCAAAATAGTTCACCCAAATGTTCCAGCAACGTACGCCGTACTATTTACAGCTCGCTAGTTTGGAGAATTTTACTAAACTGTTTATATTATGGTTCTAGACCATTATTGAGTGTCCTCTCACGAAAGAAAGCAGGGGCGGATCGGGGGGGGGGGGTTGGTTACAGGGGTTCCGGAGCCCCCCCCTCCCCCCCTTCCCCCTCCCCCCTCCCCCGAAAATTCTTTAAAATGCTATAACAAACTCCTTTTTTGGGGTGTTTGGAATCCCCCACCCCCACCCCTGTTGTTTGATATTTTGGCGAATGGTGAGCGTCTTAAGACGCACGCACCGCCTCTCTACCACCCCCACCCCCCACCTCCCCCTTCCCCCGCTTTTCGATTTTTTCGGTACCTGGAAGAAAGGTTTAGCGTCGGGGAGGCCTTTCGTATCAGGCTGAAGGCCCCAAACAAAACGTTGGAACCCCACCCTCCCCTCCCCCTTTCTAGGTAACTGATCCGCCCTGAATAGCTATACTATTTAGCAAGTTCACGCGTAAAACAGGCTTCAGTTAAACCTTTAGGGCTTAACGCCTTTTGTCCACCATAAAGGTCATTTTAAAGACGGGACACCAAATAGGGTCTGAACAAATTTTGACCCCAGCTGGATTCGAACCCTCAATCTTTTGGACGAGATTCGAACGCTCCACCACCTGGTCACCTAGCTCCCCCACAGGCTTCAGTTACCGTTTGTTCCGTTTTTGTTTCGTCCCAGGAAGCAAAAGGTCTTGGGGACCCCGACAGCCGCAGTGCGCCCGCGCACGATTGTGCGCGGGCGCACTGCGGCTGTCGGGGTCTCGAAGACCTTTCGCTACTGGGGATATAACTGCAGCCTTGCTACATCTTGTAACTTATGGTAGCTGTTACGGAAGATTTGGTGAATTCAAAAATGTGAAATGGTGAAGACGGGTTTAGTACTGGAACAATTTACTTGAACAGTGACGTCTGGTTTTGTGACACGACAATAAAATAAAATCCAGATAACAAGATTGATGGTCGCAAGGTTTAGAGAAAAAAAAAACGTTGTTACGTCAATCACACTTTTCTGTCCTGTTTACCCTGTGAATGGTATAATGACGTATAATGCAGTCGATAATCGTGTGAATAACGCCACGCGGGACAAGCGGCCAATAATTATAATCCGCCATTCCTCATGACTTGACTGGATTATCTGTGTACAGCCGATTGAGCACGCACTCGAACGTAACATTGTTTCAGTGGCAGAGGTCAGTGCTTGAAAGTGCGCGGTAAACCATCGGGTGACACCGGCCATCGCTGGCCCGCGCACAGCTGTGCGCGGGCCAGTGTCGGCCGACGAAAGCTGTTAAAACTTTTGCGCGTTAGGCTTAGAGGTTTAGGCTAAGAGAAGATCGACGATTGTAAGCATAGTGCAGGTTCAGTTCACTGCGCTTTTGAGCTGATTAACAGAAATACAAAGAGAGTACATAGGCCCAATGACCTATATTATCATCATCATCATCATCATCATCATCATTATTATTATTTTTTTTATTATTTATTATAACTATTGCGTATTTTTATTTATTATTATTATTATTATTATTATGCGCACGCAACAAACAACTTACTAATGCAAATTATTTCGTGTCCAGCGTGAGTGCATCTCCATCCACGTGGGCCAGGCTGGCGTGCAGATCGGCAATGCCTGCTGGGAGCTGTACTGTCTGGAGCACGGCATCCAGCCCGACGGTCAGATGCCCTCGGACAAGACCATCGGAGGGGGAGACGACTCCTTCAACACCTTCTTCAGCGAGACAGGGGCAGGCAAGCACGTGCCCAGAGCTGTCTTTGTCGACCTCGAGCCCACTGTGATCGGTGAGTACTTGCTGATGCTTGCTCTACGTCTGGAGAAATTAGGATCGAGAGTCGGACACCACGTTCAGTTGTACGCAAATAAATGTGTGCAAATTGCTAAATGCCTTTTTTTTTTTTTTATTAGTCCATTGGCGCATCCATTTTACCATTTTATACCAGGGACAGGAGAAAACCTGTTATGTGTGCCTATTCAAATGCCTATTTTTCATTAAAGATAATTTACACAGTCTTAGCTGAGGCAAGTCAGCACTGAGATTCCATTGTATGGACATATTTTAGCAGTCAAAACCAGCCATGGAGCAGATCGCTTTAACCCATTTAACCCCACGGCCGGATTTCCCAACTTTTGGAGGTGTTACATAACGACTGTGTGCCAGCTGCAGGAGATGGATTGACCATGATAATTCAAGGGTTGTGCCAGATGAGCTTGGCGCCTTTGAATTATCATGGCCAATCCGTCTCCTGCGGTAGGGGCTTGGGGATAAATGGGTTAAACTAAATAGTCGGTGTATTTTCTTCTATATTATCCTTCAGACATCGTGTCTTACAGAAGCACGCGGCTGTTTCCTCAACAAACTTTCTTTCTTTTCTTTTCAAGGTGAAAATAAGAGTTTATTGCTTTATGGTTACAAATCGATATAGTAAGCACATGGCGTGAGCCTCTTTTCGGCTACGACTCTCGCTCCCCTCTCCTCCTCCTATACTACTCACACTAAGTTAACCCTTTTCATCATGATACACCCACTGCTCGAAATAAATTTAACTGATAGTTCAAGGATGGTGCCAGAACAGCTTGGCGCCTCAGGCGCCAAGCTATTCTGGCACCACCCTTGAACTAAAATGATTGATCTATCACCTTAATCTGTAATGTAACCTTCATAAAACAATAAGCAAATTTTACAAAATCATCCTCATAATGTAATAATGGCTTATAGATTCCCTAAACTTATTTCAAACTTTCTTGTTCCCTTCCAGACGAGGTCCGCACCGGCACCTACCGCCAGCTGTTCCACCCGGAGCAGCTCATCACCGGCAAGGAGGATGCCGCCAACAACTACGCTCGTGGTCACTACACCATCGGCAAGGAGATCGTCGACCTCGTACTCGACCGCATCCGCAAGCTGGCTGACCAGTGCACGGGTCTACAGGGCTTCCTCATTTTCCACTCCTTCGGCGGCGGCACTGGGTCCGGCTTCACCTCGCTGCTCATGGAGCGTCTGTCTGTCGACTACGGCAAGAAATCCAAGCTCGAGTTCGCAGTCTACCCAGCTCCACAGGTGCGATTTTTCAACTAACCTCCTCGGAATTCATATTTTGTCTTTGTCTTATTTTTCCACAACCACTATCTGCTTTCTTTAGCCAGTCGATCACTCTTCTAAGTCCACAAATGTTTGCTGGTCTATAATTTTGGACATTACGACGCCAAGCAGGTACAGTCCAATATCACGGACCAGCAAATAAATTCAAAGAGTATACATGTGCTTGTCTATTGGGTTTAACTCATTCTGCCCCAAGGCCGAAATTCCCCAATTTTGGGAGTTGTCCTCTGAAGACTGCGTTACGATTCAGAAGAAATGATAGTCCAAGGGTGGTACCAGAATAATCAAGCTATTCCGGCACGACTCTTGAACTATATGGTCGATTCCTATCTTGCTGTGGTGTGTCGGGGCAAAATGAGTTAATCAGGATAAGTGTATTGTGAATGTACAATTTCGGCGTCCGAGTCTTGAGAACGTCTGCACCCTGGAAGTGTCTGATGTTTTAGATATCGAAATGTGGGGTCCAAGGTTCAGGTTCAAGTATAATCTAATGAAAGGAAATGAAGACGTTTGTTTTGTAACATTCCAGATCTCTACCGCTGTTGTGGAGCCGTACAACTCCATCCTGACCACCCACACCACCCTGGAGCACTCCGACTGCGCCTTCATGGTGGACAACGAGGCCATCTACGACATCTGCCGCCGCAACCTGGACATCGAGCGCCCCACCTACACCAACCTCAACCGTCTGATCGGCCAGATCGTCTCCTCCATCACCGCCTCCCTGCGCTTCGACGGTGCCCTGAACGTGGATATTACTGAGTTCCAGACCAACTTGGTACCCTACCCCCGTATCCACTTCCCCCTGGCCACCTACGCTCCCGTCATCTCCGCCGAGAAGGCCTACCACGAGCAGCTGACCGTGGCTGAGATCACTAACGCCTGCTTCGAGCCCGCCAACCAGATGGTGAAGTGCGACCCCCGTCACGGCAAGTACATGGCTTGCTGCATGCTGTACCGTGGTGACGTGGTGCCCAAGGATGTCAACGCCGCCATCGCCACCATCAAGACCAAGCGCACGATCCAGTTCGTGGACTGGTGCCCGACTGGCTTCAAGGTGGGCATCAACTACCAGCCCCCGACTGTGGTCCCTGGCGGTGACCTGGCCAAGGTGCAGCGTGCAGTGTGCATGTTGAGCAACACTACGGCCATTGCCGAGGCCTGGGCCCGCCTGGACCACAAGTTTGACCTGATGTACGCCAAGCGCGCCTTCGTGCACTGGTACGTCGGAGAGGGCATGGAGGAGGGCGAGTTCTCCGAGGCTCGTGAGGATCTGGCTGCCCTGGAGAAGGACTACGAGGAGGTCGGCGTCGACTCTGTGGAGGGAGAGGGTGAAGGGGAGGGCGAGGAGTATTAAACACCCATCCACTCAGCCCCTGAATTGTCAGTGCCATAACACGCAGAACTGAAGCAAAACGCACTATGAGTGACTCTGTTTTCCTAGTTACATTCCAAACTTTTTCTTGTACATCAAGGCAAGACTTCAATTAATCTGAGCTAACACTAGCAGCTTTTTACACGAGGCAACTTCATCGCCTGTGCTTGCAGCCCCAGGTACTGTTGACAGGACTGTTGAAAACACGGTGGACGCATGCACAGGGGGTTAACCCCTTCACTGCGAGTGGACGCAAAATTAAGTCTTTGAAAGCAGGCAAATGCAGCACTACAAAAATTCCACATCGTCTTAAGAAACACAGATATGATTAGGGTCAGCAAGAGGCTTAGAACCTCACGAGTCGCTCGCTTTGCGGGGTGCTCATGAGGTTCTTTGCCTCTTGCAATTAGCATTTTTCTGACAGTAAAGGAGTTTTCTGAGCTTCCATTTCCTGTGATATTTATTATTCTGAGCAGTATTATTTTGTCAAATGGATCTCTGATTTGTTGTCAAAATATTGCAGGCAGCTGACGATTTCCAGAGTGTTTTTTCTCTGAAATAAACACCGGAAAACTATTGCAAGTGTTCCTACACTTTGTTTGTTTGTTTGTTTGTTTGTTTGTTTGTTTGTTTGTTTGTTTGGGACACACAAGGCTCGTGATTAATTCCTTTGCTGCCGGTACCGGTGATTCCTGCAGGTATCATCTCTACAAAAACTGCTACCGACAGGCAGAGGGTCCAGCGATCAGGTTTTTCATTGTCAACATGCGCCGTTACAACGGATTATCAGTGTCTGTCTTGTTTCAACTAAAATCTGTCTACCCTGCTCTTCACAATCCATTTCAGCAGGCACACTTAACCCATTCAGCTCTGACGCACCACAGCAGATGGGTCGACCATGATAGTTCAAGGGTAGTGCCAGATTAGCTTGGCGCCTATCGGAGCCAAGCTAATCTGGCACTGCCCTTGAATTATCATGGTCGATCCATCTCCTGCAATTGGTGCATAGTCATTAGATGACGAGTCTAAAATTGGGGAAATACGGCCGTCGGGCTGAATGAGTTAACCGAAGTGTGATGCTGACCCATCTTTGGCAAAATTCTCTAATACAATGTGTTATCAGTGTTTGTTTGTTTTTCAACTAAAATCTTTCTACTATTGTTTTCACAATCCATTTTAGTAGGCACAATTAACAGAGGTATGATACTAGTGAGCGCAACGAGGGAACTCTCCTTCGTATGAAGGAGAAGAAGAGCACAAAGGTTTTGCATTGTACGACACACACACTTCAAACATTAAAGTGACTTACTTCATTCGGGAAAGGGTTAACTCATTCGCGACCAGCCACATCCGAATGCGGCTGGCCTCAAATGAGTTAATAGATCACAATAACCCCTTGAAAAATGTTGTTAGTGTGTCTTAGAATAATACTGGACAAAGATGCAAACCCTTAAATTATGAAGGTGCATATCATCGCAAAATGAAAGACATTTCTGCTCTTCTTTTCCTTAGTACTCAGGAGAGTTCCTTCCGTTACGTTCAAAGGCAGAGGAAAATCTCTGCAACGTGTGCACACTAACACGAAATGTGAAAAGAAGGGTAAAAGGTCTTAATCAAGGCAAGACAACATTGATAACCCGTTGTATCGGTGAATTCTAGCAAGCAAAGTCCGCCTTGGAGCAGATCGCTTTAACTGTTTGTCTGTCTGTCTCGTGACCCATAATACTTGGCTATTTTATCTCAGCAGTTGTTTGTTCGTACTTTGCTCAGCGGACCGACCGCAACACAGACTTACTCAGGTCGTTCTTTTACCGCAAGCGAAAACACACACACACACACACACACACACACACACACACACACACACACACACACACACACACACACACACACACAAACACACACACACACACACACACACACACACACACACACACACACACACAATAACCAACAGAACATTGCATATGTCGTCAGCCGGTCTAACAAGTTAAACAAGAGAACATGTACCCATACACACCGAGGCGAAACGCTCAACACTAGGCAGACAAACAGTTAGACCTCTTGGCACTTTCCTACTTACTTACTTACGCCTGTCACCCCTACCCGGGTATAGGCCGTCGACGAGAGACCTCCAGCAACTCCTGTCCTGTGCTTCTCCTTCGATTCTACTCCAGGTGGTTCCCAGTCTCTTGATGTCTGCTTGGAGGTCTCGACGCCAGGAGTTTCTCGGCCTACCTCTTTTCCTCTTTCCCTGGGGGTTCCATGACAATGCCTGCCTAGTGATACTGGAAGCTGGCTTTCTCAGACTGTGACCGATCCATCCCCATCTTCTTCGCCCAATTTCATTCTCTGCTGTTATCTGCTCTGTTCTCTCCCAGAGTCTGACGTTGCTGATCTTCTCTGTTGGCACTTTCCTGAGGGTTGTAAACTCCTTAACTGCCTGGGCAAGGCGAAGACTGTCCATCTGCAAGAGACATAAATCCTCATGGGCCCCCGCAGTCGCGGGGGCCCATGAGGATTTATGTCTCTTGTTGGTCCGGTGTTTTTCGTGCCAAGTTTTGGTCCCATTTCATTTGTGTTCTTCACGCGAATGTCGATCAGGGTGAGGTGGTTTCAGACGCGAAATCCGCGATCACGGGCAGCGAAGGGGTGAACTGTTTGTCCACCGTTGATCGATCAACCCGTTCGCTGGCGAGACTGAGTGAACACCGTCCAACTGAAAGAGTCATAGATCTTCATGAGCCCCCGCAGTTGCTTGCTGTCATTTGGTGAGATTCGTCAGGTATGTTATTATTTGTGCTGGTCTGTGATTTTGGACCTTGCGGCCTCGGGCCGCAAGGTATAAAATCTCAGACCACCGCACAGGGCTTACTCAGGACAAGCAAGCACACACATATGTACACTCATTATATATATATATGACGCATACTGCGCATATCAAGGCACTGCAAACAAACACTGTTGGCACTGTTGCTATAGTCACCCATAGAAATCAACCTGTTTAGTCCAGGCACTGTATTGATTAAAATGTTCGTCTCTGCTCCAGTTCCACTATGCCTTGTGTAGATGAATGGGTTATCAGCTTGGTGAAGTCCCGTGGGGTAATCAAGTTAAGAAAAATAATAAAAGACTACATACAGTATTGTTGTGAGGTGGCGTTGCGTGTTTGTGCGAGTGAGGGAGAGGAGAGTGCGTGAAATTCTCGCCCTTTGATTGTCAGCTACAGGGATCATCGCGACAAAAAGCGCTACCGACTGGTCAAAGGGTTAAATTACTAACGAATTAAATATAACGCTTTCTCTGCTGAAACATGACGAGAATCACCCACGTGAAAGAGACACGGATGCAGTTGCAGAGGATAATAATAATAATAATGCATAGCATTTATATGGCGCATTTCTCATATTTATAATATAACTCAATGCGCAGAATGTAGCCGCGAACTGAACCCAACAAGCACGCTCACGTGAATCACACGCATTCACTCACACACTGTACGTAAACACAGAACATTCACGTGGTGCTAAGGGCAAGCTCAAGCGAGCTACTGACGGTATTTGGAAATCGTTTTGTATTTGAAATTTTATTAAGTTGGCTGAAACTGATACCAAAGTGGAGGGGGAGGAAGAGCCGGAGTACCCGGAGAAAGAACCCCCGACGGTCCGCCCGAATTAACGGTGACACTTACCGTAGCCTAGAGGAGAAAAATCCGACGCCGGAACCCGGAATCGAACCTCGCACCTTTAGCATTGGTGGCAGGCGCCTTAACCACTGCGCCACGGACCGCCCCCAATAGAATCTGTGCCTCTAGCTGTCCTCATTTATACCTGTGTGTCATTTCAGTTTTAGTGTGGATTCCATCCCCACTGGGAGCATGAGATAAAAGATTCATAAGTGTACGTAAATGTGCTGAAGAGCTGAGGTACAATCAACTCAGAACTGTATTCATTAAGATAAGATAAGATAAGATAATATCATGCTTATTTCCATTTGCCTTAAAAAAAATAAAGCGTAGGAATGTGTGTTGGTGTCGCTACAGACATCACAGTCAACAGTAAGAAACAATTAATACTCTATCAGTTAAGTCTAAGATTTTTTTTTCAATAGTGATAATGTCAGTAACTTTTTTTCTCCAGTCCCTCTTAAATTTCTAGTTATCAAATATTACTTTTTAATTATTGTATATAATATTTTATTTCAATGTATTATTATTATTTTCTGCAATTTCATTTTAAAATAATTGAATTGAATTGAAAAGCATGCCGACACAACCAACTATACCCCTCCACTGCACAAAAATGCGAATACCGCCCAACTGCAAGAGGCGAAGAACCTCATGCGATAATTTCGGTGTTGACTTTGCCCTGCTTTCAAACGCATTATATTGTTTAAAAACATTATTTTGCGTCTGTTACGTGGTAGTCGTTGTCGTAGTATGATGCAAGACACACCAGACACACGCACGTAGGGTTCTTGTAGAAAACCCTCACTCGGTTGCAACGTCACACCACAAGGTTGTAGACCACACTGGAGTAACAGTTCCAACAGTACTTTATTCTCGCGATGCGCTATCTCTCACAAATGCATCCACACTTTGATACACTGTCTCGCACAATGCATCCACAATTTTGATACACTGTGTCTCCTATACAATGCACGCACATATTATTTCCTAACACCCTCTTTTATACTATTACAGATTTCCAGAACAATCCCGCAAATTACACAACTCAACCAATCAGAAAAGAAAACGTGACCAAAACTCATGAATATTCATTAAAAAGAACACTCTAGATCTGTCTACAACCTTCCACTAAAATCTGGGTGCATTCCGTCAATCAGTGTCGCAAAATTTAGCCAACATGTGTACTACAAAACTTTGACGTCATATCTGAGGTCACTAGAACGTTTGCGCCTCTTTCAGAATCTTCCAGTTTAATCTAGGTCTGACATTACCAACAATGTAGCGAGATCATACAACATTCTATCTACACAACAAAAATCGATTGCAATTCTCCATGCAAAAGAAAATGAAAGGTACGTGATTCTTTTTTTTTTTTTAAACTCAACTAAACATCAGATCTTTCCTATGATCAACACACACATGCCCTACAAAGAATAACACAACCACAAACGTAACAGCGTCCGCTGTCAGTGAAGGGGTTAAAAACTCATTCGGCGTCACTGATGTCGCTGAAAAGATCTCCTCGCTCAAGTCATGATAAACAAGAATATTAATATTCGTGACGATAAACAAGAATATTAACTAACCCCTTCGCTGACGACAAGACTAAAAATCACTCATCTGCAAGAGGCATAGATCTTCATGAGCCCCCGCATTCGCGGGGGCTCATGAGGATCTATGCCTCTTGCTGACACTACTGGAGACGAGTTTTTATAGAGGGCCGGGGCGCTGGTCATATCGAATTAACTCAATCGACCTGACGCACTGCAGCAGGACATGGGACGACCGTGATACAGCAGGACATGGGACGACCGTGATACAGCAGGACATTGGTCGACCATGCTAATCTGGCACTACCCTTGAATTATCATGGTCCGATTCATCTCCTGCAACAGGTGCATAGTCGTTAGCTAACGCCTCTAATATTTGGGAAATTCCTGCGTCGGGCTGAAGGAGTTAAAGAAGATTTTAGAAACACAAACTGCGTCCATTTGGCAGTGATGATGTTAACTCCTTCATTGCCAGTGATCAGATCACGAATTTCGCGTCTGAAACGACCGACCGACATTCGCGGGAGATTTAACCCATTCAGCCCCAACGCCCCTACAGCAGGCGATGGATCGAACATGATAAGTCAAGGGTAATGCCAGAGTAGCTTGGCGCCTTTAGGCGCCAAGCTAATCTGGCATTACCCTTGAATTACCATGGTCAGCCCACCTCCTGAAACTGGTACACAGTCGTTAAGTAACAACTTCCAACATCGGGGACATTTTGGTTCCATTTCACCCTTGGGGTAAAATGGAACAAAACTAGGCACAAAGACTACAGGACTAACAAGACACATACATTTTTTTGAGCCCCAGCGACTGCAGGGGATCATGAGGGTTTGTGTCTCTTGCAGATAGGTAGTCGCCCCTGCAATTCCGGGGTTATAATATACACATGCATAGGTATACACCACTGTTTCTATCTTTTCTGTTATGTTGTCACATATAAGAATTATTTCTTTAATTTGGTCATACTTACAAACCATTTTAAAAGTGTGATCTGAGGGTAACAAATGTGTTTGTTTTTTTTTTGTTGTCAAACTACCCTTGTGGTAAAACTTTCCATGAAACATTTTCACAAACACAGTGGTATGCAAGGGCGGATCCGGGGCGCGGGGGACGGTCCAAGGGGTTCCGGACATACCCAAGCATTGGTTGGCATCTGGGGGCCTTGGTTGAAGGTCCTAAACAAAATGATCAAATCCCAACCACTCACACCCTCCCCCCCCCCCTCTCACGGGAGGTAACTGATCCGCACCTGGATGTGGTCAGCTAGACGTACACTCTGCTTGTCTCTCTCGATTGCTGCCGCTGAGCGCAGCAATCGCGAGAGACAGCCAGAGTGTTAGACTGAACTGAGGATTGCACTGTTTGACTGCAGCATGCGACAACCAACTACGCAATAACTTTGACGGTACCAAGAGGAAAACATTGCTATTGATCACTGTGTTTGAAGGTGATCTATAGAAACTTTCACTATTGATGACTCACCTATTCTCTCATACGCCCGTCAGATGTATTGCGTTCAAAAGAGCGGAGTGTTTAACCGCTTGTCAGCCGGCGCACAGAAACCAACACGCATTTGCAGAAAATTAATACCCTCACATGTGAGTGCCCGCGGGTCACCCTGAACGCGTGAAGCATAGATCCTCACGCGCCCCCGTTAGTCAGGTTCATATACACCATGATCACTGAGACGCCTCTGTTAATAATATGATAATTTACACCGCGCTATTTCCCTGAAGAGAGACTGGTCTGTCGTGATTTGACAAAAGCCAACATGTCCATTTTTTTGAAAAGCGAGATTGTCATTGTTATACAACGGAAATCAAGCTTTTCTCAAACATAAAGGAACGCACGCTCAACCCTTACACGGAACGAAAGGACACAGAGGGCAAGGAAAAAATAATTTGAATACGCAAATACGCAATACGCGTTGATCGTCGCGCGCCCGGGCCGCGTGCCAGGTTTCCTGAGGACCTGTGCCTGCTGTTTCGAAAAATCTGACCGCGTGACTTGTGTGAAGGCACCCTATAAAACCGGGTAGGTCCGCACTGCCATTCACCTAGCTACACTCGCGCGATCCTTACATCGAAGACGAGTGGCTTGAATTTACCAGCTCAGTGTTTTCCACCTTTCTTCTTCCAACGACCGAAACTACTACCCAACAGTAATCATGGTTAGTAAATCTCAGTGACAAGAGATAGATTTCTGTCAGTTGACACTGTAGGACCTGAGTGAGAGAGTGACAGGCGCTATTGCGCGTTTTACGACAGACACAGCAATGGCGGAGATATAATTTCAAAATCGTGCACTGGTTGTCTCCCTCGATTACTGCGCTTATCAGCGCAGCAATCGAGGGAGACAACCGGTGTGGCAGGAATGCTGCCCCTTGCCAATTTTAAATTGCCCATGATCGTATTACAGTCAAACCCGTTAATATCAGCCACCTAAGGAACAGGACAGACGTGGCCGTTTCATACTATATGTAGTAAAAGTGGAGGAATACTTCTTAGGTGGCTGCTATAGACAGGTTGTCACTATATGAAAGTGGCCTTTATAGCAGGTTTGCTTGTATCTTTCAACTGCGTTTGACAGTCTGTGATGTCAATATTTATCTCAGAATAGTTCACGCAAATGTCTCAGTAACCTACGCCGTACGATTTACAGCTCGCTAGTTTGGAGAATGTTTACTAAACTTATTATATTATGGTTCTGGACTGTTATTGAGTGTCCTCTCACGAAAGGAAGATAGGTATGCTATTTAGCAAGTTCACGCGTAAAACAGGCTTCAGTTAAACGTTAAACTTTAGGGCTTAACGTCTTTTGTCCAGAAAGGTGAAATGGTGAAGACTGGTTTTGTACTGGAACAGTTTACTATAACAGTGACGTCTGGTTTGTGACACGTCAGAAAAAAATGCAGATAACAAGATTGATGGCGTCATGTATAACTGCGCGCCTGGCAGTAGGTCATGATCGCCAGGGCCGGGTAGAAAAAAACGTTACGTCAATCGCACTTTTCTGTCCTGTTTACCCTGCGAGTGGTATAATGACGTGTAATGGGGTCGATAATCGTGTGTATAACTATTAAATAACACGGTCACGCCAGAAAACAAGCGGTCAATACAATCCGCCATTTCTAAGTTGATTGGATTATCTGTGTACAGCTGACTGAGCACGCAGTCGAGCGTAACATTGTTTCACTGGCAGAGAGGTCAGTGCTTGACAGTGCGCAGGAAACCATCGGGTGACACCGACCGCCGCTGGCCCGCGCACAGCCGTCGGCCGGCGTCAACCGTAAAAACTTTTGCGCGTTGGGTTTAGAGGTTTAGGCTAAGGAAAGATCGACGACTGTAAGCATAGTGCAGGTTCATTCAGTTCACTGCGCTTTTAAGCCGATTATGGTTCGGACGTTCCAGCATGCTACGTTAAGTCCGGTCGTGGTCGTCATGAGAGTGGATCCGTTATTCTTTCTTGTTTTTTGACCGCAGGAGAAGATGCCCGTTGACCGCGGCTAGCCAACTGGGGTTGCGAGGGGATGAGCTTTGGTTAGGCCACCTTTTCTAGGCCCCTCTCCGTGTGGAGCAAGCAGTGCTGTCCCTAGAGAAGGCTGCTTGGTCGTTCAGGGTGTGCCGAGTGATGTTGTCATCCCCAGGTCAACATCAGGCGACCAATATCCTGAACCGCCTGCATGCAGGTTTGAGACTGCGGCTTCCAGTGACATCTTTCACCTGCCGTTTCGCCCCTCGCCCGTCGCTACAGGACTTGGAATGGTCAGTGTCATGGTCCGTGGACGTTTCCTAAAGCCTGCGCGGTGGAGCTTTTTGGTGGAGTGCAGTGTGCGCAGTACTGGCCCCACCCTTTAAACCCTTGGTTCATCTGCCATGGCCTAGCAAGCTGGGACGATGGCATCGAGGTCCTCGGGTCGTAGGTTTTATATCAGACTGTCCTTGTCCTAGTCTCTGGCTCAAAAGCCTTCCCCGGAGACACGGGGGGCTTTGATGTCAGGGGTTTCCTCCCTTAGCCTTTCCGCATCCAAGCGGCCAGGCCTGCAAGGCAGCAGGCGACTCGTGGAGGGCGGGGTCGTCTATGTCCCGTGCAGATGTGAACATCTGCCCACTGCCCACAACCATGCTCGACAAAGCAGACAGCGGACGCCCTGAACGTCGCTCCGCCCTCATTGCCCATGAATTGCGGAGGTTAAACATCGACATCGCCGCGCTCAGCGAAGTACGTCTTCCGGACGAAGGCAGCCTCCAAGAACTTGGTGCTGGGTACACCCTCTACTGGTCAGGCAGGCCTGCATCAGAAAGACGGCTTTCAGGCGTGGGTTTCATGGTCAAGACATCCATTGCGACTAAGCTGGAAAACCTACCAACGGGCCACTCAGACCGCATCATGTCCATGCGCCTCCCACTGAGACACCAGCAGCACGTCACCCTTCTCAGTGTGTACTCCCCAACCCTCCTGGCAGAGCCTGCTGAAAAGGACAAGTTTTACACTGACCTGCGCAGCCTCCTACAGAGTACCCCTGCAGACGACAAAGTCATCATCCTTGGCGACTTCAACGCCAGAGTGGGCCAGGACTCTGAAGCCTGGAAAGGAGTCCTCGGCAAGCATGGCGTGGGGAACTGCAATGACAATGGCCGCCTACTATTGGAGTTCTGTGCGGAGCAGCAACTGGTCATCACCAACACTACTTTTCAGCAAAAGGACAGTCGAAAGACCACCTGGATGCATCCTCGCTCCAAACACTGGCACCTTATCGACTATGTCCTAGTGCGTCAGAGGGACCGCAGTGACGTCCTCCTCACCAGAGTGATGCCCAGCGCAGAGTGCCACACTGACCACCGCCTTGTCCGCTGCAAACTCAGGCTCCACTTCAAGCCAAAACCCAAGAAATGGGGGCCCCCCAAGAAAAAGCTTGATGTTGCCAGCCTTCAGCGTGACGATGTGAAAGCTGCCTTTCAGACAGATTTACAGCGCAGGCTCAAAGACACAGCGGACCCAGTAGACTCCTCCCCTGAAACACTTTGGGAACAACTGAAAACTGCTATTGCAAAATCCTCTGCAGAAGTCTTGGGTTTCGCCAGAAAGAAGAACAAAGACTGGTTTGACGAAAACGATGTAGAGATCCAGGAACACCTAGCAAAAAAAAGAGCCGCCCATCAGGCCCACCTAGCCCAGCCTTCCTGCCCTGTGAAGAAGTCTGCCTTCCGCCTCGTCTGCAGCAGTCTCCAGCGCAAGCTCAGAGATCTCCAGAATGAGTGGTGGACCAGACTTGCACAGAGGACCCAGCTTTGTGCTGACAATGGTGACTACAGGGGCTTCTACGAAGCACTGAAAGCAGTGTATGGCCCCAGGCACCTGGTACAAAGTCCCCTGCGAAGCGCGAATGGCCAGGCACTCCTCACAGATAATACCTCCATCTTGAACCGCTGGTCGGAATACTTTCAGAGCCTCTTCAGCGCTGAGCGCACTGTTCAAGAAGCAGTCATCCTACAAATCCCACACCTCCCAGTAAAGGTTGAATTGGACGAACCGCCCACCGCTGAAGAGACCCTCTCAGCCATCCACCAGCTCAAGAGTGGCAAAGCAGCAGGCATTGATGGAATACCGCCAGAGATCTGGAAACATGGAGGCACAGCACTGCACAACAAGCTCCATGACTTCTTTCTCTGCTGCTGGGAGGAAGGAACACTACCAAAAGATCTCCGTGATGCAGTCGTTATCACCCTGTACAAGAACAAAGGCGAGAAGTCTGACTGTTCCAACTATCGGGGAATTACCCTGCTGTCCATTGCTGGGAAAATCCTTGCAAGGCTGCTCCTGAATCGGCTGGTACCTGCCATCGCTGAAGACCAACTCCCAGAGGGCCAGTGTGGCTTCAGAGCAAACAGGAGCACCACCGATATGGTCTTTGTGCTGAGACAGCTACAGGAGAAGTGCCGCGAACAGAACAAAGGGCTGTACGTAACATTTGTCGACCTAACAAAAGCGTTCGACACTGTGAGCAGGCAAGGCATGTGGCAGATCCTGGAGCGGCTTGGCTGTCCCCCAAAGTTCCTCAACATGATTGTCCAGCTACACGAGGACCAGCAAGGCCAGGTCAGACTCAACAATGACCTCTCAGAACCATTCCCTATTCTCAACGGCGTAAAGCAGGGCTGCGTGCTGGCACCGACCCTCTTCACCATCTTTTTTAGCATGATGTTGAAGCAGGCCACAGTGGACCTCGATGATGACGATGCAGTGTACATCAGGTACCGTCTCGATGGCAGCCTGTTCAACCTCAGACGACTGCAGGCCCACACGAAAACCCTAGACCAACTTATTCGTGAGCTGCTTTTTGCTGATGATGCTGCCCTCGTTGCACACACAGAGAGAGCCCTGCAGCGCATCACGTCTTGCTTCGCAGATGCTGCCCAGCTCTTTGGACTCGAGGTCAGTCTGAAAAAGACAGAGGTCCTCCATCAGCCGGCACCCAAGACAGTGTATCGCCCTCCTCACATCACCATTGGCGAGTCTGAACTAAAGTCAGTGCACCAGTTTACTTACCTTGGCTGCATTATCACGTCGGACGCCAAGCTGGACAAGGAGCTTGACAGCAGGCTGGCAAAAGCGAACAGCGCTTTCGGGCGACTTTTCAAGCGGGTGTGGCACAATCAACAGCTGAAAACAGGCACCAAGATCAGCGTGTACAGAGCTGTGGTCCTCACCACCCTGCTGTATGGTTCCGAGTCCTGGGACCTCTACCGCAGCCAACTACGACTCCTCGAACGCTTCCACCAGCGCTGCCTGCGTACCATCCTGGGCATTCACTGGAGTGACTATGTCACCAACGTCGAGGTCCTTGAACAGGCTGAAACTGTGAGCATCGAGGCTTTGCTGCTGCGGACACAGCTCCGCTGGGCGGGGCACGTCTCCAGGATGGAGGATCATCGCCTACCAAAGATCACCCTGTTCGGCGAGCTTGCTACTGGACACCGTGACAGAGGGGCACCAAAGAAGAGATACAAAGACTGTCTCAAGAAGTCACTTAGTGCCTGCCAAATCGACCACCACCAGTGGTCTTCGCTTGCTGCGGACCGTGACACCTGGCGCTCCACCATTTACAAGGCAGCTGTCTCCTTTGAGGACTCTCACAGAGCTAGCCTTAAGGACAAGCGGCTCAGGAGAAAAAACAGAGATGCCGCAGCTCAGAACCCTGGCCATACCTTCCCCTGCAGCCACTGCGGTCGAACCTGCCTGTCTCGGATTGGCCTCCGCAGCCACGAACAAGCCTGCAGACGTCGTGGGCAACTCCTATAAAATCTTCGTTCGCGAAGTCAAGCCAAGATTATTATTAAGCCGATTAACAGAAAAACAAAGCAATTATATAGGCCCAATGACCTATATTATTACTACAACTACTACTACTACTACTACTACTACTACTACTACTTTCATTTATTTTATTTTTATTCTTCTTCTTATTATTATTATTATTATTATTATTATTATGAGCACACAACAAACGACTTACTGGTGAAAATTATTGTGTGTCCAGCGTGAGTGCATCTCCATCCACGTGGGCCAGGCTGGCGTGCAGATCGGCAATGCCTGCTGGGAGCTGTACTGTCTGGAGCATGGCATCCAGCCCGACGGTCAGATGCCCTCGGACAAGACCATCGGAGGGGGAGACGACTCCTTCAACACCTTCTTCAGCGAGACAGGGGCAGGCAAGCACGTGCCCAGAGCTGTCTTTGTCGACCTCGAGCCAACTGTGATCGGTGAGTACTTGCTGACGCTTGCTGGAAAAGTCTAGTCTGGAAAAATTAGGGTCACCGGATCGGGAGTCAGACACGTCTTTCAGTTGTAAGCAAATGAATGCGTGCAACTTGCTAAATGCCATATATTTTTTTATATTAGTCCATTGGCGCATCCATTTTACTGTTTTATACCAGGGACAGGAGAAAACCTGTGTGCCTATTCAAATGCCTATTTTTTTGTATTTAAAAAAGGTACAAAAGTCTTAGCTGAGGCAAGTTAACATTGAGATTCCATTGTATGGACATAATTTAGCAGTCTGAACCAGCCATGGAGCAGATCGCTTTAACCCATTTTATCCCACGGCCGTATTCCCAAACTTTGGAGGTGTTACCTAACGACTGTGTACCAGCTGCAGGAGATGGATTGACTATGATAATTCAAGGGTTGTGCCAGACGAACGTGGTACAGAGTCCTTAAGTAGCTTCTCCGGAATATGGAAAATGCAGTCTTGGGGTTAAATGGGTTAAAGCGATCTGCTCCATGGCTGGTTCTGACTGCTAAAATATGTCCATACAATTTAATCTCAATGTTGACTTGCCTCAGCTAAGACTTTTGTACCGCTTTTTGCACAATCCATTTGAAGGCGCCAAGCGCATCTGACACTACCCTTGAATTATCATGGTCAATACATCTCCTGCTGTAGGGCTCTGGGGCTAAATGAGTTTAACTAAATAGTCGGTCGGTGTATTTTCTTCTTTATTATCCTTCAGACATCGTGTCTTCCATACGGCACTCGAGTGTTTCGTCCACAGTATGAATTCACTACACTTTTGTTTTTCACTGCGAAATATTACTTTATTGCTTTATATTACAAATCGATGTAGTAAGTCCCTTTTCGGCCACGACTCTCGCTCCCCTCTCCGCCTCCTATACTACTCACAATAAGTTACCCCTTTTCATGCTAATTCACCTACTGCTTGAAACAATTTGACTGATTGTTCAAGGGTGGTACCTCAGGCGCCAAGCTATTCTGGCACCACCCTTGAACTAAAATGATTGATCTATCTCCTTAATCTTTAATGTAACCTTTATAGGACAATAAGCAAATTTTATAAAATCATCCTCAGGATGTAATGGGATAAAATTCCCTAAACTTATTCAACCTTTCTTGTTCCCCTCCAGACGAGGTCCGCACCGGCACCTACCGCCAGCTGTTCCACCCCGAGCAGCTCATCACCGGCAAGGAGGATGCCGCCAACAACTACGCTCGTGGCCACTACACCATCGGCAAGGAGATCGTCGACCTCGTACTCGACCGCATCCGCAAGCTGGCTGACCAGTGCACGGGTCTACAGGGCTTCCTCGTCTTCCACTCCTTCGGCGGCGGCACTGGGTCCGGCTTCACCTCGCTGCTCCTGGAGCGTCTGTCTGTCGACTACGGCAAAAAGTCCAAGCTCGAGTTCGCCATCTACCCAGCTCCTCAGGTGAACATTTTTATCTAACCTCCTCGGAATCCATATTTTGTTTTTGTCTTAATTTTCTGAACCACTATCTGCTTTCTTTAGCCAGTCGATCACTCTTCTAAGTCCACAAATCTTTGCTGGTCTGTGATTTTGAACATCACGACGCCAAGCAGTACAGTCCAATATCACGGACCAGCAAATAAATTCAAAGAGTATACATGTGCTTTTCCTCTGGGTTTAACTCATTCTGCCCCAAGGCCGAAATTCCCCAATGTTTGGAGTTGTTCTCTGAAGACTGCGTTACAATTCTGAAGATAGATCGACCATGATAGCTCAAGGATGGGGGCCAGAATAGCTTGGCGCCTATAGGCGCCATGCTATTCCGGCACCACCCTTGAACTATATGCTCGATCCCTATCTTGCTGTGGTGTGTCGGGGCAAAATGAGTTAACCAGGAATGATGTGCGTCCATCACGGGCGATGAGGACCGCTGACATCCTAAGTTGTGTCTAATAATTGTGTGTCCGGAGATGGCTGGTAAGGCCAATCCGGGCACGGAGGTGCCTCCCACAGGTGGGACACACGTGAGATGGTGCAGCATAGGAGGGTCTTGCCGCTCGTCCTTTTCTCTGGAGCCGCTTTCTCTCTGCTTCGGCTGCGCGTCTAACCTCAGCGCTTGCGGATCCCTTGTTGATGAGGCTACGCCAGGAGCTGCGATCAAGGGCTGAATGCTCCCAAGAGTTGGTATCTATCTCAAGGGCTTTCAGGGAAGCATTGAGAGTGTCTTTGAAACGCTTACGCTGACCGCCATGACAACGCTTGCCTGTGGACAGTTCACCGAAGAGCAACTGCTTGGGGATGCGTTTATTTGTTAGCATTACAACGTGGCCCGCCCATCTGACTTGATGCATCGTCATCATGGTGTGAACAGAGGGCACACCCGCAGAAAGGACCACATCCAGGGCATAGAGCCTGCACTGCAGGGAGTTTGCGATTCATAAATATTATTATTATTATTATTATTATTATTATTATTATCATCATCATCTGGAGTCTTGTCCTGCCACCTTATCTTCTGGATCTTGCGCAGGCATATTAGTTGAAAGTGGTTCAGTCTGCGTGCATGCCTCCTGTACATACCAGGAACAGTGTACTGTGAATGTACAATTTGGGCGTCCGAGTCTTGAGAACGTCTGCACCCTGGAAGTCTCTGATGGTTTAGATATCGAAATGTGGGGTCCAAGGTTCAGGTTCAAGTATAATCCAATGAAAGGAAATGAAGACGTTTGTTTTGTAACATTCCAGATCTCTACCGCTGTTGTGGAGCCGTACAACTCCATCCTGACCACCCACACCACCCTGGAGCACTCCGACTGCGCCTTCATGGTGGACAACGAGGCCATCTACGACATCTGCCGCCGCAACCTGGACATCGAGCGCCCCACCTACACAAACCTCAACCGTCTGATCGCCCAGATCGTCTCCTCCATCACAGCCTCGCTGCGCTTCGACGGTGCCCTGAACGTGGATATTACTGAGTTCCAGACCAACTTGGTGCCCTACCCCCGTATCCACTTCCCCCTGGCCACCTACGCTCCCGTCATCTCCGCCGAGAAGGCCTACCACGAGCAGCTGACTGTGGCTGAGATCACTAACTCCTGCTTCGAGCCCGCCAACCAGATGGTGAAGTGCGACCCCCGTCACGGCAAGTACATGGCCTGCTGCATGCTGTACCGTGGTGACGTGGTGCCCAAGGATGTCAACGCCGCCATCGCCACCATCAAGACCAAGCGCACGATCCAGTTCGTGGACTGGTGCCCGACTGGCTTCAAGGTGGGCATCAACTACCAGCCCCCGACTGTGGTCCCTGGCGGTGACTTGGCCAAGGTGCAGCGTGCAGTGTGCATGTTGAGCAACACCACGGCCATTGCCGAGGCCTGGGCCCGCCTGGACCACAAGTTTGACCTGATGTACGCCAAGCGCGCCTTCGTGCACTGGTACGTCGGAGAGGGCATGGAGGAGGGCGAGTTCTCCGAGGCTCGTGAGGATCTGGCTGCCCTGGAGAAGGACTACGAGGAGGTCGGCGTCGACTCTGTTCAGGGAGAGGGTGAAGAGGAGGGCGAGGAGTATTAAACACCATACAATCAGCCCCTGAATTGTCAGTGCCATAACACGCAGAACTGAAGCAATACGCACCATGAGAGACTGTCAGTTCTCTTAGTTACGTTCCAAACCTTGTCCCGTCCATCAAGGCAAGACTTGAATTAATCTGAGCTAACACTAGCAGCTTTCTATACGAGGCAACTTCATCCCCTGTGCTTGCAGCCTCAGGTACTGTTGACAGGAGTGTTGAAAACACGGTGGACGCATGCACAGGGGGTTAACCCCTTCACTGCGAGTGGACGCAAAATTACGTCTTTGAAAGCAGGCAAATGCAGCACTACAAAAATTCCACATCGATTCAAGAAACACCGATATGATTAGGGTCAGCATGAGGCTAAGAACCTCACGAGTCGCTCGCTTTGCGGGGTGCTCATGTGGTTCTTTGCTTCTTGCACTGGAGTGGTGTTAGCATTTTTCTGACAGCGAATGAGTTAAGAGAAAAAACTAAAATGTCCTATGGCTATTCATCGGCAGTATCAAACGACTACTCTTACCACCAGTCCCGAAGCAGAAATCTTGGCTGTTTTCTGAGCTTCCATCTCCTGTGATATTTATTATTCTGAGCAGTATTATTTTGTCAAATGGATCTCTGATTTTGTTGTCAAAATATTGCAGGCAGCTTACGATTTACAGAATGTTTTTGTGTGAAATAAACACCAGAAAACTATTGCAAGTGTTCCTACCCTTTATTTGTTTGTTTGTTTGTTTGTTTGTTTGTTTGTTTGTTTGTTTGTTTGTTTGTTTGTTTGTTTGTTCGTTCGTTCGTTTCTTCGTTCGATTTTTGTTCGTTCGTTTTTTTGTTTGTCAAAAAAATTCTAGCGTTAACCCCTTCACTGTTTGTTTGTTTGTTTGTTTGTTTGTTTGTACTTTGCTCACCGTCTCGAAAGCAACCAAGAAAAGTACTGAGGGCGTGTTATGTAAAACAAAACAATAAACAAAAAACCCCACACAGAACACTGACTGTATTTCGCCCATCTAACAACCATGGGCAATCCCTCAGCGCTAGACAAGCAAACAGTTAGACCCCTGGGGCCAGTTGCATGCGTGAGCTTTGTCCTTCATCAGCCACTAAGCAAGGCGCTCCGCCACAAAGCTCCCTCATGCAACGGGCCCCTTGAGGCATGTTAGTTTACCTTCTCGTTGCTGGTGTCTGATCAGATTTTATTGTTTTCATTTGTTGCCACGTTTTCCTGGGTGCCGGCGTAGACTGCTTTCCGTCTGGTCCGTTCATTTTTTCAGAAATGATGTTTTGTTTCGCGCCATCTTACGGACAGTTGTGCGTTACGCTCGATGATTGTTGTCGTAATGTTTGCAAAATTATCTTATTTATGAGGAAACAAAACATTATATGTATAGAAACAGTCAGTTTAAACACCTATTTCAGACAGTATATCTCTTTTGTCAACTATCGATAAATTGAGCTTGTTTGCAATACGACCTGCCGTAATTTTCCCGGTGAACTCCATCTCAGGCTTCAGATGCAAGATAGCGGTATCATAATGCTCAGGCGGAAAAGATACGCGAAAGAGCTGTGTCATTACACCTTAAAAGACAACACACAAAACACGGACTGTATTTCTCCCATCGAACAAGAAAAGTATACCTTATACACACTATGGGAGATCCCTCAGCTGTAGACAAGCAAACAGTTAGACCCCTGTGGCCGACGGGTAACATACATATGCAATGGCGGTGGATTCGCTAACATATCAACAATGTATATAAATAGATATAATTAAGTAACGCACAAAGAAGGGGACATGAAGCACCGGGCTCAAACAAACATAATATTATAGTGGAGAGACAGAGAGAGACAGAGACAGAGACACAGAGAGAGAGAGAGAGACAGAGAGAGAGAGACAGAGAGAGAGAGAGACAGAGAGAGAGAGAGGGAGAAAAAAGGAACGTTAAAGGTTAAACGTTTAGGGCTTAACGTCTTGTGTCTATCACGAAGATGATTTCAAAGAAGGGGCACATAATAGGGTCTGAACACATTTTGACCCCAGCTGGATTCGAACCCGGGACCTTTTGGACGAAAGTCAAACGCTCTATGGCCACCGAGCCACCCAGCTCCCAGAAAGAAGGAAGAGAGAGAGAGAGACAGAGAGAGAGAGAGGTGAACCGACTGGTCTTATTTTCATTTCTGCTGTCAACGCTCAGGCTATCCTAATTATGAATAGAATTATGGGTCAATAGCACTGCGATGGCTAGTAGTACGTGTCCATAACACTACGATTGCTTATACTGTGTCAATAACACTATGCGTCGATAGCACAACGTGTCGATAGCACTACAGCTTGCAATGTACGTTTACTGACATGTCATTAGCACTATTAGGCCGTCAGATAGGAAGTGAACATCTCCCCTCCCCCCCCCCCAACCCCCACGCCCCCCTCTCACTCCCACCCCCCCCCCCCCCGCCCACCCCCCCCCCCACCCCCCCTGCGGGGGATTGGAGACCACATTTTTTCGGAAGCCTATCAAGTATCAAGACGAATCTAGGTGTTTGCCCAAAATAAATACAGTATTTAAAATAGGAGGGCATGTACTATGGTCATATTTTCTTTCTTTGCGCCTTATATTTTGCTTTTGGGGCTAGGGTTGGTGTTAACGATGACGTTCCCGTAAAAAGAAAAAGCACACAGAACTAAACGATAGGTATCTTTGGAAACAGAATACATTTACCTACCATTTACAATGATTCAATGTCTAAAAAGCAAAATGGTGACGTCCTCGCGGTGCCATCTTTTTTACCTTTTATTAACCGCGAAATAGCCTTCTTGCCAGAAGAACAAGTGTCCAATCTTTCACATACAATGATGACAGCATATATACCAATGTTATAATATATCATCAACGGAAAAAATAAACGATTCAATGTTTTCGACTGGTGACCTTGAAAGTGTTATTTAAAGGTCAAGGTCACCTAAGTTGTACTTTTTTTAAAAAACATATTTTTGAAAATGTGATTAAAAAATCTTACTAAAAGTGATAACATATAAGGAATTGCTATGAATAGTTGATAAACGATTAGACGTGACCTTCATGAAGGTCAAGGTTGCAGTTTTCGAAGAGTTCGTAAGAATATTCAGTTTACAATAGGGGCCAAACATTTTGCTCTGATTTTAGGAAGATTTGCTCACAACACTTCTCTCTTACTACTAAATCATATTCTGTTGAGTTGAGATTATCAGGAACATTATAATATAGATACCCTTTATAATTAAGGTCAAGGTCACAATATGTACAACTGTGCACTCAATCTGATAAGTGAACTGTTCCAGGTCTGAAATTCTCTCCCTCTCTCTCTCTCTCTCTCTCTCTCTCTCTCTCTCTCTCTCTCTCTCTCTCTCTCTCTCTCTCTCTCTCTCTCTCTCTCTCTCTCTCTCTCTCTCTCTCTCTCTCTCTCTCTCTCTCTCTCTCTCTCACACACACACACACACACACACACACACACACACACACACACACACACACACACACACACACACACACAAAGATAAAGAATCTAATATAGGTAGTGCAATAGAAAAGGATCTCATTTATTATTTATGTATGGTTCATTCTGATAAGTATGGAACTTCTGCAGAGCTGTAGAACCTGTAGCCCTGGCAAGTAGCTAGTCAACAGATCAGTTGCTTAAACCAGCTATAAGACGGTAGTCATGTAGTTTCTTTAGGGAGTTGTGGACACTCCCCCCCCTCCCCCCCCCTCCCCCCCCCCCCCCGCACCGTGTATATTTTGACGAGCAGTGAGAGTCCAAACACACGTTCCCTCCCGGCCCCCCCCCCCCCTCCTCCCAACCCCCCCCCCCCCCCCCTCGCGCCCTTTTTTTTTTTTTTTTTCTTGGTTTTAGTTTGATACTTTTGGCGACTGGTGAAAGTTTTCATTGAAAGCAAGGTCTAGCGTCGGGAAGCCTTTTGTGCCAGGTTGAAGGTCCCAAACAAAAGGTTGGACTCCCCCCCCCCCCCCAGCCGACCCCTCCCCCCCTCCGCCCCCGCCCCCCTCCGCCGCCCCCCCTGCCCCCCCCCCTGCCCCGCCCCTCCCCGTCCCCCTACCCCGCCCTCCCCCCCGCCCCCCCCCCCCCCCGCCCCTCCCCCCCCCCCCCCCCCCCCCCCCCGCCTCCCTTGTTGTTTGATATTTCGTCGACTGGTGAAAGTTTTCGGCCATTGCAAGCAAGGTGTAGCGTCGGGAGGCCTTCTGTGCCAGGTTGAAGGTCCCAAACAATAGGTCGGATTCTCCCCGCCCCCCTCCCCTCCCCGCCCCCAACAAAAAGGTGGAACCACCCCTGAGGTAACTGTTCCGCCCCTGGTGTGTGTGTGTGTGTGTGTGTGTGTGTGTGTGTGTGTGTGTGTGTGTGTGTGTGTGTGTGTGTGTGTGTGTGTGTGTGTTCAAACGCCCAAATAGCCTACACAGGTGTTTTGATGGAGACGATGTTAACAATCTACGATACCGTACACACTGAATATAAAACGCGCCATAGTGTAATGTGCTCTTGACTTAGACCGTCACTTCAAGCGTTGTCTCATGCACTGATATGGCTGTTTGGGCTTACCCCGTGCTGGACGGTCTCCTCGGCCGTTGGCCCACCACTTGCGATATTTGAAAAAAGGCTAAATGACTCAGTTTTAGCACAGTAATAGTACTGTTTTTACCACATCGTCTGTGTGGTTAGTTATTTTAGTGTCTGACTTTTGGATTGTGCCGTCTATCAGGATGTTACACGCTGCTATGATCTGCCATAATAGTGTAATTTTATTAGGATCATAGATAGCTCAGTTCACTACTGACATAGTCTAGTAGTAAACTTCGGAATACATCTGGGCAAGGTGGGCATTTTATGTGTTGCCCCTCATAATCGTAACAGAAAAGATGCATCCCTGAACTGCTGTTCGATTCCACATGCCTACATTTTAATCGCAAACCCTTACCTCGACCAGCCATTCTTTAAAAGCACGACACAGCGACATACATACGCGTACGCACGCCCGTGGCACACACACACACACACACACACACACACACACACACACACACACACACACACACACACACACACTGCTCAAGAAATGATCCCGACATTACAACTGCTATTGCATTGGAACTAGTATTAGAATCCGTTCATTCATACGCCAGTTTGTCACTGACGTAAGGTAAATAAATGTGTTGCGCATCTCGTATTACATGCGCTCTACTAGTCTATACGCTTATTCTTTCATTTCATTCCGATTGGGGCAGCACAACTGTAGTCATAAATAATTGTAGCCTCAGTCTTACACTAATTAGAAACATAATGTAAGCTCTGTGTGTGTGTGTTCATTGCATCCCAACCACCCCCCTCCTCAACCCTCCCCCCCCCCCCCCACACACACACACACACATTCTCACCCACCTGCCTCCATTTTAAAAAAAAAAATGTATGCCCAGCATAGACGTAGTACTCACACTTTTAGCATAAACTGACTAATTTCCACCACACTCCAAAGCCTGAAAAATTACCAAAAGAATTAGCTGTAAAAATTCATATTCTGGAAACGTAAAGAAAATCCATCCACTTTAAGCTCACGGTACTATTACATGACGTCACCAGATTTTACAAACTTCGTTAATATGAAGTGCACATATATTACTGCAAGTGTTTTAGCACATAAAAAGTCTTTTGTTTGCGTGTAATCCCATTAATCATGGAAAACGTGCATCAAAACACCGCGACTAAAAAATGGTGCCATATTCATAGGGTCCAAATATGAAATGCTGTGACGTCATCATGTATAAAAAGAAGAAAATAATAAAGTTTATTATTTTCTGAATGCCCGATAAAGGACGAACACACTGATACCAAATAATTTGTATTTTCTTGTAGTTATCATAGCTTTACTGTCCGTCTAGTACCCCTATCACCAAAGATTATATGACCCCTTTGTGGAGTTGGTTCGGTCAAACTCTATGGTATCTTCGATACGGTGGGTCTTTTTTGCAAACACCTAGGAACCTACGTGGTTTTGGATAGACTTTCAGAAAAAAGCATAGTCTCCTATCCCCCGCAAGAGGGGGGGGGGGGAAGTCTATGGAGGGCCAAAGGTTTATATGTGTTGATAGACCTATTTTCACTGTAGTGCCACAGACAAGAAAAACAATCATGAGTCGAACAGGACAAGAAAAGAACATTTTAATCACTTCGGTCCCTGGACTATACTGACCGATTTCAGAGGGTAGTTGTAACAACAGTGCTATGCTTCGATTGCGTTATAATAATACAGGTTATTAATAATAATTAATGTTTGGTGTCATTTGAAACACTTCAGTGTTTCCGATGATTCCAAAATGTTGCATGTCTTTTGTTTTCGTCTATAATGTCTCAGATGATTCCAAAATGTGACATTTGTTTTGCTCGTCAGTGTATGTAATGACGGTGTGTGGTGCTGGTTTGACCCGAGCAGAGCAGCGTTATTAGGCCTGAAATCCTACATCCTGTAAAGTGCGCTGGTCTGTCATTATGGACCTTACGGCCTGATGAGGATCCATGTCTCTTTGCATTCAGATTGCCTTCACTTTTCTCGGCATTGAAGGGGTTGACCAGTCAGCGGTGGACGCAGGCCTCACTGAGGAGTGTCAAGGGGCCCGTTGCATAAGGGAGCTTAGTGGCGGAGCGCCTTGCTTAGTGGCTGGCGCAGGACAAAGCTCACGCATGCAACTGGCCCCAGGGGTCTAACTGTCTGCTTGTCTAGCGCTGAGGGATTGATTGCCCATGGTTGTTCGATGGGCTGTTGTTGTTTTTTTTCCCATGCAGTGCTAACGTCCTAACTCATTCTACCCCAACACCGAAATCCCCAAAGTTCGCCGTCGTACTCTGAAGACTGCATTGCAGTGCAGGACAAAGATCGACCATGATAGTTCAAGGGTGATGCCAGAATAGCTTGGCGCCATAGGCTGGGGTAGAATGAGCTAAGTAAGTTTTGTTGCTTTCGGGACGGTGAGCAAAGTACAAACAAACAAACAGTGAAGGGTTAACGCTAGATTCTTTTGACAAACGGACAACAAACAAGCGAACGAACGAACGAACCAACGAACGAACAAACGAACAAAAAACAAAACAAAAAAACAAACGAACCAACCAACGAACGAACAAACTAAGGGTAGGAACACTTGGAATAGTTTTCCGGTGTTTATTTCACACAAAAACACTCCGGAAATCGTCAGCTGCCTGCAATATTTTGACAACAAAATCAGAGATCCATTTGACAAAATAATACTGCTCAGAGTAATAAATATCACAGGAGATGGAAGCTCAGAAGACAGCCAAGATGTCTGCTTCGGGACTGGTGGTAAGAGTAGTCGTTTGATACTGCTGATGAATAGCCATAGGACATTTTATTTTTTCTCTTAACTCCTTCGCTGTCAGAAAAATGCTAACACCACTCTAGTGCAAGAAGCAAAGAACCTCATGAGCACCCCGCAAAGCGAGCGACTCGTGAGGTTCTTAGCCTCATGCTGACCCTAATCATATCGGTGTTTCTTGAATCGATGTGGAATTTTTGTAGTGCTGCATTTGCCTGCTTTCAAAGACGTAATTTTGCGTCCACTCGCAGTGAAGGGGTTAACCCCCTGTGCATGCGTCCACCGTGTTTTCAACAGTCCTGTCAACAGTACCTGAGGCTGCAAGCACAGGGGATGAAGTTGCCTCGTATAGAAAGCTGCTAGTGTTAGCTCAGATTAATTCAAGTCTTGCCTTGATGGACAGGACAAAGTTTGGAACGTAACTGGTGCGTTTTGCTTCAGTTCTGCGTGTTATGGCACTGACAATTCAGGGGCTGAGTGGCTGGGTGTTTAATACTCCTCGCCCTCCTCCTCACCCTCTCCCTCCACAGAGTCGACGCCGACCTCCTCGTAGTCCTTCTCCAGGGCAGCCAGATCCTCACGAGCCTCGGAGAACTCGCCCTCCTCCATGCCCTCTCCGACGTACCAGTGCACGAAGGCGCGCTTGGCGTACATCAGGTCAAACTTGTGGTCCAGGCGGGCCCAGGCCTCGGCAATGGCCGTGGTGTTGCTCAACATGCACACTGCACGCTGCACCTTGGCCAGGTCACCGCCAGGGACCACAGTCGGGGGCTGGTAGTTGATGCCCACCTTGAAGCCAGTCGGGCACCAGTCCACGAACTGGATCGTACGCTTGGTCTTGATGGTGGCGATGGCGGCGTTGACATCCTTGGGCACCACGTCACCACGGTACAGCATGCAGCAGGCCATGTACTTGCCGTGACGGGGGTCGCACTTCACCATCTGGTTGGCGGGCTCGAAGCAGGCATTGGTGATCTCAGCCACGGTCAGCTGCTCGTGGTAGGCCTTCTCGGCGGAGATGACGGGAGCGTAGGTGGCCAGGGGGAAGTGGATACGGGGGTAGGGTACCAAGTTGGTCTGGAACTCAGTAATATCCACGTTCAGGGCACCGTCGAAGCGCAGGGAGGCGGTGATGGAGGAGACGATCTGGCCGATCAGACGGTTGAGGTTGGTGTAAGTGGGGCGCTCGATGTCCAGGTTACGGCGGCAGATGTCGTAGATGGCCTCGTTGTCCACCATGAAGGCGCAGTCGGAGTGCTCCAGGGTGGTGTGGGTGGTCAGGATGGAGTTGTACGGCTCCACAACAGCGGTAGAGATCTGGAATGTTACAAAACAAACGTCTTCATTTCCTTTCATTGGATTATACTTGAACCTGAACCTTGGACCCCACATTTCGATATCTAAACCATCAGACACTTCCAGGGTGCAGACGTTCTCAAGACTCGGACGCCCAAATTGTACATTCACAGTACAATATTCCTGGTTAACTCATTTTGCCCCGACACACCACAGCAATTTATGGATCGACCATATAGTTCAAGGGTGTTGCCGGAATAGCTTGGTGCCCATAGGGGCCAAGCTATTCTGGCACCATCCTTGAACTATCATGGTCGATCTGTCTTCTGAATTTTAACGCAGTCTTTAGAGGACAAATCCAAAAATTGGGGGAATTTCGGTCTTGGGGCAAAATGAGTTAAACCCATGAGACAAAAACATGTATACTCTTTGAATTTGTTTGCTATTCCGCGATATTTCACTGTACTGCTTGGCACCGCAATGCCCAAAATTACAGACCAGCAAACATTTGTGAAGAGTGATCGCCTGGCTAAAGAAAGCAGAGAGTGGTTCGGAAAAATATGAGACAAAGACGAAATATGGATTCCGAGGAGTTTAGATGAAAAATCTCACCTGAGGAGCTGGGTAGACTGCGAACTCGAGCTTGGACTTTTTGCCGTAGTCGACAGACAGACGCTCCAGGAGCAGCGAGGTGAAGCCGGACCCAGTGCCGCCGCCGAAGGAGTGGAAGACGAGGAAGCCCTGTAGACCCGTGCACTGGTCAGCCAGCTTGCGGATGCGGTCGAGTACGAGGTCGACGATCTCCTTGCCGATGGTGTAGTGACCACGAGCGTAGTTGTTGGCGGCATCCTCTTTGCCGGTGATGAGCTGCTCGGGGTGGAACAGCTGGCGATAGGTGCCGGTGCGAACCTCGTCTGGAGGGGAACAAGAAAGGTTGATATACGTTTAGGGAATCTTTAACTGATTACATCCTGAGGACGATTTTGTAAAATTTGCTTATTGTCATATGAAGGCTACATTACAGATTAATGAGATAGATCAACCATTTTAGTTCAAGGGTGGTGCCAGAAAAGCTTGGCGTCAGAGGCGCCAAACTATTTTGGCACCACCCTTGAATTATCAGCTAATTTTTTTCAACAGTGGGTGTATCAGGATGAAAGGGGTTAAACTTGTTGTGAGTAGTATAGGAGGAGGAGAGGGGAATAAAAGTCGTAGCCGAAATGAGGCTCACGCTATGTGCTTACTATATCGATTTGTAACTATAAAGCACTGAAGTCATACTTTCACCGTGAAAAAAAAAAAAAAGAAAGAACGTGTGGGAATTCATACTGTGAAGGAAACAGTCGCGTGTTTATGGAAGACACGATTTCTGAAGGATAGCAAACAAGAAAATACACCGACTATTTAGTTTAACCCATTTATCCCCAAGGCCCTACCGCAGGAGACGGATTGGCCATGATAATTCAAAGGCGCCAAGCTCATCTGGCACAACCCTTGAATTATCATGGTCAATCCATCTCCTGCAGCTGGCACACAGTCGTTAGGTAACGCCTCCAAAAGTTGGGAAACCCGGCCGTGGGGTTAAATGGGTTAAAGCGATTTGCTCCATGGCTGGTTCTGACTGCTAAAATATCTCCATACAATGGAATCTCAATGCTGACTTGCCTCCGCTACTTTTGTACCCTTTTTTAATGAAAAAAATAGGCAATTGAATAGGCACACATAACAGGTTTTCTCCTGTCCTTGGTATAAAATGGTAAAATGGATGTGACACATATGGCAACTAACAATTTGCACACATTCATTTGCGTACAACTGAAAGCGGTGTCCGACTCCCGGTCCGGTGACCCTAATTTCTACAGACTAGACTTTTCCAACAAGCAGAAGCAAGTACTCACCGATGACAGTGGGCTCGAGGTCGACAAAGACAGCTCTGGGCACGTGCTTGCCTGCCCCTGTCTCGCTGAAGAAGGTGTTGAAGGAGTCGTCTCCCCCTCCGATGGTCTTGTCCGAGGGCATCTGACCGTCGGGCTGGATGCCGTGCTCCAGACAGTACAGCTCCCAGCAGGCATTGCCGATCTGCACGCCAGCCTGGCCCACGTGGATGGAGATGCACTCACGCTGGACACGAAATAATTTGCATTATGAAGTTGTTTGCTGCGTGCTCATAATAATAAAAATAAGAAGAACAAGAAGAACAAAAATAAAATTAAAATAAAATAAATAAAAATACATTATAGTTCTATAAAATAAAATAAAAATAGTAATAATAAGAAGAAAAAGAAGAAGAATATGTTAATCAGCTTAGTAAACGCGCAGTGAACTGAACCTGCACTATGCTTACAATCGTCGATCTTTCCTTAGCCTAAACCTCTAAACCCAACGCGCAAAAGATTTTACGGCTAACGCCGTCGACGCTGGCCCGCGCACGGCTGCGCGCGGGCCAGCGGCGGCCGGTGTCACCCGATGGTTTACTGCGCACTGTCAAGCACAAACCTTTGCCAGTGAAACAATGTTACGCTCGAGTGTGTACGGCTGACGGCTGTACACCGCAGATACTCCAATCAACTTAGAAATGGAGGATTGTATTGGCCGCTGTTATTTAATAGTTATACTATAAGTTATTGGTAGCAGTGGTTTGCTATACGGACCCTTGAAGGCCTGAGGGAAGTCAACGGAACCATTGTACCCCGAAGGCTGAATGCCTGCGGTGAGGTACAATGGTTCCTTTGGCCTCTCCAAAAGGTATTTGTTTTCATTCCTCCACTATTTTCGTAAAAGAAAATAGCTGAAATCTTCTGACCTGGATCACACCAGACACTACTGACGTCAAAAGAATATACATGTATACATAATAGAGTTATGAAGTAATATAAGATCTGTACTGACGTTGCCGTCCACATGACCAGCAGCATTGTCTACAAATTGTCAGAGTAATGCAATGGAAGAGGCGAGTGACTGCCTCAAACGACTTCAAAAGTCTTCAATAAAATAGTCGCATAGGACGCTCATGTGCTTCAGATTTCGCAAAGATTCTTTTTTTAGTGGTTTGATACACATTATTGCTGCAAATGTGTGCTGCAAACAAATCCAGTAGCGTGCCTATTGTTTCAAACAACACTAAGTAACTTTGTAGTTTAGAACGTTTTGGTGCTCTTTTATATCTGCGAAATCAGTCAGAGATAAATTCTACTGAAGATCATAAATTCTGAAAATCACTAGCGCTCGCGGAACTATAGGAAGATCGACAAAAACCGTAGATTACTTACTGATTAAGAAGGAACGCGACAAATTCCGGGTGGGCGGTCAAGCCAAGCTAGCTCTTGCTTTACACGTTGCCACATGCCCATATTCCCTTGTCGCGATGTCAATTCTATTTAGGGGTATCTTGTCTCTGTTTCTCTTTCTTCTCTTCAATTCCGAGTCTGTCATTGTCGGCGCGAGTCGATGATACTTTCTATTTTTCTTCGCTGGTTCATCAGCTCTTGTCTCTGATTGGTTATAATTATGCAGATGACCTAGGTCGTATAGAATAGTTATGACGTCAGCTACCATTGCCTATCAGAAGCAATCTTTTCACGTATCCCTCAAAAGATTCCGGTGGGCCTCTTTTCGCTTTGAACGGTTGAAAGAAAGCATTTGGTGGGACAATATGGTGGTCACTGTCTAAGTGGTATGTATACTGAATCCCAATAAAAGCTTTTTGCGAATTGAAGCCTTAAAAAGGTCGGGGGTGCCCCTTTAACTGAAACCTGTTTTACGCGCTAACTTGCTAAATATCATAGCTATCTTCCTTTCGTGCGAGGACACTAAATACTGAACAGTCCAGAACCATAATATAAACAGATTAGTAAATGAAAATTCTCCAAACTAGCGAGCTGTAAATAGTACGGTGTAGATTACTGTGAGACGATCGGGTGAACTATTCTGAGAGAAATTTTGAAATCACAGCGCGTCAAACGCAGTTGCAAGATACCGGCAGTCAAACCTGCTATAAAGGACACTTCCATATAATTATTGGCTATAGCAGCCACCTAAGAAGTACTCCTCCACTTTTACTATATAGTAACATGACATGGGGACGTAGCGTAGTGGATAAGACACTGCGCTGGCAGTCGTAAGATCCCGTGTTCGAATCCCCTGGTGGGCAGGAATGCGATGTGGACCTTTCCTCATTCCCATCGAGTCAAATTTACGTACAGACTCGGCCTGTCTCGCCTTTGTGTAATCATCAACTGCATAATCATTAAGTGCACGTTAATAATCCCATTACCAATATTTGAAAAGATCACCGGTAGGGCCGGTGAAATGGAAACAGAAATATATCACATGCACCAAAGTTAATAGTAGGGTGGAGGTTTGCACATAAAATAGCGCTTAGTAGCAGCAGGCTTTCAAAGCTTCAGCTTCCATCCCTACGGCGCCTTGAGCATCTTTAATTAGATGGATATGTGCGCCTACCATACTATAAAGTATGAAACGGCCACGTCTGTCCAGTTTTTTTAGGGGGCTGTATATATACAGGTTTGGCTGTAACACGATCATGGGCAATTTAAAATTGGCAAGGGACAGCATTCCTGCTACACTGGTTGCCTCCAGACGACCAGTGCACGATTTCGAAATTATATCTCCGCCATTGCTGTGTCTGTCGTAAAAGGCGCAATAGCGCCTCTCACTCACTCACTCTTGTCCTGCTCAATCTAGAGACAGAAATCTATCTATTGTCACTGAGATTGACTCACCATGATTGCTTTTGGGTAGTAGTTTCGGTCGACGGAAGAAAGGAAGGTGGAAAGCCCTGAGCAGGTAAATTCACTGGCAAGCCACTCGTCTTCGATGTAAGGATCGCGCGAGTGTAGCTATGTGAACGCCAAACCGCACCCACCCGGTTTTATAGGGGTACCTTCACACAAGTCAGTCACGCGGTCAGACTTTTTCAGCGCAGCGGGCACAGTTCCTCAGCGGCCTGGCACGCGGCCCGGGCGCGCGACGACTTCAACGCGTTTTGCATATTTCTTTATTCAAATTTATTTTGCACTTGCCGTCTGTGTACTTTCATTCCGTGTAAGGGTTGTGCATACGTTCCTTCATGTTTGAGAAAAGCTTGATTTCCATTGAATAACTATGAAAATATCGCTTTTCTACAAAAATGGTCATGTTGGCACGACAGACTGTCTGCAGGAAAGTAACGCGGTGTAAATTATAATATTCTTATCAGAGGCGTCTCAGTGATCACTGTGTATATGAACCTGACTAACGGGGGCGCGTGAGGATCTATGCTTCACGCGTTCAGGGTAACCCGCGGGCACTCACGTGTGAGGGTATATATTTTCTGCAAATGCGTGTTGGTTGCTGTGCGCCGGCTGACAAGGGGATACACACTCTGTCGCGGACGCAAGTTCTTAACGTCTTAAGGGCGTGTGAGAGCATACGTGAGTCATCAATAGTAAAGGTTTGTACAGATCACCTTCAAACACAGTGATCAATGACAAAATTTTCTCTTGGTGCCGTCAAAGTTATTGCGTAATTGGTTGTCGCATGTTACTGTCAAACAGTGCAACCCTTCTAACACTCTGGTTGTCTCTCTCGGTTGCTGCGCTCAGCGCAGCAACTGAGAGAGACAAGCAGAGTGTAAGTCTAGCTGACCACAGGTGCGGATCAGTTACCTCCCGTGGGGGGCGGGGGGGGGGGGTTGGGATACGATCATTTTGTTTAGGACCTTCAACCATTCAACCAATGCCCCCAGATGCCAACCAATGCAATGTCCGGAACCCTTGGGACCGTCCCCCGCGCCCACAGATCCGCCCCTGCACACCACTGTGTTTGTGAAAACGTTTCATGGAAAGTTTGACAACAGTTTGGTTTTTTTTTTAAATTACGATCAGATCACATTTAAATGGTATTTGTAAGTATGACCAAGCGTTGAGAAACTGCCTTCTGATAGGCGTTATAGAATGCCCCTGGTTCTCAGCAATCTGTTCAAAAAGGCATTTGTTCCTAATGCAATAACCTTGCTTAACTCCATCATGTAACTGTTGGACCATATGACCAGTAATATTTTGAGCACAGTAACATTGCATGGAAACTTTTCACCTCAGTAAAGTATGTGACATATAATTGTCCATGGATGACAGTGTTTGCGTGAGTGTGTCTGTATGTGCGTTCGAGCGTGTGCGCATGTTACCATGTACAAGGTTATTATATTTGCACGTATGTTTATTATTCTCATGTGTTCTTATGAGTGTTTTTATGTCGAAGCCAAAGAAAAATTTCCTTCTCATGGACAATAAAGTGAATTGTAAGTAAGTTGTAAGTAATAGGTAGGCTCACAGTAGGGGGGAAAAAACAAGACTCCAGAAAGAATCACTGAGATCGTGTCCATGTTCCAACGTGTCTATGCTTCATCAATGGAGGGCTCAGATTTACACACACCCTAGCCCGGACAGTTTTTGCGGTGGGCCCTTTACCACGGCATTCCCTTTACTGAGAGTGGACGGAGTGGGGTAGGATGGGGGGAGGCGGGGGAGGGGGGGGGTAAGGTAAAGTGGAATGGAATGAAAGTACTAGTTGAAGGTTAGCTGCAGTGTAGAGCCTTCCGCGATAAAGAGCCTGCCGCTATTGTCAGCTAACGATTGGCGGCTAGGGACTGCCCTACTCCGAACTCAGACACAATGAGAGATGAACCCTACTATGGTGGAACATAAACACAGCCTGGGTGGAACATCCCCATTAGTCAAACGTCTTCGGACCCACGACGACCGCAGTGGGCCCGCGCACTGTCGTGCGCAGGCCCACTGCGGCCGTCGTGGACCCGTGGACCTCTGCTTACTAGTATAAAACCCTCGTGTGGTGGAGCCTAAACACGTGGAAAATAGACACGGTGAAACACAGAGCTGACGCCCTTGTTCCCCTACGGACGAAGTCCGCACGGGTACCTACCGCCAACTCTTTCACCCCGAACAACTATTGACTGGCAAGGAGGACGCCGCCAACAACTACGCCGGTCACTACACTGTAGGCAAGGAGCGGATAGACCTGGTCTTGGACCGCATCCGCAAGCTGGGTGACCAGTGCATGGGTCTACAGGGCTTCCTCATCTTCCACTCCGTCGACGGCGGCACTGGGTCCGGCTTCACCTCGCTGCCAATGGAGCGTCTGTCTGTCAACTACGTCAAGAAATCCAAGCTCGAGTTCGCCGTCTACGGAGATCCGCAGGTTAGGTTTTGCCTTCTTGAACTTGTTTCTGTCTTATTTTTTCTAAACCCCCTTATGGTTCTGTAGCCAGCCAATCACTCTTGTAAGTCCACAAATGTTCGCTGGTCTGTAATTTTGGACATGTCGGCGCCAAGCGCTGTCATGTCCAAAATCACAGATCAATACACAAATTCAAGGAGACTTCATAAGCTTAAATCCTGCGTAAATAACCGTGGGACATTTTCACTGTCCGAAAGAATGTGTGCGCACTGAAAGTATGTGATATTTTAAATATCTAAAAATTGTCCTGCCCAGGTTCAGGTTTGAAATAATAGCCAAAAGAAAGAAAGTGAAGATGTCTGTTTTGTGACATTCCAGATATCTCCCGTCATTGTGGAGCCGTACAACTCCATCCTGACCACCCACACCACCCTGGAGCACTCCGACGGCGCCTTCATGGTGGACAACGAGGCCATCTACGACATCTGCCGCCGCAACCTGGACATCGAGCGCCCCACCTACACCAACTTCATCCGTCTGATCGCCCATATCGTCTCCTCCATCACCGTCACGGTGAACATCGACAGTTGCCTGCACACTCATCTGGAGGACGTCGCGAGGGACATTGTGCGCTACCACCGTATCCATTTCCCCCTGGTCAGCTACCCTCCCTTCATCTCCGCCGAGAAAGCCTGCCACGAGCAGCTGACCTGCTCTGAGCCCGCCAAAGCCTGCTTCGATGATGAAGTACGACCCCCGTCACGGCAAGTACATGGCCTGCTGCATGCTGTACCGAGGTGAAGTGGTGCCCAAGGATGTCAACGCCGCCATCGCCACCATCAAGACAAAGCGCACGATCCAGTTCGTGGACTGGTGCCCGACTGGCTTCAAGGTGGGCATCAACTACCAGCCCCCGACTGTGGTACCTGGCGGTGACCTGGCCAAGGTGCAGCGTGCAGTGTGCATGTTGAGCAACACCACTGCCATTGCCGAGGCCTGGGCCCGCCTGGACCACAAGTTTGACCTGATGTACGCCAAGCGCGCCTTCGTGCACTGGTACGTCGGAGAGGGTATGGAGGAGGGCGAGTTCTCTGAGGCTCATGAGGATCTGGCAGCCCTGGAAAAGGACTACAAGGGGGCCGGCGTCGACACTTTGCCTGATTATGATGTGGATGATGAGGCTTGGGAGCCACATTTTAATGCAGGATAAAGCCATTTGGCAACTCAATGCCTCTTTGTTTCTTTGTCATTTTGACGGCTGATATTCGCTTTTTCCTCGACGGCGACGGGGTGAAGTGATTTTTATTGAGCCTTTAACCCGGGTCTGCCCTGGGGGGCTGGGGTGGGATTAATTCATTACATCTTGAGCATGAAATTGTCTTTTTTTTTTACATATCTTCTGAGGTCGACGTAAAAGTTCTGGAGACAAAATCGACCATGATAGTTTAAGGGTGGTGTCGGAATAGCTTGGCGTAGGCGCCAAGCTATTCTGACACCACCCTTGAACTATCATTATCGATCCACATCCCTTCGTAACATATCAGGGTTTTATGGATTAAACTACTGTTTCGTTCCCAGGATCCCAGGGTTACCTGATTAGTCCTGGTCAGCTACACAGGGTGGGGTTTCCTTTTTCTGGGGCTTATGTGTCTGTCTACACTTGGTACGCTCACGTGTATTTTCCTCTTGGCAGGATTCATGTTATTTAGAAAATAGATCAGCTGAAAAAAATGTGCATCTAGTTATTTTCGAAACTTTATAATTTCTCAATTAGCTGCAAGTTCACCCTTTTCATCCTGATACACACACTGTTACGTGAAAAAAATTTGCCTGAGGCGCCAAGCGGCTATTATGGCACCACCCTTGAACTAAAATAGTTGATCTCTCTCCTAATCTGTATTGGACAATAAGCAATTTTTGTTTTAAAAATCGGCTTCGGGATGTAACGAGTTAAATTCGAGATATGCAACCTGCATAGCGAATTCAGTTAGCTAACAGATAGCTACCTTACAACTAGGTTTTACCGCGGACATTTGGCCGACATTTAGTTCGTAACCGAAGCCATGCCAATTAGGAGCAAGACGCTGTCCGTTAACCTTTGTTACGTTGAGGAAAAAAGCCAAGTGCTTACGAAGTCATCGGCGTTTACAGTGTGGCTAACATGGAGATTTACAACAGACGTTTTTTTTACTTCGACAAAATTCATGTATTTTGATCTTTGATAAATCTCATTCTCCGTTCTTCTGCGTGTACAATTTAGATCAAATCTGATGGCGATGGTGTAAGACTACACAAGAATTTGAAGTTACGGTTCAAAAACATGTTGGTTGGTTGGTTGGTTAGTTCGGGTTTAACGTCCACGGCACCGAAGTGATAATGGACGGCCCTGACGGGTCGGTTATGGGGGACAGGTAAATCTATTGCCTATGGAGTACGACCTGAACACTGATCAATTCAGGCGCATTACAACTGTGCCACTTTGATTTACCAGGACCTTTCAACGGACATGCTATGGAACAAGCCTGTCTTTTTTCCCTGGATTGCGAGTCCAGCTACCGGGGCCGAGACGGGGACTCGAAACCACGACCCGGCGATTCCCTTCGCTCTCTTGCTCCGACGCTTAACCGCCTGAGCTATTTCGGACTGTAGAAAGAAAAAAAAATGTTGTAGTTTAGGAGTTAATGGAGATTTATTGCTCTCTGAGACAAACTGTGTGTTCACTAATGATTGGCTTGTAGTTTGAAACCCCTCAAAACACACCTATTTTACCGATTTTGTTTGGAAATTATCGGCGAATTTTGTTAGAGAAAGATCAATGTTTTGTCTGCAGTTCAACATTTAACAAAAGTTGGTCTAGGTTACAAGTTATAACACATTCGACCCCAGGACCGAAATCCCCAAATTGCGAAGTTGCCCTCTGAAGGACTGTATTACATTTCTAGAAACAGATCGAGCATGATAGTTGAAGGGTGGTGCCAGATAGCTTGGCGCCTAAGGGCGCCAAGCTGTTCTGGCACCACCCTTCAACTATCATGCTCAATCCATGTCTTGCTGCGGTGGGTCGGGGCTGAATGAGATAACGAGTATTTTCAAGCGTAACAAATCTCTTGTTCGCCAATTTCGGTACGTTTTTCGCCACCAGTACCGTGATCTGTGCCTTTTAAATTCTCCTTACTGTCTGCGCTGCCTGTGGTCCTCGATACTTGGTGCGTCTTTGCTGGTCTGCTGTATCTAAGAAATGATAAGTTATGTGTTCTTGGTTAATGCATTTGTATGTCTCTCCCTGTATATATCTTGTAACCGTAGCGACTCCCTGCTCTTTTCTTTTTGTAAACTAGGGGTCGATAAATTAGTATGAAAGTGCAGCGTGCCCAGCATGTCCTAGATTCATTTTGCTTAGTGGACCGGCTGGCGACATACATCATCAGTATTTTTATTTGCTTTTTCACAAACGGCGCAGGCACGTCCTGAGAAAGACTCCTTGTTGTCCGGGTCAGTGTTTCACAATGTACTACGAACCAACCATACATACTGTATCTACAAACGCTTGCCTCGCGTAGGTTCTGTGGTTCAGTTAAGTTCTGTAGTAATAATAATAATAATAATACCGTTATTATATAGGCGCTTTTTTCTCAATTTTTGGGCAAATCGACTCAAAGCGCCGCGAACTGAAACCCAACACGCACTCTCACGTAACAGACACAGATTTACGCCATTTAAGACAAACACAGTACAAGACAGACGAAGGGCCAGTTCAGCTACTGAAGTTACAGAGATTTTTGATCGCTTGTATTTGAAATTTGTAAAGTGGACTGAAACCGGTACCAAAGTGTGGGGGGTGAGGGGATGGGTGGGGGGTGGAAGAACCGGAGTACCCGGAGAAAGAACCCCCGACGGTCCGCCCGAATTAACGGTGACACTTATCAGAGGAGAAAAGTCCGACGCCGGAACCCGTTTTCGAAACTCGCACCTTTGGCATTGGTGGCAGGCGCCTTAACCACTGCGCCACGGACCGCCCCGTTCAATCAGTTAACCCATTTAGCCCCAACGCCTTACAGCAGGAGAAGGATGGACCATGATAATTCTAGGGTAGTGCCAGATTAGCTTCTCCTGCAACTGGTATAAGCCGCGAATCCGGAAGCGGCACGTCTCGAATGAGTTAACCCAATTGACATAGAAGCCGTATTTTCCAAGTTGTAGAGGCGTCGCTTAACAACTGCGTACCAGTTCTAAGAGAAGGACCGACCATGATACTTCAAGGGTAGTGCCAGATTAACTTAGCCCCATCAGGCACAACCCTTGAATTATCATGGTCGATCCATCACCTGCTGTAGGGCGTGAGTGGACCGCATAGGGGGAAAAGCTCTGGACGGCTTGGGTCAAATAGCTATTGCTTAGCTGTGTTTTGGTGACATTCGTCATACCGTCATTTAACTCATTGTACCCCAGACACACCACATCAAGATAAGGATCGACCATGATAGTTCAAGGGTGATGCCAGAATAGCTTGGCGCCTATGGGCGCCAAGCTATTCTGGCATCACCCTTGAACTATCATGGTCGATCTGTGTAGTCCTGCAGCTGCAATGCATTCTTCAGAGGACAACGGCAACATGTGGGGATTTCGGTCTTGGGGTACAATGAGTTATGTGTGCCGGTCTGTGCTAATTGGACCTTACGGCCTGAAGCCGTAAGGTCCATAATCACAGACCTGCACAAATTTTGCCGTGGTTTGGTAAGTGCCAGTTTGCCATTTTCGAGAAAAAGCGAGATTTTCACAATAACATCAATAAAAATAGCGTTCTTCTCGAATTTTGGACATTCATGTATGACTGCGTGTCGCCGAACTCACGGCAGCGTTACATACGACGCATTTTCAGTGCGCTGCAAACAAACGCCGTTTACACAGTTGTTATAGCCACGCTCCATGCATAATCCAGTTTCAGTCCCAATCCCTGTATTGATTACAACGTTCTTTTTCTTCTTCTAGTCCGGTGCCATTGATTTTGTAATCTCCTTTCTCTAGGCCGCTGTGCGCGGCGTGTCAGGTGAATAAAGAATGTGAAGGCAGCCTAGCTGTATTATGCGTCGTGAGCGCCGAATCACCTCAATCACGCTGCTGTCAAAGAAACGCTGATACGTCAGAATGGTGGTTGCAAAAGGCAGCGTTCCACAAAATAATATAGGATCTACCACCGTTCAGTGGGCGAAGACCGCGTAGCTTTCGAAATCAGTGAAATCCAGCCGCGTCGAAGATTTCCAGCCGTCAGAGGAAGATAGAAACACAGTAGTTTCAGCAAGATGTATAGATCCTCATGAGCCCCCGCGAATGCGGGGGCTCATGAGGATCTATACCTCTTGCAGAATGGTGGTGTTTAATTTCCTTTCTCGATAATGAAGGGCTAAAGACTCACTGACTCCTATGTCCAGAAGGGAAAAAAAAAACACAGATTTAATTTCGAGACTTTAAGAGGCACATATGCCAATGGGCCCTCGCAGGATGCTGGGGCCCATGTTAATCTACGCCTCTGGCAATGAATGGGGTTCGCCAATGGTTAAACGAAGACCCAAAAGGTATTGAGCAAAAGAAAATAACATTAAGACGGCGGCCACACGCAATACTCAAGACATTGTGAGGTCTCGTTGCGTGTTTGGTCAGTGACATGTTGTCCCATAAAGCGGGGCATGCGTGAAACTCTATCTAACTAACCAACTTAATTTAACATTCTAAGCAAGACGGAGCATAACTTGTAACGGAAGCAAGTTTTTCGTGCATAGAGTCGATTTATTTTCGCTTCGTGACTCAAAGGCCCACTACCGCCGAAACTGTTCAAAGATACACTTCCGTAACAGACGGTTTCGCAACGCTACCTACAGGTCTAGCTATGATTTATTTAGACACAGGGCAATCCAGTTCAGCACTGAGAGTCCGAAATAGCTCAGGCGGTTAATTAAGCGTCGGAGCAAGAGAGCGAAGGGATTCGCCGGGTCGTGGGTTCGAGTCCCCATCCCGGCCCGGGTAGCTGGACTCTCATTCCAGGGAAAAAAGACGGGCTTGTTCCATAGCATGTCCGTTGAAAGGTCCTAGTAAATCAAAGTGGCACAGCTGCAGTGCGCCTGAATTGATCAGTGTTCAGGTTGTACTCCATAGGCAATAGATTTCCCTGTCCCCCATAACCCGCCCGTCAGGGCCGTCCATTATCACTTCGGTGCCGTGGACGTTAAACCCCGATCTAACCAACCACCAGTTCAGCACACGTCGTCTTTATATAATAATAAATAATAATAATACCGGTTATTATATAGGCGCTTTTTCCCAATTCGGCGAATGGGCTCAAAGCGCCGCGAACTGAACCCAACACGCACGCTCACGTGACACACACGCATTCGCTCTGAAGACAAACACAGTGCAAGACAGACACAGGACATTCACGTGGTGCAAAGGGTCAGCTCAGCTACTAAGGTTTCAGAAATTTTGATCGCTTGTATTTGAAATTTATAAAGTGGCCTGAAACCGGTACCAAAGTGGAGGGGGTGGAAGAACCGGAGTACCCGGAGAAAGAACCCCGACGGTCCGCCCGAATTAACGGTGACACTTACTAGAGGAAACCCTGTATCGAACCTCGCACATTTAGCATTGGTGGCAGGCGCCTTAACCACTGCGCCACGGACCGACCCAAGTATCAAGTAACCCGACGATGACTCCGCTCCCTTCTAGAAATACAACGCTGTCAGTGCGAGAAACAGCTAAATATAGACTGACACGTCATAAGTTAACGGCAGCGCAGAATCAATAAGTGTGATTTTGCTGCGTGTCCAAACTGCCGTTGAAGTTCATTAGGTGTGTCGACAAGACATAGCAAACGGGCACAACTGGTGCTGAAATGTGTCTTCAGATTTATGCGTAATAGTACTTTAATGGTACTTTAACCCTACAGCAGGAGACAGGATCCATCTCCTGCAACTGGTACACAGTCGTTAGATGGCACCTCCCCAAATTTGGGGAGCCCTTGGGGTTAAATTGCATGCAGCTATCGAAGAAGCAGACACCTCGTGCCTGTGATGACAAATATGGGTATATAGTCTTCGCATTCGAGTGGTCGGGGAAATATCGGCTTAAGAAGGCGTAAATTCAATTGGCGTTTTGCATTGGAAGCGTACGACCGGTGCGATTATTTGGCATGCCGTATGATGCTCAACCACGCTGTACTATACCGAGGAGCCAAAGAAATGCGACAGTTTTGGCTCCCTTCATTCCTCTCTGTTCTCTGCCATTCTTAGCGTAGACGTCGTGCGCAGACTTCAGTCACCTGTCCACTCTGAGATATTGTCCTCCCATCTTTTCCTCTGTCTTCCTCTCCTTCCCTCTATCTTATGTATACTCTCAATGCAGAGTGAAGTCTACTTCGCTTAGTACAACAAGGCCGGGTATAACCAAAGTCTGATATCAGTAACAACACTTTATCAGCCGTCCAGGCAACTCGCTTTCTATGTAAATTGTTTCGCTTATAACAAACCGGATATTTGGCAAAAATAGCAGTTGTGTTCTCTGACGATTTGTTTGGATCGGATGTTTACTGCCTACTTCGTACTGTTCGGTTATGCCCCGTGAGCACTGATGATATAAAACAGGACTGACGTGGAACGCCCGCGTTAAGGCGGCGAATAAACATGACGGTACTAAGCGGAGGAAACATTTATGTCCGCGAACATTCTGGTTGAATGGGACCTGTACAAACGTTCCCTATTAATCACTCAGATAATTATATTCTCCCATACGACCCTTAAAACGCCAAGCAGTTCAGTTCCAACAAATGTGTTAAACCCTGCTATTCTCTGCCCAAACACAACGATCAAGGTTCATATGCTCGACTCGATGAACCTCAAGAGCAATTGCAATTGCACTGGCAGCGATCAGAGTGTTGCAAGAGGCATAGATCCTCATGAGCCCCCGCAGTCGCGGGGGCTCATGAGAATCTATGTCTCTTGCTGTAACGAGTTACTCGAACGGAGTTAACTGGTGTTGAATTTACCTACTTGCCTATTTGAATAGGTTTTCAAAGACCGACACCCAGAATGCAAGAGGTATAGATCCTCATGAGCCCCCGCTTTTGCAAAGGCTCATGCGGATCTATGACTCTAGCGCACTGGTACGAGTCATTTACCTTGCACAACTGAACAGTGTGGCTTGGTGTTAAAATTGCCAAGTATTTGCCTATTTGAATAGAATTATTTGCTGGCAGTTATAAGAGGTGAAACGGGATCGGTGTTACCACGGCTCTTTGAAATGACAAACTGCGAGGCACCTTTCATCGCAGTCAATGAAAAAGGTTTTGTAAATGTGTAAATGCAGGCAAACACAAAAGTGAGTGTTAGGTTCTGAAGCAAAACTAGCCAAGCGGAACAAAAGAATAACTGACGGCTATGTACAAATTGAACCTTGTAACCGACATCTCGATCTTTCTCTCATGGAGACACTTAATGATATTCCAGAACCGTAACAAATAATTCAGTCAAAATTCTTCAAACCACTGAACTCTAAGTGGCATGTTGGCCGATGGGGGTACGGTCTGGAGAAACTCTGGTGTACGATACTGACTGACAGAAATGCTGAATTTTATTTGTCAGCACCGTACACCCGTATTTTTACATTTTCTCTACACCGTCTCTCTTTATCGCGAAACGTGAATGATATTATTTTGAATAGGTGGATTATGAATCGCGCAAAATAAATCGTGAATTCATGATGGTAACCTCACACTACTGACTATCTCCTAACCCCCCACCTACCCCCTTCCCCCTTCCCGGTTCCTCTCTCCCCCTCCCTCCTCCCCTCGGCCATATCTTCCAAGTGGGGGTCCCTTTGTGAAGAACCCTTTGCCAAGTTTTAATCCCCCTAGTTCTCTATCAGTGCCGGAGTATCGGATATCAATCATAAACGGCCCTCCGTAGCGACAGACAGGCCAGCCGACAATTTACACAGACAAGATTATAGGATTCCCGCCAAAAGTACCAGACATGTTTCTACCTGCATGACGGCGGCACGTGTCAGCCCTCGCCCAGGTGAAGAAGAAAAAGGCCCTCAGGCCGACGTCATCGGTGCGTAGCTGGCCCGCGCCGGCACGACCGTGCGCGGGCCATCTACGGCTGACATCGGCCCGCGGACCTTTTGCTCACCAATGCTTTGTGTCAGCGCTGCCTTGGCGACGATCGACACACACGCGACGCCGCTGACACAGAGCCCCGGCCATCTGCCATGATGGGTAACCCAGAAGCTCCTCCTTTCAAGGGACAAAAGAGGAACTACCGTGATCAACACTCAAGAGTCATAGCGGTCAGCCCTCATCACTGAGCCGGCCCTTGCATTTGCGAGAAGCCCATGCGGATCTATGCCTGTCCCCAGTCAGAGTTGCAGCTAAGAAAGGCTGATCGAGCTGACGGCATTGTCTCGGTATATACTAACTGCGAGAAATCGATCGACGGTAACTTGTTTAGAAAGGGAACATAGATGTAAAATAGGGAATTCCCAATGCCAAATGCACACACCTTCACTAAGCCCCACACGCTGCAGTCCGCCATGAAGATCCGTGTATTTTGCAGATGCGTGTCAGTATAGCTGTGCATTGTCTATGTAGTTGACCCTCCCAAAAACCCTTCACGTCAATTCTGATTGAAGAGAAACATGGAAAAAGAGTGAGTTTCTCATCGCCGGCAAGAAGCATCGATCCTCGTGAGGCCCCGCGAATGCAGGACCTCATGATGATCGACGTCTCTTGCAGGTGTCGAGTTTTGGCCGCCTGGAAGCCGGCAACGATATAAAGCCAGGTGGATGCCACACGCGCTCACATAGCAACACTCAAGCGCGATCCTTGCATCCAAGACTCGAGTGGCTCAGCTCAGCTCTCAACCTTCCTTCCTCCGTCGCCGACTGAATCTACTACCCAACAGCAATCATGGTGAGTCAGTCTGACAAGACATAACATTGTCTGTGTTAGCTTGAAAATAAAGATATAAGAGCTGTACTGCAGTGAGAGAGTGTGTACGTGTTTTGCACTGACGCCCCCGGAACAGACCGCCGCAGAGGTGAAATGGCGGCTGAGCCGGAATTGCCGTGTGAGAAGTTGTCCCTTTGCTAATGCGAAATTTTCCGCGACTCCTCTTATTTTGCGATGTTGTGTGCTGGTAGTGTGGGTAAGGTCCAAAAGCACAGACCAGCACTTTTTTTTTCGTATTGTTGTCAGTCTGTCGTGATTTGGAATGTGTGATTCTGTATGCCGCTCTGACTTGTTGCCACGCCTGCCCATTTCCACCATCTCCGAAGTAACCGTGGCGATACGAGAAATCGATCACACAGCGTCCCTGTTGCTTGACTTCGCTACGTCTTCCATGAGCGTGCAGGCAACGCAGTCTAAACACGGTAGAGGAAAGGTTGTTTGTAGTTTTCCTCAAATAGTCTGACAAGAAAGCCAGTCGACTGAGACGGCCGTGCCGGAAATAATGCAGCGGGGCCAATTGCAGTTTGCAAAGAAATGACAAAATATTTTTTGCGCGAAATCGACCAGCGACCAGTCCGGCGACAGTCAGTCACTGAGTCTGTTGTGCGACTTGGCTGTATCTGTTCTATATCGTAGAGGAACATGGATCCAAAGAAGAGGCAGCAAGAGGCATAGATCCTCTTGAGCCCCCGCAGCCGCGGGGGCTCAAGAGGATCTATGCCTCTTGCAAATGCGTAGACGAGGAAGGGGTGGGTGAGGTTTTCCGAACTATTCACGACGTGCATTAAACAAGTAAACTTCAGAAATTCTTGTAAAGTTGTTTGAAGAAATGTAATGTCAGAGAAACACATCATAAAACTTGGTGGTTGTTTTTGTTTTTTGTTTTTTTTTGTTTGTTTTTTTTTTTTTTTACTGTGTTTGCAAAGTACCACGTGCTCGTTGTTTTTTGGTTGTGAGTTTTTGTTTTTTTTTGTTTTTTTCTTCTCTCTCAGTCTTTCCGCTCTCGAAAAGAGGTTTCAGGTCGTAATCAGATTGGTTCGAAGGCCTATGAGGTCTTTTTTTTTTTTTTAAAGACACCTGCTCCTTTTTTTTTTTCTTTTTTTTTTTTAGTCACCGTCGTGGTGGCAAAAGACGTTATTTTAAAAACGTGTTTTATTGGTTACAAGAAAAGTGTCACAAATGTATTTAGGGGGTGGGCATGGGTGAGAGCATGAAGATTTATAACTGGAAATTAAAGCGTGGCAACAGACTTTTCACGTTTCACGAAATAACCAGGACGTTGTAACGGATCACGAAGATCTTACGTTTAACGGCGAACCTTTCTTTCACGGATCACGAGGATGAACAAACTCTCAACGGCGAACCACTAGAACCGAAAAAAAAGGCAATCACGAATCACGCTTTTAAGACATACCCCCACCCTCCCCTCGCCCACTCCCCCGTCCCTCCCACCCCCAACCCCCAACCCCACCCCACCCGTCCACCCCTCTTTCCAGTTAAAATACTCACCAACAGCCCAAGTCGGCTCGAGGACACTTTGTTTGATTGACGTCACAGGCTGATCGCCTAGGCCACCCGTTACAATACACCCAAGTAAAAAAAAAAAATCCGCCCGTTATATATAACGCGAGCAGGATAATTGCCGTCGACTCAGTGGAGGTAACTGAGAATATTGCATTGTGGTGTTCGGTTTCACGGGGCGATGGTAGCTTGAAATTCCCTGAGGCTCTTACTATCGGTAGAGTACAGGTATAAATCAGGCTTGTCTTATCCACCGCAGTGGCTGCAGTGGCTGCCGCAGTGGTCGAACCTGCCTGTCTCGGATTGGCCTCCGCAGCCACGAACAAGCCTGCAGACGTCGTGGGCAACTCCTATAAAATCTTCGTTCGCGAAGTCAAGCCAAGAGACTTATCCACCGAGAGACGCACAGTTTACAGCGCGGATCTACAGGTGCACTTTAATCGTGTGGCTCTTAAACGTCATAAAACCACTTGTCATAGTTCACGAAAGGGGTTCGCGATAGACTTTATGGCACTATTACTAGACTCGCGCACACACACAGCCATTTTGAGCAAAGCGGCTTTTGTTTGCGGTCTCTTTGGCATCTGGTGCCAAGTGACAAATGTTTGGTACAGGTTACAGACCGGCCACTTTATACAGTTTAAAATACAAGCGATAATTGTATTGACAATACAAGCGATCAAAATTTCCACTGGGATATTTCAAGGGTCGTGCCCGATTAGTTTGGCGCTTCAGGCGCCAAACTAATCGGGCACTACCCTTGAATCATCCCAGTCGACCCATCCTCTTTTTGACGCATCAGGCACTACCTTTAAGCTATCACGGTCGCCCCATCTCCCATTTTGGCGCTGGTGGTGATGGCTGTGGCTCTTGTGTGCCCGACACCTTTACCAATTATCCGGTATGTCTTTACTAGGCGGTACACATACCTTAGTTGTTTTTTTTTCAGGTGCGCGCGGCGGAACGCTCAAGTTGACATTACGAACAATAACGTTTCTGGCGGTTGCTTTGTCAACTGTACACAATAATTTATTATGTAACAGACCGGTAAGGTTGCGGTAAGGTTATCTGGCATAACGCTCCACTCTGATAAGAATAAGGACCACTGCACGTACTATTGACTGAGTCCCCTGTATTGTAGGTGCTGTGCTATTGAATGAGGAACCTACAGCCAGTAGACACGTCAGTGTACCGGCCACTCTCATATGTGTTCCTTAAACGGGGCAGCTCTTTGGGAGTTGAGTCGCTGACACTTCCTGTCACACTAGCCAGGACTGTTTTACTCGCCTTATCAAGGAAAAATTGTGCTAACCCCATTAACTGCCAGCTGAGGCAGATTTTGTTTTTGTTAAATCCGTCAACGCCAAGGAGACCCAGCCGAACCGGGGACATGGATTGAAAGTGGTGTTAGCAAGAGGCATAGATCTTCATGCCGCGCCCCCGCAACTGCGGGGGCTCATTAGGATCTATGCCTCTTGCAGTTGGATTGTGTTCCCTTTTTCTCGGTAACCAAGGGGTTAAAACGCGACGCATGAGTTCAGAATCGCAGTTGCCAAGACTGAAAGTTCCCCTTTAAGTGACTATACTATGGTTCAGGAGATAGTGCGACCATGCTAGTTCAAGGGTGGTGCCAGGATAGCTTGGCGCCTGAAGGCGCCAAGCTATCCTGGCACCACCCTTGAACTATCATGGTCAATCTGTATCTTCTTTTAGTGTGTGGGGGCTGAATGGGTTAAAAGGTGTCGGGTGGGTGGGTGGTGGTGGTGGGGTGGGGGGGATCACACTGAGGTTATCTCTGAGTTGTGTCAGTTTTACTTTATCTTGTCCATTAACGTTCTTCCCTTGCTTCGCGTCGCTCGGCGTTTTGAGGTTGGCCCATCCTAGCAGAAATGCGAGTCAAATCCGTACGCTTTTAATTCGTTGCCCCCATGGTGGTGTTGTCAAGTCCCATGTTTTGACCAAACAAGGCACGTCTACCGATATTACGAAACCGATGGGGCACACACAAACACACGCGCGCACGCATACACGCAGAGAGAGAGAGAGAGAGAGGGAGGGAGGGAGAGAGAGAGAGAGAGAGAGAGAGAGAGAGAGAGAGAGAGAGAGAGAGAGAGAGAGAGAGAGAGAGAATAAACTGGAATGAAACTTTACTTTCCAAGGATAAAGGAATAAGTGCGCAAACCTTTTTTTCATTCTAGTCCTTGCTACAAACTACAAGGACATAAAATCTTTTTCAGACACAGAGAGAGAGAGAGAGAGGGAGAGAGAGAGAGATTTGGTTGGTTTGGTTATTTGGGTTTAACGCCGAGCAGGCGACTAAGGCCATCTCACGGCGGGAGAGAGAGAGAGAGAGAGAGAGAGACTGTTGGAACACATGCATTGTTTCTTCTGATAAAGTCAATAAATAACCGACAAAGAAAGCAACGCGCGAAAAAAAGAAAAAGAAAACAAAAGAGCTTGCTAAATGTCAGTTGATCTGTTGTTCTGAGCGAAGTAAGCATCGCGTTTACTTTGGAAAAGGCGGGTTACAATGGTGACTTCGCTCGGATCAAACTTTTCTGAGAACACGACTGACTAATGAAATAACGTTGTGTGTTTTCAGCGTGAGTGCATCTCCATCCACGTGGGCCAGGCTGGCGTGCAGATCGGCAATGCCTGCTGGGAGCTGTACTGTCTGGAGCACGGCATCCAGCCCGACGGTCAGATGCCCTCGGACAAGACCATCGGAGGGGGAGATGACTCCTTCAACACCTTCTTCAGCGAGACAGGGGCAGGCAAGCACGTGCCCAGGGCAGTCTTTGTCGACCTCGAGCCCACTGTAGTCGGTGAGTATTGTTAATGCTTACAGCCGTCCAGTTTTGGATATAAAATTCAAGTTTAGCAAGAATGTAAAAAATAAAACCGGTCAGACAATATCCTCCTTCTCCCCCCCCCCCCCCACTATCCCTTCCCGAACCCAACCCCTCCCGCCCCCCCCCCGCCCCCCCCCCCGCCCCCCGACCCCTCCCCCCCCCCCCCCGCGCTACCCACCAACCCATCCATTCCTTGCCACCTATCCGATGCCATAACACGTCATTTAGTTTTATTGTATTGAATCAACTGCAAAATGTTTTTAAAAAAAGAGAACTGGCCAGGACTCAAAACCCAAAAACAACCAGGTAAAGAAAAGACCCTCTGGCCGACTTCGGCCGCAGTGGGCACAGTGTGAACCTTTCCTGACTTTACTCTTGCAGATGAGGTCCGCACCGGCACCTACCGCCAGCTGTTCCACCCCGAGCAGCTCATCACCGGCAAGGAGGACGCCGCCAACAACTACGCCCGCGGTCACTACACCATCGGCAAGGAGATCGTCGACCTCGTACTCGACCGCATCCGCAAACTGGCTGACCAGTGCACGGGTCTACAGGGCTTCCTCATTTTCCACTCCTTCGGCGGCGGCACTGGGTCCGGCTTCACCTCGCTGCTCATGGAGCGTCTGTCTGTCGACTACGGCAAGAAATCCAAGCTCGAGTTCGCCGTTTACCCAGCTCCTCAGGTGAGGCTTCGCACAGCCCTCTTCAGTCATAGTTTTACTTTTTATCTTACGTTCACGGTACCGTCATCCTGTTTATTCATTCATTCAGTCGTATGGATTCAGACCGGACAGGGAATTAGATGCATAGTTCCTGGTACACATTTTCAGTCTGGATTATTCAGACATGTCTTCGCCTCGAAGGCTCCTTGTTCTTGTACTAAATTCTGACGGATGTGTCCTGTCTGCAGGTGTCTACCGCTGTTGTGGAGCCGTACAACTCCATCCTGACCACCCACACCACCCTGGAGCACTCCGACTGCGCCTTCATGGTGGACAACGAGGCCATCTACGACATCTGCCGCCGCAACCTGGACATCGAGCGCCCCACATACACCAACCTCAACCGTCTGATCGGCCAGATCGTCTCCTCCATCACCGCCTCCCTGCGCTTCGACGGTGCCCTGAACGTGGATCTGACGGAGTTCCAGACCAACTTGGTGCCCTACCCCCGTATCCACTTCCCCCTGGCTACCTACGCTCCTGTCATCTCCGCCGAGAAGGCATACCACGAGCAGCTGACCGTGGCTGAGATCACTAACGCCTGCTTCGAGCCCGCCAACCAGATGGTGAAGTGCGACCCCCGTCACGGCAAGTACATGGCTTGCTGCATGCTGTACCGTGGTGACGTGGTGCCCAAGGATGTCAACGCTGCCATCGCCACCATCAAGACCAAGCGCACGATCCAGTTCGTGGACTGGTGCCCGACTGGCTTCAAGGTGGGCATCAACTACCAGCCCCCGACTGTGGTCCCTGGCGGTGACCTGGCCAAGGTGCAGCGTGCAGTGTGCATGTTGAGCAACACCACGGCCATTGCCGAGGCCTGGGCCCGCCTGGACCACAAGTTTGACCTGATGTACGCCAAGCGCGCCTTCGTGCACTGGTACGTCGGAGAGGGCATGGAGGAGGGCGAGTTCTCCGAGGCTCGTGAGGATCTGGCTGCCCTGGAGAAGGACTACGAGGAGGTCGGCGTCGACTCTGTGGAGGGAGAGGGCGAGGAGGAGGGCGAGGAGTATTAAACACTCACCCGCCCATCCACCCAGCCCCCGGAATCGTCAGCGCCATGCGCGCAAAACTGAAACGAAACGCATTGATACGAGAGACTTCCAGTTTCCAAGTTACATTCCGAACTTTGCCGTGGGCATCATAATCAGACTAAGTCTGAGCTTACACTAACAGTTTCTATTAACAACTTCCCAGTAAGCCAAGGCCCTCGGGCCCACGACGGCCGCAGTGGGCCCGCGCCGTGCGCGGGCCCACTGCGGCCGTCGTGGGCCCGAAAACGTTTGCTCCTGGAGTTAACCACGTTACTATAACGCCACTGGTACTGTTTAAGTTACCACTGGCTGCATGCGCACGGGGGTTAAGAGAAACGTGCAGCAATGTTAAACCACCTCTCGAGCTCGGTCCAGAAGCAGAAATCTTGCCAGTTTTCTAAGCTTCCATCCCCTGTGATATTTATTACTCTGAGCAGTATTATTTTGTCAAATGGATCTCGGGTTTTGTTGTCAAAATATTGCAGGCAGCTGACGATTTCACGAGTGTTGTCTGAAATAAACAGCGGGAAACTGTTTGTTTGTTTGTTTGTTTGTTTGTTTGTTTGTTTGTTTGTTTGTTTGGTTGGTTCGTTCGTTCGTTCGTTCGTTCGTTCGTTCTTTCGTTCTTTCGTTCGTTCATTTGTTCGTGCTTTTGTTTGTTGGTTTGTTCGTTCGTTCTTTGGTTCGTTCGTTTGTTGGTCGGTTGGTGGTTTGGTTGCTCTCTCTCTCTCTCTCTCTCTCTCTCTCTCTCTCTCTCTCTCTCTCTCTCTCTCTCTCTCTCTCTCTCTCTCTCTCAATATATTTAATCATTGCAAATCTTTTGACCTAAATAAAGCACACACACGCACTTAACTCATTCAGCCCGGCGTAGGTATTTCCCAAATTTTGGAGGCGTCATCTAACGACTATGCACCTGTTGCAGGAGATGGATCGACCGTGATAATCCAAGGGTAAGTGCCAGATTAGCTTGGCGCCGACAGGCGCCAAGCTAATCTGGCACTTACCCTTGGATTATCACGGTCGACCCATCTCTTGCTGTAGTGCGTCAGGGCTGAATGGGGTAACACGTTCACTGCCGAGAGAAAATAAACACTACCCAACTGCAAGAGGCATGAGTCTTTCAAAAACACAGTCTGCGTCGACTGGCAGTGCGCTGAAGGGGGTTAACAGTCAATCAGTCATGTGGCAATAGACATAGATTCTCACGAGCACCTGCAGCTGCACAGGTTCATTTAACTCTATGTCTCTTGTAAGCAGATGTCAGTGTCACTGACATCCGTCCTCAGACTTTGTCGTCTGGGTGTAAGTCCACAATTTATTTCCCTTGACTGCTACTGACGATACCGTTCGCCGGAAAAGACGCGTGACAACGCGTCTTTTCCGGCGAACGGTATCGTCAGTAGTAGTCAAGGCAACGGCGGTATCGTCAGTCAGCATCCAACGGGTTAAAGTTTTATTTTCACGTAAGCACAGCCCCGCTGACCTTTCACAAAATGCTTTAGTGCGTGCACACTCAATGCAGACAATTCAATAGCAGGCTCAACGCCATCCTCTATCCACGAGCAGACGCCGGGCTAAACCAGGTACAGGCTAATCAGGCACTATCGAACAGCTGTCATTGCGGATCCATCTTCCACACTACTTGCTCATATTGCTCAGCGTTGAAGTCACAAATGATAGTGTGTTGGCCGTGCATGTGAACGAGATATAACGTTGAAACGTTGACCTCGCGAGAGCTGTGCAAAGTAAAACGGCTGAGTACGGGAGTACGGATCGGAGGAAGTTTTTGTTTTGTTGTTGTTGTTTGTTTGTGTGGGTGTTTTGTTGTTTTTGTTGTTGTTGTTGTTGTTGTTGTTGGGTTTTTTTTTTGGGGGGGGGTTTTGGGGTGGGTTTTTTTTTTTTTTTTTTTTAAGGGGTGGGGTGAGGGTTGGGTTGGGTCAGACGATCTCAGATAGGGACTTTTAGACGTGTGTAATAATAATAATAATAATAATAATAATAATAATAATAATAATAATAATAATAATAATTACGGTATTTATAATGCGCTTATCTTCTAATAATTATAACTCTAAGCGCGCACTCACAACTCGCACACCGGCGCATGCGCACGCTCTAGACAATGACTCACGTAACACAAATAGTGAAAATACTCCATTACGACGGTCAGCTTGGGGTGGGGAGTGTGGTGATATAGTGCTAGAACTGTTGAAAGAGGTGAGTTTTGAGGGCGGACTGGAAGGAGGAGAGCGAGTGTTTCTGACGGAGAGAGAGTGGAAGAGTGTTCCAGGCAGATGGACCGTATACTGAGAAGGAGCGGGGGCCGAAAGTGCTGAGTTTGGTGCGGGGGATGAGGAGGCGGAGAGGGTCAATGAATCAAAGAAAGAAACAAACAAAAAATAGTGTATAAGTATTTCCAATAAAAAGGTTTAACCCATTCAGCCCTGACGCACTACAGCAGGAAATGGGTCGACCATGATAACTCAAGGGTAGTGCCAGATTAGCTTGGCGCCTAATCTGGCACTGCCCTTGAATTATCATCTCCTGCAACAGGTGCATAGTCGTTTGATGTCCCCGCCAAAATTTGGGAAATACGTGTGTGGGACTGAATGAGTTAAGCATATCTTAATTACAGAGTGTCTTCACGACATCAAGGTAATAAACAGTCAATCCATACAGAAATTCACACATGACATGTAAAACTGTCAACATTTTACAAGAGTAACATGGAGTGTAACAAGAAATCTGAGACAAATTGCACCACGCGCTGAAATGAATACATCCTGATAACCAGATTGACCATAAATGACTGTACTTCCCGCTGGAACAATTAACCCTTTGACTCTCAGAAATAAATGACTTACATTCTATAGACGGATAACCGGCTACCTCGGGCACTATATATAATTAGTACGTCCCCACTGGCCTCGGGAGACCACAAAAAAAGCCCCTTTGGGAATTTCGGTGTGGATGTCATCGGTTGGTTGATATAGTAGTGAAGGGGTTAACCCTTTTAGCGCCAACACCCTACAGCAGGAGATTGATAGAGCATGATAATTCAAGGGTAGTGCCAGATTAGCTTGGCGCCTGAAGGCGCCAAGCTAATCTGGCACTACCCTTGAATTATCATGGTCAGTCCACCTCCTGCAAGTGTTTACATAGTCGTTAAGTAGCACTTTCGAAATTCGTGAAATGCACCCAAAGCGCTAAAAGGGTTAAAACGACTTAAAAGAAAGGTAGACATGGCGGTTCAAAAGTGCGCTTGGTGGCATTCTGAAGCGCACCCCTTCAAGTTAACTACGAGAGAATGGAGACCAACATTTTGTATTTGCTTTGAGATTCTACGTCGACAAAATGTAAAATATACAATTGCCCCCAAATTAAGTCCATGAGGACGAAGGGTTTGGGTGTGCAAAAACTAATGGTTTTCTTTCTTTCTTTGTACTGTATCATCATAAGTAACCCGTTTAGTGCCAGTTTCGCAGACTGTTTCTGCAATCTTCGTGAATTCAAGACCCAAAATCCACAGGTGTCCCAGGAACTTGGATTCAGACTGGTGTCAGCAAGAGGCATAGATCCTCATGAGCCCCCGCAATTGCGGGGACTCATGAGGATCTATACCTCTTGTAGTCGGTTGGTGTTCGCGAATTTTAGCAATCACTGAGGTCCGCCCTGCAAGCCCATACTAAGCCGGACAATTTTTAAAGGAGATACTGTGAACTGTTTGCACTTGATTGCCTAAAGTAGGTCGCTTAGTTCCTTCACACTGACAAAGCCTCATTCATCCCCAGCGACGTAGCAGAACGTGTCTTTTGTCACCGTGAAATAGCAGAGCCACCGTCTGAAGTCCCGGACTACCTCCCGAACATAGCACGCATCGTCCATTTCAGAACTTGTCAGCCATTTTGGACACAGACATATCTAAAAGACAGTCGTATCGCATTGAAGGATATACTCCTTCAAAGGTACTTGATTATGGCTGTGTCAAGGTCTGAGATTTTGGTCCTTTTTGCCTCCAAGCTGTGAATTCCAAAATCAAAAGACCAACAACACACGTGTCCAGCAAAAGAAGTAAACAAAAGTCCTCTGGCCCACGATAGCCGCAGTGGGCCCGCGCACGGCCATGCGCGGGCCCACTGCAGTCGTCGTGGGCCCGAAGGCTTTTTGTTACTGGGGTATCCTCAGAGAGAATTCTAACAAAGAAAGAAACACACTTGAAAAGGCCAATTACAACTTGTTTTATTCAGTTTTCAAAATGGACATACCCACAAGAAAACAAGTCGCTACTTATCTTTGACTTGCCAGAAGAGCGGCAACACACAATGTCCTTTTTTTTAAACTTTGTTGTAACTGCCCTTTTTAAGATACGACGAAAATGTGTCAATGGTTTCCCAGCAAAATTCGACAATCGGGGAACCGTATCGCCCGGCAAAAGGTCACACACAGGGCCGGACCTGGGAAAAGTCGATGGGGGGGGGGGGGGTTACAGATTCAGTATAAAGCGAAGGCGCGAAGCGCCGAGCCTTCTAGGGGGGTCCGGGGGCATGCCCCCCCGGAATTTTTTTTTTTCAAGGATGCAAAATGGTGCAATCTGGTGCAATCTGAGCCTTGAAAAAGCCATTTGTGATGGTCTGGGGACTTTGAGCTTTTTGAACAATCGAACTGACAAACTCTGGGGTACAAAAATTATCACCTGCCCCTCCCTTAAAAAAAAACACCCACACCCACACCCACACGCACACACACACACACACACACACAAACATTTATTTATCAACAGAGATGTTTTGTATACTATTATTATTCACTACTTTTCGTTGATCGTTAACGGTATAAAGCTTTACCTTGTAGTTTATGAACATCAGGGCCCTGCTTTCACTTCAGTTCAGTCTTGCTGCACTAGGTTCCTCGGCATTAGTACCATTTGTGAATTGTATCTTCTGGCAAAACAGTTCACTGCCTCTTTGAAGTCAATATCAACATCCCTGTGCACTTTCAGTAAAGCAAGTGCATTGAGTCTCTGTTGCCCCATTGTAGAGCGCAGGTAGTTTTTCAGGTTGCGCAACTGACTGTTTGAACGCTCACACTCGGCAGTAGTGACAGGCAGGGTGCAAAGGTTCTTTAGCATGATGAACAGGTTGGGATAAAAATCCCTGTCACAGTGTTTCAGTGCTTCTGATGCCGTGGATGGGATGATAGCTGTCGCATTCTCAGCAGCACTTCGCCATTTGCAAACCCACCGTTGGTATTCTGCATCAAGGGTAGCGTTGTCTGGTAGGTCAGACTCCCACAACATTGCCAGTGTCTTCACCCCTTCTGGAACCTGCATGAAACCATCCTGGTTGTCTATTAAAGTGCTTGGCACCAGACAGAGACCATCAACTGCTAGGTCAGCATTTTTGAACCTCGAGTCCAATTCGGTTGACAGGTGTTCCAAGAAAGGAATGGCAATGCTAATCTTGAAATATTCTTCTGGAGTGGCCGCAGGTTGGTTGTCACGGAGAGTCTGGCGGGATGCTTGACGAGGAACAACAACATCAGTTGTCAAAGCATTTGCCATTTTGCTGACTTCACCAAACCAGGCAACGAACGCTGTGTCGACATCTCTTCTAATAGAAGACATGCAGTTACTGACCTCTTTGATTTCCCTGTAGGCATCGACAACATCTTTTGTTCTTTTCTGGAGCTTCACTGTCAAGGGTTTTAAGTAACGCAAACAATTGCGGACGACAACGAATGCAACGAGGAAAACACTGCTGCTCAAGGTGTGGAGAAAGCCAGTTGCCTTGGTCAATGTCTCACTGTCCCAATTGTCACTGTCTTCACACATTTGTCCCAAACAGTCGTGAACAACCAGGAAGAGAGATGTGTAAACCTCCAGTGCTTCATGTTTTTCTACCCATCTTGTTCTGCACAGATCAACAAGCTTTGTCTTTGTCGTGTCAGGCTGAGATGCTTCGATGGTATCTTCAAGTTTTCGTTGTCTCTTTGGAGAGTTTGAGAAAAACAGTGACAGTTCCCTCAGTGCTCCCATCATGTTCTTCACTGCAGGCAAGCCGCATGCTTTTACAATGCAGAGACTCAAGCTATGGGAAGCACAGTGAAAGTACAGTGCTTTGTTGTTCCTTGCTTGAAAACGTGCCTGCACTCCTTTAAACTTTCCTGCCATGTTTGCGGCCCCGTCATAACCTTGTCCTCTAACATTGTTGAAATCAAGCCCCCACAAGCCCAGACACTCAACAATCTTGTTGTAAAGTGTTTCACCTGTGGTATCTCTGCACTGGACAAAAGCCAGGAACTCTTCACGAACTTTCAGACTTCCATCGACGAATCTCAATATAATTGAAAGTTGTTCCCAGTTTGAGCTGTCTGTGACTTCGTCAGCAAGCACGGTAAACTGTTTTGCTGCAATAATTTCTGCAAGAATCTTGTTGCGGATCTGATCACCAAGAACCTCTATCAGTCTGTTTTGTGTACTTTTTGAAATGTATGTGGCCTTCTTATCGCATGTATCTAGATGTTTCCGGAGAGTTTCATCTCCTGCATTGATGCACAGATTCAAAAGGGCATTGAAATTGCTTCTGTTCTCACTCTGAAGAATGCCATCATCACAGTTGCCCCTCAGAGCTAACCCCTGTCTTCCACACACTTCAACAATCCTGAAGAGGCTTGTCAGAACTTGTCGATTTGCAGCGATGTTTTCTGCATTTTTCTGATTGATTTCACTGGCGATGCTCTGCTCTGGTTTATCCATGATTGTCAAAAACTGCTCTCCATTTGCCATTGCATCTTTGTGGTATTGTAATAACGAGTGCTTTTTGATCTGATCACAGGCTTTATTCCAGTTCTTGCATGGCGTCTTCACAAACTTGCCCAGGTTTTCAGTAGACTTTGCAAATAATAGGCAATACTTGCAGTAAGCCCCATCCTCGAAAGGAGAATACACAAGCCAGGAGTACTTTTGCAACCACTCATGCTGAAATTTTCGGTTCTTGTTGTTTATCACTGTTGTTGGAAACTGAAAACCAGGTGATGGTCTCCAGTGTTGCCTTAGAAGATGCTCCTTGTCACGGCTTGACAGTGAAACGACTCGCGTGTGTTTCTTGAAAACTTCACCAAAATCGATATTTTTGTTGCTGGTGATCTGAGAGGAGAAATCTGAAGAGTCAGAAAGCAGGCTCACATCAGGCTGGTTGGTCATTGGCATGGCAGAGGATTCAGAAAGCAGGCCCCCGGCAGGCTGATCAATGCTTGAGGAGGAGTCTGAAATACAAATAAAAGTTGGGTCTATGAGAAGTCTGAAATACTAAAACGATTGTGTGTGTACCTGTGTGTGTGAGAGAGAGAGAGAGAGAGAGAGAGAGAGAGAGAGAGAGAGAGAGAGAGAGAGAGAGAGAGAGAGAGAGAGAGAGAGAGAGAGAGAGAGAGAGAGAGAACAATGAACAATGAACAATGAACCTTTATTTTCCAACGGTAGAAGTTATTGGTAACAGGACCAGTTTTCAAACTTGCCGTTGCTACATCTACTACATAAGTGACATAGACATGTAAACATACACATACCACACACTGCTGCATGCACTGCTGCATTCGCTTACGCACGCACGCACGCACCACGCACATACACACACACATACCCACACACGCACTCAGGTACGCACGCATGCACATCACAACTCGCGCATGCACGCACGCACACACACACACACTCATGTACACCGCAATTCAGTACGCATGCACACACGCACGAACACTCACACACACACACACACACACACACACTTACACACGCACGCACTCAGGCACATACGCACAAAAACAAACACACGCTCTCGGACACGCACTCCAGACATTCCTACCCGCATACGCGTACGCACAAAAATATAAAATGAGTAAAAATACAAAGTAAAGCAATAAACAAAGAATCATTAAGTACATTAAAGTTCATACAGCAAGGGCAAATATGTATGCAGGTGCTATCTCCCCCCCCCCCCCCTCTCTCTCTCTCTCTCTCTCACGCCGACACACACACACATACACACACACACAGCATGCACGCACGCGCGCACACACACACACACACACACACACACACACACACACACACACACACACACACACAGTCACACATACTGAGAGAGAGAGAGAGAGAGAGAGAGAGAGAGAGAGAGAGAGAGAGAGAGAGATCAGAGAGAGAGAGAGAGGGAGAGAGAGAGAGAGAGAGAGAGAGAGAGAGAGAGAGAGAGAGAGAGAGAGAGAGAGAGAGAGAGAGAGAGAGACCTGCAACAAGATAATTACATTTAAAGCATATATATGTCTTCGTTTACACACTTCAGTCAAGCTTAGATATATATTTATGATCTGAAATAACAGCTTTTCTTTTTAGACCCCTCCCCCCAAATGATGGACAAAATCTTTGCTACCTTATGACTCGTAGAGTCTTCTTAGGCTAATGATAGCCAATGGAACACACCAGTCATTTTGTTTAATATTAATTATTAAATTGAAACACTCAATCACGTATCAATTTCAGGTTGTATTTAATTTAATTTTTTTTTTTTGAGAGGGGGGGGGGGGGGGCGGGGCAGTAAATTACTCACCAACACTGCTTTTACTTGTTCCCATGTCACTGTTTCGAACTCCACTGCCAGTGGTCTCACTTTGGGTTGATTTTTGTCTCTTTCGAGGAACTGCATCATCTGCCGTTTAGAAAAACAACTTTTATTATTATTATTATTATTATTAAAGGTTTTCTTATATAGCGCTTACCTGTAAACAGCTCTAAGCGCTTTACAATTTACTCAACAACAACAAACAAAAAGAAAAAAAAACAAAAAAACAAAAACAAAGACATAACATAAAAATTAAAACATGAAATTATCCTAAAAGCAACAACAAAAATGTAAAATAAAATAGAACCGTCTTTTCAACATCTTATATATGATTATGCATTGCAGGTGTTAACACGTCTACTACAATTTTATAATAATAATTTAATATAAAAAAACAGTGGTTTTCTGATTAGTTCTTAGCTTATTTTAAATTTCATCAACAAAAGGCCTAAGGGTGAATAATCTTATTTTGTAGCACGCTGTTCACAGGCATAGGAACTGTTAACAAATTTGCTGATTTTCAGCAGTTGGCAAAATTTCAGCACATTTTTATTTTCCATTTTATTATGTGAAAAAGGCAGTGGTTGGGATGCCGTCATGATGGCTTCTTGTCGTTCCAAAAACCGAAGTCGTCATGACGGTTTCGCACCCGGAAAGGCTATGTTGCCGTCACAATTGATGGCGACGCTGTCAAAGTGGTGTCAGATAGGCTATGGTTTCCATAGTCAGCCATCAAGACGGTTCTGTTCTGCTCTCCGAAGAGATTTACGTCACAATACATAGCTAGTAAGCTGCACTAGTGAAAACGATACCTTATAACTTAGCCCTTGGTTTTGTTATTGAAAACGATATTTTGCCGTCCAAAGATTTTTTTTATAAATATAAAAGCAATATTGATCATTGATGCCGATATCTTTATTCTTTAAATTGACATTTTTAAAGTTATATATCATAATACTTTGTGAAATAAATTTTAGGCTATGCATTACTTTAATTGTTACCTGTTTTGGTATTTTAATAAGTGGGGCTGTTTTATATCTATGATATTCATTATATGCAGCTAGTATCAGCTCCTACAGCATAGGCTACACTCACAGGAAGGAAGTACCGGCGCCATCGCCACGTGCTCATTTGAATCGAATTCGGAATGGGTGAATTTTACCTAGTTCTACTGACTACATTTCTTTTATGAGACAAAATTGGATTTAAAAATGTACCCACCTTCTGAAATGGAGCTTGATGAAAACCAGCATGACAGTCGCCTACTGCCATCAGCATCTGTTTTTTTCAGTTTCGGCATTTTCGAGGAGACAGCAAAAGTGAAGTGTTACCAAAGAAAATAGATCTAGATTTAAACTTCCCCCCACAAACCTTAATGACGTCAGACGTCTTTTCACTGATCTTTCTCGGAAAGACATGCACTGAAGGAAAGCAACTCTTTTGGGTACCTGGTCGATTCAACGGAAATCCATTTCAACGATGTTTTTTGGACGATTCAACGATGGTCGTTTCAACGGATGTTCGTTACAACGAATTATCATAATTATCAACTTAGCGTCTTAATTAATCTTTCTAAAAAGTCGTTTTTGGGGGATTAGGGCTGTATCAAGGTGAAGGCGCTGGAAGAGGCTTGTGGCCAGAACAAGAAAATATGGCTGCATTTACTAATTTAGGGTTAGGGGTTGGGTTACTTGGTTGTTTCAACGGGAAAACGTTTTGGACGTTTAAACGGATCCCTTGAAATGGATTTCCGTTGAATTGTCTATAAATAACTCTTTGTGCCTTGGATCAAAAGTGACTAAAAACTGCAATGTTTTAAAAACAATAAAAAAATAATAAAACTTTGGAACTCCCTTTGCATAAAAAAAATTCACTGTTCTTTTTTCTTTTTTTTTTCTTTTTTTTTTTTCTTTTTTTTTTCTTTTTTTTTTTTTTTTTTTAGTTGGGAGGGGGGTTCCGGAACCCAGGTAACCCCCCCCCCCCTGGGTCCGGCCCTGGACACATATTTTTGTTGTTAACCTTCACTTGCGCATAGTTTTGTTCCTAGCGCTGTTTCCCTTATTTCTGTTGACATTATGGGTGGTTAAAGTATATTTTTCCTCCTACACACATGGTCAAAGCCGAGAATTAAAGAATTTTTTTTTTTTTTTTTTGTAAAACCTAGTTTTTAGTGCCGAAAAAAAACCCACAACAGTAGTGTTTGCGGTTTACTATACAGATAGCCGCAGTTTTCGAAGCATCTCATTCGAATAAAGTGTACTTGGGTGTACTCCCGGAGTGGCCTGTCTGGGGAGTCCTAATTCACTCCCATCTTACTGCTTTTATTGTATTAACCCATAAATCCTGCGGCTTTTTTTTTACATTTGCTTATTGTCCTACGAAGTCTACATTACAGATTAGGCGATAGATCAACCCTTTTAGTTCAAAGATGGTGCCAGAATAGCCTGGCGCCTGAAGGTAGAAGAGGTTCTCACACACTCTAACATCCTCTCCCCCATCTTCCCGCCCCTCCCCCCCCCCCAACCTCCCCTCCTCCGCCCCCCCCCTACCTCCCCCCCCTCCCGTTCCCTCCCCCCCCCCACCACTACCACTCCCACTTTTCCTTCCCCCCCCCCTCCTTGTTCCCCTCCCCCTCCATCTTAGTTTTTCTTCATTTTTTTTTTTTTGGGGGGGTGGGGGGGTGGTGATTTTTGGACCACTGGGAAACAAGGGCTGGCATCGATAGGCCTTTTGTGTCGGTTTGAAGGTCCCCAGCAAAAAGTTGGACTACCCACACCCCTCCCCCCTGAGGTAACTCATCGGCCCCTGGGTAAGAATTTCTTAGATTAGGGTTGTTGTTTGTTTGTTTGTTTGTTTGTTTGTTTGTTTGTTGTTTTGTTTTGGTTGTTTTGGTCGGTGTTTTTTGTGTGTTTTGTTGTTGTTGTTGTTGTTGTTTTGGGGGGACTTTAACTTGCGTTCACTGTCAGTTGACATACATATTGTTTCTCAAATCTTTCATAATTCAACCCCAAATGACCCTAGCCGTCCCAGGAACATCGTGTGTCCGCGAGGGCTCAAGATGATCTATGTCTCTTACGGTCGGATCGTGTTGACTTATTCTCGGCAGTCAACGGGGTAAATTAACCACTCAAAGCATAACTTGAAGAAGGCAACTTAATATCAGACTTGCAGATAGGACAAACCAATCTGAACAAGTGGCATAGATGTTCATAACTGTTTCAAAAGGCGTATATTTTCATTTTCCCTTGCAACTGTAGTTGATTATGAGAATCTACGCGCCTTCCAGAGACAGATGTGTTTGTTGAAGGATTGCGCAGGCTTATCTGCTGGTTGAATCGTATTATTTTGACACACTTTTTTCTTTGCTCAGTCTGTGCAGCGTGTCCACAATTTTCAAAGGATCGCTTGAGATTTTCGAAACTATGGCCAAAGCACTCATCTTCCTGCATGTTTTTGCCATTTGCTTTGGCGGTAAGTATGTCTAATTTTCATGTTATTGAGACCATGAGTGCATGGTACAACAATCTAAAGATCTCTTAAGTACTGCTATTGTACTGTAGATGTGCAGCGTGAAATGTAGTGCAGAAACGTTTAAAAAATCGGAGGACATCGAGATAAAATACGAAGTAGTGTTATCATGTGTCGATTTAACTCATTCGAGACGAACGGCATCCGGCATGCCGTTCATCTCGAATGCGTCGATTTTGTGAAATAAAAGTCATGTACCGATCCAGGCCTAATTTGCGTTGTTCTTCGTGATGTAGTTGATAGATTTGTGGATACCAGGCCGTATTATCTAGAACATTAAACTATGGCGTAGATTTTGTGAATCAAAATCTGGAAATGTACACTGTGACATATAAGATTATAAGGTTATAAATAAAAATGCACGCCCTTTTACCTTTGTGTGTATTCATAAACACATTTTAAATATACTGACGAGCAAAAGAAATGCGACATTTTTGTAATCATCGGAAACACTTCATTTCCGCTGATTCCAATAATGTCGCATTTCATTTGCGCGTGACTATACAATACGTAGCTTTACGCGTTCCATCTCCTTCAGCTACTATACCCATCACAAAATCAACGAACGCTTTGGGGAAATGTTCATTTACTCGTTCTACGCCAAGACCGAAATCCCCAAATGTTGCCGTTGTCCTCTGAAGTGACTGCATTGCAGTGCAGGACACGGATCGACCATGATAGTTTAAGGGTGATGCCAGAATAGCTTGGCGCCCATAGGCGCCAAGCTATTCTGGCATCACCCTTGAACTATCATGGTCGATCCTTATCTTGCTGTGGTGTGTCTGGGGAAATGTTCATAAACCCGTTCAGTGCCAGCTGAGGCAGACCGTGTTTCTGCAATCTTCGTGAATTCAAGACCCAAAATTCCTACTAAGTGTCCCAGGAATATGGATTCAAAGTGGCGCAGCAAGAAGCACGGATCCGCATGAGCCTCCGCAGTGTCGGGGGCTCATGAGGATCCATACTTCTTGCGGATGGATGGTGTTCAAATTTCTCGGCACTGAACAGGTTAAAGTACCATTACGCATAAATCTGAAGACACGTTTCAGCACCGTTTGTGGTTTTTTTATGCCTTGTCGATACACCTAATAAACTTTAACAGCAGTTTGGACAGGCAGCAACAGCACAAGCGTAATCCCTCCGGCTTATTGATTCAGTGCAGCCGTTAGCGTTTCAAACTATATTTAGCTGTTTCTCGTACTGATAGCACTGTATTTATAGAACCGAGTGGAGTCATTGTCAGGCTACTTGATATGAAAACGACGTGTGCTGAACTGGATTCTCCTTTTTCTAAATGAACCATCACTAGACCTGTGTGTAGCGCTTCGTAACCGTTTGTTACAGAAATGTATCTTTGAACAGTTGCGGTGGTAGTGGGCCTTTAACACTGAAACAGAGACCAAGCCAGCTCATACAATATTGTTGTGTGAATGCATGATTGCGTATAACGGACTAACATGGACATTCCTCGTCACTTGTGAACTAATTTCATCCTGATTATTGTCCTATGAAGGCTACATTACAGATTCGGAGATACATAAACCATTTAACTGTAAGGACTGTGCCAGAATAGCTTGGCGCCATCAGGCGCCAAGCTATTCTGGCAGCACCACGAACTGACAGTCACATTTCAAGTAATAGTGTATCAGGATGAAAACAGTTAAGAATCTATCTTATAAACGGCCCCATTTCCAAAAATTTGGAGGTAATACCTAACGACTGTGTACCACTTACAGGAGACGGATTGACCACGATAATTCAAGGGTAGTGCCAGATTAGCCTGGCGCCTTCAGGCGTCAAGCTAATCTGGCACTACCCTTGAATTATCATGGTCAATACATCTCTTGTTGTTGGGTTTTGGGGCTAAATGGGTTAAAGTTGACACATGTGGGTGTTAATTTTTAAAAAAATGTGTTGTTGGGCCCGAATTGCGTGGCATTTTACATGTTCGGCAATTACCTTTTTCCGGTTTAGGATTTTGTTTATATTTGTTACAGTGTCGGTGCAGGGCTCGTGCTTTCACCATACTCCGACCTGTGAACCCCACAACGTGCACCTGGCCACTTGTGTGGGGGAGGGATACGCCTGCCATGACAATCAGGTAAGCATTATACAGCCCTGAGAATGCAAAAGTCCATTTTTGGTTCGACAGTCTACCTGGCAGCCGCCATGAGGAGTCTGTCCTTGCTCGGCTCCACATCGGCCACACGTATGTTACGCACTCTTATTTACTATAACAAGAGGAGCGTCCATGGTGTTACGCATGTGACGAGCAGGTTTCTGTTAAACCCGTTTTGCTGTCGTGTGCCGATCTAATTCACGCGATACATATCACTGCACAGCGGACTCCTTGACGGTTTTGTTGCGGGATGTTCTGCCGGGCAAAATCTTGAGAGAGACTCGAATATTTTAGCAAGATTTGAGTATTCATGGACTATGTGAATTTTATTATTTGGCCTTTTCGAGAGTCTGTAGACTTTCCTTTTAGAGACCCATCCCGCCGCGAGATGACCTTAGTCGCTTGTTCGGCGTTAAACGAAAATAACTATCTAACTCATTGCAATACAATTTTTTTTAAAACTCATTCAGTCCTGACGCACTAAAGCAGGAGATGGATCGACCATGATAATTCAAGGGTAGTGCCAGATTAGCTTGGCGCCAACAGGCGCCAAGCTAATCTGGCACTACCCTTGAATTATCACGGTCGATCCATCTCCTGCAACAGATGCATAATCGTTAAATGACGCCTCCAAAATTTGGGAAATACTTGCGCCGGGCTGAAGGAGTTAAGTCTCGCTTTTCCCACAAATTGACTTACTGCCTTTTTGCCTTTCTAAGTGAGCGTTATAGTGATAATTACGTTGTATTAATAATTAGAGTTTTAGTATCATTTTAGTGACGCCAGGCTTTATGAAGATGTGGAGCGTAATATGGAACTGTGTAAATTTATGGCGTTTGTTTATTCTAATCGGGCACACGCCATTTGATTATACCACCACCTACTGGTTTTTTTTTGTTTGTTTGGGTTTTTTTTTTTCGGTTCCCCGTACCGTTTGCGGCAGTACTCTCCAGACAGACCCACTCGGGGAGTACGCCAGAAGTACATTCCTGTTCAAATGAGATGAGCGTTTGCCCTTGATATACGTGCAATATGACTGGTATTTTCAGCTATGCCGCTGTACTGCTGACATCGTTGAAAATGTGGTGTAAACAAACGTGCTTGAAAACAGGGGACTTTCAAAGAAAATAAATTTATTTCTACGTTTTTCAAAGATTTAAACACTAACACAGTCCTGTTAAAATGCAAACTACATTAAAGCTATTGGATAGGGTATTTCGTCTGGTCCGGCTCTGACTGTTGTGCAACTCATCTCTGAAGAATAGGACCCCACTAGCAAAACGTCTTCGTGCCCACGACGGCCGCAGTGGGCCCGCGCACAGTCGTGCGCGGGCCCACTGCGGCCGTCGTGGGACTGAGAACCTTTGTTGACTGGGGACTTTGAAGACGAGTACAGGCTCAACTGTCAAACGTTAGCCAGGAATGAGCAAACTTTGCTCTTTATTTACACATTGATAGGAAAATACCCATATACCTTATTTTCGAGGGGGGAAAAATACTTCCGATCTTTTTGTTTGAACAGTTCAAAGGATTATGCGCATTTTTTGACAGAGGCTCAGATTCAACAGAGAGATGTTCAGATCAACTACCGTCTCTAAACTATTAGTATGAGTGACCTCAAATGACCGTGTGATGTCACTGAAAAGCGCCGGATCAATCAGTTTTCAATGGGGCGGGGGTGCTCAACTTCTTCTTTTTTCTATTGCCGTTGTCTAGTATATATCAAAACACCACAACCGAAACTGTTCTTCTGACTGTTTGAAAGAGTTTCTAACTAACGTTACGTACGGCAGCGTTACAACTCAATCTCTCTCTCTCTCTCTCTCTCTCTCTCTCTCTCTCTCTCTCTCTCTCTCTCTCTCTCTCTCTCTCTCTCTCTCTCTCTCTCTCTCTCTCTCTCTCTCTCTCTCTCTCTCTCTCTCTCTCTCTCTCTTTATTTAAAAGAAGGTCTCCTGCCTCTTCAAGGTCATTTTAAATATAACAAAGCAATCTTTATGTTCAAAGTGTGGAAACGCAAAACACCTGAGTACATCTCCACTTTGTTGCGTAAGTCTGAGTCCAAGCTTGGAAACATCGGAAAGCTTTTCATAGTCCCAAAACCAAGGATCGACCTATATAAAACTAGCTTATCCTTCTCAGGGGCACTTATCTGGAATGCGCTTCCCGACCATGTAAAATCCACCTCCTCGCTAGCCTGTTTTAAAAAGGGTCTCTGCAAATATTTTGTGGATCACTCGTAGGGATGCCTTAACCCCTTGTATTATATGTTTCTTTTCATGCTGGGTCCAACTTATTCCCAATTAAGTCTGTTATCCTTTTCATTTATCATTTGGACTACTTAGCTCTGTCTATGTGTGAAGGGGGGCGGGTGGAGTGTGGGGGGGGGGGGTGTCTGTGAGTCTATGAGTATGTCTGTCTATGTGAACAGTGTTGTCATCTGTTTGCAAGTATTATGTTTACTTATATGTATGTATATTTGCAGTTAGTCTTGTAGTTGCTAGCAACGGAAGGTTTGTAAAATGGCTGTGTCGATGACGATGTCAATGCCTAAACCGTTGTAAAATAAAGTTTCATTGATTCATTGATTCTCTCTCTCTCTCTCTCTCTCTCTCTCTCTCTCTCTCTCTCTCTCTCCTCTCTCTCTCTCTCTCTCTCTCTCTCTCTCTCTCTCTCTCCTCTCTCTCTCTCTCTCTATCTATATATCTCTCTCTCTCTCTCTCTCTCTCTCTCTCTCTCTCTCTCTCTCTCTCTCTCTCTCTCTCTCTCTCTCTCTCTCTCTCTCTCTCTCTCTCTCTCTCTCTCTCTCTCTCTCTCTCTGAAATGATTAGGGACAAAAAAGATACAGCATCGGTGTGGAAAGCCCTGAACGTTATAACAAAGGGTAAATCAGCCCCTGAAATACCATCCCATTTGTCAGCTGATATATTAAATAAGCACTTCATATCGACAGCTGAAACACTTGCTCAGTCAACTGCAAGTAGTAACGCAAAGTACCAAGTTCCTAGTGTACTGGAAAAATACTGTGAGGCCAAAAATATACTGCAGACATTCATCATTCCTGATATTACCGTCGCTGAAGTCGGCAAATTCATCTCTAGCATGCCGAACAAAAAGTCCACCGGGATGGATGGTATAGACAACAAAATTCTGAAAATGTCACTACCATATATGGTAGAGGCACTCACTTATATCTTTAACCTCTGTATTAAACACAGCACGTTTCCAACTATTTTCAAAGAGGCCAAGGTAATTCCAATCCCTAAATCAAAAGATCTTGAAGATGTCAATAACTACCGTCATATCTCACTTTTGTCGGCCCTGTCAAAGCCCCTTGAAAAACACATACAAAAACACCTCCTCGATTTTGTAGAAAAGGGCAATTTCATAAATATTCATCAGTCCGGCTTTAGACCGAAACACTCATGTCAGTCAGCACTGGCACACATTGTAGACAGCTGGCTGGAATCAATAAATAAAAACCTGATGTCTGGAGTTGTTTTCTTAGACCTACAAAAAGCATTTGATCTTGTCGACCATGACATTCTCTTAAAGAAGCTAGCAGCATACCATATAAGTGAAACTGCCATAGCATGTTTTAGATCATACCTAAAAGACAGAAAACAAAAGGTATATACTCATGGAAAATGCTCTAAACAAGGACACGTTAACTACGGTGTCCCCCAGGGGTCGATCTTGGGACCTCTTCTATTTATAATATTCATTAATGATTTGCCTTTGCATATTACTAACACTGATGTTAATTGCAACCTGTTTGCGGACGATACGAGCCTCCATGTTTCGGGTAAAAAAACAGCTGACATTAACATTAGCTTACAAAGTAGTCTCAGCGAGGTTTCCGACTGGTGTATAGAGAATCATATGGTTCTTCATCCAGGAAAAACAAAGAGTATTTTAATCACTACACGACAAAAACACCAACGCCGACCACAGCCGTTACATTTACAACTGAACGCTAAACCGATAGAACAAGTCACAGAGCGCAAATTCTTGACGAACAATTATGTTGGGAGACGCATATAAATACAGTCTGTAAAACCATTGCTAAAAACACTTTCCTGTTGTCCCAGCTTAGACAAGTAACGGATACACATACTCGTAAACTGTTTTTTCATGCCCATATCAAGTCTCACATTGATTATGTCTACACAGTGTGGGACGGTTGTAGTGATGTTCACATGAACAGGTTAAACTCTATATATAAAAGAGCTGTCAAAATGATAGATACGCGGCCCATTCCTACCATAGACAAATTTAGACATCTAAACATTCTCGGCCTGCGTCAACAACTTAATTTCAACAAATGCATCCTCATGCACAAGATATTAAATAACATGACACCGCAGTATCTAACCACCAAATTTGTGCCACAGCAAGAACGCGAACGGTCCTCAAGGAACAATACTTTACCCCTACCTCTGCCTAGAATTGACCTCTTTAAAACTAGTTTATCCTTTTCTGGACCGTTTGTATGGAACACTATTCCTGCACATTTGAAGACTATAGCCTCACTTGGAATCTTTAAAACGAAACTTTTCGATTACCTGATGAGCCAAACATAACAACACTGGGCATTTAAACAAACCCTGATGGTTAATGCTTTTATGTAATATAATTATGCATTTATCTATATTGTGTGTGTGTGTGTGTGTGTGTGTGTGTGTGTGTGTGTGTGTGTGTGTGTGTGTGTGTGTGTGTGTGTGTGTGTGTGTGTGTGTGTGTGTGTGTATGGTATAAGATGAATGTCAAGTGTTATTATTATTTTGTGTCATTTTTTTTAAATTTTATTGTTGCATGAAATAATATGTGTAAATATAATTCTTTATTATTATTATTATCTTTTAATCAATTTTATGTTGTAGATGTTAGCAACGGCAAGTTTGTAAAATGACGATTTGTTTCTGTCAAAACTTTTTACCGTTGATAAAGTTTCATCATCATCATCATCATCATCTCTCTCTCTCTCTCTCTCTCTCTCTCTCTCTCTCTCTCTCTCTCTCTCTCTCTCTCTCTCTCTCTCTCTCTCTCTCTCTCTCTCTCTCTGTACAGTTTGCTTTAGGAAGACCGCTTATAAAAAGTCGGTTGACCCACATTTGAGTCCGTAATTTTCGTTCTATTGACTTGGAATTTTGGATAGCTAGCTTTGAAATAGACATTGGATGAATTCGTAATCCAGCGTTGTCAGTACCTCTTCAACGTTTTGAATAATAATTCATTCATTTTTGCAAGTTTTGGATCCAGTAGATACTCCCATCAAACAGTCAGCCCTGGCAGAGGCTGTGTGGGAAAAAAAAACAGTCAGCCCGGGATGAGTGACGTGAAACATCAAATGCGTCACTGTGTACATAGACTAGCGATGCCATGACGTCAAGCTTATAGTGACGTCATTTTGCTGCTCGTGCTATTATTCTTCAACTCAAAATTTCTGTCGCCAAACAAACCCACAGAGCTTACTAATGGCGGGAAGCGCAGTGTGTCCGTCTTTATTTGTGTGCTCTGGCATGTGTGTTGATCAGAGATTGCCTTAGAGAGGAGGGAAATGGATGAGAAGGATAAGCTTAAAAATATGAACAACTCTGAATGTTTTTTTTATTTAAAAAACGCATGTGAGCTCCAAACAATACGGTAGACTTTTGGATGAAATCCTCGTCTTTTTTTTAAACTTAGGTTCATGTCATTGTTTATATTTTACTAGTGAAGCGCGCAGCCAATGCAAACTTTAATGTATAAAATTATTTTCGACAATCGATGAAGTATGTTTATGAGCGGCGGTCAATTCTCAGAAGCCAGAACACCATCCTTTCTTGAAAATGCCAGTGACCACAGAGCCAAGGTCACTTTGGCCTACACAAAACAGCAAAACATACATTTCTTCCTGAACCATCATACATTCCTTGCCTCGACCAAAGCGACTTTTGGTTCTTCCCTAAACTGAAAAAGAGGCTGGCATGACGGAGTTTTCACGCATCCAGGACCTAGAAAGGCTGTAAATTCACAAGTCCGATTCTGACCTTCATCAGAATACCACATTGCAAAAACTGTTTTGCTATCGGGGTTGCTCATTTGTTTGTTTGTTTGTTTGTTTGTTTGTTTTTTCTGTTTCTCAATGCCTTTTGTTGCAGATGTGTTTGGTGGTGGTGGGAAAGCATGCCACAGTTGCAGACTGCAAAGCCCAGAACGAAATGGACGTGAGTTTCCCCTGCAATGTTCAAAGGCTTCCTTGTTCGCTCTGTTTGGATTTTCACATCTGAATCTAGAGCTAGAGGTCCTCTGGACTGCTGGAGTTTCCACTGCGCTGTTAAGGCCGCCTTAAAACGAATTTGCAAGAGGCACAGATCCTCACGATCCGCACCCCCCTCCCCCCCCCCGGTCCCCCTCCACAATCCCCCTCCCTCCCCCCTCCCCCACCCCTCGCCCACCACCTCCCACCCTCGACTGTGAATCTATAATAAACATGTTAATTTCTATAGCGCCTAATTACCATAGGTGCTCTATGTGCATAAGCCGTTCAGTGAGGAGGAAAATGTGAACACCACCGAACTGCAAGAGATATAGATTGTCATGAGCCTCCGCAGCTGGATTCATGAGGATCTATGCGTCTTGTTGACACTAACTTGAATCCAGGGTTTCTGGTTTTGAATTAACGAAAATTGCAGAAATACAGTCTCCGTCAACTGGCACTGTAGGGGTTAAAATTGGTTGTTAACCCATGTCATACTGAGGCAAAAAGCTTCACATTTGTCCACTGCCATATGCAAGCTACATTATAGTACTTACGGATAAGGATATAGACCAATGGCTTTAGTTCAAGGGTAGTGCCAGAATAGCTTGGCGTCTAGAGGCGCCAAGCTATTCTGGCACTACCCTTGAACTATTTTAGTCAAACTTATTTCACACACTGGTGTATTCCGAATGATAAGGCCTAACAGCCAGACAGGTACCAAGTTTACCACTTCCTCGTAACATTAACCCCTTCACTGCTAGAGGAGAAGTGAACACGATCCAACTGCAAGAGACACAGATCCTCATGAGTCCCCGCAACTGCGGGGGCTCATGAGGATCTATGCCTCTTGTTGAGAACAATTTTTATCCATGTTTCTTGGACAGTTTTGGCTTTCGGTCGTTCAATGAACTGAACAAAGATCTCAGAAACAAACATGTTACCTACAGTGGCAGGGATGGGGTTATTTGACAAAACATTGAAGGGGAATGTGTTTTGTATTTATAACCCTTTGCGCGTCGGCTGTAGCGGTTTTCGTCGCGATGTGATCCCTGCAGGACAAAAACCACTACCGACATGCAAAGGGTTACTCGGATTTTGCTGTTTGACAACCCACAAGAAAATGTAGCTTATGAAGAACGCAGTATTGTAATTAATGGTTTGGTGGGTTTTCCTAGCACCAAATGCCCCGCTTGGACTCAGTGAAGTCTAAGTGTCAACGGATTTTTTTTTTTTTTTTTTTTTTTTTTCAGGCTTGCCTACAGCACAGCGCAAACAACGAGCCTGCATGCAGTCCAACCTCTGCCGCCGGAGCCCACCACGATTGCACCTACTGCTGCGAGAATGTGTCATGTATACAAAATCTGGTGACGTCATCAGTCGTGTCGACGGCACAAACCGTGACGTCGGCACAAAGCGTGCATGGCAGCTGTCACACGTCGGCTTGTAACAGCGGCGATGACCTCGCAACGTGCACGGCCGGGCAGTGGGCCTGTGCGCCCGCTCAGGTAAGTAACCCCTTCGCTGTCAGTGATCTTTTCAGTTGGAAGCTGGGTAGCGTTCATCTTGCCCCGAGCAGGTGAGGGATTAACCCCTTCGCTGTCAGTAACCACGAATTTCGCGTGTGGAACCGCTGCACGCTGACCGACATTCGCGCGGAGAACGAAAAGTAACTGCGGGAACAAACAACGACCATAGGATCAAACAAGAGACATCAATCCTCGTGAGCCCCCGCGACTGCGGGGGCTCACGATGATTGATGTCTCTTGCGGGTGGAAAGCTTTCGCCTTAACCCGCAAGTTAAGGGGTTAAGACCCGCACTGGTTGTCACGCACCTTCGATTCACTGCCGCTGGGCATAAGGCTGTGTGACCCCTTCGAACCCAGGACAAGCAACAGACTCGACGT